>CM026571.1:23277384-24477384 GCA_015143295.1 Tetracentron sinense
TTTTGGATCTTAGCAGCGGATATATTCTTCTCTCTATAGCCCAAGAGATATGGGACGCCGTGATGCAAACTTACTCTGAGAGGGGCACACATGCTAGAACTTATGAGTTGCGCCAGTGTATTAGGCAACTGAGATAGGGTGATGCCTCTATGGCCACGTATTACTCTACTCTCCGCCATTTGTGGGAAGAGTTTGATATATTTCATCTGTATAAGACAGTGCAATGAGGATGCTATAAAGTATAAGAATTATGTTGAAGACCACTGAGTCTATGAGCTATTGGTTGGCTTCAACCCCGAGCATTAACAAATCAGGATCCAGATTTTGGGAAAGAAGCCATTCCCTTCCCTCACTGAGGCCTATTCCATTCTCCATAAGGAGGAATATAGCATGCGTAGTATGCAGTCGTCTTCTCTAGAGCGGTCTGTTTTTTCTTCATGGTCACAATAAAGAGGTTGTGATAATGGTCGGAGTAGTCGAGGAGTGGTAGATCAGGGACCACCGGTGATGAAAGAGACAAGTTGAAGTGTGATCACTGTGGTCGCACTCTACACACCAGAGAGGCTTGTTGGGACCTCCATGGTCGCCCACACCAAAGAGGTGGAGGTCGTAGTGGCCGTGGTGGTGGTCGTGGTGGAAGACCTGGCTATAGCACTCACTCAATTGCCTCTGATCTAGCTCCAACTCTTATATCTGAGGCATCATCCTTTTCTGACAGCCTTAGCCTCTCCTATGATGAGATAGAGGCATTCGGGTGCTTTATGGGTCAGTTGGAGAAGTCGAATACAGCTTCCATATCCTCGTTTGCTTACTCAGGTACATCAACTTCAGCTTTCAATGCATCTATCTCCACATCTAACACCCCTGGATTATTGATTCAGGGGCCTCAAATCACATGACTGGTATGTCATCTTTGTTTGCCTCCTATCGTATTTGGTCTGGTAGGGACAAAGTTAGAATTGTTGATGGGTCTTATTCCTCTATTACTGGTAATGGGTAGCATCATGCCTACCACATCTATGCCTTTATCATTTGTTCTTCATGTTCCTAATGTTGTTTTAAATCTCTTGTCTATGAGTCACTTAACCAAGTCCTTGAATTGTCGTGTCACCTTCTTTCCTTCTCACTGTGTATTTCAGGACTTGGAGACAAGGTGGACGATTAGTAGAGGCTATGAGGAGAGGGGATTATACTTGTTGGACAATTCTTTCAGGGTGGCTTCTCCTGTTCAACAGATTCCTACTCGGCCTAGTAATAGTAGTGATAGCAACATTGTCCAGTTGTTGCAGTGGCATAGACGTCTGGATCACCCATCTTTCTTTATGTTAAAAAGATTTTTCCCACACTATTTTCTTTCTGTTTTTATGTCTGAACTTCACTGTGAAACTTGTGAATTTGCAAAAAAGGTCGATTTTCATATCCCGCACATGGTAATAGAAGCAATGCACCATTTTCCATTGTTCATTCTGATGTGTGGGACCCTGCCCTATTACTTCCACTCGTGGTTTTCGTTACTTTGTTACATTTGTTGATGATTTCTCTAGAGTAATGTGGATTTATTTGTTAAATCACGAGTAATGTCTGCTCTATTTTTCAATCTTTTCATAAAATGATTACCATCCAATTTGATGGTAAGTTAAAAATTCTTCGTTCCGATAATGGTGGAGTATTAATCTACTAGTCTCTCCTCCTACTTCAGTGATCATAGGATTATCCACCAAATTACATGTGCTAGTTATCCCCAGCAAAATGGTATTGCTGAGAGGAAGAGTCGTCATCTGTTGGAAATCACTCGTACTCTTTTGTTTGACATGCATGTTCCTAAAAAATTTTGGTCTCATGCCCTTCAGACTGCTTCCTATCTTATTAATTGCATGCCTTCTAGGATTTGGGATTTTAAGAGTCCTATTGATGTTCTACCTCCTTGTTTCCTCTTCTTCCCAAGATCTTTGGTTGTACATGTTTTGTTCATGTTCACAAATCGGAGCGTACCAAACTTGATTCTAAGGTAATCAAGTGCTTATTTTTGGGTTATGCTCCTAACCAGAAAAGGTATAAGTGTTACCATCCCTCATCCAGGTGGTGCCTTGTCTCTATGGATGTTACCTTCTTTGAATTCATCCAATTCTATTCCGCAACCGAGACTTCTCTTTAGGGAGAGACCGTCGGTGTTGAACAAATGTCTCTTTCTCCTTTAGCGGTCCAGATTGATCCAGTGGACTTCCCTGTGACTAGTAGTGAAAGAAGAAATGAAAATAGAAGTGGAAAAGGTGATGAAAATGGAAAAAAAAAAAGATGAACAAAAGGAAGTGTAGGTTTTTGAGCGAAACCAAATCGTGGGACTTGGATGAAGGGTACTGATGAAGAAGACTCCCATACTCCCTGCCATGAATCCGTCTCAGGTCCAGGTAATATCCATACCTTTCTTGTTGATTCTATCCTTCCTATTGCTCATAGGAAAGGTGTTCGCTCTAGCACACAACACCCTATTTCTAACTTTGTATCATATCATTTATTGTTTCCTTCGTATCTAACCTTTGCCATGGCCCTATCTTCTGTCTCTATTCCTCGCAATATTGCAGATGATCTTTCTAAGTTAGAATGGAAAGAAGCAATGGAAGCAGAGATGCAGGCTTGAGAAAAAATAAGGCATGGGACATAGTTGATTTACCAAGAGGGAAAGTTCTTGTGGGATGCAAATGGGTGTTCACTGTGAAGCATAAGTCTGATGGGTCAATGGAAAGGTATAAAGTCAAGCTCATTGCAAAATGGTACTTACAGACATATGACATAGACTACCCAGAGATGTTTGTCCAGTAGCAAAGATGAACTCAATAAGGGTTCTCGTATCTCTTGCATCCAACCTAGATTAGCCACTTATGCAGTTTCATGTGAAGAATGTTTTTCTCCCCGGTGACTTGGAAGAAGAAGTGTATATGAAACCTTCTCCTAGGCTCAAGTGCACTGTAGCCGAAGGGAAGGTATGCAGACTGAAAAAGGCCTTGTAAGGGTTTAAGCAGTCTCCTAGGGCTTGGTCTAAAAGGTTTCGCCACACCATGATTAAAAATGGTTATAAACAAAGCCAAGTTGACTATACCTTGTTTATCAAGCACAATGGCAAAAAGGTGATTGCCCTCATTGTTTATGTAGATGACATTGTGTTGACTGGAGACGAGCGGGAGGAAATGTAGAAGTTGAAGGGCCTACTTGCAAACGAATTTGAAATCAAAGATCTAGGCCAGTTAAGGTATTTCTTGGGTATTAAAGTTGTCAGGTCCATGAAAGATATCTTTATATCACAGCGCAAATATGTCATTGAAGGTCTACATGAGATTGGTATGATGGGTTGTAAGCCTTGTGACACTCCCATTGACCCCAACCATAAGCTTAGTGAAGCCACTGGTGAGAAGCAGGGAGATATCAGAGAGAGACTTGTAGGAAGACTGATATATCTCACTCACGCATCCTGATATTGCGTATGCGGTCAACGTTGTGAGACAGTTCATGCATACACCTACCTCCGTACACGTAAATGCAGTTTACAGGATTCTGAGATTTCTCAAGTCGGCTCCAGGACAAGGTCTGTTGTATGCACATACTAGTAATTTACAGATTGAGGCTTTCACTGATGTAGACTGGGCTGGATCCGTATCAAATAGGCGCTCCACTTCTGGTTACTGTACGTTTGTTGGTGGTAATCTCGTCACGTCAAGAAGTAAGAAGCAATCTGTAGTTGCCAGATCTAGTGCAGAGGCAGAATTCCGGTCTATGGCTCATGGATTGTGTGAGATTTTGTGGCTTCGCATTGACAGACTTGAAGATCCCTGTTCAGGGGCCTATGAAGTTGTATCGTGACAACAATGCGGCAATTAGCATTGCTCACATCTGGTTCAACACGACAGAACCAAACACAATGAGGTAGACGAACATTTTATCAAGAAGCAATTGAAGACAGGCCTCATCTGCGCTCCATTTGTGAAGATTAGTGATTAGCTTGCTGATATTTTGACCAAGGGTCTTAGAAGTACACGGTTCACTAAGATTATTGGCAAGCTCGTACACTCAAACTGTACTTTTTCTCTCCCACATTTTATGGTTCTACAAAAAAACTAAATTACCCTTAACTTTAGTGAGTTTGATAATTAATACAATGGTAAAAGTGTCTTGGTGAAGATCACCAAATTCACGAGTCTAGTGAACGTTAACAACACCGATGAATAAATGTGTGTTTATATGTATTTAGGGGCGAGGAGGGGCAATGCCCTCCCTAAAATTTTGAATGTTTTTCTATGTACTACGTCTCATTTTTTAAAAAGTAAATAATATCTAGTATTTGTATATAGTGACCCCCCCCCCCTACCCCACCCTCCACCCCCAAATTAGGATATAATTGACTATGTAGAAAGTTTAGTCCCCTCAAAATTTTGTAATATTTTATATGTATAATATAAAAGAAATTAAAAAAATATAATTTTATTTATTTAAAGATTCTCAAAAAAGAGGGACCTTGTTTTTCTTGTATACTAGAGCTTTATTGGAATGCAACATTAACAAATTTTATGACCACGACACAACACGATGGACCCATTACTCATAAAAAATCTTTGGGGCTACGCCCCTGAATCCCAGGTCCCATATTTTCATGATACATATACTCCCCCTCCCCTCCCTCTCGAGGAAATATTTCTGGCTCCGCCCCTATGTATTCACTAAAAACGAATATTTAAAATAAGCAACCATATGTTTTAATTTAAACTACCCCCTATACATATTAAAGAACAAATGATGTCAGACATCAATTTGTATCATTAATTTTCAATTCCATCAAACAGTCGCAAAAAAGTCACAAAAAAACTACAATGTATGCCAGTGGATCCATATCCCTTCAACATCTACTAAGAAATCCTTATGTGAAATAGAGACTCATGAGGGCCGGCAACCAAGGTTCTAAATGTCGATATCGCTCGACATGTCGGAGCCGCGAAAAAAAGATATATCGGAAATATATCGGAAGATATATCATTTATCGGTGATTTTTGGAAAAATGACAAAAAAATGAGGTAAAACATAAAATTTTTCAGTGAAACTTCAGGAAATGTTAAAATAGATGTTAATACACGTTTTAGAATAGAAACATTTAAAAAACAACAATGTACATAAGAGATACAATGAGAATAGAGCAAAGATGTGCGCTGACGATTGATGATAATATATGATTGATTCATGTTTCATTCATTCTACAATAAGATGTGCTTTGACCCCTATGTCAATTATATTATAATCAATTTTACTTCATTTGAATAAATATGTAAGGTCATTTGATTCTCTCTTTTTTAATGATTATCTATGTTAATTATTTTAAAAAGCTGACAAAAACTTATAAATGCACATTAAATTTGACAAATAATTAAATTTTAATTTAGTTTGTAAACTTGTTTCTATATGCAATTGATGAGTTCTATGTTTTTACAGGACTGAATCAATATGGGAAGAAGAGGAGATGACTAAATTATTGGAAGACCATGTATCAAGAGAAAAAAAACAGGACTATAATTTTAGTTGACTATGAAGTGGATGTAATTATGTAAAAGGAAGTGAATGTAATTTTATTCAAATGTGTGAAACTTCTTTTTGATGTAAACAAGCTGGATGTGAATTTTATTTTTATTTGGATGTAATTATGTAAAAAGAAGAGGGCTGTAATTTTATTTGACTGTGAAAAAAATGATGTAATTTTATTTTTGATGTAAACAAGAGGACTTCTAGGTCTATTGAATGTTGTTTAAGTGATTAAAAGTTTAATACAATCAAGCAAGACCTCTATGCCAAAATACAAAGTTTTTGTTTTTCTATCTATATTTTTTTAACAGGTTGGAAAATATAAATTTGGTCTTTTTTTTTTACAAATTATAGAAGATTTCTTTTATCTGCATGAATCGTGACCATGGGAGTGAGGGGTATAAAGAGAACCGTGAATAGCATTAAATGTGAAAAGTATTTCTAATGGTTTCTACTGTCTCAATTAATAATTTGTATTTTTAAAAAGATTAACAATTTATTTTAGTTTCAATGTTATTAATTAACATATTTAAGTAATATTTAGTAATTTTATATATCATTTTTAGTAAAATAAGTTATATTATTTGGTCGATGTTACAATGTATATTATTTAGAATTATTAGCTACTATCGGAAGGCACATGCAATACCCGTGAATGTACAATCCAAACGATTGTAAAATATTAAATGTAATATTTTTTTTTTAAATCTTAAAATATTAGTACAATACCTTAACTTGAAGGTAGATAGAATATTTGCATTAAAAATAAGGGTTTTGGTAATATTATGCATTAGAGGAAGCATATGGCCTAATGAAATACATTATACATAAGACTACTTCGATACAATCCATGTATTTTTTTATCTATTAAAAATAGAGGTTTTGGTAATATTAGTTTTACTCTTATTAAATAACATACTTAAGTAATTTTATATATCAATTTTAGTGAAATAAGTTATATTATTTGATTGAAGTTAGTATATATATATTATTTAAAATTATTAGCTATTAATAATAATATAACATTGTTCAAATTCATAACTAAATAAAACATACATCGATTTCAAGTATAATCTTTAAAATAGAAAAAAAAACCTTATATTAAAAATTGTAATAATTTTTTTGAATTAGGTATATAATATAAATCAAAATTAATTTTTAGCATATTTATTATTGTCGTATGGTATAATTTTTTATGACACATCATTTTTACAAAAAGGCCTTATATTAAAAATTTTAACTTATAATTTTTTTTTTATTATGTACTAAACCAAAAAAAAACTTATAAATTTATAAGTTAACACTTATAAATTTTTGTACTAAAAGCCTATGTCCCCAATTTAAAATTTTTGTACTAAAATTAGTATTAGTCTTTTTAATTTTAGGTTAAAATTAAAAGCCTAAGTCTCCAATTTTTAAAAAGAGTGAAACTAACATTACCCTTGTTAGGTTAAAATTCCCAAAAGGGAAGTATGTTATTGAGAGTAAAATTAACATTACCCTTATTAGTTTAAAATAATTTAAAATAGAAGTATTTAGATGTTTAAAAAGAATGAGTGACATTAGCATTACCTTTTAGGTTGAGTGAGAGTAACTTTAGCATTACCCTTTTAAGGGTTAAAATCTTTAATAAACTAACTCGATCGTTTACGGGTTCACGATGGAAAAACCAAAAACCAGAGCTCTGCGGCTCTGCTCCGAATGGAAGAGGGAAGAGAGAAGAAGGAAGAGAGGAGAGAGGAATACGGCGACGGCGAGGACTTTGCAATCGGCGACGGCGAGGACACAGGTATGTACCCACATGCCACGGCCACAACCCTTCTTCCTTCTTTGAGTTCTGTCTTCTCTATTACAATAGTGTCTCAAAACCCTTTTTTTTTCTTCCGAATCAAAGATCTCAGATTCTCAAAGATTTTTCTTTATTTTTTTTGATGGATGCCTCATGCCTGCACATCTCCTAAAAAAAAAAGTGAGATTTTTTTAAAAAAAACTCGATTCACAGGTCTGGTTTTTTTCGGTGGGTTATCGGCGATATATCGTCGATATCGCCGATATATCGTCGATAACCCACGATATCATGTAATTTTTTCTTCAAACCGTATCGATGTGTCGGAAGGCACCGACACCGACAAATATCGGCGATATATCGCCGATATTGTCGATATTGCGAACCTTGCCGGCAACATTACTAGTAAAACCTAATTGGTCAATAAGTACTTATTTATAAATAAGTATGGTAAAAATAAATAAGTAAAAGTGATTAGAACCCAAAAAAAGCACTTATAAATAAGTAGCCCTATACCTACTTTTTTAAAAGTACTTATTTACAGAAAGCACTTATTTACAAACAGTACTTATTAGCTACCAAACACCCCCCCAAAATGGTTTTAAGAACCATAAGTATAATCAACATAGAAATGACATGTTCATTTAAACAATAACATTAAGAAAAGGGAGATTTTTGTCCCAATTTTGTGGCAACAACCCTATTTTTGGTTATTCTATAAGGAGAAAACATAAGCAAGGTTTGAAACTTCATGCAAAAAATTGATAATTTGACCTACTTATTGTTAATTTGCAAGGCAATGAAGTTTCAACATAGGGTGTTAATTATTTTACAAAGAAATGCTAAATAAATTGTAAGTTTCTCGCAAAATTTTCAAATTTTTGCAAGATATTGTGATATATCGAGTCAATTTTAGTTATAAAACTGTTAAAATTTTGATCAAACAGAGACATTTTAACAGTTCACTCTGGTATCTTGAGCTTTTGCTTGGGATTTCAATTTCTTTGCACGGCTTTAACTAGATTTGAGTCTCTTGTGTGAAGATTAACCCAAAAGGAAGTGAAGATTGATTCAGGGACTATGTGAATATTTTTATAGTGAAAAACCTCTAGAAAGTTAATTTTTTATGTTTTTTTATTTTTAGGTTTATTTAATGTTAATCTCAATTTTATGTGCAATTATAGTATATTCTATGTTTAGTGCAATCTATTGAGTGGCCAACAATTGAATTTTTGATCATTACACTAGGAAGCAGGGATACGGATACAGGATACGGGTACGTTACGATACGGATACGGCGATACGACAAAACCTAAAAAAGCAGGATACAGGTATGGCCAGGATACGTCTGTAATTTTTAAAAATAATAATAATAATATATTTTGTATTATAATTATAAAATAACCATTGGTTCAACTCTATTTATGTATAAAAAAGATCATGTCCATGCAAAAGCAAAAGAAATAAGGTCATCTCATCATCCATTAAGCAAAAAAGAAAGTCATCCTAGCATACACTAAGCAAAATATAAAGAAAAAAATGTCCATGCAAAAACAAAAGAGATAGGATCACACCCCCGGGTCTCAAAAAAAAAAAATTTGGCCGTATCCTGGCCGTATCCCGGACGTATCCCTACGTATCGGAGCCGTATCCCTACTGTATCCAAAGTAAAAAAACAGTTTTAAATTAACAGGATATGTCTCAGCCGTGTCCCGTACGTATCCTGCCGTATTGGAGGCGTATCGGTATCCGATACGGGTACGAGAGCCCTTTTGAAGTATCCGTGCTTTCTAGCCATTACATCTATTTTCTTCATTCTTTTGAAAAACATAGTTTTCGCTCAATCTATCAATTGGACGGAACTTTTTTTGAAAAAATTAAAAGATTTTTTAATAGACTAGTAAAAATTATATATGAATATTTCGGCAATTATGTATAAATTATTATTAATAATTTAAAAAGTTAATATTCAATGCAAAACTATTAAATAATTAGATCACAAAAATATGTTTATTTTTATAAGTTAATTTTTACATTAACTTAAATTATTAGTGAAATGATATTTTTAATTAAAAAAAATTTGAAAAATATTCATATTAATTTTATGTTGCAAACATAGGTTAATGTATCAGATAATCAACAAGCTTGCATGTTTATGACTTCTAGTAATATTTTTATGTAATATTTCTTCTGATTATGTGGATGGTTGAATCGGTATTAAGCGTAATCAGTGTTTCAAAAAGCGTGTGAGGCTTACGCCTCGAGGCTCGTCTCAGGGCGAGGCTTAAGGAAAACACCTTGAGGCTCAAACCCTATGAGGCTCACATGAGGCACACACCTATGCCTTGAATCTCACTTAATGTCTATGGCGTTCCTCTCTTACATTAACTAGAATTAGGTTTCTAGTCACAACTGAGACTTCAATGTCGTTTTTTTAATTTGTTATTTGTTTCAACTAATTAATATAGTATTTCCTATGTGTACGCATGTGCCTACACGAACAAACAATGTACACGAATACAAATATATATATATATATATATATATATAAATGTATCTCTCTCTATATATATGGTATATATATACTATAATCTTTCATTAGCATTTTGAATCTTTTTATAATTTTTCATAAATTTTATTCATTTGTTAAAATGAGAAAGCATGAAGCTTTCCTGTGAGGCTTACGCCTCATGCATCTTAAGGTCGTAACACCTCACCTCACGCCTTCACATTCAAAAACATTTAGTGTAATTAAAACTTATTTTTATGCATAATATCATGCATTAATAGCATATTATCTATAATATCTTTATATTCTACCTCCATTCTTATTTAATATTTTGCAGCTATTTGTGCATATTTGATAGGATGACAGCAAGAGGGAGGAGACCTAACATCAGGTGGCAACATGGGGCACCGTACTAGGACAAAAAACAAAAACAATTTGTAATCATTGCAAGCATGTCAGACAAAGTTACAAAGTGACCCACCTAAAGCCACACTAGCGAGGGCTTATCGAGATGTGGTAAATTACTTGAACGTTTCACATTAGACCAGATAGACCATACAGAAGAATTTAGCTGCCAAAAGGCATCGTGATGTTGATGGGACGTCAGTTGTTGCTGTTAGGATGTCAGGGAGTAAGAGGGAGTCAGTAGACCTTCTAGCGTATAGCGTCAGCGGGGATGGAGGACAGTCAAAAGATCTTCCAGTTCAAGACGTGGAAGATCCTGAGGATGCTGACATCCAGAAAGCTATGAGGCTGAGCATAGAGACTTACTTGAAGGAGTAAGAAGCCCGACGTTGGAAAACTAGGCAGACGGACCTCATCTCCCTAAGGCGAGGAATATCTCCTTTTAGAGGAGGGTGATGAGTGTGTTGATCCCTCCTTTTATAAGAGGAGAAGTGTTTGTGTTAATTTTGTGTAAGACTTAAAGTGTCTTTGACACTTTGTATCTTTTTTATTACTTTGTGTTAGAATTTAAGTAACCAAAAATTTCATATATGATGTATTTATGTTTAATTTAGCATTTCCTAAAGTTCCAATTAAATTTTATTCTCTTCCTCATTTTTTTCTTACTTATTTAACTTTGTGAATTATCAACTAAAAGATCTCAAACTTCAGCGCAAAGTATAATAATTTGCAAATTAATTCCCAATACTTGACCTGCTAAATTTTCTGTGAAGAAGTTTAAAACAGTCAACATAAGATGAGCTCCAAGGTGTTAGACATGTGCCTCTATAAGCCTCACACCTTTTTTTTTTGATCGATCATCTATAAGCCTCGCACTTTGAGGTATGATCCTAAGGGATTTGACCAACTAAGGTTGAGACCTGAAGCATTTTCCTTCAACTAGCCTTGAAGCATCAGCCACATGCGCCTTTTAAAACACTTGATAGGAGTAAACGTACGAAGAGAGAGAGAGGAGGGTGACAAGGAGGTAAAACATTGTTCTTCAATCTCAATTAACTGATCACCCTAAATAATGATACACTGAAAAATCTAAAGTGATCATTAATTTTAAAAAAAAAACAAAATTACCCTTAAAAGTTCAGCACTTGACAAAATAAAGTCTCATTTTCCTAAAATGACCTCAGCAAAAGTCGTAAGATAACTTTCTCAAAAGTTAAACAACCACTTATCTAAAAATAATCTAAACCTATGGACCAAATTTTAACTCAATCAAATGCCCTTCCAATGCCAATGAGTACACAAGAACAAAACCCCTCTTAGTCAAGGTTCTGAATGTTGATATTGATCGACATGTTGAGCCACAAAAAAAAGATATATCGTTTATTGGTGATTTTTGAAAAAATAGCAAACAAAATGGGGCAAAACATTGAATTTTGCAGTGAAACTTCAGGAAATGTTAAAATAGATGTTAATTATATCTTTTAGAATAAAAACATTTAAAAAAACAATAATGTATATAAGAGATGCAATGAGAAGAGACTAAAGATGGGCACTGACGAGTGACGATAATGTATGATTGATTCATGTTTCATTCATGTAAATCTGAATTAAATTATATTTTTTTTAAATCAATACTTTTTTTAATCTTTCTAAAACAATGTACAACTCTTGGTTCAAAATATTTTATATTTTTTAATAGATTAATAATTTTTTTTACTTTTCATGCTATTTAATAATATATTTAAGTAATATATTATATATAACAGATTAATAATATATAATATATATAGTCAAATAAGTTATATTATTTGATCGATGTTACTAAGTACATTATTTAGAATTATTAGCTATTAATAATAATTATAGAACATTATTAAAATTCATTACTAAAAAAAGTATTCATAAATTTCATGTATAATCCTTAAAATAAAAAAAGGCCTTATTAGGTCTTTTTTAATGATATTATAAGAGTGACCCTAGCATTACCCTTATTAGGTTAAAATAATTAAAGATGTTTAATGAAATTGTAGGAGTAACACTAGCATTACCCTTGTTAGGGTTCCTTAAACGTTAAAACATAAGAGGGGCTCATTCGATCAATATACCCAAAACAAAAAAAAAAAAACAAAGGGGGGACCCTAGCATTAAGGGTAACTTAAAAGGTTAAAACATAAGAGGTTAGGGTTCCTTAAACATTAAAACATAAGAAGGGCTCATTCGATCAACATACCCAAAACAAGAAAAAAAGGGGCGGGGGGGGAAGACCCTAGCATTACCCTTGTTATAGGGATACTTAAAAGGTTAAAGCATAAGAGGGTCAAGCCCTGCTCTTCGATCAACATCCCAAAGCCAAAAAAAAAAAACAGCAGCAAGTCTATTGCAGAGCTTCGAAGGAAGAGGGGAGAAGGGATAACCTGATATGTGAAGGCTATACAACCCATGGGCCCATAGCAACGGCGATGGCGATGGCGACGGCGAGAGGTATGTACTCTCTTGCCTCTTCTTCCTTCTTCCTTCTTCCTTCTTCTCTGCTCCCAATCATTTTTCCTTTATTTTTTTTTTCTAAATCAAAGATTGAAGAAGATTGTTTGGGATTTTCCTTCTTCTTTCTTCTCTATAGGGACTAACCTCCTCCAGGCTCCCTTAACCTTTTTTTTTTTGTTTTTTGATGCTACCTGCTAAAATTGAGGAAAAGGTGCATATCACGGATTTTTGTCGTTATCGGTGAAATACCAACATATATCGGTGATATATAGCCGATATTTTGATCCTTGCTCTTAGTCGAACCCCTATTATCCCTAGATCCCACAAAAGATCCAGTTACATATGTCAACATGACACAACCATAGGTATTAATTTTTTCGTGTAAGACATGACTTAGTTGAAACGAATATTTTTAAATTAAAAAGTTATTAAAATCATAAATATGCATCAAAATTGAAATAAATTCACTAAAAATAGAATATAAACTATTTACTATATATATTGTAATCGTTCCTAGAGATTTTGGGTCAAGAAAGTCCAACAGTTGGACCCCCATTAGGGCTTTTTAGTAATAATTTAAATATTAATAGTTTTCTAATAGTATTTCATCAATTAAAATTTATTTAACTATCAATCTCCACCTAGATATTGATTCAGTCATGTAAAAACATTGAGCTCATCAATTGCAAACTGAAATAGGTTTAGAAACTAAATTGAATTTCAATTATTATCAACTTTAATGTGCATTCATAAGTTTTTCTGGTTTCTCAAAACAAGTTGAAAAATAAAGAGAATACATATCCCCTTCATTTGACAAAGAGGATAAAAAAAATATAACAATATAGAGAAATATCAAGAAAGAAATTACAACTCAGACAAACAGATAACGCATGTCACTTAACATGATTCTCACATTTGAGTACTACATGCTTGCATCAGTAATATAATAAATTCTAGATGAGTATTTATGCTTAAGTATTAAATTTTTTAAATTTCATCTTAGATTTCCAATGTTTCCTTAAAGTTTCATTCACTTCTTTAATTTTTACATAACTTTCTTGGACTTCCATAACTTCATCAAAACGTGTCAACTTCCTTAGCGACCGAAGTTTATACCGAAATCAAAGTTTAATACCTTGTGACAAAGTAATTTGGAAACCGAATACAGCTGGTATCTACACCCTCATGTCTACATGGTAAGCTATTACAGCATATAAACTGAAAGTCTTGTGGGCTTAATAGTTTGGTTTGACATGAATATTCGAAGGCACAATATGATCTCTTGGTTAGCTTCGTCGGGTGGGCTCCAAACTCAAGACATTCTAATTAGACATTCAATTCGCCAATTATTGAGGTGCGTTTTCTGTCAGGCTTCTTTTGAAAGTTTAACTCACATATTCTTCGAACTCCAATTCAATAAATCGCTTTGGAGCAATATTCTCTCTTTGTGTGGTTATGGGAATCGAGTTATCTTGGATTGGGAGCAAGATATAGGTAGGATCATCTCATAATTAAAAGGCTATCACAGTCCAAAAATTGAAAAAGTGGCCTATAACGCCACCATCTATCACATTTAGATGGAGAGAAACAACAAAATATTCATGAATCAGTACAAAGATCCCTTGTCAATCAATAAGTTGATTAGAAATGATTTGCGAGGTCGGTCTGCTTTCGCTAAACCATCAGTCGAATATAATCAAAGGAACCGAAATCTCTTAGAGAATTGGGATCTGAGTGCTGATTTCATTCTTCTTACTAGGGACACATGTCTTTCCTTATGAAGAAAGTAAGTTTAAAGCGAGTGGAGCTAACATTACCCTTTTAAGTTAAAACTTAAAAGCCCTTCAATTTTCAAACTTTTTTGTAGACTTTGATTAACTTCTACCAAAGTTCTGTATTTTCTCAACACGTTTTATCTTGTTTATGTCGAAGTTTACCGAAGTTCACTGAAGTTCACCGAAGTTTACTACGAAGTCCAGTATTTTTAAAATACAAGTGCATTTCGCTTCGGACACCACAGAAGTCGACTCAATTCAGTCAACTTCGGCGGAATTGAGTCGGTTTTTGACACCATGCTTTGTCATCTAAAATCTCCAAAGAGCTAGTAGGCAGGGGTGGGAGGGAAGTCCAAGCTTCATATAAATCAGAAGACCTGGTTGGAGGCAGATCCCTACCTTCGGGCTCGATCAATTGAGACACCTTGGCCGTTAACAGAAGAAGCGAGTCATACTAAATGCGAGGATGGTTAAACATGAAATCCTATAGCTTGTGGAGTACAGCTGAACCATTGACATTGATCCCATCGTTAATTGTGCGGGATTTTGAATGTCCACACCCATGTAGAAGTAATGGTCGGACACTTCTAAACTTTCTTCAGTTTTTTTTTCAAATTCGACATGACCTTAAGATTTACCATGCTACGAGTTCTAGCACTTCCCAACCATTCTTATTAATGTAAAATACACACAAATGCACAACACATGCACATGCATGCATAAACCCAATGCTCACATGTAACGACCCAAAATTTTAATATAATAAAATTATGCGTTTATGGGTCTTTAATTGAGGTTAATTAGTTAAGTGTTTGTTAAATTGGTAAAAAGTGGGTTTTGTTCGAGATTGGATTATACCGATAAAACTTTAATGTTTTTCCTCGAAAACTGTATACAATGTATGGGTCGACTATCTAGACGATCACTCGTCGTTCCAGTCCCGTCGTGTATCGATTCACGAGACTACAGGGGTCTTAAATGTAAGAAAATCGAGAAAACAGGAAATTACAGATTTTCCGAAATTCAGTTGGGACTCAATAATTGTTGGGGATTCTAATAGAAATCCGTGAAACTCATACCACTGCGTGTTGGTATACCCTGTGGACGATTTTCTATCGTTTTGGCAGTTCATTATCTCAAATGAAGAAACGGCAGTGTGTTGTGTGTCCGAAATCAGGAAATTAGTAGGTTTTGCATTTTTCTTCCGGACTTGCTTTTGACTGTCAAAACTCAGTATTTTTCCCCGAAATTTCTACAGCAGGTGTCGGACTGTCCCAAGTTCAGTCACCTAAAGTTTCATCAAAATCAGATGTCATGAAGTAGGGTTTCAGAGGCCGTATACGCGAGAAAAAATCAGAAAATAGTCAAACGGTCAAAACCGTTGACTTGGTCAAAGGAGTCACATCACTAGGGTCATATGCCTTGCACATGACCTTAGCCTATAAAAGAGGGGCCAGACCCTCATTCTCCTCATTAGTGCTCACGGTAGAGAGGTGCTGCCCACTCCACTTTCTAGAGAGAAATTCTAGAGAGAGAGAAAGAAGAGAGAAGAAAATGAGAAGCTACCTTGGATTATTTCGACGCTTCCAACGTGTTGGCGGCGTTCGATTTCTTCACCGGTGTCTTGGTTGGCGTCTAGAGAGAGAAGAAAAGTTAGAGAGAGTGCAAGTTAGAGTGAGAGACACTCTACCTTGGGGTTGGTCGCTTTTCTGAGTGCGTTAGTGGTATCCATTTCTTCCCCAGTCGTCTCAAAATCCGTGTAGGGATGTAAAACTCCTTCCCTCTTCTCTATTTTCTACTTTTTAAGCTATGTGAAATGTATGTTTTTGTTTTACGTGGATGAAAAAGAGTCGGAGACCCCGTAGATGATGTGTGGACTTCGGGTGGACCTTTAGAGAGCCTTGATTCGGTCTCGAGTATGTTGTATCGTCACCATAGGGTGTCGAAAAGTTGTCTGAGTGTCGTGTAAGGCAATGGAGACATCCATTGGTCTGGAAACGTTTCCTAACAGGATGGTGTGTTATTGGACTTAGTATACGGGCGTGAGGCCCAACTATTTCAGTTAATCAAGCAAAGCTTGAGTTAACTGGGGTTAGTCCTGTGGTTAGAAAACCTAACCATTAGGTCAGGAGTGACGATGTCCAGTAAGGCCCGTGGATCCTCCGTGACTGATAGTCGGGAGATGTCAGTCTGTATGTCTAGGTCGTCTGTGGTTCCTCTTTGACTAGGTCAGGAGTGACGGTGTCCAGTAAGGCCCGTGGTTCCTTTGTGGCTGATAGTCGGAAGATGTCAGAGTCCTAAGGAGTTTAAAATGGCTGAACATCAGATAGTGTATAGTCCGGGTTCCTCTCTGTTGGGTCAGAAGATGTCGGCACCGTGTCTAGCGGGGTCCCTTCTTGGTGGAACGTCAAAAGATGTCGGCATTGGTAGAGATATCGGGGTTCCTTCGTAGAATAGCCAGAAGATGACGGTAGGCAGGTTGGTCGTGGTTCCTTCTTGACTAATACCCAGGGCGATGGCAGCAAATACACAGTAGATGTTGTCACTAAATTAAATTGAGAAGTATGTTCTTATCGGGTGAATGCCTGGGTCGTGTGTGTAATCTTCGAATACGAAGTTGTCTGGGTCGGAGTACTCAGGGTTTGTGTATTTGTCTGAGTTATGTACTCAGGGTTTGGTATGGAATCTTCAGATTCCAGGTTGTTGGGTTGGTATACCCAAGGTTTGTTCGTGTTTGGGTGAAAGCCAGAACAGCGTATATGAGTCTAAGGACTCGAAATGAAACATGATTGATAATTGAAATGATAACTTAGTAATATGAAAACAATTTAATAAATGAACTCCATAATTGGAAAATAATGAGAAGTCGGTAACCTCGGTTAGGTTGATGTAATTCTAAGTGACTTTGGGTCACAGTTTATTATATACTATTATATTCTACTGTAATATGCAAACTGAACTGTTCATTATATCATTATTGATGCGTGTTATTATGTGGATAATAGTCTAGATGGACTGTGGTTTTATTGGGCTTCATAGCTCACTGACGTTTCTTATCAGCAGATCTTGGAGCTGCTGATCAGTAGGTGATGGACCTCTAGATTTTGGATATTATACAGACTATACCCGGCGCAGTAGTGGCGCCTACTTTTATAAAACAGACTTGATGTAATTAATATAGGTATATGGTTTATATGATGGCTATTATGACGACAGTGTATATTGCTTTATCGAAAGCATTTGATAAATGTTTTAAATTTCCCGCATTTTCGCTGGTAAAGTCTTCCGCTTGTGTGATAATGACGAACGGGCACGTGTCTCGAGACATGATTCCCTAGGCGCGGGTTCGGGGCGTCATAGTTGGTATCAAAGCTTAAGAGCAATAACCATCATAACAAATCATACTTGAACATAAAACACATTAGGAGTCGTTTTCCTGATTATGTAGGTGATCCTTCTGGATTCCTAGTTACGTAGTGTTCTTAGTTGAGATGTCTTGCTGTAAATCACCTATTTCGAAATCAAATAGTGATTTAGAAATTGTGTCCATGTGCAGAGATGCCACAGATGCATAAAACCCCCACTAAGGAGGATTTGAGACATTATTATCAGATGGCAGCAACTAGCAGTATTGAGACGCCGTTATCCAGAGCAGCTTGGTATGCCCAGCAGATTTTGAAGGTCATTCGGCCTACAGCAGTTTGGATAAATCCGGACAGAACTGCCTCCGATGAAGCTAGCGGTGCCGACATGAGTGCGTCGTGAGATTTTGAGGCAAGCCAGGAGGATGTTGGCATAGGAGATGAGAGAGCGTCGGATGACGAGTCAGATGGCAGACCGTAGTATGAAGGATGAGTCATCCCAGGAGAAAGCTGGGAGTAGTCCGTCTACCTCGACAGAGGGTTAATTACCTTAGTATAGGGTCATGAGAGGAGACTGTAGCGCATCTATATCATTTTGGAGTATAGTAGATGCCCTAGTCGGTCTTCTTATCACTCGACTCACTTTTGGTATATATACTTGTACAACATATATGATGTTTTGTATACTTTGATGTAGGATGTTTATATACATGGTGTGGTTTGTATATATTAAAGATGAAATGAACGAAATGTCTCTTTTTGGAAATCGAATTCTCAGTGCATTTCAGTTTCATTTCATTATTAGTAAAAGTTCGTTATTTTCTAATTATAGGAAAATCATGTCACCGTGACGAGCACCTGAGAATACCATAGTTGGGGCCTTTGAGGCTATTTCGACTCTAGCCAATCTAATTCAGCAACAGCAGGCCCAAAATATGAATGGAAACGGAAGTGCTAGTCGTAACCCTATCGCTACCATACCAGAACATGGGCATGCGACGAGATTGGAGAAGTTTAAAATACTTGGATCGTCAGCTTTTTCAGGTACGACTGATCCACTGAAGGCGGCTAGATCAGAAGTTTAGATAAAGTTTTTCGGGCTATGTCCTTACCAGAAAATGACAAGCCTAAGTTTGTCACTTTCCTACTCGAGGGAGAGGCGAAGCACTGGTGGACCATAGTGGAAAGAACAGTTCTACCACACCAAAGGCTTGTGAGTTGGGCCAAGTTCACAAAGTTGTTCTATGAACGCTACTTCTCAGCGTCAATGAAGAAGAAGGAGATGGAGTTTCTCCAATTGATCCAAGGAAATATGTCGGTCAG
The DNA here is from genome assembly GCA_015143295.1 of Tetracentron sinense. Lineage (NCBI taxonomy): Eukaryota > Viridiplantae > Streptophyta > Magnoliopsida > Trochodendrales > Trochodendraceae > Tetracentron > Tetracentron sinense. Next base: position 23,296,588 of record CM026571.1, read on the forward strand.
GGAGTACGAGCAGAAGTTCAATCAACTCTCGAGGTTCGTTGCGAGGTTTGTCAAGGATGAGCAGTGGAGAGTTGAGAAGTTTGAGGAAGGTTTGAAGCTGGCTATCAAAGGAAAACTAGCGGCTCAGAGGTTTACCTCATTTTCAGAGATTTTGGACAGAGCGCTCAGGGTAGAGTGAGTACATGAAGAAATGGCACAGTCTAGTGCCGGCAGAGGCAAAGGGTCAATTGGAAAGCCTTGGGAAAAGAAGAAGAACCAGCAATTTGCGGGGAAGAGAAAATTTGAAGAAATGAAAGGTCAAGGATCTGTTAAAAGATCAGGGCCCAAGTGCGAGAAGTGCGGCCAGGCACATTTGACCAAGGACTGTAAAGTAAAAGTTTGTTTCCAGTGCGGAAAGCCTGGTCACTTTAAGAGAGATTGTCCTCAGGCGAAGCCATTAGCATTAGAAGGCTTAGGGGGCGAGTTTTTACAATTACTCAGGAGGAAGCTCAGCTGGTCGATGGTGTCATTGAAGGTAAAATTTTAATATTTCAAGCACCTGCTTATGCTTTGATTGATATTGGTACTACATATTCATTCGTCTCTTCACACTTTTCCAAGAATATAGAATATAAGTTTGATACATTTGCACACGCAATGTCTATTTCTACACCATCAGGGAAAGTACTTCGTACAAAAACGATTTTTGATAGTGTCCCATACTTGTCAATAGCGTACGAATGTTAGTGGATTTGATCGTATTGGACATGAAGGACTATGATATTATCCTTGGGATGGATTAGTTGGCCAACTACCATGCAATGGTAGATTATAATGCCAAGAAAGTAATATTTCAAATTCTGGACATTCCAAAATTCGAAATGCAGGGAATTGTTCAAGGTCAAGCACCCAAGCTAATATCAGCGATTAAAGCATGTCACCTTCTAGATAAGGGGTGTACCGATATTTAGCAGCAGTGATGGTCGATAAAGATGAAGATGACACTTTAGGGAATACCCCGGTGGTCAGAGAGTTTCGAGATGTGTTTCCTGATGAATTACTAGGACTCCCTCCTACCAGAGAAATCGATTTTACAATCGATGTTACCCTGGGTGTAGCCTCGATATCCAAAACAACGTATCGGATGGCTCCAGCTGAGTTACAAGAACTAAAGATTCAGTTGCAAGACCTATTAGATAAGGGTTTGATCCGCCCTAGTGTTTCACTGTGGGGAGCACCGGTGTTATTTGTCGAAAGAAAGACGAGAGTCTAGGTCTGTATAGAGTATCGTCTGCTGAATTAAGCGACGATCAAGAATAAGTATCCTCTCCCCAGGATCGATGATCTATTTGATCAATTACAAGGCGCCCAAGTGTTTTCGAAAATAGATTTACGGTCCGGCTATCACCAATTGAGGGTCAAAGAAGAAGATATTTGGAGGACAGCATTCCGAACTCGATATGGTCACTACGAGTTCCTGGTGATGCCGTTTGGATTGACAAATGCGTTTGCGGCCTTTATAGAGTTGAATCGTCTTTTCAGGCCATACTTGGATCAGTTTATTGTGGTGTTTATTAATGACATCTTGGTGTACTCACCTAGTCGTGAGGAACACGTTGAACACTTGAGAATTACACTGCAAACGTTACGAGATCATCAGTTATATGCTAAGTTCTCCAAGTGCAAGTTTTGGATGGAAGAGGTAGCCTTCCTTGGGCATATTGTGTCAAGGAATGAAATATCTGTTGATCCCTCCAAGATTCAGGCGGTAACCGATTAGACAAGGCCATCTATTGTAACTGAAGTTTGAAGTTTTCTGGGATTGGCTGGTTATTACCGCAGATTTATAGAAGGTTTCTCAAAGATAGCCACTCCATTAACGAAGTTGACTAAGAATGATGTCAAGTTCGAATGGACGGCACCTCGTGAACGGAGCTTTCAAGAATTAAAGAAGAGATTAACAACCGCTTCGGTATTGGCAACTCCCTCAGGATCTGGAGGATTTGAGGAGTATTGTGATGCTTCCCATAAAGGTCTCGGCTGTGATTTGATGCAGAACAGTAAGGTCATTGCTTATGGTTCTAGATAGCTCAAAATTCACGAGCGGAATTATCCCACGCATGACCTAGAATTAGCAGCCAGAGTGTTTTTGTTAAAAATCTGGAGACACTATCTTTACGGAGAAAAGTTGGTGATCTACAGTGATCACAAGAGTTTAAAGTACCTATTCTCCCAAAAAGTGCTCAATATGCGGCAACGGAGATGGATCGAGTTCTTGAAAGATTACGACTATGTGATCTAGTACCATCCTGGTTAAGGTAACGTGGTAGCTGATGCCCTGAGTCGAAAGACGGTTGGATTTGTGCCATATATGGCGTTGAAAGATGATCAAAGAATTCAAAAGCTAGAATCTGAGTCTGGGATTTCAGGGTAAGAGTGCCAAGTTGGCTAGCATTCAGGCCAGACCAGTATTGTTACAGAAGATTCAGGAGGCACAGTTGGAAGATCAGGAGATCAAAGCTATCAGAGGCAAAATGCTTCAGGGAAAAGTGGGTGATTTTGAAGAATCTAAAGATGGAATACTTCGATTTAAAGGTCAAGTGTGTGTACCTAGAAACACCGAGTTGAAAAATGAATTACTCAATAAGGCACATCGCTCTCGTTTTGTAGTACACCCTGGAAGCACGAAGATGTATCATGATGTGAAGAATAACTACTAGTGGAACGGCATGAAAAGAGAAATTGCAGAGTATGTCAAATGATGCCTTGTTTGCCAGCAGGTAAAAGCAGAACACCAGAAACCTCCTGGATTATTGAATTCACTGCCTATTCCCGAGTGGAAATGGGAGCATATTTCGATGGATTTCGTGGTGGGATTACCAAAAACAAGGAGTGGACAAGACGCTGTTTGGGTGATAGTTGATCGATTGACGAAGTCGGCCCACTTCCTCGCTATCAAGAATACCATCACTCTGGAAAATCTATCGAAGTAGTACATCAAGGAGATTGTGAAGCTGCATGGTGTGCCGGTATCTATTGGGTCAGATCGCGATTCACAATTTACTTCCCGATTTTGGAGGAGCTTGTAAGAAGCTTTGGGTACGCAGCTAAACATGAGTACAGCTTATCATCCGCAAACCGATGGACAGTCTGAGCGCACGATACAAACTCTAAAAGATATGATGCGCACTTGTAGTCTGGACTTTAGGGGAAACTAGGATGATCACTTACCATTGATCGAGTTTGCATATAATAACAGTTATCAGGCAAGTATTCAAATGGCTCCTTATGAGGCCTTAAATGGCAAAAGTTGTCGGTCGCCAGTATGTTGGATTGAAGTAAGGGAACGTAAACTACTAGGACCTAAGTTGGTGCAAGAAACAACGAAGAAGATCGAGTTGATTCGATCGAGATTATTATCTACACAGAGCCGACAGAAAAGCTACGCAGATGGAAAGCGTCGAGACTTAAAGTCTCGAGTCGGTGATCATGTCTTCTTGAAAATCTCTCCATCAAAAGGTATTGTACAATTCGGAAAGCGGAGAAAATTAAGTCCGCAATTCATTGGACCTTTTGAGATTTTGGCTAAAGTAGGAGTCGTAGCCTACTGCCTGGCATTACCACCAGAGCTGGAGATGGTTCATAATGTATTTCACATATCCATGCTAAGAAAATATGTACCTGATCCTTCGTATGTTATACGATATGAACTAATTCAAGTCAGAGAAGACTTAACTTTTGAAGAAAAGTCAATGATAATTTTATACTGCAAGGAACAGGTGTTACGAAACAAAACGATTAAGCTAGTTAAAGTTATGGCAGCACCATGGCATAGAGGAAGCCACATAGGAACTTGAAGATGTTATTAGAAGCAATCCTCCTCAGTTATTTGAAGACTAATGTATATGTAAATTTCGAGGACGAAATTTTTGTAAGGAGGGAGATTGTAACGACACGGAATTTTAATATAATAAAATTATGCGTGTTATGGGTCCTTAATTGAGGTTAATTAATTAAGTGTTTGTTAAATTGGTGAAAAATAGGTTTTGTTTGGGATTGGATTGTACCGATAAAACTTTAGTGTTTTTCCTCGAAAATCATACACAATGTACGGGTCGACTATCTGGACAATCATCCATCGTTCCAGTTCCGTCGTGTATCGATTCGTGAGATCACGGGGGTCTTAAATATAAGAAAATCGAGAAAACCAGGGATTTTCCGAAATTCAGTTGGGACTCAATAATTGTTAGGGATTCTAATTGAAATCCGCAAAACTCATACCACTGCGTGTCGGTAGACCCTATGGACGACTATTTGGTTGTTTCAGCAGTTCATTATCTCAAATGAAGAAACGACAATGTGTTTTGTAACCGAAATCAAGAAATTAGCGGATTTTACAGTTTTCTTCCGGACTTGCTTTTAACTATCAAAATTCAGCATTTTTCCCCGAAATTTCTATAGTAGGTGTCGGATTGTCCCAAGTTCAGACACCTGAAGTTTCATCAAAATCAGATGTCATGAAGTAGGGTTTCGGAGGCCGTATACGCAAGAAAAAGTCGAAAAATGGTCAAACGGTCAAAACCGTTGACTTGGTCAAAGGAGTCACATCACTAGGGTCATGTGCCTTGCACATGACCTTGGCCAATAAAAGAGGGGCCAGACCCTCATTTTGCTCATTAATGCTCATGGTAGAGAGGTGCTGCCCACTCCACTTTCTAGAGAGAGTCTAGAGAGTCAGAGAGGAGAGAAATAAGAGAGAAGAAAAGGGGGAGCTACCTTGGGGTATTTCGATGCTCCCGATGTGTTGGCGGCGTCCGATTTCTTCCCCGGTGCCTCGGTTAACGTGTAGAGAGAGAAAGAGGAAAAGTTAAAGAGAGAAAGTGCGAGTTAAAGTGAAACGCTCTACCTTGGGGTTGATCGCTTTTCTGAGCGCGTTGGCGCTGTCCGTTTCTTCCCCAGTCATCTTGAAATCCGTGTAAGGAGGTAAAACCCTTTTCCTCTTCTCTATTTTCTACTTTTTAAGCTATGTGAAATGTATGTTTTTATTTGGCGTGGATGAAAAAGGGTTCGAGGAGCCTGGATTCGGTCCTGAGTATGTTGTATTGTCACTATAGGGGGTCGAGAAGTTGTCTGAGTGTCGTGTAAGGCAATGGACACATCCATTGGCCTGAAAACGTTCCCTAACGGGACGATGTGTCATTGGACTTGGTATACGGGCGTAAGGCCCAACTATTTCAGTTAATCAAGCGAGGCTTGAGTTAACTGGGGTTAGTCCTGTGGTTAGAAAACCTAACCAGGATTAGATATAGTCTGTGGTTCCTCTTTGACTAGGTCATGAGTGACGGTGTCTAGTAAGCTCTGTGACTGATAGTCAGGAGATGTCGGTTTGTTTGTCTAGGTCGTCTGTGGTTCCTCTTTGATTAGGTCAGGAGTGGCGGTGTCCAATAAAGCCCGTGGTTCCTCTGTGGCTGATAGTCGGAAGATGTCGGAGTCCTAGGGAGTTTAAAGTGGTTGAACATCAAATAGTGTATAGTCCGGGGTTCCTCTTTGGTTAGGTCAGAAGATGTCGGCACCGTGTCTATCAAGGTCCCTTCTTGATGGAACGTCAGGAGATGTCATCAATGGTAAAGCTGTGGGGATTCCTCCGTAGACTAACCAGAAGATGACGGTAGGCAGGTTAGACGTGGTTCCTTCTTGACTGATACCCAGGGCGATAGCGACGAATACACAGTAGATGTTGTTATTCAGTTGAATTGAGAAGTATGATCTTATCGAGTGAATGCCCGGGTCGTGTTTGTAATCTTCGGTTACGAAGTTGTCTGGGTCGGAGTACTCAAGGTTTGTGTATTTGTCTGAGTGGGTGTACTCAGGGTTTGGTATCGAATCTTCAGATTCCAGGTAGTTGGATTGGTATACCCAAGGTTTGGTCGTGTTCGAGTGAAAGACGGAACAGCGTATATGAGTCTAAATGGCTCCATGTATGGTTGTGATTTAAAAACTTTAAGATAAACATTTATTGGTTGTGGCCAGTTAATAGAGTCTAAGGACTCGAAATGAAACATGATTGATGATTGAAATGATAACTTGGTAATATGAATATCATTTCATAAATGAACTTCATAATTGGAAAATAATGAGAGGTTGGTAACCTCGGTTAGGATGACGTAACCCTAAGTGACCTTGGGTCACAGTTTATTATGTACTGTTATATTCTACTGTAACATGCAAACTGAACTTTTTATTATATCACTATTGATGAGTGTTATTATGTGGAAAATAGTCTAGATAGACTGTGGTTTTATTGGGCTTCATAGCCCACTAACGTTTCATGTCAGCAGATCATGGAGCTGCTGATAAGTAGGTGATGGACCTCTAGATTTTGGATATTGTACAGACTGTACCCGGTGCAGTAGTGGCGCCTACTTTTGTAAAACAGACTTGATGTAATTAATACAGGTATATGGTTTATATGATGGCTATTGTGATGACAATGTATATTGCTTTATCGAAAGCATTTGATAAATGTTTTAAATTTTCCACATTTTCGCGGGTAAAGTCTTCCGCTTGCATGATAATGACGAACGGGCACGCGTCTCGGGGCATGATTCCCTAGGCACGGGTTCAGGGCGTCACATCACGCATGTTCACACACAAACACACACACATATGTGTGTATATATATATGTGTATATACACTTACAAACACACCCACTGACACGCATCCAAACATGCACGCATTTGTGCACATGTTCATATTTGTATTTGTGTGTGTCTGCCACTATATATGTGTCTACCAATTATGTATCTCATTTTATAGCACATATTATGTTGTTGTAGTTATGCAGCATTAATTCTTTGACATCATTTAAAATCTATTTCCAAATTCATGAATCCCAATTTTTGTTGAGCCTAATACTGGGTACCTATGTAGGATTTTGATTCTCATACTTTCCAATTGGCTGAAAATGAATCTATTGGCCAAGAACAGGATGTCAAGACAGACTTCTAGCAGACATATGTTATATGACCCATTTAGTATGGAATTTTGAAAACAAACATTCTATAGAATTTGAACATCTTATGGTGTACTTCATATTTTAATCGTATATATTTTTCTTTTCAACAAATGCCTTAATAAGAGGTGGTAGTGTTTTTATAACATAATCATTGCCCCCAACTTCAATGGAAGTAATCCCAAAAATATGAGGACTGTGAATTTTCCAGAAAACAATCAGTCGAAATCAAAAAGTTCCTTCTATTTTATGGGATAATAGAAATTTAATGTTGATAAAAATGACAATAACTTCGAAGTGGAAATTGCAAGTTCCAAATCCATTGGTTGAGCGAATTGAGCCGATAACATTTTGACATAATGATCAGGTTAGTTTTCAAGGTATCAATACTATACAGCCACATGGATCATGGTGTTAAAAATCAACACACTTCAGTCATATTCGGTAAATTTCGGTGGTGCCCGAATCGAAATCTTCATGTATATTAAAAATATTAGATTTCCTTAAACGTTTCAGTAAAAGTCGACCGAAAAAGTAACAATTTAGTAACAAAATACCAAACTTCAGTGGAAGTTCACCGAAGTCACTGAACCTCAATAAAACTGTAGCTTTGTGGTTGTAGGCTTGCAAATAACCATCCAAGAAAAAAAATACCATTGTCATTGTCAGTCTTTTCTTCATCAATTGTCGTCGTCGATCGTCGAAACCTCATAAGGATCATTCTCACACTCCTGTTCCTTCGTTGGCTACTTCCCTAATTACATTTTGAAATGAGAAAAACATTTGATTTAAAGATGTAATCTGTACTGTGTTAACTCACTTGTTTTTAAACTCGTTTTCTTCAAAGGAAAAACATATGTTACTGTCTTCGTGTCTTGAAAGAGAGTGTTGCTAGCATTGTCTTTATTATAAACCACTAGTTGGGCGTGCTTGCATGGGCAAGCTTACTTCTTCAATTATATTTATCACAAATTTTAAATATTTTTAATATAGTAGGTGAAAAGAGAGTAATTTGATTAACAAGAATATTTTAAGAAATAAAAAATTTAATTAACTGGAACATTTTAAAAAATCAAAACATCTGGAGGCATTTAATACAAGATACAATGGAAAGAGTGATTAATAGGTATAATTTAGCAAATAAAAATTTTAATTTTAGGGGTATTCTAAAATATTTTAAAAAAAATTGATTAATATGGGCATTTTGGAAAATAAAAACTTATACAAACAAAAGCAATAGAAAATTTGATTAATAGATATATTTTGGAAAAATACAAATTTTGATTAAAAGGAATATTTTAAGAAATAAAAATATTTAAAAAAAATTTGTCGATAATGCAAGCAAATATATATAAAAAGAAAGAAGCAGAGTTACAAAGATATGAGCAACACAAAGCTCAAAAAATTAATTAGTAGTGCAAACAAGATATAGAATGAGTAACTAGGTACGAGTGGAACATACAAATGAGATGACAGTGGAAGACAACAGGTGCTTTGTATTTTTTGTCAGAATGTGAAATTGTAAGGGCAGTATTGGAATACAAGAATTAGATACAAAATTAAACATGTAATGCGCTGACTAACTTTTGTAAAACGATAAAAGTATAGAGGAGCTACTAAAACAGACAAATGAGCAATGTGGTTATAAATCATGAGTTGTACATTGTAATATTTATGTTTCATTTAGAATGTATTATACTATTTCTCTTTATTTCATAGTCAAGATAGTGGAGGCCATTAGAAATAATTTTCACATTTAATATTATTCATGGTTCTCTCTCTATCTCACTCTCACTCCCACAATCACGACACATAAATAGAAAAAGGAAAAAAAACAGAGGTGCAAGACAAGCAGACAACGTATGTCACTTAACATGATTCCCACATTTGATACTCTGTTGCATACTTGCATCTAGTAATATAAAGAATTTTAGATGTGTATTTGCTTGAGTATTGAATCTCTAAAGTTTCATCTTAAATTTTCAATGTCTCCTTCAAGTTTCCTAGACTTCTTTATTTTTACATAACTTATTTGGACTTCCTTGAAACGTGTCAACTTCCTTAGCGACCGAAATTAATACTAACACCAAAGTTTAATACCTTGACAAGAATTACATTATATTTTTCCATCAATTTGTTTATTTATTTTAGTGGATTGCATTTTTATCACTAAATGACTTAGGTTTATGAGTTCAAGGGGTAAGCTATTAGGATGAAGAGAAATAACTAGATGTAAGGATAATTCCCTAGACAATGTAATCATAAAGGCTTACTACCAGGGGTGATAGTCGAGCCGAACGAGCCGAGTGTTAGAGTGTTCAAGCTCGGCTCGCTAATTTTCACTAGTGTTCAAGCTCGGCTCGAGCTCGGCTCAAACATAAATACCTTGTTCGAACTCGGCTCGTGATCAGCTCGTGAACACATAAACAAGCTCGAGCTTTTAACAAGCCTAATTATAAATAATTATTAATTAATTTTATTTTTTTTAAATGTCTTAGCCGAGCCAAATTGGGGGAGTATAGCCACACTTGACCCTCTCTTTGAACCAAGCCGAGCAGCTTTGTTACCAATTACTCATTTGGGCCTTGCCCTTCTCTCATTGCAACACTTATTTAATAGGCAACAACTTATGAAGACAACAGTTTGCTAACCGATGTGGGACTATCTTTTGTCCCACATCACACATCTTGTTGTTTTTTATCACTTCCAAGCTACACTACTAGTCTGCTACACAACTTATTATTTTAAGACACACCCACACCCACACACACGGCCATACATACACACCCACACAGCCCCACACTGACACACACGGTCACACACCCATATAGCCACACACATGGCCACATACACTGCCACGGTCACACGGCCACCCCCACACCCACACCCACAACACATACACTCACCCACACTACACTAATTTAAATATATTTTAAATATATATATAATCAAACCGAGTTTTTATCGAGCCGAGCAGGGGTGTGTTCAAGCTCGGCTCGTTTACTAAACGAGCTCAAAAAAGGTGTTCAAGCTCGGCTCGTTTACTAAATAAACGAACGATACTCGAGCTTTTAACGAGCCGAGCCCGAGTAGTTCACGAACATTTTGTTCAATAACCACCCCTACTTACTACTGAATGTAGAAGGCATGCTGAGCATTTTTCTAAGTAAAACACTTAACGCACCAAGATAGTTGGGATAAAGCTTGGATGTGATGATGATGACACAAAAATACTTAAGATATAAGTTAAGATTCAACATAATCGCTGATCTGTAACTTCAAGTATTCCATTACACTAAAATAAAACGACCGAAATAAAATAAAATATAAAGGTTGAAGCCATGGCTTCCAGAGAGGGAAACAGGTGCAAACAGAAGAGCCCCTAAGAAATTGTACAAAATGTGGGAAACAAAAAACCTATGAGAAACGCGAAAGCAACAAGTATGAAAAGTCAAGGGAAACGCATAGAAATGATAATTCCATATCGAAACACGTTTCTCTCCGAACTAAACGATGGTATTGCCAAGCAAAAAATTCGAACTTTGAAGTCTGAATTAACTCTAATGAAAAGCCAAATCCCTCTAGCAATAACAAGGAAAAGAGAACAATTTAATTAAATACTCAAAGAACGAAATTTCAGCTATTTTCATAGGAATCTATTTGCAAAGATTAGAATTAAAGCCATCCAAATGGTGAATCGCCACAAAATCCTACAATTTAATCACCGAAAGAAACACAAAAGTGTCCAAAGGAACAAAATTTAAACCAATATTATCACAAATTTCTCGCCGGTAAACCCATTTGACCATATCCACACATCCAAGTAAGTTATTAGTTACAAATAAAAGAACAGCTCATACTCATATAAACATTCAAAAGTAACTAAATCCGTCGACCAATGGTAAAGCCTAAACAAGGAAATCCAATTGAATTAAATCCAAATAACAAAAACATAAAGCCATTGTCACCGTAAGAGCTTGTTTAATATCCAAGTTGACCATACCCACAGCTTACAAATCCCAAATATTAAAACTAGAAACTCAAATAATAATATTTAAAAAAACAGTCCTATCAAGCAACAACTGACTAAGTAAAACTGATAAAATAACATCCAAAAGAGATGAAATTCAAGCCATCATAGCAGCTTAATTTCTTCAACTAATATTCAATTTCATATACCCATAGTCGAAATCACCCATATTCCATAACAAGAAGCCCAAACTCCAAATAAACCACCATCGGTGTAATTTCTTGATAAAGATCCGAATTTGGATATATCACAAACACTAAATCATAAAATTTATCTACCCAATAACCTAAAATGGGGAAAATCAAGGAAACCCAAGTCAGCAAAAATCAACAGACAGCTTCAACTAATAACAGAAGTAAGAGTACAAAACTAGCTGAAGTTTAATCCATTAAACTCAAATTTCTTCGCTAGAATAATCGAAACCCATACGAGATCTCTGTGTCGTGAAAGGGGAATTGAAGCTCTTACCTGAATTCCGTGGCGTAAATTGAAAGTTCAGAGAGATCGACGTTTTCAGATATAGGAGTTTGAGAGACAGAGATGGAGTTGTTTCTCTGGTACGAGGAAATTTTTGGTATCAAAGGAATGCGTGCGTGTGGGTCTTTCTTAGATTTCATCCCATATTTCAAGCTCAATAACGAAAATATCCCTCTTATTACAGAAATTTACTTGTCTGGACTCTTTATAGATGCAGAGCACGACATTTAATGTGGGCGGAAGGGGGCTGCTGCGATGGAGGGGTAAAAACGTCCCGCGACGGGATTTCGTCTGGCCTTGCCAGGCGAAAACTGTCTGGCTCCCGTCCCACATGTCAACAAGTGTTCCCGTTTGGCTCCCAACCCACAGGTCAACACGTGTTCCTTTTGACACCCCTTAACTGTGGTTAATATTCACTAACATTTAGGGTTTAACCTTGTAACCTTAGGCCCCGTTTTGTTGCATTTCCATTTCTGTTTTTAAAAACAAAATTTTGGAAATTTTTACACAAAACATGTTTGGTAAAGGGGTTTTTTCCTGATTGCCCCTGTAATATGGGCTTCTTCCCTAAATATCAAGGATTTAAAAACTCTTCTCTAAATGCCCTTATGAATGATTTTCGGTTATTTTGGATATATGTAAAGTCTAAAATACCCATCCACTACCTTCAAGCATTAAACAATCCACCATGATTGCATTAACTTCCAAACAAGGTGGTGATTGGTGTTATGTATGTGCATGGAAAACCTTCTACGTGCATTATCCCGGAAGATTTTCCGGCAAACTCTTTCGTTTTTTTGTGAATCTTTTTCCGGGGAACTCCAAACTCTTTGGTTTTGTGGGATAATCATTAACTTTGTAATAACCAAAACCTAGAATGGTATGTTTTGATTTCTTAATCTTTATACATTGTGATTAACTTCTTACTAATGGTATATGAGGCTTTGAGTAATCTAAGTAGCCGTTACATTGAGGTTTTTTCAGAAAATCTGGTCGTTAAATAAGTTTTAGGAACGATACAATTTGCTTGAGTAGTCGATGCATGGATCTTGGTCTATGGCGATGCTGTCGAAACACTTGATACAATTTTGTATCAACCCTTAGTGTATTTGCATCGACTCTTAGGATTTTGCATTGGCCATTTACATTGTGTCGACCCAGTCCCTTCCATGCATAGACCCTTAAGGTATTTGCATCAACTCTTTACTAATTTGCATCAACCCTTTACTAATATGCATCAACCCTTAGGTTTTTTCATTGACCATCTACACTATGTCGACCCAATCCCTTCCATGCATCGACGCGTAGGGTATTGGCATCAACCCTTTGCTAATTTGCATCGACCCTTAGGTTTTTTCATTGACCATCTACACTGTGTTGACCCAGTCCCTTCGATGCATCGGCCCTTAGGGTATTTGCATCAACCCTTTACTAATTTGCATCGACCCTTTGGTCATGTATACTGTGTCGACCATGTCCCTTCCATGCATCGACCTTTTGCATATTTGCATCGACCATTTGCATATCTGCATCGACACATTATTTATTTTCACAACTAATTCATTTGTCCCTTATCTAATTAATCAATAATATAATTTTTTACAGACGATGGTACCAAAAGTATCACTAATTTGTTGCTACGATGGAAAATGAGAAGTGGAAAGTGGTGGATTGTTAGAAAATGGAGCACAAGGTATCTGTTATCGAGGTGGAACGGCTCAGTGTCTATTAGTGGATAGCAGTATTACATACAATGAGCTCTTGTCTAAAGTTTATCGACTTACCAGTTCCAAACCGTGTGAGTGCGATATTACTTTAAGGTCATTTTTTCCTTCCTCAAACTCAATTCCACCAATCGAAATTGCTAACAATGAATCTTTGTCAACCTTCCTTTATATGATTATGGAACGAAATGATATTTACCTTCCCTTGTACATATCGAAGGAGGAAAGAATGAAGCATATTTCAAATGAAAAGTATGTTCCCACCGAAGTTTGGAGAGAACATGTGTGCAACCAAGAATTTGTTCGCATCGAAGTTGTCAAAGAACATGTGTGTAACCGAGAGTATGTTCCCATTGAAGTTTGTAGAGAACATTTATTCAAACAAAAGGATGTCTCATTTGAAATTGTTGGAGGATTAGATTTTGATTCTGATTGCAATACGGATAGGCTGACTAATATAAAAGAAGACAATTTTCATATGAAAGATCTTGTCAGCAGTCATGATTTGCATTTGAACATTCTTGATGATATCAATGACAATTTGCATATAAATGATCTTAATGACATCAATGACAATTTACATATGAAGGATTTTGATGACATCAATGACAATTTGCATATGAATGATCTTGATGACATCGATTCCATAGATGATGCTATGAATGATGTCATTCCAAAATATGCAGATCTTGGTGCAAAGGTCATCGTAAATGACTTCCCTAGCTTCAGGTAGATTCATGTCTTTATAACTCTACTAAGAAAACATTTTTCAAATTATAGATTGTAACATTAAATTCTCTCTACTTCCACATTGTTTTGTAGCCATAATAGTCATCCTCTCACCCCAGAGATGCATAATAAGAACACAACAAATAATCCTATTGAGAAGACACAGTATGAGGATATTCCGGTCCACAATGAAGGTTCGGATGGTTAATGTATATTGCAAGATGGGACGGAAGTCCAACTTGGTCAATGTTTTAAATACAAGAAGGTACTGCAGAGGTGTATTCATAAGTATGTGATGCGCAAGAACTTTCAATTCAAGATAATACGTTCGGATAAAGAACAATACACATTGAAATGTCATGGTCTGAATTGCAAATGGCGACTACATGCATCAAGAGTTAATGGTTTTGACCAATTTAAGATAAAGACCTATGCTGGGCTACACTCTTGTCTGTCACTGACTGGGGAAGATAATCTGCAAGCAAGAAGCTGGGTGTTGAGCGAGTACGTTCTATCGCATATCGAGGGACATGAGGTGTATAGGCCAAGACAGATTGTCAATGATATATGGCGCGAGTTTAGGGTCAAACCCAGTTACAAGAAAGCGTGAAAATCTTGAAAAATATCAATAGAGAAACTTAGAGGATCATTTGACACATCATATGCGGATCTCCTAGCTTATTTCCACGAACTTGAGAAGTGCAACCCGGGTACAGTAATGGCAGTGCATTCAGATCCAGTGGATGGGATGTTCAATTCTACTTTTTGGCCGATCGGTGTGGTACTTAACACTTTTTGAACTTGTTGTCGAAAAGTGTTAACCCTTGACGCGACACATTTGAAAGGAAAGCGTAAGGGGATATTATTTGTCGTAGTGGCTCTTGACGGGAACAATAACCTCACAACTGTCGTCTTTTGATTGGATGAAAATGAAAACCATTGTTCTTGGGAATGGTTTTTAACTTATCATAAACAAGTATTGGGGCCACTATAGGATTTAGTGATTATCTCGAATAAAAACCCTTCATTGTTAAGCAAAGTTCTTTAAGTACTTCCAAATGCATTTCATGTCTACTGTACATATCACATTTCAATGAACATGCACAAGCTATGTAAGGATGAGAGTGTGAAGCCTTTCTTTTGGTTAGCAGTAAAGGCTTGCAGACGATCGAAGTTTCGCGAGTTCATGATGATTATTTCTTCAGACGAATCAACAAGCATATGAATTTTTAAAAGGGATTCCGATGGAAAAATTGGCAAATGCTTACTCTCCGATCAAGAGATATGAGATTGTCACGTCTAATATAACGGAGAGTGTTAATAGCTTATTGAAAGAGGCAAGAGAATACTCAGTTACACAATTAGTAGAGACAACACGTGAAATAACTCAAAAGTTTTATTTCACTCGATGCAAGGAATGGTTAGAGTGGCCCTCAAGGTTGACTAAAAATGTCGAAGACAAAATGGAAAAGGATTTTTAGAAAGGACGAAGTAGACGTGTTGACGGTATCAATGACAATGAATTCAGAATCCATGGAGAAGAACATAGAGAGTTAATCAATCTACTTCAAAGGTCGTGTACTTGTAGTAAGTTCAACGTGACGGGATGGCCTTGTGAGCATGCTCTTGCTGCATGTACGAAATATCACATTGACAAATATGAATATGTTGATCGATATTACACAACGGAATGTGCACGGATGGCTTATGAGGGGTCAATTTACCCGGTGTCGGACAAATGCAATTGAGAGACACCGGATGCACTATTCGTACTATGTGAGAAGATGAAGCCACCAAGATATGGTCGGACTGGTAGAAGACCAAAGAAGAAGAGACTTCTATCACAAGGAGAAGAGTGTCGATCTGTGAAATATGGTAGATGTAAGAAAACAAGGCATAATAGACAATCTTGTACTCGAGTAATTGGGCAAGAAGAGTAGAAAAGTTGTAATTTTGTAAAAAAAAATTGTCATTTTGAACAAAGATACATGTACTTATGAAAGAAAAGTTGTAAAAAATTATAATTTTGGACAAAGAAATAGAAATTTTTGATAAAAATACTTGCTTCAACCGTGTAGTTTTTTGTGTATTGACCCTTTATAAAATGCATCAACCTGCATCGACCTCATAAGTAAGCTAATGCCCAATTGCAATTGTAACGACCCTATCGCCTTTAGTGTATCGAGCCTTCATAAAATGCTTCGACCTCATACGTTAGCTACTGCCCAATTGAAATTGCATCGACCCTGTCCCCTTTGGTGTATCGACCCTTCATAAAATGTATCGACCTGCATCGACCTCGTAAGTAAGCTACTGCCCAATTGAACTTGCATCAACCCTGTTCATTTTGATGTATCAACCCTTTATGATATGATATCGACCCTTATGTTCTTTCAATGTTGCGCAACATAGGATTTCTTCCTAAGTTTTTGTCAACCTGTTTCTAAACCTGTTTTGAACATGTTTCTGATTAAACTGTTTACATTATATGAAAAACCTCAATACATCATAATACTCATAATAATTATAATACATGGATAGTCAACTATTTACATTTTAATACATGGAACCTCGACTGTTTACATTACATTCAACTGACAACATACATGGAACCTCGACTGTTTACATTATATTGAACATGTGCACTCCCTCACAACAAAAATTCACCCTGACAACATTCATAGCAGTTCCCTCCCTCCTCTCCTACATAGAAGTTTTGCTCTTCATGAGATCATAAGCAATACAATACTGACACTTTGGAATATCCCTCTTAAGCATTAAAAAGACGTATATTATCAAATAGAATAAAAAATTAAAATAAATTAGATTCTATTTATTACCTGTTGGAATGTAAGATGTAAATCAGCACATAGGAAGTCGATGTATTTAACTACAAATATCCCGCAATAATGAACATTTTCTTGTGTGGGAATAGTGTCAGGATCCATCGCTTGAAACTCCCATTCCTTTCCTTCTAATGTCTGCTCATCCCCCGTAGCGCTGAAAAGTAGTCGGAGCCCCTCCTTCAAAGATGCTACTTCATAAGCATACCTGTCCAGTAGATCATCATTGTAGTATGAGTCCATATAAACACTTTTCTTTCCGGGGGCTCAAGTACGAACAATATCCAGTGGGTTCCTTTTGGCCACTCTCCTTCCACTCGCTTTTTTATTAGGTAGGGAATGTAGACACATTCAAAACACCACATCTTTGCAGCCGGTTCCTTGAGTACCGTGGGAATCAAATGAGCCGTTGTACGGAATAAGGTTTTTGCCATATCTTCTAATTAAACTAATGCCTAAGTTTTCAGGGGCCTCTGTACTCATATTGTTGAAAAGTGAATCCTGTCATAGGAAAAACAAAGTCAACATATTATATAGATTAGTTGACAAATTCCAGAATATTTAACTTTGATTGTTAACTTACTGTAAACAACTCATTTGCAAAAACACATTTCTGGGTGAATATGTTGGGACAGCGCTCGTGCCTCTCAGATAATAATTGCATGTAGGCGTCCATTTCCTAAAAATATTTAAGTATGTTAGTGCAGTGCATAGTTTAATATGATAATTTTAAAACGAAATATTCATATGAAATCCTTCAATTACCCAATTCTCAAACCAGCAGGTAGGGGATGACACTTAATGCACAATAGTCGGAGTGATTAATAGGGTACCAACTGTGTTGCATCGGGACTGTTCACTCTCATTCTTCCTACGCTGTTTGGCAAACTCCATCATCTCTCAACGTTCAGCTTCAGATATATGTTTGAGTAAATTCAAAATTGGCTCCTTCGTGGACACGTTTTTCTTAGCGGCTTTCTCCTTCCGGGCATCATATCAATTAGACCGCATCCACTGAGAGTCAAAGCGGACCCTCTTCGCCTTCTGTGGTAGTGCCTCATGGACCGTCAGCTCTATAGTCATGGGCGAGTCTATAGGGTCTGGTACAGCAAAACTCACCGGTGCACCATCAAAAACCTTCTGGAAACAAAATTGTAGAAGTCAAATCAGTAACAAACAAAATAAATTTAGTGTAAAAAGATTGTGCAAATCACATACCTCATACTGTACAACAAAAGTGGAGATAGTAGTCTCCTCAAGGTGAAGTGGAGAGTGTTCGATCGACCTTTGTCTTTCTATAATAGACATAGCCGGTGCGCCTCCTCGAGGGATCGTCATCCTACGCTGCAAATACAATTATCATTTTATCAAAGGTGAAATTATATTTTTTTTATAAATTTCAAAGTAAAATAGAGTTCTTACCCTGCAAACTTCCTCCTTCAATTGTCTAACCTCCTCACTCAACTTATTTACAATCGCCTCGATGCGACCTTCACTCGCACGAATTTCCGCTTTATGATTTTCATCGCTCCTTTTAATAGCCTCATCAATGTAGAGCTTGAGCTGGTCTAAGAGCGTACTATCAGAACTACTACCTCTTCGTGCCCTCTTCCTCTTCTGGGTAAGAGGGGAAGCTATCACGTCCACCTCCTCCTCTTCCTTCTCCTCCTCATCCTCGTCCTCGTCCTCATCCTCATCCTCGTCCTCATCCTCATTGTCACGCCCCGAAATCTATACACAATAATACTAATATTTGTATAAATACCAAGGCGTGAACCGGAAACAAAATTCCAATATTAATGCAAAATTAAAATAATTTAATACTCCATTAAACAGATTTAAATAACCAGAATCACTAAAAGACTCAATAACATGAGTTTTCCCAAAAGCTAAATCATCCAAAGATTTCATATAGTTTACCTCACTACAGTTCTCTCACACTCTAACAGAGAAGAAAACTTTAGGGTTGGTCTCACTTGCTCAAACGAAAGCAATTCCTATTCTTTTTAATCACCACCTGAAAAAGAAGAATCAATAAGGGTGAACCCACAACTCAACAAGAGAATACACTATAATTTAAATGCATTAACAATTCATATGATAAGATGACTAACAAATTATGCATAATATTCAATTAAGTCTTTACTTATGATTCAGTCTGGTCAATAGGGGTCTTACACAACTTACCCTATTGATCAAGGGAATTCTTGAGATCTCACACAGCTTACCCTATCCCTTGGGTCTCACACAGTTCACCCATCTGAGAATTGAGTGTCTTACACAACTCAACTCAATCCTCTGTTTCTGGGTAGGTACTCTACACCACCCTAAAACAATCATTTGGGTGGTACACAACATTACCCTATGATCAATTTAAGGAGGTTTTACATAATTTACTCCTTGAATGACCCTTAACCAAGGTTAAAACAATGTTTATTGAATCACCATTATTTTAGAAAATGAATACCAACTATTATGAAAATATAGCAAGACATTAAATGACAGTTATAATAGTCAACATCATAATTCATAATTAAAATTTACAATTAATATCTAGGCAGACATAACATACCTATTTCAAAAGGGATTTCAGTTGTGTTTCTGCAACTGAAATTTTAGTTATAAATATCACATATTTATAACCCTACAAATTCTCAATTTCCCATGATAATTGGGTTCAGGGTTTCACAAACCCCCAAGGGCTTGGAAAAACTCTTTTTTATGCTAGTGAGTTTAGTAAAACCCTTATACTAGCATAAAATAGTTGAGTTACTAACCAATTGGTTAGTAACTAATTAGTTAAGTTTGTTAGGGGTATCTTTCAACCACCCAACAAATTAACTAAAATAATATAAGTCACATTACTAACAAATTATTTAGTAACTAATTATTTAAATTTGTTAGAGGTATCTTTTAACCATCTAACAAACTAAGTAATTAGTTATAAAGGAATCTCAACAAACCAATATTCCCACACTCAAATAATATATACATTTAATTAAAATATCTTAAGAAAATTAATGTGAAAAATATCCCTTTTTCCCGTTTTTGATTTTCAACTAAGATTTTGACCCACAAAAATACTGATTTTGGAAAAACTTTCTTCACAAAAGTTATAGATCTTTTCAAGCTCTTCGAAACGATGTACTATCGGACCAAAATCGGACTTAATGTCATAAAGTTATGACCCAAATACCGAAAAATTGATAAATCTCATTTAAATTAACTCAATTCCGAAAATCACTAATTTTAATCTCCTGGATCTCTTATATTTTCTTCCCTAAAATATAATATATTATTATATCATTTATTAAAATCACCCATAACATATTTAATGAATCAAAATAATACCCGTATAAAATATATATCCGATCTAGCATATTTTCATACACACAATTATTAACACAAGAAGAAAAACACATTAAAATTATTATTGTGTGATCACAATACACCCTACATCTAAATTATAGAAATATTCACTTGCCTCTAGATCTGATTTCGAGAAGAAGACAAGATTGATTGCTTATAAGAGATTTGTTGCTATCCCGGATGATCCAAAACTTCGAGATCCAGTTCTCTACGAGCATTCACCGATCTCCAAACCCTACGGCCGTTCTCCCTCTCCTCCAAAAGTACGTATCTCAGCTTCCTAAATCAGGTTTAGCAAAAATATCACTATTTGGTTAAACAATTTTATTTATATTAAACTCTATTTAGAGAATTACTAATATACCACCACTAAGGCCTGTTTGTTTATAACCTATATTTAATTAATTCAACTTATTAAATTAAATCATTGGGTTAGCCCTACCCCACCAAGGTTAGCCATATGACCAAACACAAAAATCAATTACTAAATTATCCTCAGGGTATCATTTACCAATTTACCCTTGGGTGTATTTAATTTAAATTAGGGTCATTACACTCATCCTCCTCGTCTTTGTCTTTTTTCTCCTCCCCTTCTCTTTAGGAGGAAGGTCCCGCTCTTTGTGGACTGCTGGGTCCAACCCTCCAAGTCAAGTGAGTACAACAATCACTGCTGGCTCTTCGAGCTCCCTCTCAGTGGGCACGAGGAGTGATAGAACCTCAAGCTACAAGTAAAAAAGTTAGTTATATCAGTAATGTAAGAAATACTTATATTTAATGTAGTAATTAATAAAATAAACACTTACACTTGACTCATTAACACCCCGTTGGGTATCCTCATATTTAATGTAGGTCGTGATCTTCCAATGTAGGAACCGAGGAAATGTATCGGGCACCATCGGGATGGGTCCGAAGAGGATTTGATACCGTGCCCCCATCTCGCAAATGTGGGAATACGTTCCACTAGCCAAACCTGTTACAATAAAGTAATTAAGTCATAAAGTATGAAAAAATAATTAAGTATAACAACTATAAAGATAAACTATAGTTCTATTACCTGGAATGCAAAAACGCAACCATATATGTTGTATCTATAGCTGCCAATGGAGAGTGCAGACTAAAGATGCCTTCAACTTTTTATATCAAAATACTCCCTATGGATAACTATTGAAGGCTGGAAGGTCTTCCACTAGAGCCCACCATCTCTCATCTACATAGGCGGTGGAGACCTTTGCATCCAAAAAACTCTCTACAAAAAAGAAGCAAGCCTAGCTGCACGGCTTCCATATTATACTTCTCCACAAGCCCCTGGATCTTTGTCAACAAATCTTTCTTATGGATTTCCCCGGGCTTCCTTTTGGGGAACATCTTCTTCCTAAGTTTTTGCTCCCCCAAATCGATTTCATGTGGGGTAGAAGGAATGGATCTAAGACCCATGGCTAGGGTAAAATCCAACTCCCTAAATTTCATCATGACCCCTCCAATCTCAAACTCCATATCTCCTACGTGGTATTAGAGAACAAAGTGAGTCACCATACCACAAAATGTGAATGCGTGTTGATCTGTAAAACGCCAAACACTTGCTCCTTCTATAGAACCATTCTATTTGGCACACTCTCGAAATTCTATTTCATCTCCCACCAAAAAGCCTAAGTACATTTCGCGGAAGGCTAACCCTCCCTATCATTTAAGGGGACTGAGGATTCATACTTCACATTTTCATGGATTTTTCTACTCTTTGTTGGCTTCCTTGCACTCTTTGTTGGTTTTCTTGGGCTCTTCTGAACTTTGAGTTTTGCAACAACCTTCTTCCCTATACTTTTCTTCACCATCCTACAAAAGGAAAAAAATAAGCATGACAAAAACAAAATTTTTGACAAGTGGTCGATACAGTCGATGCACAAATTGCTAACGGGTCGATGCATTAAGCTTACAGGGTCGATACATGTATCAAACTGTACATGGTCGATACAAATTGTACATAGTCGATACATTAGAACAAAGGGGTCGATACATTAATAGGACAGGGTTGATACTTATTCAAATAGGACCATAGCTTACTTATGAGGTTGAAGCAGGTTGATACATTCATTGCACAGGTTGATGCATGTGCATTGACTAAAGTGGATGGTTGATACATGTATCAACCTAGTGCATCCAGTTGATGCTTTAATTGCACTAGGTTGATGCATGTGCATCAACTAGAGTAAGGGGTTGATACATGTATCAACCTAGTGCATCCAGTCGATGCTTTTATTGCACTAGGTTGATGCATGTGCATCGACTAGAGTAAAGGGTTGATACATGTATCAACCTAGTGCAGCCAATCGAAGCTTTCATTGCACTAGGTTGACGCATGTGCATCGACCGTCGTCTTCAACCTCTGAAAAAGTATGTTTCGGCCTATATGCATCGACCCCTTCACATATATGCATCGACTTAGTGAAAAAAAATTGTTGCAACAAATAATAAAACATTGTTGGTATTTAGAGCTATTTTTTAGAGGAAAATGTACGAGTTTCATACGGATGAAACAAAGTTTTCATAAGCATTTACAAGAATGTAAGTTTCAAAACTGAAAGCCTTCAAAAAAAAGCTACTGTATATCCAAAAAACCGGAAAAATAAAAATCCTTCAAATGGAAGGAACCACATACCTTTAACAATCAATTGAACCTCTCGAAATCACTTCATGAAGGAAACTTGGGGATCTTGAAGGTTTTCGGTTGAGCGTCGATGCAGCTTCCAGTAGAATCGATGAAGGAGATGAGATGGTCGCGTAGTGGAGGAGTCTTACGATTTCCCGCTTAGTTATGAGTTTGGGACAAAAGATGTCATAAACCAAAAGCATAAGGGTCTGAAGGAGAAAAAAAAAACCACACGTGCGAATGGATGCACATGTGTGTGGGGGCATTTAGAGAAGGGTTTTTAAATCCTTGGTATTTAGGGAAGAACCCCATACTACAGGGAAAAACCCCTTTAGTAAATATGTTTATGATTTTTGTTTTTTAAAATTAGTAGTTAAAATTTTGAAAATCAAGGTAACAAAAAAATTTTGTTACCTCTGTTTTTGGAAACAAAAAACAAAAATAGAACCACTATGTACCACCACTCTAGCACTATCACTCCACCACCACCACCACCACCCACCACCCACCACCACAACCAATCCACCACCACCAACGCCACCAACACCACTCAACCACCACCAACATCACCACCACCATCACCACAATCACCATCACCACCACTCCACCACCCACCACCACTCACCACCCACCCCACCACCACTCACTACCACTCACCACCACCACCACCACAACCACTCCACCACCAACGCCACCAACACCACTCAACCACCACCACCACCCATCACACCACCCCACCACCACTCACCATTCCACCACCACTCACTACCACTCACCACCACCACCACTCCACCACCAATGCCACCACTCAACCACCACCACCACCACTCCACCACCACCACCAACGCCACCAACACCACTCCACCACCCACCACCACCACCACCCACCACCACTCACCACCACCACCCCCACCCCACCACCACTCACTACCACTCACCACCACCACCACCACAACCACTGCACCACCACCACCAACGCCACCAACACCACTCAACCACCACCACCACTCACCACCACCACTACCCCACCACCACTCACTACCGCTCACCACAACCACCACCACAACCACTCCACCACCAACGCCACCAAACCACTCAACCACCACCAACATCATCACCATCACCACCACAATCACTACCACCACCACCACCACTCACCACCACTATGGATTGGAATTGCCTACTCATTATTATATTCATCATATTTCCCAAACAAGTAACATTAATAATGCCAAACATATTTTCTACTGAAAAAATTTGAAAACAGAAACTTATTTTTAGTTTTAAAAAACTAAAAACAAAAACAGAAAAACGGAAGTGAATCCAAATGGCCCCTTAGTTTTCAAAATTTTTTAAAATATTTTAAAAATTAATCACAAGGGAAAAAAATATAATCTAGGTTAGAAGTAGGGGTGTCAATGAGCCGAGCCAGCTCGGCTCGACTCGAAATAAACCGAGCTTAAGCTTTTACTTTGGGCTCGTTGAGCCGAGCCTTAAAAGTGACCTCGAAAAATAAACAAGCCGAGCCTAAACAATAGGTGGCTCAGCTCGACTCGGCTCGGCTCGGCTCGGCTCGACTAATTTTATAATAATACCCTTAAAAATTAAATTTATATTGTATATTTAGTATACTTTTTTTTTGGTAAAATATATTTAGTATACATTAACATAATTATTTCCGTTTAAGTTTTAATTCAATCTTTCATGTAAGTCACATGACATCCAAAAAAAAAATGTATTTAAAAAAAAAATTATCGAGCCAAGCCGAGCTCAAGCTCAATGATTTGTGGACTAGTCGAGCCGAGCTTGAGCATCTGTAAAATTCCAACAAGTCGAGTCTGAGCAACTGTAAAATTCTAACGAGCCGAGCCTGAGCAGTGTCCAGCTCGGCTCGTTGACACCCCAAATAATAGGGCATATTTAAAGGGCTCTGTTAGTGAGCCAGAAGGTTTTGGTATGGTGAGGGCCAGACCAAATCCTATCCCAAAGGTCCCTGATACCTTACCCCTCTTCATGAGACAACTGACAAGTTTTATCCCACGGGGAGACCAAATCCTTTGAAGTAGCCTCCACCATTTTCTATATGAACTAAAAATAAATAAAAATGAGATATACTTCCCTATGTCAATGTTTTTCTCTATTTTTTTTTTAAAAAACCCTAATTAAGTTAAGTTAGCATTAACTCTTGGTAAGGCTAATGCTTATCTAATTACATGTTTAAGATTAAAAAAATAGTTGTCTCATTACTACTAATGAAACCCAAACAGGTTGGGTGGACACGTGGCAACTCAAGAGAAGTTTTAGGACACATGGTAGCCTTAGAAAATGTCTCACTCCCTCTTCAACTCAAAATTCCTTCTAAAGCTTCAAATTTAACAAGTAAGAAACCCGTGTGATGCACGAAAAATGTTTTTAAAAAATTATATAATGTAATATTGGCATAATCGCAATTATGCCACCAATTTGGGTGATGTGGGTGATGTCGAAAAGAAGCCCATAAATAAGCCACCAATTTGGAGAGGAAGAGGCATGATCAAAAAGGGCAATCCGGAGAATCTTTACTCACCTAAGGCAATAAGGAGACTAAGAACGGCAAAAGACCAACCCCACCCATACTTCAATAATGCTGAAGCAATCAAAACCTTCAAATCAGCTTCTTCCCCCTCTATTACCATCTTTCATCGTTTTCCATCTGTGTTTAGTTTTCTTCGTTAGGCAAAATATTTCTGCTCATTTTCAGTGAATTGTGTTTATCTTTTCAATCTATTTGTCAAACATGTTAGGTTTTGGAAGTACATATGCTTAATGACCCAAATCTGAAGTCAGCTTAATCCTTTGTTATTGGGTATTGATTAGGTAGAGAATGTGGATTTTAATCAATAGATGGACATCGTTCTTTCATTTGAAGAACACCATAAAAGAACGGGATTGAAATTGTCGAGCTTTATGGGATTGTTATCCTCCTATTTAGTATTTTTATCCTTTAAGATATCTTTGGTTCGGGATTGTTATCCTCCTATCAAGGGAGACTGAACCCTTTCGTTTATACTCTGATCTCTCTCTACCGCCTTAAATATATTAGTATTTTTATAGGGGGAACAACCAGCTTCAGTGATCTTGATAACCCAAAAAAATATATATCATTTTGCATGGGAACTCCATCTCCTCTCTCTTTCAACCACGTGTGCAAAGAGAAATTGGTTGACTGTTTTCAAGACCAAATAAGTGCATTGTTTAATTGAAAGAGTTGCGATGTTAGTCAAACTAAATACCCATATCTCCCCAAAATCCCTTCGAAATGTACGTGGTGCTCATTTAGAGAAAACCTTGAATCTCTCCACTCTATGCTCCACAGAAGCCTACATCCTGAATTTCCTCTAGTTTCACCAAAGATATCTTAGATCTCTGCAAAATTTGTCCAAAATATATCAGATTCCTTAACCCTATGTTTGGTTGCCGAGAAAATAAGTGAAAACATGGAAAAGAAAATAAAATTAGACAAAACACAACTACGAATTGTATTAGAAATCTGATATTTTCTTTTCTTTTCCATGTTTTCACCTATTTTCTCGGCAACCAAACATAGCATAAATTCTCACAAAACTCCCCAAAACACAATTATTCTTTGAATAGAATCAATCAAATCGTTAAGAAATTTATAATCAATCTGAAACCATATACAGGAAACATACAAAAACCAAGAATCTCTACAAATTCATGAAAACCCTGCCAAGAAAACACTACCAAAGATTCAATATTTTCCAAAGGATAAAAGATCCTTTGCAGAATATGGAAACTGCTAGTAGTTGTGATTATCAAATGAATTAAGAAGACGAATTCGGATTCTTTGTACATATGGAAAGAATCATGATACGCACATAGGTAGTGTTAATACGAAATTCGGATTGTTTGAATTTGGATGAATTAAACCATAATTTAGGGTGAAATCTACAGTTTAAATTAATCTAAATCAACAAATCTGACCGTATTGGCTTAGATATTGTTGAAGAATTAGAAATTAGGATAATGATGGAGGAGAGATGATCTAGGTCATGGATCAGAGGAAGAGGGAAGAACAAGAACTTCATCTCAGATAATTGGTGCTGTAGCAAGCAAGTCAAAATTTTGTGAATTACCTCAATAATGAGATAAAAGAAGTGGATGGACTGGCCACCCCAAGTTACCTGCCGAAGGCCCCATAAGATGCTGCTATAGATGCACCCCCAATAATGTGAGTGTATTTGATACAAAGGGTCCAATTAACTCTAGGAGACTGTTCTCAATCGAGTTGTCGCGCCCCAAAATCCCGCCTAGGAGTTAGTCGTGACTTTGAGCGTGACTAACCTGTCACATCAAAACATCCTGTATAAAATCCACAAGGCACAACATAGCGGAAGCGTAAACTAAAATTTTCTTTAATATATAAGACAATATTCCAAGTTTATACAAAACCTCATAATCCAAAAAGTGAAGTGGACATGCCCACTTTAGCAAAATACAAAAATGTGTACAATCTCTCTTTCACTCCTCTCAACAATAATCTAAATAGGGCCACCTATCTAGATCCCTATCCTCCCGATGCTGCATCGGGATCGCCTCTTCTTCCACATACTCTTCTTCAACCCATGGCTCGGGATTGAAATTGTCAAATGGACCTACCGACATAAAATGTACGGCTGAGCATTGAATACTCAGCGTTTACCAACTACTAGCTAATGATGTTATAATGTCAATAATATCATGCGAGTACTTAAAGCTATAGTTTATAATTCATGCATTAAATTAAACTTAGAACAATACTTCAAATCTCAAGTAACAGTGCATTGTTTCCAAGATCTTATCTTAAGAGCTTACGTGGAAAACAAAACATGTCTTATGAGTTCTTATGAGTCTTATGAGCTTATGATTCGTATGATCCGTAGAGACTTGTGAGACGATCTTCGACTAGATCCTTATGAGCTGGCGAACTGATCTTAGACTTATGAATTTCTTATGAGAGCCTTGCGAGGCTTATGATCATTAGAGACTTGTGAACCGATCTTAGACTTGATCCTTATGAGCATTTGTAACTAATCTTAGACTTATGATCTGTAAAGAAATTGTAACCGATTTTAGACTTTACCAACCCAAGGTTTGGCCTTGTCAAATCTTATGAGCTTATAAGTTTCCTTATGAGATTTTCCTTAAAATTCTTCTTATGAACTTTGAAATACTTGTGCATATGAGAAAACTTCGATCATTCGAGACATGGCGTGCATAGAGTGTTTGTGAGCATCATAAAATACTTGGAAAACTTTAAACATTTACTACATCACTACAAAATTCAAGGTTTTTTGTGGCGGTGCCAAACTGCCCCAGTAAATGAAAAAATCGCCATTATATGTTTATAACGGCGGTTTAGCAAAACGCCGTGACAGGTCTTGTTGCTAGGAATGTTACAGTGGTTTATAATGGTGGTTATTATCACCGCAACTGTAGAGTACATTTATCACAGCGGTTATTTTATCCTTGTAACGACGATTATAAAGGGTAATTCTGTTATTCTAATTCTCCATGTTACGACGGTTCTAACCACCGTTATATATTGAATATATAATGGCGTTACAGAGCCGCCATAGTAAATAATTTGCAACGGTAGTTTCAACTGTCGTTATATAGTAAATATATAATGGCAGTTTCAACCGCCATTGTTATTCTCTATCTCTAACGGTGCTTTCAAACCGACGCAAGTAATTTTAAAAAAAATCAATAATTTTTTTTTTTTACCTATATTAATTGTACTTGTGAACAATATAAAATAAATTCAAACTATCTACAAAATTTCTAAACACCGAAATATAATCCATCAATATATAAATTCATGTCCATAAAAATGCCATAATAAACCGTCTAAAATGTAATAATTGTAATATATACATGTTCATAAAAATGTATCAAATGTTAAATAAAAAATATGCTAAAGCTGCCTAGCAGGTCCCTCCGATGGGGTCGCTCCTGCTGCTCCAAAAGTTGACAAATGTGTGCTATCAACACCCTCCTACAAAAATAATAAAATATAATTTATTTTTAGAATAACGAAATGATAATATTTATGAATTTCATCACAAATATGCAAATAAAATATAATCTTAAAGATTTCATAGTTATTGAGTTGAACACAAAAGTTTAGTACTTCGGTCTAAACCTACAAACGCCCACCAAATCCAAACCGGGGGTCGGATTTCAATGTCATTTCTTTTAACGCATGTTTTTCGACCCAACCTAAGTGGGGGACATAAAACCTTAACCCTACAAAGACTCAAAAAAGAGGGGGGGGGACATAAAACCTTACCCCTAAAAGACTCAAACAAGGGAGGGGGACTTAAAAACCCCCAACCCTATACAAACAACCAACCACAATACTCATCAAGATAATCTAATAATACCAAGGCCTATATCCAGAAAGGTAAGGGCTCTAAGACAAGGAGCGCTATCGTGAATAGACTGAATCAAACCCGAATGCTGAAGATCACAACCATAGTTAGCTAAAAAATCAGCAACCTGGTTTGCTTCTCTGTAAATGAGTAATAGACGAGCAAATATTGTTAACTTTTTTTAATTTTTTGGTTCCAATACCAAATAGACCAAGGATGATGGCAATTACCATTCTATGCTTCTACAAGGAATTAGGAGTCAGACTCTACCTCAATCATAATATATCCCATGGAATGACAAAGCGAGATGCCATCAAAGAGAGCTCTAGTCTTAGCAACATAACTAGTACAATGGTCATAAAATGAGAAGAAACAGGTTATCATATCACCATGATGATTTTGAATGATACCTCCTCCACTAGCTAACCTGGGGTTACCTCTAAAAGCTCCATCCACATTCAACTTAATTATTCCTTGAAGAGGCCGAATCCATTTAACCATAAAAATAGAGTTTTTGACCTTAGGAGGAGGAGACGAAATGCTGAAAGGAAAGATGTCGAGTCTCTTTTTAGAAGGTAATCTCCCTAATTCCGCTAGCCAAACTTTGATTCGAGCAATAATAATATCTGGAGGCTTCCGAATATTCTTGAATCTTCTCGAGCATCTCTCTTTCCAAATTTCCCAAATGATAAGAAGATGGAGTAGACGAAGGGGGATCCAGATAAAAATTTATGCGGAAACTGGATCCCCTAGATCTTAACACCATAAAAAGCATCAAAATTATCCAAGTGTTTTAGTCATATCACCTCGGTGAATGTTTTTCACTGGTGAAGCTTAATCCACTTGAACCGTCAGAACTCTTTGTAGAGATTTCTCCGAAAAAATACTAGAAGCTCGATCCTTGTTCTTCGCTATCCCCACGAAGCTTTAGAATCTCCTTTGGAATTATAGAAGCAAGAGGAAGAAGATGGATCAATGGTGTAGACCTTCCATCACCAATAATACTAAGGTCCAAAACCCTAGATTTGCAAAACCCAACTAGGATCACCAATATAGCTCATGAAAATCCCTAGGGGTCTCCCCTAGGGTTCACGGTTTGGAGAGAGAGAGGAGAGGAGAGAAAAAATTCTGGAGAATTCTACTTAATGGTCTAGGGTGTTGGGGTATTTATAGACTAGGATCTTATCCTAATCCTACTCCAACTTGATCTTATCTAGTAGGATTTATTAATTAACAATAACTCTTATTATTAATTAAATAAACTCCTACTTAATCTATAACTACTTTAGTTATAGTAATCCTATTAATTAAAAAGTCCCTATTATAAGAGGATTCCTTAATTAAAAAGGATAAGTCAACATCCTATACCAAAGTAGGAAACCTAGTCAAACTAGGAATCCACAAGGGGGGGTGTGAGCTTCTATGGGGCGTGGGATTTGAGGAGTTAAAACACCTTATTGTAATCTAATTACAATAACATCTTAATCCTAATTGCAATCCAACACTTGGATTTTAATTCCATAATAAAAGGAATTATATTTCAATAATTATTCAATTAAACAAATCCTAATCCAATTAGGATTCCTCAAGTGGGTGCCCCACCCTAGGGTTTAAACCCATGGGCTTTGGCCCATATTAAAGGTCCATTTTAATGGGTTTATGGATATGAGTCAAACCCATTTCCCCTTTAATTATGTTAATCAAATAATTACTAAAATAATCCCTTAGTTTAAATTAACAATTAATTTAAACAATAGATTAACTATTAATCTATTTAATTAAATGATTAAGTTTTAATCACTTAAAATAATTGATTAACTTTTAATCAATTATTGAGCTTGTATTTCTTATGGGAGCACCTCCACAGATTGCTCTGGGACATTTTTACCTTGGCTTATCCAACGTTATCCCATTGACCCTAAACGGGGATTACATCGGAATTACAAGTGACGTGAGATATTCATGTTGCAATTGAATCTCAGTGTATGAACATTAACCATTATGGATCCCGCCACATGAACTTTTAAATTCGATTTATCCTTCCAAATATATTATCCCTAATGGGCCTTCGAGATTGACATACTATCTAACCCATAGCCCATTGCAAATCATTCGGGTTTTCAAGACTTATGATTAAGCCATGAGAAACAATTTCTCATGAAAAACATTTTGAAAAAAATCATTTTATAAGTATAATACCTTTTAATAAAATTATATTTCAAAACTTATTTTGTTTTCAAAATCACCTGCGCAGGATTTGAACTTAATCAACTGTCTTACCCGGAATTTGGATAATCTCTCAAATTAATGAGCATAGATTTCTTGTTTGAAATTCATCATGACTCGAACAACTTTCTGACTATCCAACTGTCACTGTATTGTATTCCCTAAGTTAGAAAATACGTTGATGGAATCAAAACAGTCAGATCACTGCCCAATCATAGATGAACTCATCAGATCTAAGGATCATCAAAACCGTTCAATGTGAATGAGAGACCAACTATCTGATAGTATGTTTATGCAAGAGGTCTCTCATTGAATGCAATCAGTCAGTGTACATTTAAGCACCCATATGCTGATGTGTAGTCTCCACTACAATAGTTCGAGATAGAACTATGTCTCAACTATTGAGAACATCTTAGCATTTTGGCAGCCATATAAGTGAAGTGCCCAGCTTCACCCACAGCTGTGACTATATAAGGTATAAGAAACCGGAAAGTTATATCTACCTGTGATAATCTAATCACATAACTTTCCTACAATATATCCTATGGACCTTTATCGATATCTCATATCGTATAGATCATCTCATGATCATGGTCAATTACCCATAATGAATACACAATAGATTAAGAATAAGCATTTATTAATCAAATTAATAAGGTTCTAACAATCTAAATGACTTTTTTGGGCATCATGTCCAACAGTAGATTGTAAAGTTCACTATGGTTCCTATCATAGACTCTGAACCATCGCATAAGAAGACATTGAATGGAGTCACTGGACTGAAGGACAATGGAGCAGTACCTAGCAAAATATCTCCAAATACTAACTGCAATATCACTTTAACAAAGAAGGTGAGACAAATATTCAATATTACCAGAATTACAACAAGAACAACGACTAACAAAATGAATACATGTTGATTGTATCATATTATCTGTCAAAATAGCAACATACATTACCTTCAATCCAAAGATTTGAATTTTTTTTCGAGTAATAGAATTCCATATGTTCTTACTCCAGTCTTTACGAGCATTTGAAATTCTGATAGAATCCCGAGCAGATTTAACAGTAAACTTACTATTCGGGTTGGGATTCCATATAAAATTATCATCAGAAACAGAAGTAAAGAAACCTGCAAATCTAATATCTATCTTCAATTGGTCAGAAATAAAGTCATTAACAAGAGAGATATCTCAAATATCATGAGAATCAAGCATATCTTTACTATTATAATGGGAGAGGTGGTCGTAGATGATTTTTTCGAAATTCCCATACTACCCTTATACAAAACTTTGATTTAATGTTTTGCTTTAAAACCCAAACTATCCCTTGCCTTTGATTTAATTTCCAATCTACCCCTTGCTCATCTATCTATTTAGAATTACAGCCAATTGCGATTAAACTCAAGGAGAGTTTAATCGGACCCGTGGGTTAACACGTGTCCCTTTTAACTCCTATTAATTGTGGTTAAGTCCTTCCCCTCCCTCTCATGTGCATTGCACGTACCACTAGCGAGTTCAATCACATCCGCGGATTAACATGTGTCCCTTTTAACTCCTATTAACCGTGGTTAACTCCTTCCCCTCGCTCTCACGTGCATCGCACGTGCCACCCACTAGTCCGATATAAAAGGAAAAGATTAAGGAGTAGATAGAGTAAGATCAATGAGAGGAACCTCTCCAAACCAACAACTTAACCAGAAATTTATCTTATTGCCATTTCCAATTAAAGAAGTTGGTTTATATATCACATCTTTACATAGTTAGCTAATTTTAATCCATGTTTTGGAAGCACCAGAACTATAAGAAGCCTACCAGATATGATTAAATTGATAATTATTCATGAAAAAATTTGACCAAAGATTATTCGATTGGTAAAGGTTCCAAACTTGTTTCATTCTAAGGGTATTAGAAAAGTCATTCATATTACGAATAACTAGACCCCCTTCCAACTAGGGACGAGAGCAAATATTCCAGTTAATCCAATGACGTTTTCTAACTTTATTCGTAATATTCCAATTTTTTTTGCCATAATTCTATCAATCTAAGAATTAATACCTTTGGGCACATGAATGCCCACAAGGAGATAAGTGTGAATAGAAGATAGAACATGTTTAATCAAAATAAGACGCCCACTTGACGATAAAAATTTAGCCTTCCAACCTTCCACCTTAGAAGAGATTTTATCAATACGAGAATTAAAATAACTCTTTTTAAGGCGGCCTTTATAAAGAGGGACTCCCAGATAAATAAAATGGAAATTTTTCCTAGGAATACCCACCTAGTTAAGAATGTTATCAGTTCTCATTATATTCATCTTATTAGAATAATAAAAAGAACTTTTAGATCTATTAATCAATTGGCTTGAAGATTTCTCATAATCTGAAATGAAGTCAAAATTTTTCTTTATATTCTGTTTCGTACCATTGCAAAAAAGGAGAGTATCATCAGCAAAGAGAAGATGAGAAACTGGATTACCGTGCCTTCCCAATTTATAATTAAATGAAAGACTCTCAGATATGACTTTAAGGCCCTTACTTAGAACTTCTTCTGCAATAATGAAAAGAGCAGTGGATAAAGGATCACCTTGATGAAGACCCCACAAACTCTGAAAAAAACCTTGAAGACAACCATTAATAAAAATAAAGAAAGATTGATTAATGAGACAACCAACTATCAATCTAATGGAATCCTATTTAAAACCCATCTTTTGAAGGACAAAAAATATGAAATTTCATTCAATTCTGTCATAAACTTTGGACATATCAAGTTTAAGAATAACATTACCTCCCAGAATTTTCCTATCAATGTCTTGCACCATCTCCTGAGATATACTAACATTATCTAAAATATTTCGACCTTTAACAAAGGCATTTTGCTCATCAGAGATAATGTTAGGAATCAATAAACCAATACGATCAGCCAAAATACAAGATATAATCTTATAAAGAAAGTTACAGAAACTAATGAGTCTAAAATCCAAGAAAGACACTGGAGAATTGCATTTAGGGATTAAGGCAATAGCTGTTGCATTTATAGCTCTAGGAATTTCAGTAGTTAAGAAAGAAAATAATAGCATGAAAAAGGTCTTCCTTAATAATATTCCAACAAGAATGAAAAAAATGGCCAGAAAAACCATCAGGACCAAGAGCGCTATCGGCAGACAGGCTAAAAATAATTTTTTTAATTTCTTCTAAAGAGGGAAAAGAAGATATGGAATTATTATTTTCCTCAGAAATAATGCACGGAATATGATGCAAAATATTATTATCAAGAATAGTATTATCAGAAGAGAGTAAATTTTTTTAAAAATTAACCGCTTAATTACCTATGTCATCTTGAGATTCTAGCCATTTGCCTTGAGCATCTTTAATTCAAGAAATGCAATTTCGACCCCTTCTAGATTTAGTGACCATCTGAAAGAACTTCGTGTTGTTTTCACTTCTTTGAGCCATTGAACTCTAGATTTCTGTCTCTAGAATATCCCTTCATAAAGAAGGACAGATGTCATTTCTTCTAACACGTGTATCTCGACCCAAGACATGTGTGGGAATTCGTTTCGTTGGAATCCGAGGTCGTTTGTCCGATTTGGGCACTGAGAGGCCGAAATCCATACTTAGTTAGTATACTTCGGCCTAAACCTACAAATGCCCACCAAATCCAAATCGGGGGTCGGATTTTGATGCCGTTTTTTCTAACATGTGTACTTCGACCCAACCTAAGTGTGGGAATTCGTTTCAATGGAATCCAAGGTTGTTTACCCGATTTGGCCACCGAGAAGCCCGAAATCCATATTTAGTTAGTATACTTCGGCCTAAACCTACAAACGCGCACCAAATCCAAACCGGGGGTCGGATTTCGATGTCATTTCTTCTAACGCATGTATTTTAACCCAACCTAAGTGTAGGAATTCATTTTGATGGAATCCGGGGTCGTTTGCCCGATTTGGGCACCGAGAGGCCCGAAATCCATAGTTAGTATACTTTGGCCTAAACCTACAAACACCCACCAAATCCAAACTGGAGGTCGGATTTTAATGCCGTTTCTTCTAATGCGTGTATTTCAACCCAAGACATGTGTGAGAATTCGTTTTGTTGGAATCTGAGGTCGTTTACCCGATTTGGACACCGAGGGCCCGAAATCCATACTTAGAAAGCATATTTCGGCCTAAACCTACAAACGCTCACCAAATCCAAACTAGGGGTCGAATTTCAATACCGTTTCTTCTAACGCATGTATTTCGACTCAAGACATGTGTGAGAATTCATTTTGCTGGAATCCAAGGTCGTTTGCCCGATTTGGGCACCGAGAGGCCGAAATCTATACTTAGAAAGTATACTTTGGCCTCAACCTACAAACGCCCACCAAATCCAAACTGGGGGTCGGATTTCGATGTCATTTCTTCTAACGTGTGTATTTCAACCGAAGACATGTGTGAGAATTCGTTTCGCTAGAATCCGAGGTCGTTTGCCCGATTTGGGCATCGAGATGCCGAAATCCATAGTTAGTATACTTCGGCCTAAACCTACAAACGCCCACCAGATCCAAATCGGGGGTCGGATTTTGATGTTGTTTCTTCTAACACATGTATTTCGACCCAAATTAAGTGTGAGAATTCGTTTCGATGGAATCCGAGGTCGTTTGCCCGATTTGGGTACCGAAAGACCCGAAATCTATACTTAGTATACTTCGGCCTAAACCTAAAAACGCGCACCAAATTCAAATCGGAGGTCGGATTTTGATGTCGTTTCTTCTAACGTGTGTATTTAGACCAAACCTAAGTGTGAGAATTCATTTCGATGGAATCCGAGATTGTTTGCCCAATTTGGGCACCGAGAGGCCTGAAATCCATACTTAGAAATTATACTTCAGCCTAAACCTAAAAACACCCACCAAATCCAAATCGGGGGTCGGATTTCGATGTCATTTCTTCTAACACTTGTATTTCAACTCAACCTAAGTGTGGGAATTCGTTTCGTTGGAATCCGAGGTCGTTTGCCCGATTTGGGCACCGAGAGGCTTGAAATCTATACTTTGAAAGTATATTTCGGCCTAAACCTACAAAAGCCGACCAAATCCAAACTGGGGTTAGATTTTGATGCCCTTTCTTCTAATGCATGTATTTTGACCCAACCAAAGTATGGGAATTCATTTCAATGGAATCTGTACCCGGTTCCTGCACTGCTTATTACAACCACATTTACTGAAGAACGTACTTGATAAAATTTCTTACTAAATGACCATTGCAGGGGTCAGGAATGTCCTCATTCTTGGACCGCTCATGCGGGCCATATTTACAATAAAAGGTCCAGTGATATTGATGCTCATGATTCATAGATATACATTCTTTTTGAAACTCTTCCTTGACCAGGCCTTCACGTCAGCATACACACGAAATTGATGATGATGACATACAGTAACCAAAACAATGTGAACAACAATATTCACCTTTGGTTATGTCGTTAACGTTGTGGAGGGTTCTGTGCTACTGAACAGTGACCAAATTACATGAATTTGAATAGGTTGAAAATTTTGATTCCCTTCTCTTTTTATCCCTCTCACCATTACCATTCATGACAACTTCCTTTCTAGGATGGAGGTCATCCAAACTATTCAGAGATAGAAGCCTTGAAATTTGAGATACATTCACCAAAGAAGATTGAAAATTTAGCTATTCATTCGAAGAACTACCTGGAATGCAAAAATTGCCTATCTAAACTACTTTATCTTTCAGAAAATTATTTGCATTAGATTTCTTCAATAAATCAAGGGTTGACATTAGATTTTTGGATCTTTGTTGTTTGTTATCCGTGGATTCGGTACTCATTTCAAAAAAACATTCGCACAATTCTTTCATCAGTTTCATTGAAGAAAAACTAGGTTCAATAATTATGTATGATTGATGACATTTATCCTCCACTGATTTTAGAATTGCATTTAGACTAGGTATGTGGAAGTCAGGCCAATTTGGGCACCGAGAGGCCATTTCTTCTATCTCTGAATGGTTTAGATGACCTCTGTCCCAGAAAGAAAGTTGTCAGGAACAGTAATGGTGAAAGGGACAAGAAGAGAAAGAAATGAAAAGGTTCAGGCTATTCAAATTCACGTAGTTTGGTGGTTGTTCAGTAGCACGGAACCCTCCACGATGTTAACGACATAACCAAAGGCCAATATTATTGTTCACGTTGTTTTGGTCACTGTATATCATCATCATCCATTCTGTGTGCATGCACACATGAAGGCCTGATCAAGGAAGAGTTTCTAAAAGAATGTATATCTATAAATCACGAGCCTTAACATCACCAGACCTTTTATTTAAAGAGTGCCCGCATGAGTAGTCCCAGAATGAGGACATTCCTGACCCCTGCAAGGATCATTTAGTAAGAAAATTTATCAAGTATCTTCTTAAGTAAATGCGGTTGTAATAAGTAGTGCAGGAATCGGGTGGTACATCGAGGCATAACATGCAATTTGCAGGTCAAACTTTATCCTTGTTTTGAATTTAGTGCTAGCTAATGTTGGAGTTACATCATCACCTTTCGATGCCTGATTTGGGCACCGACAAGGCCGAATTCTAACTTTTCAAGTCTACTTTGACCTAAACCTACAACCTCGCACCAAATCCTAACCGGATTTATTTTCAAACAACTCAAGGATGGATCAAGAACCATGTATAACATATTTTTATCCAAACACATTCAAGGTTTCCTTCCAAGGCAACTCAAAGTAAAGCCTTGGCATGACTTAGTGACTCAAGTATGTTCTTGGTTTCTATTCACAATGACTTAAGTATATGTCCATAACTAAACATGACAGATTTTACATAAGTGTATTCATAGTTTCCTTTCCAAATAACTCAAGTATGACCAATAACTATACATGGCAGATTTTTTTTTTTTGCCAGGTATGTCCATGGTTTCTTTTCAAACAACTCAAGTGTGCATCAATACCTATCATATCCATTTTTTATGTATCAAATTTATTGTTTCTTTTCAAATAACCCAAGTATGGATTAGTACCAAGGCATGTCAGATTTGTTTTTGGCCAATTACATTCAAACTTTCATTTGACATACACCACAACAATAGCATGAGAAACAGAAAAACAATGAAAAAGAAAATAAAACAAGGCTTTAAGAAAAACAATGAAAAATGACATGCACCACAACAATATCACCATCACCACACCACCACCACATATCACCACCACTACTACCCACCACTACCTAGAACCTTCACTGACCCACCACTACCACACCACCACGACTACCATTACCACCCACCACTATCACACCACCACGACTACCATTACCCACCCACCACCACTACTACCCACCACTACCACACCACGACCACTACCATCATCACCCACCACTACCACACCACCACGACTACCATCACCCACCCACCACCACTACTACCCACCACCACTACCATCACCACCCACCACTACCACACCACCACCACTACCATCACCCACCCACCACCACCACTACCATCACCACCCACCACTACCACACCACCATGACTACCATCACTCACCCATCACCACTAACCACCACCACTACCACCACTACCACTATCCACCACCACTACCATACAACACCACCACCACCACCACCACCACCATAATATATAAAATATTTAAAATTATAACTAAAATCTTTTAAATTTAACATTTACCTCCGCAGCCGCGTGTGGTGCTGTAGAAGGCTGAGCTACACCCTGTTGTGAAAAAATTGGGTAAATAAATGAATGAATATCTAAATATTAAAAAGTAACAATTAATACTTCTTATATTATAGACCTGTCCCGCCATGAAATCCTGCACGAAACGCTCCAAGGATGCCAGACGAATCCCAGTGTCCTGCAACTGATCTTGGGTGGCTGCCATCCTGGTATCTCTCTCTACCACTGTCTCCTCGAGAGCTTTGATCCTCTCTGTAGTTTGAGGATCAACCGAAGAGGCACCGGAGTGACTCGCAAATTGTGACCACATAACTTGGTGGGGGTCAGGCCTAACCCAACTCCACGGACACGTCTAGATCTCTCAGGCCCCATGACCTGAGCAAAGATATCATCTCGGCTCGTGGTATCCTACGAGCCCTCCGATGCCTGCACCATCAGCTCCTGCATTTGGCTCTACAAACAATTGGAAACAGTTGATATTTCTAGGTAAAAGGGGAAATTCTAAGATATTCACATAATTAAAGTCACCGACTATGTTCTTGGCCACCTCATCGTGCACTGGCGTGCCATCCTTGTGCTAGTGTATGAGGATGTAGTCCTCTACACGACTTGGGGACATCTTAGAGGGGGCTCGCAACTTGCTATGACAGTCACAATAGTAAAATTTAAACTTAGTCAATACAATACAAATAAATTACAAAAACATCTTTTAATAAATCAAACTGAACATACCGCCTCATGCCTCACTCTAGCGAAGCTCTTCGTGCCGCTAGTATGGCAGACCTTCTGTTTCGAGCGATTTATCTTATTTGTTGAACTTCGCTTCTGCAACAAATTTAAATTATGCTTAATTAAGAGAGTTTAAGTTCAATTTATTTATGTAATCTATTAGAATGATGAAAATATATATATATATATATATACCTGGCCCTCCTCGGAGAACCAAAAAGCTACCAATGTAGGCCACTGGGTGCCCACCACATCTGCAGGGCACGCAACAACAAGCTGCTCCGGCTTAGCGTCCGGTGTGACGTTCTCTCGGCGTAGCTTTAACTTCCAATCTCAAAATTTATGCCCGAGGGAGAAGTAATGTATTTTTTTGCGAATGGTTCGATCTCAAATTTTTCCTGAAACACGATTTCAAATGATTAAACCATGAGCAAATAGTAAACAAAAAGATATGTAATTAAAAATTAATAATTGAACCCATTTCAAATATTTTTGGTTCTTTCCCACACCAACTGTAATGCTTGTTGTTTCTACTCCTTAGGGATGTAAATCCAACTGGGTATATCAAGCCAAAACAAATGCCCATCCCGGGCAAGATTACCTAGGTAATCAGTCAACTCCTTCGCAACCCTCTCTACGGACTGTGGTCTATCATTAGTGACTACCCTCTTTTTCTCCCCTAGAGGTAGTCTATGCAGGGCCAGACACCTATTCTTGCCCCTCCTAATAGGTCCTAGAGGGGGAGGAGGCAATGCAGCACTAGATGTGCTGGGGGCGGAGATCTACGCACCTACCATCGACTGTGTAGGGTTCATCTACAAAATATACAACTCATCAAAGATTTTTCATAATTACAGAGTTTAAACACATAAAAGTGTATGAATTTATTCACTAACATGATAATAAACAACCCAGAGCAGATTTTTCATAATTACAGAGTACCAACACATAAAAGTGTATGGATTTCTTCACTAACATAAAAATAAACAACTCAGAGCAGATTTTTCATAATTACATAGTTTAAACACATAAAAGTCTATGGATTTCTTCACTAATATGAAAATAAACAACCTAGAGCAGATTTATAATAATCCGAGAGTTTAAACATAATATGATAGTAACTAATTACATCATAATATTACATGGTAGCAACTAATTACATCATCCAATAACGAGCAATTACATAAGTTGACATATATTAGTCGTTTGTATCCATTTCATCGTTATAGTCCGAATTCTCAACTTCGTCATCACTGGATTCGGTAGAAGAAGCTTATTGTTGTAGCACTTGAGGGGGCGTGGAGTTTTCTTCTTGCGTTCCTCTTGACCATTCCCTGTCTTCCATCTTGATTCACCAAGTCTAATATCACTTTTTTATCTGAAAGTAAGTATCTGGTAGTGTTGACCCCTCGAGGAGTACCTCCCTCAACAACTCAAGCAACATGGTGAATGACTTATTGCTCTATCCACTAAGACACTTAATGTGATATAATTTTACCATGAAAGACAACTTCGTGTGATTCTTACATTCTTGGCATAATTGTGTCCCGTATCCCTTATCAATTGAAAAAATCTATGAGACTCAGGATTGGGATCCTGACTACTGGTACTCTCATCTTGATTTGGGACCCTGAACACATCGTGCACCATATCTTCCATCTCATTCTGTCTATCATGCACGTCAGGATTTTGAGACACTTGGGCAACTGGTCAGTGCTGTAATATGTCCACCCCATGATGAAACCAAATTTTATAATTAAAGTCAAATCCATCACAGATCATATGCTGATACGTTATAACCTTATCTTGATAAAGGACATTGTTGCAGTTGGGACACAGACACTTTATACCGCCGGTGTTATCAGTCACTCCACGACCTATCCCAAACTCTATGAACTCCTTCACCCTTTTATATATTCCTTTGAAACTCTATTTAATACGAAAATACACTCACAATTTCTTAGATACTAACACTTTATCATTCGACATTGCTTAAAAAATTATGGACAAAAAGTACCTTGACATTTCAATCCAACTCCTATCTATGACGAATGCGATTAGATTTCTAAGTCATTCTTCGTTTACTATTATGAGAAATAGCAACAGTTCGATATCATCAGTCAATTACAATATGTATGCATGCTTCCTATCGCCATTAACTCCTCTTCTAAAGGGTGGGGTGTTCCTTTCCCATTCAAGAATGCATAATCCCCATCAGTCAATAGCTCAGGTGCTTTGTTCCATTTCAAGGAAATTTCGGCAGCATTTCCCTATGGTTCTCCAAGTACATGACTTAGACTAGGGGTAAGCCCCCCACATTGTATAAATATGTACCCAGAGAACAAGAGAAATGACTGACAAAATTTTCCTCAATCTGGACAAAACATAAGCAACTGACTATACTGGAGATTATGCATTCCCAAACTATCCAATCAGACAATTCAAGAATCATATACAGACATACACACTTTGTCACAAACAAGACCGAAAAGTTGTTAACCTGCATTTAGCCCCACAAGAGAACTAGACGTCATAGTTTACAACTAATCTGTCCAAATATGTGATATAAGGAATGCACTTGTCACACAATGATTCTTGAATAAGAGATCTAAGGTTCAATGCATGCATGCATGTGTATGAACTTAAACCAATACAAAAATCCAACCATCATAAACACAAAGTTTAAACACCCCTAAGCATTTTAAACAGTTAACATAGACACTAATTTACAATTACCATCAAAAAGAAATTTCAAGGAGGAATCATAATTGTCTACTACTATCAATCTCTATGGATAGCTCAGTATTATGAACACAATTGACTAACAGGACTTACACGTCTGAATCTCGAAGTACAAAGGATAGAGAACAAAATGAAGCAGGTCTTTTATCTGTGCTTAAAGCTTATGAACACGATTTGGCTGTGGCCGAAATATCCTTGCATCCGAGGAATATGAATCAAATGAAATCCCATCAACTAGAGGATTACAGTCATCCTTATCCTCAACAAGTCTCAATCTACAAATTGGTCTCTTGTTGCTCTAATAAACTGAAGTCTCTTTTTTGTTCAAGTGAATCCTCATCTGCATATAGCTGTGGCAGTCCAGGATGGAAGTAGATAACCTCTCTCACTTCCCCACAAGACCAGTTTGCCTATTAGCTGTTGTAAGTCAGTCTATCTATTGGGATTTTGTCTACACTTAAGATTTTGATGTTTTTTTTACTTTTCCTTTGCCTCAGTTCCAAGATTTACTTTATCCAACATTTACATATTTAACAAATAAACTAAGCTAAAACAATAGACTAAACTATAATCAAGATTTTAAATAGATAAATGAACTAAGCTAAAACTATAGACTAAACTGAGAGATTTGTAACCAACTTAAAAGATTAAAGCTAGTAAAAAAAAAAACAGATTTACAAGTGGAAAGCAAAAGGTGAAAAAGCTTTTACAAAAAACATCATTGTTTTTTTTTTTTTTCATTTTTCTAAAACAAGTCTCTTGTTTTTATTCTTGTGTTTTTGAAAATGTTCTATACTAATCCTTAGGGTTAAGGAATCTAACCTTGGTTTTAACTAACTGCTTGAGTCAATGATGGTTAATAGAACTATTTAGGGAAATACTTAACTTACTGCCGCAGTAGACTACCTATTCTAATGTACAGTGCTCATTGGTTAATGCCCCTTTTTACCATACATCAAATGTAGTTAAAGATTCACTCAGTCCTATAGTTAAGCAATCTAAGCTTGATTTTTAAAAATCTCTAGTTGAAGTAAAAAATAGGAATTCGGCCTAAGTATACATTAATTATTGTTTACATCTAACTATTCTCTAATTCATCATCCAAATTCTTCTCTAATTCACATTTTTTTAAATCTAAGTATTGTTTTAATACTTAT
This sequence comes from Tetracentron sinense, assembly GCA_015143295.1. Classification (NCBI taxonomy): domain Eukaryota; kingdom Viridiplantae; phylum Streptophyta; class Magnoliopsida; order Trochodendrales; family Trochodendraceae; genus Tetracentron; species Tetracentron sinense. The sequence goes on from CM026571.1 coordinate 23,340,350, forward strand.
AAAAAAATTGAGCCCTAAAAGAACATTATAAGCATAAAAAAGAGAACAATTTAATAACAAAGAGAGGGAGAGATAACTTATCTCTAATTCATAATTAATATGACTAAAAACAACAAAACAAAAAAAAAACTAGAGTTGTACTAACCTAAGTTCTAATCTAATTTGGGATTTAAAACTAACTTAGTTATAGATTTCAACTAAACTACTTTTAAAGCAATCTAACTACTCGAATATTGGAGTTAGCCTATTCTTCTAAATTGAAAACCAACCTAAACGAACTTAATTATATTACAAGATAACCTAAAACTAACAAAGGATTAGAACTAACACAAATTCTAAATGAAATTTAACCTTGAACATATTTATTTTAATAAAAACTAATCTAAATTATACCTAAAAACATATTTTAAACTAGCTAAAGAAACCTAAAAAAAATGAATCAAACCCTAAACTATCAAATATTATCTAATTAGAATACATCCAAAAAAATCTAGGAATTAATCTTGTCTAATGAATCAAACCCTAAACTATCAAATATTGTCTAATTTGAACAAGAACCTAGAATTTTTATCAAAATTAACCTAGGAATTAATATGAAATCTAAAACCACTCTTAAAATTAGAATGAATTTTATATAATTATTAAAACAAAACTATAACAAATTCTAAGCTAATCCTAACTAATTTCAGATTATGTATAAAAAGTAGAAGAGATGATTTCACCTGTCACCATGAAGAAAATGTGGAGAAGAGGATTGTCGCGGGGGGTTGTTGTGTTGACCTGACTGATCGTGTTGAGCTGGCCAAAGACATGCAAATAGTGACATGCAAATAGAGTTAGAGCAGAGATCTAGAGAGAGAGAGAGTAGAGAGAGTGAGAGAACTTACCGTGGAGGTGCTGCTGGAGAGGGTCACCGAAGAGGGAGAGAGCAGGCGCAGAGGGGAGAGGCCATGGAGGTGTTGCCAGAGAGGGTGGAGGTGCTGCTGGAGTTGTGGCTGTTGAAGAGGGTGACCGAATAGGGAGAATTAGACAGAGAGAGAGAGAGACTTACTATAGCAGGTGGGTGGCCAGAGAAGGAGGTCAGAGACGTTGAGTAGGAGGCCGGAGACGTCGAGCAGGGAGTAGGGAGCTGGCGAACGGAGCATGGATGAAAAAGGGTCTGAGACCCAGTGGAATGTGAATGGAATGAATGGGATGGGTTTGACTTGAGTTGAGGGGCCTAGCCCTCGGTTTCGGACTGTAAAAGTCAAGAATTTCAGCTCAGATGGACTGGACGATCGATCACCCAGACTGGCAATCGATCGCCAGTGCGCAAGATTTGGGGATTATGATCCCGATTGTGTGGGACTCTCCAGGAAGCTCAGTTTGGCTCCCCTGTGTGTGTGATGTCACCCTTGGGTGTCGAAAGTATTATTTTGAATTTAGTAGATGCGATGGATGGATCCATCGGCCTGGGTACATTCCCCAACGGGATAGTATACCATCGGACTTGGTCATCGGGCACAACGCCTGACTGTTTCAGTTATTCAAGCGAGGCTTGGGATAATCGGGGTTGTTCTGCAGTTAGAAAACCCCACATTTGTTAAATAGGGTATTGGTTCCTCTTTAACTAGGTCAGGAAAGGCAGTGTCCAGTAAGGCCCGGGGTTCCTCTGTGACTGATAGTCGGGAGATGTCGGTCTGTTTGTGAATGTTGTCTGTGGTTTCTCTTTGACTAGGTTAGGAAAGGCGGTGTCTATTTAGAGCCGGGGTTCCTCTGTGCCTGATAGTCGGAGTTCTATCAAGTCTAAAGTGACTGAACATAATACAGTATATAGACCGGGGTTCCTCTTTGGTTAGGTCTGAAGATGATGGCAAACTGTCTATCGGGGTTCCTTCATGGTGGATAGTTAGGAGATGACGGTGTTTGTATAGAGCTGGGGTACCTCCTTGGTTAGCCAGAAGAGGCAGTAGGTAGGGTTGTCGGGGGTCCCTTTGTGACTAATATCTAGGAGATGGCGGCGGTGACACAGTAGATGTTGACAGTCATTTGAGTTTCAGGAGAATGTCCTTGGTGGGTGAATACCCGGGTTATGTGTTGAATCTTCAGATTCTAAGTTGTCTGGGTCGATGTACTCAGGTGTTATGTTGAATCTTCGGATTTCAAGTTGTTTGGGTCGAAGTACCCAAGGTTCGGTTGTGATTGGGTGAAGACCCGAAATTGTGTGAGTGAGTCTAAATGACTCAAGGTATGATTGAGAAATGAGTGAATGCCCGAATATGTGTTGAGACTTAAGTCTTTGAAACAAAATTGTGTATAGGCTACGACCAGTTAATAGAGTCCAAGGACTCGAAGAGAAACGTGATTGACTGTTTGGAATGATAACTTGGTAATGTGAACACTGTTAAATAAACGAACTTCATAATTGGAAAATACTACGAGATTGGGGATCTCGGATAAGGTAAAATAGCCCTAAGTGACTATGGGTCACAACTCACTATTTACTGCTTTATTATATTGTAACATGGAATGAAACTGTACTTTAATCTCATTATTGATCTGTGTTAATATGTGGAAAATAGTCTAGATGGATTGTGGATTTTATTAGGCTTCATAGCTTACTAAGGTTTATGTCAGTAGATCTCGGATCTGCTGATCAGTAGGTAGATGGTCTAACTAGACATTTTGAAGACTGTATAGACTATACCCGGCATGTTAGTGGCACCTGCTTTTGTAAACAGACTTAATGTAATTAATATAGGTATTTGGTTTGTGTTGATGGCTATTATGATGACCAGAACTAGTTGCTTATTGAAGCATCTCATAAAATGTCAAAAATTCCTGTATTTTCGCGGGTAATGTCTTTCGCTTGCGTGGTAATGACGAATGAGCACGCGTCTCGGAACATGATTCCTTAGGCATGGGTTCGGGGGCATCACAAATGCTTATCTAATTACATGTTTAAGATTAAAAAAATTAGTTGTGTAATTACTACTAATGAAACCCAAGTAGGTTGGTTGGACACGTGGCAGCTCAAGAGAAGTTTTAGGACACATGGCTGCCTTAAATAATGTCTCACTCCCTCTATAATTCAAATTCCTTCTAAAGCTTCAAATTTAACTAGTAAGAAACCCGTGTGATGCACGAAAAATGTTATTAAAAAATTATATAAAGTTATATTGGCATAATCACAATTATGCCACCAATTTGGGTGATGTGGCTGATGTAGAAAGAAGCCCATAAATAAGCCACCAATTTGGAGAGGAAGAGGCATGATCACAAAGGGCAATTCAGAGAATCTTTACTCACCTAAGGCAACAAGGAGACTAAGAATGGCAAAAGACCAACCCCACCCATACTTCAATACTGCTGAAGCAATCAAAACCTTCAAATCAGCCTCTTCCCCTCTATTACCATCTTTCACCGTTTTCCATCTGTGTTGAGTTTTCTTAGTCAGGCAAAATATTTTTGCTCATTTTCAGTGAATTGTGTTTATCTTTTCCATTGGGGTTTGGCAATAAATATGCTTAATGACACAAATCTGAAGTCAGCTTAATCCTTTGTTATTGGGTACTGATTTGGTAGAGAATTTGGAATTTAAAAGAGAAATGTTAAAAGATAATCAATAGAGGATCATCATTCTTTCATTTAGAGCACACCATAAAAGAACGGGATTGAAATTATCGAGCTTTATGGGATTGTTATCCTTCTATTATATTAAGGGAGACCGAACCCTTTCGTTTATACTCTGATCTCTCTCTACTGCCTTAAATATATTAGTATTTTTATATGGGGAACAACCACCTTCAGTGATCTTGATAACCCAAAAAAAATATATATCATTTTGCATCGGAACTCCATCTCCTCTCTCTCTCTCTTGCAACCACATTCAAAGAGAAATTGGTTGATTGTTTTCAAGACCAAATAAGTGCATTGTTATATTGAAAGAGTTGTGACGTTAGTCGAACTAAATACCCATATCTCCCCAAAAATCCCTTCAAAATTTGGTCCTAATTCAAAGAAAACCTCGAATCTCTTCACTTTCTGCTCCACAGAAGGATGTAAATTTCCTCTAGTTTCACCAAAGATATCTCATATCTCAGCAAAATTCGTCCAAAATATATCAGATTCTTTAAATTCTCACAAAACTCCCTAAAACACAATTATTCTTTGAAGAGAAAACAATCCAATCGATAAGAAACTTATAATCAACCTCAAACCATATACAGGAAACATAAACACACCAAAACAAGGAATCTCCACAAATTCATGAAAACCCCACCAAGAAAACACCACCAAAGATTCAATATTTTCCAAAGGAAAAAAGATCTTGTGCAGAATATGGAAATACCTTTGGTTTCCCGGCGGTCATCCTTTTTTTTTGCTCCGCTGGGGAAAATTGAGAGGTTGGGTGAGAGAGGCTGTCTCTGCTGAGAATAGAGAGGTTGTCTATGTCTGGGGATTGTTTTTCAGGAGTGGTTGTCCCTGAAAGGTTTTCCTGTTGGGAGAAAGAGTCCGGAGAGATCGTCTCTATGGGGAGTCTCTGGCTTTTGAAATGTTTCGACTTCTATTTTGGGTTTTCCTTTGATGGAAACTCTGTACCCTTGAGAGTTAACTCGTTCGGGGAGTTTGGGAGAGTTTGTCTCTGCTTGGGGAGTGACTCTGTAGAGAATAGTCATCTCTAAGGAGAGAGCTAGGGAATTTTTGGACTCTTTCTGGGGAGAAGAAGTTTTCTGCTTGGGGAGAGTTGGGGGATGATTACCCTTTTTGTGACCGCACCTGATTTTGTCAGGTTGCCTACGTACCTTTGCAGGATCAGGTCATGACATAGTTCAGGCTATTGTCGTAGAGGGCAAGGGAGGGTGTCCCTGAAAAGGTGTAATGAAAGAAAGGCTGTTAGGCTCATGGAGTTAACTAGCGAATTTCATTGATTTGTAAACGGGTTACAGAAAAGAGGGATAAGGAGTATGCCAAGGATGGCCTCCTGTCATTTTCCGGAGAAACTACAAGTGCAAAGCGCTTATCAGATCTAGACCCTAAGCATAGTATCGTTTGACTTTGTCCATGTTGACTGGCTTTGAGAGGTCTTCGTCATCCATACGTCCGAGTCGAAGGGCATCGCCTGAGAATTTGTCTCAGACGATGTATGGGCCTTCATAGTTAAGAGTGAACTTACCCCTTAGGTCAGGGCGGTTTAACAACATTTTTTGGAGAACCAGGTCACCGATCTCGATGTTTAGTGGCTTAACTTTCTTGTTGAATGCCCTAGCCATACGCCTCTAATAGGCCTGAGAGTGATTGATGGCTTTCAGTTGCCGCTCTTCAATCAGATTCAGCTCTCATATTGGGTCTGTGCCCACTCTGCTTCTAAAAGCTCCGCTTCCATTAACACCCAGAGTGATGGAATCTATACTTCGATGGGGAGGACTGCTTTTATACCATAGGCTAGAGAGAATAGCGTTGCCCCAGTTGAGGTTCGGATGGACGATCTGTAGGCCATGAGTGCATATGAGAGCATCTCGATGATTTTCTTTAGATTTTTGTTGGCGGCTTTAACTGCACCACTTGTCTGTGGATCTTGAATTTTTGGCAAAGGTCAGTCATCCCCTTATTGCAGAAGTTGAGAGCATTGTCTGTTACAATCTCATACGGAACCCCATATCGGCAGATGATATCTCTTTTTAGAAAGCGCTGAACCACAGAGGTTGTGATGTTGGCATAAGAGGCTGTCTCGACCCATTTTATGAAATAATCAATTGCAACCAGAATGAAACGATGTCCATTGGATGGTTTCGGAGCTATGGGTCCGATGACGTCGATGCACCATACTGAGAATGGCTAAGGAGCAATTAGATTGTGCAGCCTGTTTGGTGGTGCACTTACCTGTCGGCATAAATTTGGCACTGGTGGTACTTCTGCACGTGCTTACAACAGTCAAATTCTATGGTGGACCAGTAGTAGCCCAGTCTGAGTATTTTCTTAGAGAGCATCAACCCATTCATGTGTGGGCCGCAAGCTCCTCCGTGAACTTCTTCGACTACCTGTGTTGCTTCACTGGTATCTAGGCATCTGAGCCAGAGTAGGTTCGGCGATCTTTTTACAAGATTCCTCTGGAGAGGACAAACTGAATAGCCAGTCTTCTGATTGCCCAATGGTTTGTTTTAGTAGCATCGAGTAGGAAGGTCCCATCCTCGAGGTACTGCTTGATGTCTGCATACCAAGGCTTATTGTCTGATACCTCCTCGATCTTAAGATAATAAGCAGGCTGATCTTGTTACTGAATTTCAATTGGTCAAAGCATGATGCCTATAGAGATCTGTACCATGGAAGCGAGAGTGGCCAGTGCGTCGGCGAATCTATTTTGGTTCCTGAACCTGTAACTAAAGCTGATTCTTCTGAATTGACCGATTAGCAGATTGAGGTAAGCCAAGTACGGGACTAGCCTTGCTTCTCGGATGGCCCAAGATTCATTCACCTGACAAATTACTAGAGATGAGTCACCGTAGACGTCAACCTCTTCAATCTTGATGTCCAGGGCTTCTTTAAGTCCGGCTATGCACGCCTCGTATTCTGCCTCATTGTTGGAGCTCTGAACTTCAGCTTGACTGAGATAGGGAGGTGTACTCCCTTGGGTGAGATCAAGACTGCTCCTGTAACGACCCCAAAATCCAACAAGGCTAAAATAGGACTTTGGGATCGCCACATTACTTAACCTGCTTAAAATCCATGCATACAAGGCTTACTACACGAGTCTCCAAAAATGAGGATAATAAAATTCTGGTATATAAACTATAATCAAATAGCAAAAGTCTACGGTAAACATATACAACTCACTCTAAAACCAAAGAGTCTGATACACAACTATAAAAGTCTACCGAGCAACATCCTCTAAAAGTCTATTACAAAACTCTCTCAACTAAACAAAACATAAACTAAGAAGTATAGACACCCAAGACTCCGGCTCCTTCCTCGATGGGCTCACCTTCTCCTCCTTCCTCGATGTAAGTTTCCTCAACCCACGGCTCCGCCGTGTACTCCTGCTCTAAACCTGCCAAGACAAAAGTCCGACTGAGTACAAAAGTACTCGGTGTATATAAAATCCAACCAACATTAATAATACACCTGCATTTAGTTAGAAACATATCCAATAACATAATAACATAATCAGAGTGCGGAAGAACGTGTGCGCATATACATCATATCATCACCTTGACTCGTGTACTTGTGAGAATCTTAGACTTGGAAGACAATACACTTATGAGTTGCTTATGCTTATAAGACCACGTGCTTGTGAGATGTTTATGCTTATGCACTTATTCAGATCATACAATGATGTGACATGCCGTTCTTGACGGATACGGACCATGTCTAAGAATCAAATGGTTGACATGCCGTTCTTGGCGGATACGGACCATGCCTATGAATCAAATGTAATTGACATGCCATTCTTGGCGGATACGGACCATGCCATGCTTATGCTTATTCAGAATGTCATACGTATGCCATGCTCATGCTTGTGGTCCACATGTGTGACTTGTGAGACTCTTATCTTAACATACACGTGCATATGTGCTTAAGTGTCGAAATTAACATTCGAGTTGGTAATTGCTTAGATTCCGATCTCCCACCATGGAAACTCCACTATACTGTCCCATACTAAATAGTTAGAGAATTCCCGATTTGAGAGATGTTCCTCTAAGTTCTTACCTTCTCGACTATCAATTTCCATGCAAATAATTAGACATACTTAACAAACAATTCACATATACATATCTTATCATAATTCATATCGCAATTCATAATCAATTTACCATCATTTCATAAGAGTATAATAGCATTTATCCTTTCAAGCATTTTCACAAACACCTTGTGTACGCATAATATGAATCCATTTCCCTTATATATTTTCAAGCATTCATCAAACCATAATTCATCCATACAATCAATTCATTATTCACATCCACATATTAATCCCATCCTCCATACATTTCCCATCCTCCATATATTCTATCCACATCCAATCCACATTTCCATCCACATTTTCATCAATAATTAGCTTACTTCATAGAAAATTTGGGGAAAATGCATTTAATCTCTATTCTATTATTTCTATCAAATTAATATTCACAAAACATTAAAATAGAGTTGATCAGGATAGTATATCAACCTTAGGAATCCTTCCCTTGGATTCAAAACACTCCCGAGGAGATTTGGAGAAGCTTTAAGGACGATCTCCAAGCTTTCCTTTCAATCTTCTAGCAACTTCCTTCTTCTCCAAGCAACCATCTCCCTCAAACCCTAGGTTTTCTCCCCCTTTTTGCCAAATTAGGTTAGAAATAGGTAGAGTATTTTAATATTTCGAGTAGGACCCCCTATTTATAGCCCCAAGGTCTGAGAACAAAAAGACCAAAACACCCATACTAAAATTCTGTAAAAATCACGAAAGACCGAGCGATCGGTGGTTATGACCGATCGATCGGTTCTCAACCGAGCGATCGGTGCTCTTGACCGGGCGATCGGTCAAAAAAGCACTCACTGGAAATTTTTCCCATACAAAATTTTGGACCAGTCGATAGATACCGATCGATCGGTTTTAGACCGATCGATCGCTACTTCTGACCGAGCGATCGGTTGCCTACAGATTTTTGACCTACTCTACTATTTGGCCATAACTTTTGACTCGCTCGACAGATTTTGACGATTCAACTTAGGTTGGATTCGTCTCTCGAAAACGAACATTTCTGACATTTTAGAATTTCTAAATTCCACTTAATTAATAGACTAAATTATCCCCAAAGTTGACTGATCTGCAATTCCATTAGATAAAACCCACCATTGACTTGGCTTAAACTCAAAATAAGGAAAAACATTAAACATGAACTTCGAAAAGGGTTCCAACACCTTTCTAATGGTTTAAGAATCATTCAATTCTAATAAACGGTACCAAAACTAGAGCTTCCTAAAGTTGAGGGTGTGATATGACATCCCTCCGTTACAAGTTTGATTAAGCCTAGTTTACACCACACCAAATAAATATATAATACAATAAACATCAAAACATCACAAGGACTATAATACCCCTAATACAATGAAGTAAAAACATGAAAAAGATTCGGGGTCTCTACAGCTCCTACCCCGTTCCCATAACTGTTGGCCACTCCGTCAAAGTATAACTCTTAGCCGGAGTACTCTTGTTCATCTGCTTCTGCATACAGGATGGCTTTGTCTAGAAACCGATCATGTACAAACACATAGTCTAGTGCTCGACTGTGGGCAAGGTGATCTGCTATCACCTACCCATTGATTGACTTCTGAGTCATGTACGTGATGTCAAATTTAGACAACATCATAAGCCATCAGGCAGTCCTTCCAGTGGTGGCTAGCTTTTCTAGCAAGTACTTGAGTGAGTCCATTTGGGAGATCAGGATTATCGGGTAAGAAAGCAGGTAGTGCCGGAGATGCTGAGTTGTCCAGACCAGTGCCAGATACATCTTCTCAAGAGGGCTGTATTGCTCTTCATACTCTAGCAGGCGCTTACTGATGTGGTAGATGGCTTGCTCTGTTCTGCCTGTCTCTTCATGCTGTGCCAAGATGCACCCCATGGAGATTTCTTGTACGGAGATGTAGAGTAGTAGGGGCCTTCCTGGTGTAGAGGGCACAAGTACTGGAGGATTCAGAAGATACTGTTTTATTCTGTCAAAGGCTTCCTGGCATTCTGTTGTCTAGACTGTAGGTGTATTTTTCCAGAGAAGCTTGAAGATCGGCTCTTATATCGGAGTGAGTTGAGAAATGAATCTACTGATGTACTCAATTCTGCCGAGGAACCCTCAGATTTTCTTTTCAGTGTGGGGAGTTGGCATTTCGATGATGGCCTTGGCTTTGGTTGAATCGATCTCGATGCCTCTCTTGCTGACTATGAAGTCAAGGAGCTTTCCTGATGAAGCTCCAAAGACACACTTGGTTGGATTCAGTCTTAGGCTGAACTCTCGGAGTCTATTGCAGAGTCTCTTCAAGATTTCAGGGTGTTGCTCAGCAGTAGGAGATTTGACGATCATGTCATCTACATAGATTTCTGTTGACTTGTGGATCATGTCGTAGAACAAGGCTGTCATGGCCCTCTGGTAGGTTGCCCCCGCGTTCTTGAGTCTGAAGGGCATGACCTTGTAGGTGAAGGTACCCTAAGGTGTAATGAGGGAGGTTCTCTCTATGTCTTCTTCTGCCATCCTGATCTGGTTGTATCCTAAGAAACCATCCATAAATGAAAGAGTCTCGTGTCCTGCAATGCTGTCGACCAGGATGTCGATATGTGGGAGAGGAAAATTATCTTTGGGGCTTGCCCTGTTCAAATTTTGGTAGTCAATACACATTCAGACCTTGCCGTTCTTCTTGGGTACCGGGACAATGTTGGCTAACCACTCAGGGTAGTTTGCTACTGCCAGGAAACCTACGCTGATCTGCTTTTCAACTTCTTCCTTGACCTTTTGTGACCATTCGAGCCTCATTCGTCTTATTTTCTGCTTTATTGGTCTGACATCAGGGTTCAGGGGCAGCCTGTGTACTACCAATGCTGGGTCCAGGCCAGGCATGTCTGCATACAACCAGGCGAAGATGTCACTATAGCTCTTCAGAAAACTGATCATGTCTGCTCTTTGCTGAGGGTTCATGCTTGTGCCAATCTTGACTAGCTGGGGACTGTCCTCGAAACCAAGGTATACTATCTTAGTGTCTTCCATGTTTGACTGCAGAAGTCCTTCGCTGTGCTCAAGGAGGTCCAGAATTTCCTGAGGCGGTTCATCTTCCTGTTCTTAGTTATACTCTACTTCGGAGAGTTCAAGGAGGGTTTGAGAGGTAGCCCTGTCAGAGGTAATTTCTTGGCAAATCAATTAGCTTCAGTTTAGCATGCTTATGATTTTTATTTTTGTTGGCTTCAGGACACTAGGCCTTCTAGGGGAAGAGTCCGTGTGATTTCGTCATCAGTCGATATGAAATATTGTTTTTTGGAAACATGATTTTTGAGTCAAAACAATCTGATTTTCATTGACAAAATGATGACTTGTTACAAAAATGACTCAAACAAAAGGGATGCCGACAGTGGCCTGACATTTGGATTTTACAAATGGGAGCAAAGAGAGATACATGAAGGAGAAAGGTGATCCTTGGTCACTGCTGTTTTGGACCAACTTGTCCTGCACTACGCTTACCCAAACCCTGGCTGGCCTCGATGGTGAGAGCCTCAGTCCACCAACGGATTAGTGGCTAGAGACTGGAGGATGCTTCGGCGCTATTGAGGAGGGTACAGACCTGCTTTCCCACTAGATATTCTGCTTCGGTAGCATCTTCGACAATCAGCTCGTCGAACATCTGGGCCATGCTGAACACTTTCAGATCTGGAATCCCTGAAGATTCGTCACTGGGCAGGGGTGTTAAGGCAAAGGGTGCAGCAGAGATTTCTGGATATATTTCAAAGATTCTCACGAGGAAGGTTACAGAGATGTGGGGTCAGGGCATAGGTTTCGCCGACTGTCTGCTCTTCCTAGTCAGCTTGGAGAGGTAGTCCTCGTATTTGGGCTTATATCCCAAGCCGTAGGGAGATGTATAGCGAGGAGTGTATCTCTTCTTCATACCCTGACTCCTGATACCGAGACCATTCCCTGCTTGGTAGTTCATTTTGGCCATCATTCTGACACATGGTGGCACTGTTTGCTTGCTTTATTGTTCCACCTGGGCGATAAAACTAACCTGCTCGAACTGGAATGTCATAAAGGCAGTGCCTTGCCCTACCTCTTGGATGCCCCCGAAGGAACTTGCCAACTCCTCAGAAGGGATGATGACCAGACGGTCATCTTGGATGAACTTGATTCTCTAGTTCAGAGAGGAGGGAATGGCACCGACCGCGTGGATTCACGGTCTCCCTAAGAGTAAGGTGAAAGAGGCTGGTACATTTACAACCTGAAAGTTTATCATGAACTGAGCTGGTCTGACCCCGATGGTCAAATCAATGTCACCCAGGTTCTACTTGGTTGTATTGTCGAAAGCCCTGATGGTTATGGGTCTCTTCTTCACTTGACTGAGGTTCAGGCCCAGGTTTTGCAGTGTGAAAAGTATGCAGACATTCAGGCTGGAGCCATTGTCGATGAGCATTAATGATAATGTTCGGTCCATGCACTGAACTGTTATGTACAGGGCCTGAGTGTGATCCCTGTTGCTGTCTAGTATTTCCTCTTTCGTGAAGGAAATGATTCTGAATTCGAGGATTTGCCCTACCATTTACCCTAATTTCTCAGGCGTTATGTCTGGTGTTCATGGGCTTTGCCGAATACTCGAAGCAATTGCTTCCTGTGGTGCTCTGAAGTGAGAAGAAGACTCAAGATAGAAATTTGTGCTGGGACCTTGCTAAATTATTGGGTGATGTTGAACTCCTCTGCTTTCTCTAGGATCTTCAACAAAACTATTGAATCAGCTGCTTCCTTCTGTGGGTCTAACACCCCTGCTTTTTCTTTTTCCTTTTTCATACCCTTTGCCTTTGCCGGCTCAGCTGTGGGAGGTTGACATACCCGGCTAGATTTGGTTAGGTTGGCTATGCTCTCGCTCTCAAAGATGAGAGAATGGGGAGCAGGTACTCGATTGAGGTTAAAATGAGGCTCTGGGATGTAGGGGTCCGGACAGGACTTGAAGAGGTTGAGGCTTGAGCTGGAGCTGTGGGCCAATTTGTAGGGCAATGAATAGTATAGATGATCTGTTCGGGGACAAGCGTCTGGATTGGTGACTGAATAGTCTGTATGTTTAACTGGGGGAAGGGGATTATAACAGGGGATCGGTAAGAGGGCCTGATGATGCCATCATCGACTGCGGGTGTGCTGGGTCCTAGCTGCCCTGCCCCAGGCTCTTCCCACTGAATGAAGTTGATTTGATTGTTATGTGAGGGCAGTGGCACCTGATTGATGCTGGTGTTGCTGGGAGCCAGCTCAACCCTTCCGTCATCCAAGAGATCTTGGATGACATACTTCAGACCTATGTAGTAGTCTGTGGCATGGCTTGGGCCTCTATGGAAGACGCAATGATGATCAGCGTTGTAGTTCTTGTTCTGTTTATCTGAAGGTAAGAGAAGTGTGGGGCCTCTCAACTCGAGAAGACCCTGCTTGGTTAGGAATTTCAACAACTGGCTGAGTGTGTATGGAAGAGAGGTAAAGTTTCTGGGAAGACGGTTTCGCCCCTGGGCTGGTCGGGTTGGCCGGGTATTTCTGACAACTAGTTGTTGCTGAGCCGCTGGAACTGGTAATCTGATGGGTGTTGTAGAAGCAACCATATGTACATCTTCCTTATTTCTGTGGTCCCTGGGACCGATGTTCCTACTGGATGAGGTAGTCGCCTTGGGGGGATCAAGTCCTAGACTGGAAGGAATAGCCCCGCTCTTGATGGCAATCTCGATACGGGCACCCGTCTTGATGATGGTGCCGAAGTCCACCACTGGTAAGGTCACCATAAGTGTAGAGTAAGGCTGCTTTAGAGTGCCTATGAACATGCCTGCTAGCTCCTCTTTAGGGATAGGAGTCGGGATCTTTGTAGCCATTTCCCTCCAACGGGTGGCGTATTCCAAAAATGTTTCATTGTTTCACTGGCTTAACTGCTCAAGCTGGCTCCTCTGAGGGCGGAGCTCCTGGTTAAAGGAGTATTGCTCCACGAAGCTGTCCATGGCATCCTGCCAAGTCTTGACTTTCTGCTTGTCTACTAACATCCACCATGTAAGGGCTGCCTCCTTCAGACTCATCTGGAAGTACTGGATGAGTAAGGACTGATTTCTGTTGTGCTGGAGCATGTCTCCCAGGTACAACTACAGGTGCTGTTTTGGACAGCCCGAGCCATCGTATTTGTCAAAGTTTGGGACCTTGAAGCCTGCGGGAACAGTATCCCCTGATGAGAAAGTTAAGTCCTCCAGTGATAGACCTGGTACTGGTGGATACACCCTTCCTTCTTCTCATTTCTTCTTTCAATTGCTTGATCTTGTCCTGTAAGGAAGGAGTAGGATCTGAGGATGACGGCCGGTCCTGGTTGACGTGTGACGCCTTGGGTTGCTCTTCATATTGGTTATACTTCTCTCCTCCGCCTGTTACGGGTATAGGGTCAGGTATGATGAAGGAAAGAGGACGAGGCTCTAGTATAGGTTGCTTAGTTGGTTCTCCGGTTGGGATTCGGGCAGAGTGTTCTTCGGTTCGGACACCAATTAGAATCTTCAGGGATTCTAGAACACTATCAAGCTTTAACTGTATGGTTGCAATGTCCCTGTCATGTCACTGTAGGATCTCGGTGGTACGCTGGTTCTGATCTGCAGGTTCTGCCATTGAGTCTGTGCTGCTTTCTAATTGTGCTGTGTAAGAGCTGCTCTTTGATTGGGCTGTGCAAGGTACTAACTCTGTGATTGTTACCTTTGTCAAGGTTGCATTCGCCGCTGCTGCTTCTATAAGAATCGCAGTCAGAGAACGAGTCACAGGTCGGCTCATGTAACTGAAAAAGAATGCAATGGTTAATCATGATTATGCATGATGCTAGAAAATAGATTTTTTTATTGATACATGAAGAGTGCAGTGAGTACATGGGTAATGTTACTCAAATAAAGAGCAAAAGACTCGATCCTAGACAGGCCCATCAAGGATCGCGAAGTCAAGTGGCTAGGGCACACCATTAAGAACCATGATCTGTTAATGAATGGATGTGACCTCAACCTCCATGTGCGTAAGGGTCTCAGTAGTGTTAAATATGCGGTATCCATACTGTTGGATACGGGAGGTCATCTCCGCTTTGTACTATCAAGATGCTCTTAGTGGAAGTGCAACTGAGCCCAGATGGTGGCTGCTTCTCTAGCGTCGCCCCTGCGTCTCCTTTGGAGAGACTGGGTTGTCTGCTGGAGCTGTTCAACCTGCTCTTGTACGGCTTAGAGTTCACGGCCTTGTTCCGCATCCTACTACCTGAATGCACACTGGACTTTTCGTAGCCTTTTCCAATTCTGCTAGATTTGGAGCTGTCTCTCCAGGAAGAAGTCTATCTAGGGAACTATCATTTCAGCTAAGGGTATAGTTCCTCGTGATGGAGCTGCGACTGGTGTGGGCAGTTCCCTGGGTGTGGGCATGCCAAATAAAATGTCAGGGTTATCCACCCACTGTCGGTATGCTGAGTTGGTCGGTGGTTTTGATGTAACCATGAAGTTCGACCACTGGTCCCGTTAGGAGCTGTGCCAAGCTGACTAGAAGTGTCAAGTGAGGTTGTTGGAGTGCACTCTAAAAGTGATCCAATCTTTTTCCTGCCAGTCTATCACTGGGATGCGCTGAGGCAGTTCGAACTGTCGGAGGACTCGGAGTGGTGTATAGACTACGGAGCCTGTTAGACCAGCAAGAATCATGCATCGTCGGCTGATGATGACAACACAAGGTAGCCTATTCAATACAAGCCACTTGCATTACCATGTGATTCTTCCTCTGACAGGGTTTGGAGAACCTGGTAGAGCTTTTCGACTTCTGTAGTTGCTATCGGACCTTGATTCTGAGAATTCTTCTGAGGTAGACAGTAGGCATCACAGATGCCCTCTGGTAATGATATGATTGTAGGTAAGTGACTTACCAACAAAGGTGTAGGAGAGGTGTACTGGCATGGAAGATGCCATTTCTGTGGTCTGCCGACTGGTTGAGAGCCCTGAGAAGCTCTGATAGGATGACAAGTACAACTGAGCAGGAGTTGTGCATGTCCTCAATGATCCCGACCAGAACTGATTCGACAAGTGAACGGCACCTCGGGAATACCAGCTGAGACATGGCTATCAGTGTAAGGGCGTTGAGATCAGGAAGTTCTGCTGCAAATGAGTCAGGGTTCCACTTGCACTTGTACCTCTTTTCAAGAAAAGACACGGGTATCCGATCAAAAGAGCCACTAGGGCCGGGCTGCAAGCAGGTAGGCTTGATATGCAAGAACTTGGATAGGTATGTCTAGTATGTTGTCTTGTAGCGCGATACTATGGCTTCGTTGTTCATGTTTAACCCTAGAATGCGCTGAATCTCTTCTAGTGTTGGGCAAAGCTCGTTCTTACAAAAACTGAATACCATGTGAGATGATCTCCAATACTGGATAGCAACGTTCATGAGGCGCGAGTCCGGGTTAACCACAGATAAGTCTAGGATAGTCCCGATTTTGTAGTACTGAGCCCAAGCAAGACGTTGACTTGAGGTGAAGATCCCAATTGCTTTTTGGAGGTTGTCATCACATGCCCCCTGAGAAGTTAGATGCACGGGTCATGACGGTCGGCTCATTGACTGGACTATCCCTGAAGGACCTGCCATCTACCCTAGATAATGTACAGACTCTATGAGTGCACTGTGTATGAAGATGGGAATGCAAGATGATGATGTAATATTTTTTTGGATTTTTGAGATTTAATTGGGTGTGACGAGGCACATGTGATCCGATAGGGCAGACGGACGGAGGTCCGACGTGCTTTAGCTCAGGTTGTTGTTGGGAACCAAGGGACCTATCAGATCAAGGTTGGGGACTGGCCCGGTGAAGGCCTGTCTACCTGGGATTTGGATCCCATATGCTATGTCAAGAAGCAGGGTTGGATGTAGTTTATTACAAGCTCGGGTTTGGCTCATTACATGTCCTTAGGTGGGTGGTTATCCGGGTAGAATGTACCCAGGTAGTCAACCATGACTAGGAACATGTATAGGGTGCAAGCAGGTTAGGGTTTATAGTAGTCCTCCCTGGATGGGCTGCTTGTAGACTATACCCTAGCATAGGCTATATGTATGAATGCTGGTTTGATGCAGGTGTGTTCCTAGCAGGATGGGGGGATCACTTTACACCGTATATGCGACTCCCCGGTATAAAACGTACCTGAAAGTGGACGATTGGTGTAAGCGGGAGCGTTCAGAATCCTTTCCTAGGGTAATCACCCAACAAGAGTAACTCCGCGGACCTCTAAGACGTTTAAGCCACTGACACTAAGGATGATCATCCAGCAGTCGTTAACGTAATAAGCCTGTCTACTAGGTTGAATGAGATAATTACACTACTATGACATCTATGGATGCACAATACACAATTAACCAAGAGATGTAAAATGATTAGTGTTAAGTTAAACGCTTAGACATTTTAATTAAAATTAAGGTTTAGTTGGCCAGCAAAGTCGCCAGAGCTGTGAGCACGAAAATTCTACCCACTCACAAGGGGAGGATGTAGTGGATTACCTGTATACCCTAGCGGGTGTGAAAGGGTTTGTCGCGACCCAAAACCCACCCTAGGAGTTAGAGTGAACTTTGGACGACTAATCATGGCTTACATGACTTGCTTGACAAACCAACCTGCAAAAACCCACAGAGCATATACAATAGAGGATGACAGCGGAAACATAACTATAAAACACAGCGGAAGTCTAACAACCTCTAAGTATATACACATGGTCCAAGTTTAATACATAGAAATCAAAACAAAGAAAGTGCGGACATGCCCGCCAAAATACATGGATATAATCACTCATGCTCACCCATAGCCAATCCGCTCAGAATCTAACACCACCTACTGATAACCCTCTACGGGAGGTTCCTCCAAAGGCTCCTCGACGTACTCCTCTTCCACCCATGGACCAGGAGCACAAACATCAAATGGAGCAGCAGCTCCCTCAGAACCTGCCGACATAAGAAGTACGGCTGAGCATGGAATACTCAGCGGGTACCAAATACTAGCCAATAGTCATAGCATAAAAATGGCAATACATAAATCAGGAGCAATTTATATATGTTAGACGGAAACAATTCATATCATACAAGGAAGTAAAGCAATTTATAATCATGCTTGTATTTCGTAGAAAGCCGATAAAACCTCTTGAAAACATTGTGCACTTGACTTGGCTTGAAATATCTTTTCGTACTTGAAAGCTTGTCGTGTTTGTCTTACTTGATCTTGTCGAGCGTGTCGTACGTGTCATGTCATGCATGTCATGCGTACTTGCTTGTGATCATGTAACTTGTGAGATACACTTGTGAGATATCCTTGTGAGATGCACTTGAGAGATGCCTTGAGAGGGAAGGGAGACCCTTCTTTATGCAATGCACTTGCGAGGGAAGGGAGACCCTTCTTCATGATATGTATGTACTTGCGAGGGAAGGGAGGCCCTTCTTCATGATATGCACTTGTGAGTGAGGGGAGACCCCTCGTGGAATGTTGGTTCTTGTTTTCTTGTGAAAAGCGAGGTAAAACATATCGTAGGATATGTCCCACCTCTAACCATGTTCTTGAAAACCTCGATAAATCATGTCATGCATGTCGTGCTCGTGGGAACCGTGTACATACTTGCATTTAAATTTAAATATGACATTTGGGTAATTTCACAACACATATAACATCAATGATTGAGCAATGTAATATTCATATCATTTAGGGAAAGCAAGAAACACACTATCATAGGCCCTAGCAATATTCATAATTTATTAGGCATGCATTTCCTAATTTACAACTCATTTTATTCACCTTGGCATTTCATCAAACATGGTGTGTTTATTATTCATTATTCATTTAAACCTAAATCATGCTTTTCTAGGTGAGTTTACTCACATCATAAAGGTGTGTTTATTATGGATACAATGCCCTCCCCATTTTAATCATCACAACACAACCCTTGGCATCCAATCGCCCATTCCATCTCCACTCACCATTCACAACCATCCATCTCGTAGCACATGTGTAAATGAAAGAAAATCAAAAGAAATAAAGGGAAAAGAGGAACTATAACTAGGAGGGTAGTAAGAAGTACCGACCTTGAAGAAATGAGGAAGAAACCCCTTCCAAAACGACCGTGAGGTGCTGCCCTAGCTTGGGGAACGCTCTCCACGAGTGCTTGAGCCGTGATCTTGGAGAAAAACCGGACTTGAAGTGATCTAGGGTCTCAAAACCCCTTTGATTCTTCTCCAAAAGCAAAACCCTAGCTTAGGAAACCCTTTCTCCTCTCTTCTAATCCCCCAAATCCTCTAAGTGTTGAGAATGAGCCCTAAAGGCTCGGGTTAAACTCTTAAGGTAAGAGTGAACCGACCAAAAGACCATAATACCCTTACTGAAATTTCTGCAAAAACACGAGTGCCGAACACGTTGAGCTGTGAATAGTGCCAAACACGTTGTGCTGTGAATAGTGCCGAACACGTTGTGCTGTGAATAGTGCCGAACACGTTGTGCTGTGAATAGTGCCGAACACGTTGTGCTGTGAATAGTGCCGAACACGTTGTGCTGTGAATAGTGCTGAACACGTGCTGTGAATAGTGCGGAGTACGTTGTGCTGTGAATAGTGCCGAACACGTTGTGCTGTGAATAGTGCCGAGTACGTTGTGCTGTGAAGGGTGCCGAACCCGTTGTCACATTGTCTTATGTACAACGTGCCCGTCGTGAGCTGTACAACGTACACGTTGTTTGCTGTACAACGGATGCACAACGTATACGTTATCAGAGCTAGAGCTACGTTATCAGAGTACGTTGTCTATGCGTTGTCTGTGCCTTATCAGAGCAAGTTGTCAAAGTACGTTATCAGAGCTACGTCCTTAGTGCCTTCCGAGCTACGTCTTTAGTGCCTTCCGAGCTGCGATTACCTGCTGGTCCAGACTGTTTTGGCCATATCTTTTGACTCGTTCGTCCGATTTTGACGATTCAACTTGCGTTGGGTTCGTACTTCGAAAAGGAACATTTTTGACGTTTCAGAATTTCTAATTTCTTCCTTATTTATTAATTATACCTCTTTAAAGGCAAAATGGCAACGAAAGTGTCATGCATTAAATGTGAAATGGTCCGGGGCTCTACATCCTCCCCCCCTTACAAAAATTTCGTCCTCGAAATTTAGACGCTACTTGCATTACAAACCAAAAAGAAAATTACAAGTCATATACAAACTTATACAAAAACTCATTCAATTAATTCTGGGTACTTTTCTTTGACTTCGGCTTCACGCTCCCATGTAGCTTCTTCCCGAGCATGGTGTTGCCATTGCACAAGAACCAAAGGGATTGTCTTGTTGCGAAGCACCTGATCTCTTCGATCCAAAATCTGAACCGGCTTTTCAATCAAGGTAAGGTCCTCTCGAATCTCCAACGGTTCCAACTCTATGACATGCGAAGGATCCGCAATGTACTTCCGAAGCATAGGCACATGGAAGACGTTGTGAACTGCGGCCATGTGAGGTGGGAGAGTTTGGATAAGGTCTTGGTCTGCAAATGAGATCAGGGTAAGGGGTTCAGTTAAGTCTGGAAAAGGTGTTAGGCACCCCGAGGCTTCCATTTTACAACGGTTCCGTACTCTCCAGGTTTAAGCCAACTAAAGTTAATCTTGATTAGAATGTCAGAGTGTTTAAGTTAACATTAATCTAAGAAAGGAAAAATTAATTGGGGTCGAACCCGGGTTGGGTTACCTACGTACTCACAGGGTGAGATCAGATCGAGCGTAGTTCTGGCATGTGAGTTTATGCCAAGGCTAGGGGCGTGTGTGTGTGCACCGAGGGTGGCTAACATGGACTAGTCCGATAGACTAGGGTTTGGTTGACCGAGGGGGGCTCAAGTGCACGGTATTTAATTAAGCCCGGTAGGCTTAGGGGTAGTCCGGTAGACTAGGATGGAGTCTGGCCCGGGTTACGGTTGCTAACTGGGGTTAGGCCAAACTAACTACGGTTAGGGTTGCTAACCACAACAAAGGGGATGTGAGATATATCCCGGTAGGCTAAGGGAAGGCCCGGTAGACATAAGTCTGATAGACTTGGTTTTTAGGCCCGGTAGGCCATAAACCGAGATTAACTGCGATTAGGGTTGCTAACCGAAGCTAAGGGGGGTTTGACTGTAGTTAAGGTTGCTAACTAGGGTTAGGCAGAGGGCCAAAGTCAGTTTTATGGTCCAATTGATTTCTTAGGATTTTTAGATTATTTTCCCAAGGTTTGTGAGGTTAAGGGATGCTTAACCGTGGTTAAATGTTAACTGGAGGTGTATTTAACCGTAATTAAGGGTCTAGTAAAGTCCAAGGTAGGCCCAGGGGGCTAGGCAGGGCCTAAAGTGGCCTCCTACCAAGCCTGGGCCCCTGCAAAAGCCCAGGATTAAAAACAAAATTAATGTTGGTAATTGGATTACCGACATGTAGAATAGTGTTTTTAACCATGGTTTTGCCCACTGTAACTAGGGTTAGGGTGTACCCCAGGGTGAAGTAAGATCATGGGAGTGTAGAGGGGCTCCTGAGGACATTTTGAGTTTGGTGTGGGCCCCAGGGGATGGCGGTAGAAGGATTACCGCTAATTTGTACAATTTTAATTTTCTTAGATTTAACCATGGTTAGGCTTTACCCAAGCACCTGGAAGGACCAGGTGAGGTCCAGGGGAGTGAGAGGGATCCAACTTGGGCCCTGGACATGGACCAGAGCCCACCTAAGTAGGTCAAAAACAGCTGCAAAAATATGTGCCAGGAATAGCGGTACTGAGATTACCGCCATTCCTGGTTTTTTTTTTAAAATATTATTTTTGCCCAAGGGGACCATACGCAGAGGTTACCAGGGGTTCCCTCATGAACTGAGGGACCCCCAGAGGGCTCATGATGATTTGCAATGCTCTAAAGGAGAGGCTATACCCTTAGGGGTGTCCCTTACCTATGAACAAGGTAAGGGATAACCCTGTGTGGGGTTTGAATTTGAAAGCAACCAAACAACAATAGATAAAACGTCCCCTGGAGATAACCAGGGGCTCACAGATGATGCATAAATCGAAAGAAGAGGCTAGGGGAGTCCCTACCCTGATGCCTTGTTTTGACCGAAGGTGGTGGAGGTCTGCATGTAATGGGGGTGCACTCTGCAGACACCTGCAGCAGTTGGAGAGGCTTATGGTAAGTCCAGGGGAGTCCCGGGACCACGACTTGGGTATGGGAGGGGTTGATATGCAAGGTTTTCGGAACAGGGGTTCCCTATGGGATTTGCTTACTGTGTTTACGGTTGAGGACATTGGGTTTTGTAGGGAAAAACCTAGGGGACCTACAAGGGATTAAGGAGAAGGTCTAGCATGTGTATGGACCAAGGGGAAGTCGAGTAAGGAGGTTGAAAGGAGAGTATGAGGTGAGGGTGGAGTGTGCAGGGCGTTTGCAGCCTGCAAACTCAAAACTCACAGAGTGTCGGTAGAAGGTCTACCAACAATGAGAAAATAGGCCAAATTTAATTGGCGGTAGACCTTCTACCGCCAATAAGAAAGTTTTAAAAATTTGTGCCAGGCTCATGCACAGACAGGTATGGGAGTTTGTTCTTAGGGTTTTTGGGCCTTGTGGGCCCAGGCTAGGGGTCAGGCCCTATGGGCCATAGACTTAGGGTTTAAGCCCTAAGGGCTCTAGGGCTAGGCTAGGGCATTGGCTAAGGTCACCTAGGGCTCGGTTTTGACATGGGTTTTGTACTAGGGTTCAACTAGGGCTAAACTAGGGATAGGTCCTAGGGTTTAACTGGGGTTGAGTCTAGGGTTTACTTAGGGCTTAGCTAGGGTTTAGCTGGGGTTTACCTAGGGTTAGGGTTTGGTACTAAGGTTTTTCTAGGGTTTGACTCAGGGTGTTAGGATTATCTAGGGGCTTACCTAGGTTTAGGGGATTTGGCAGGGGGGGTAACCATGGTAAAAATACTTAAACTTGGTTAGATGAGATGTAAAAATTGAGTGCTTACATACGAATTTGACAATCTTCTGCTTCCTAGTATCTTCATTTTTCTGCATACTTGTCAGTTTGCATCAAGAGAGAGTCCTGTCCACATCATTGGTTTGCTGTGCCTCTGAGTTTCTAGTGGTAGTACCAAAGGCGTGATTGTTGTATCTTGGGAGACAAGTTGCTACAGACCGTGACCACCGTAATGGAGCAATATTTGTCTTAAGGACATTGAATCCAATGGAGGCCTCAATCAGTAAAGTGCACTGCATCTTCTGTTCTTTTATTTCATTTCTTTATTCTGTAATTTGCATATCTTGATCATAATATACATATAATTTTAGAAATAATCTCCAATAGTTGCAACACCCAAGTTGAATAAAGCTTGGAAAACTAGACTCAGGGAACAATATGTTCATGTTTCAACATTCACTTCAATGGTTAATTAAACATCCTATCGAAAATGCAGAGAAACACAAAACACCATATAATAATTAGCAACTTAATTCTTAAGAGACCTAAGCTAAATAGGTGTATACTATATAATAGTGTACATTAAACCATCAATAGAGCTCAGGTGGGATCGGGTTGTCGGAGGTCTCTACCCTGCTTTCCAAGCCTTCACAGTTCACATCCATTGGGAAGGGTTCGGGTAAGGTTAGTTCGGGTCGGGTCGGGCCAAACCCATCAAAGTTGCACCCTTATATTACACGGGGTACCTGATCACTTGACGTCCACAAGATTTTAACTCATGATGGATCCCACACTCTAGTTTAAGTATCTATCCATCTTAACTCCATTGTCTGTAATGTGAGTGGTGGTGATTAAAAGAAGAGAATTGCTAGTTAGACCGCAAAGCGCCGAGACCATGCATGTAATGTGATGCACGCGACTCAAACTTTAATTGAATCTGTTTTTTTTTTTTTTTTGAGTATGCACTGTCTCCGTGTGATCTCGACCCTTTGCGGTTTCACTAACATTTCTCTTAAAAGAAAGGACCACACGACCTCACCCTAGTCTTTTTATTCTTCCGGCGTAAGTTTTAGTGTATAATACATGGAGCTTTCAAAGCTGAAAATTCAACCCAAGTACGATATATTATCTTTGCCTCTCGAGTTCAGATCAGCTGCAACTTGTTCACTACCTATCATGTATCCCTTATGTTATCTTCCCTCCGTCTGCCAAAGAAGTATCAAAAGAGCTTGACCCTATAAAGTAAAGTAAAGGGACTTTGCTACTAAGACCCATTAGGGCCGAGACCACCGAGACATGCTCTTAGAGCATTGAATTTCAGGTGGGGCCAATTTCACATGGTAGGCTTTTACTTTAGGATAAAGCTACTGAGACGCTCTTAGGGCCGAGACCATGCTCTAAGAGCATGGGATTTTAGGTGGGGCCCATTTCACATGGTAGGCCCCACCTGAAATCCCATGCTCTTAGATCATGGTCTCGGCCCTGAGGGGGTCTCAGAAGCTTTATCCTAAAGTAAAAGCTTATGGCCTCCAGTTTGTAATTTCCTTTGTAACTCTATATAAAGCCCATCACCCTCTCTAAACACATGCATCCAAAAAACCTTTGTTTCCTTAGTTGCAACCAACTCAATGGCGTCCAACTCCCCCTTAGAGAAATTGCTCCCCCTCCTTGTCCTATTACTATTCTTCTTGATTGTTCTCTCAGTTTCTTCTGCCAATGTTGCTGCTTCTGCTTCTTCTACGGCAGAAGAAGCGGAGGATCTCTTGAAATGGAAAGCCAGCCTTGACAACCATACTCATTCTCTCCTCACCTCATGGGTACTTACTCCAAGCAGCCCCTGCAATTGGGTGGGAATCACTTGCAACAAGGCTGGTAGTGTCGCCAAAATAAATCTAGCAAGTGCAGGTTTAAAAGGTATGCTCCATGACTTTGGTTTCCTATCCTTTCCCAACCTCATTACTCTTGATCTCAGCAACAACTCTCTCTCCGAAACTATTCCAACCCCCATTGGCAATCTTCCCAAACTCACATACCTCCATCTGGGCATCAATCAACTCTTTGGAGAAATCCCATGGGAACAGTCTGCTAACACTTCTTCATGACTTGCTTCTATTCCAGAATCATCTTAGGAGCTCAATTCCTCGAGAAGTAGGAAATTTGATGAATCTCAATATGCTAAGCCTCTCGACGAATCTTCTTACAAGTTCCATTCCTTCCACTTTGGGAAATTTGATCAATCTTTCCTCCTTGTACCTTTGGAACAATCACCTGTCTGGCTCCATCCCTCAAGAAATAGGAAATTTGAGATATCTCATTGAACTAGAATTGTACAATAACAATCTCAGTGGTTCAATCCTTTCTTCTTTAGGTAATTTGACTAGCCTAACCACTCTATACCTCTATGAAAACCAACTTTTTGGTTTCATTCCTCCTGAATTATGAAATTTAAATTCTCTTACTGAACTAGAACTTGTTATAATATTCTCACTGGTTCAATCCCTGCTTCTTTAGGTGATTTGACTAGTGATCATCAATTTATTAATCCTCATAATAGCTACAATTCCGTAGAATAGTGACTAGTATAGGGTGTCAAACTATAGAAGATTGCGCTGGTTTCATTGCCTTTTTTCTCCAGATTACTTCTAAGTCAATGAGTAACATGATTGATTGATTGATTTTAACCTAATTAAACTATCAGATTTTATTTAAACTAAGTAAACTAAGAGCTTTCGGTTATATATCGGTGAGAGAAGATCTAGGGCATTCGAATCCACCACTAGCCTCATAATTAAATCCACAAGTATTTATTCAGGTTTCTCAAGCATAAACAATATGGATGAGATCGACTACAAGTCTCAACTCATCAAAACAAGAATGATTCGAGAGATCAAACTCTAGGCATATCCTATCTTCGGTCAGTACGAGTGATACACACTAAACTAGGGTTGTGACATCACTCGTCTTCCCTAGGCATAAAATATCCTATAATCTGATTCCTCGATAATAAAAACTATTGCATAAAATCCATACCAACAATCACGGAAAGAAGATATGAATGAATTCAATCTCAACATAATATAACTTAAGACAAGGATAAGATCATACTGAAATTGAGTATAAACTCGAATAATTGGTTGAAGAATAACTTTCTCATTATGCAATCATTGTTTATACAAGAAGAAAACCTAAATTAAATATAAGGGATACAATTACTTGGCTAGGATTTCATCTAAACCTAAAAAAAGAAATTAGTTCATGCTAATGGCAAGGTACACCACTTTCGACGAAGAACGCGAAGAATCCATCCTCCAACCTTCACAGATCTCCAGAGCTTTCTTTCCTTCAAAATCTCCAAAAAATTCAGAATTCTTCTCATAGCAAGTGGCTTTTCTTTTTATAGAGAGAGAGAGTCTCTGTGAAGTATGACTTTAGAAACATCCAAAACGGGCTCAAAATTCGAATTTTCACGAGTTTCACACTACCTAAAATGGTGTCTATCGATCGATTGGCCAAGGAGCGCCGATCGATCGGTGATAGGCTCGATCGATTGGTGCTCCCTCAGCCGATCGATCAATGGTATGCTGTTTTTACATTTTTGCCCCTTTTTTTTTTTGCAATTTCCTTCTCTTTGATTCAAATCTTTGCTTAGTTGCGATTTATCTTGAACTTTAAAGCTTGTAACTTCTCAATTTATTTCTCTCTTTCTCGAATGAACCTGAAAACACTAAGCACATCCAAGTGAAGTAACGAAGTGGATAAATGGGCTCAAAGGGATTAATAGATACAGTTTGAGGTGTATAAATGTGTAACAAATAACTCCAATCACTGTCGCGCCTCAAAATATCCCCTAGGAGTTAAGAGATACTTTAGGTGTGACTATACTTAACTTGGCAAACCATCCTGTAATGAACAAGGTATAACATGTTCTAATGAAAATATAATACAAAGTGCGGAAGCTAAACATGAGTGCAGAAGCGTAAACCAAAATTTTCCTTTCTATGTAAGGTGGTCATATTCCAAGTTATACATAACATATCAAGTCAAAGGTGGACATGCCCACCTATCAAAATATCAAAATACAAAAAGAACTATTAAGCCCACTATGCTCAATAGTAATCTAAGTATGACAAAACATCTCGGTCTCTATCCTCCTACAACTGCATTGGAATAGGAGGCTCTCTCTCCTCTACATACTCTTCCTCAACCCAAGGCTCAGGGTTGAGGGCTTCCTCGGTACCTGCCGACATAAAAGTACGGTTGAGTATGGAATACTCAGCAAGTACAAGCTCCTAGCTAACAGTAGTAATAACAAGCATAGCATCATATGCAGTTATTTAAAAGAATATAGTTCATGAATCATTCTTAAAGCAATGTACGATATCATTCATCACAACATAATTCTCAAGAAAGTAAGGCATCATTTATGGTTCTTGTGAGTTCTGATGAGTCCTTGTGAGTCCTTTTGAGTTCGTGTGAGTTCTTATAGGCCTTGTGATATTCTTATGAATTCTTGTGAGTTCTTATGAGCTTAGAGGTCTTATGAGATTCTTGTGAATTCTTATAGTTCTTATAAGTCCTTCTTTCGTTATCCTTGTGAGCAAGAGATTAGTACCCGTACAACCTGGGCTACCAATCTCCTTGACCATATAACAACTTATGAGCCTTTTCTTGTGAGCTAGAGGTTAGCACCCCCACATCCCTGGGCTACCAACCTCCTTGACCATATACTTGTGAGTCTTTCTTATGAGCAACTTGTGAGACCTTTTCTTGTGAGCCAGAGGTTAGCACCCGCATATCTCTGGGCTACTAACCTCCTTGACCATATACTTGAGAGTCTTTCTTGTGAGACCTTTTCTTGCGAGCTAGAGGTTAGCACCCGCACATCCTTGGGCTACCAACCTCCTTATCCATGTACTTGTAATCATTTCTTGTGAGAGGTTCTTACGATTTCTTGTGTATTATTCTTGATGAGTTTCACTTGTTAGTCGATTCTTAGTACTCGTGTATAATCAATAGGTGACATGAAATTAAGCATCATATAGCATTTCAAAATCTCTATAAGCATATGAGAGTTAAAGGAGATGTAAAGCATATTAGTATGATTACTAAATTATCGTAGAAGAGTCCTTAATTCATATTACATAGTTGTGGGTCTAACTTCATACACATATTTCATCAAATACTTAGCAAGCAACATCCCTTTAGCATTTTATTCATGTTTCTTAAGTTCAACATTTCATCAAGCACATGGAGTGTATTCATTATGAGTACATTGCCCTTCCCATTTCTTCATCACACAACAACAACAATCATGTCCTACATGGCATCCAATCGCCTCAACTAATCATCCCTTCCACACATTCATCACCACCATTTACTTTAACCTTTTCATTTTAGGGAAAAATGATGCATTTCAAGAAGAAAGGGTATACAAGATCAATCCATAATCATACTTGAGGAAAAACCTAGGTTATGACTAAAGCCAACTAGGAGGGTGTACTAACCTTAAGGATTTTCCCAAAATCTTGAAGAAAACCCTCTTGATTGTGAGTTCTTGAGTAGGGATCTCCTAGCTTGATGGAGAATGATCCTTGCTTGAAGTCTTCAAGCTTTGAGCTCCCTTGATCTCTCTTTGATCTTGCTCCAAAATCCCTCTTGGCAAATCCCCAAGGCTGTCCTCCTCTTCTTTTTCTTCTCTAATCTCTCTTCAGTCTCCTTTAGGTTTAGGATAAACCATAACCCCCCAAGAGGCCCCCAATTTATAGGCAAAGGGGAGAAGCCCTAAAAATCCCATAAAAATTTTCTGGGTTCGGGACCTATGATCGGTCATAGGTTTTCTACGATCGATTGTAAAGCTTCTATGATCGATCGTAAGTTTCTACAATCGATCGTAACCGTTACAGAGAGTTTGTCCAAATTCTTGAAATTTCTACGATCGATCGTACATTTCTACGATCGATCGTAGCTCATCTACGATCGTTCGTAGGGTCTATACGATCGTTCGTAATCTGACAGTAATTTTTCTCGTTTTTGTATTTCGGCCATAACTTTTGACTCGTTTTTCGGATTTTGACGATTCAACTTGCGTTAGATTCATCTTTCGAAAAGAAATATTTTTGGCATTTTAGAATCTTCCAATTCTACTTTATTCATAGACCAAATTGCCCCTAAAGTTAACTGATCCGTAAATGGACTTCAGTTACCCGGATTTTTAATAGATCTGACTTTGGAAATCCAACCTATAATTCAAGAAAATGACTTTAAGGTTTTAATACATGCCAAAAATATCCGGGGTGCTACAATCACAATCTCAAACTTACATATTGCTAGTCCTCGAGCAATAAATAAAAATTAAAGTTAAGATAAGCTAAACTACATCCCCTTTCGTGGGATCCGCGGTTGCATTTGGCATATGCAATAAGCCTTTTAAACCCCTAGATGATCCTATTGAACGAGTGAAGTCTAGTGAGGGTTTACCAGTGACGATACCCACAAACATTAGTATTCCCTTGTAATTCTACACATATGCTCAAGTATGACATGCAATCATTAAAAAAATTAACGGATATACATTCTTAAATCATTAAAATCATGATACACACTGCATAATTCATTCATTATTAACCGGCTTTATTCTTGACTCTCCACATTCTCAATTTCATACAACCTTTCACAATTCTGAACATTTATGCTTATTAAAGATTGTGTTAGCCTAAAGGTTACAATCACGTGTAACCTTAATAATTTTGATAATAACATACTAATGAAATGATCATTTTGGTACAAATGTTTCTATGAAGTTTATGTAAAATTCAAATTAATGAACATTAGTCCAACACTAATAGCATGGTATTCTCCACATGTTCAAGATGAACCATCAAGATGAAGCATCCATATTCAAAATTGAAGTAATGTTCAATCCCAAAGGCCAAGTCGGATCATCAACAACAATAAAGATCATGAAGACCTCTTCAAAGTTGGAAGATTTTAGATCAAGATTGAAGACTATCTTTCAAAAAGATTCAAAGTAATTTTTATTTATTTGAAAGAGTTTAGGACTTATGTAAAAAGTCCTCAATTGTTTGGAAAGTTGAAATGTTCAAAGCCTAGATTGACCTTAGGAAGCCATGACTTGATTGTAAATCATTCCAAGGCCCTATGACATCTTAAAATATTGTTAAAATCATGATAAATGAATATTAAAAGACCTAGGAATTCATTCACATCATATTAGTCTTAAAAAGATGAGTTTTCTGTTGAAAAACAGAGGACTTGTCGACGAGTAAGACAATGGTCTTTCGCTCGTCGACGAGTGAAAGAAACAGTAGCTAAATTTCATTTCAGTAGTTTCACTCGTCCACAACTGGAGAGTACTCCAGTGCCCTCATCGAAGACTGCTTGCAGGAACCTAGTAACAGCTTGTCGCGACCCAAAATACCCCCTAGGAGTTAGGGATACTTTAGCTCGGACCGTCGTATCATACCATCCTGTATGACACATAAGGCACACATACTTACCATCCTGTCAGAGTACACAAGTTATAAACATAGCGGAAACGATTTATAATAAAATACTACTATAATTCAGTCCAAGTCTGGACCGACAGAACATATCCAAAAATAAGAAGTGGACAAGTCCCACTCTCAACATACACAAAATATCAGTATGATCTCTCTCCCTCTCTCAACAGAAATCAAAATCGAGTCGCTTATCCAGCGATCCATCATCCTAGTAGTGGTCCATAGAGGGCTCCGGATCGTAGTACTCCTCCTCTATCCAAGGCTCCGTGCCACAGACATCGAAAGGAACATGAGCACCTACCGAAGTCAATAGTCGGTTGAGCATGGAATACTCAGTGATATACAAACTACTAGCTAAAAGTGAGTAATA
Organism: Tetracentron sinense; assembly: GCA_015143295.1. NCBI lineage: Eukaryota > Viridiplantae > Streptophyta > Magnoliopsida > Trochodendrales > Trochodendraceae > Tetracentron > Tetracentron sinense. The sequence goes on from CM026571.1 coordinate 23,370,856, forward strand.
TCATGAACATGCAAAAGCGTACAATATAACGATCGTGAAAGTAGTTCAAAATCCTTTTCTTAACACCATTTGTGTGAAATCAAAACCGATAAATCTTGGGAGGTCATATGATAATCAGGTTTCTTGTGAGTTCTTGTGTATTCTTGTGAGAGTTGGGATTCCTTGTGAGCATGCGAGGATCTGAGTAAGCATGATTTCTTGTGAACTTGTGAGCTTGTGAGACATGACTACTTGTGAGTCCATGTATAGTGGGATTCCTTGTGAGCTTTGAAACGATCTTAGACTACCAACCTAAGGTTTGGCCTTGTCACTTGTGAGCTTGTGAGCATTCTTTTACCAAAAATCTTCCTTATGAACTTTTAGAAAATCCCTTTCTTGTGAGAAAACATCGAATCATGCAAGACTTGTAAACATAAGTGCATATGGTGCTTGTGAACATCATGTGGACTTAGAAAGCTTGTAGACATAACATCATAGCACTTAATAACATACTTAAGCATAAAATTCCTTAGAGGTATTAAATCAAACACTTAGAGTGCCTAATAATGGTAGTTTACATCCAAGTATAAAATCAACATCCAAACAACCCAAGAACATACTCAAAACATGGTTTTCTTAGGAGGAATAGCACATGGTAGGTGAGTGTATCTACCTTGGTGAAATCGAGGAATTCGATTCTAAATGCTTGAAACAAGTGAGGACCTTGAGTTCTTTGATGAAAAACACTAAAGAAGGGAAGATCTTGATCTTCTCTTCAAGCTTGAGCAACAACCTAGCCTTCTTCCCCCTTCAACTCCCTCTCAAAAAGATGCCTTAAGGGTTTCTGAAACCCTAAGGCACGAACCAAGCCTTATATAGGCAAAGGGGTATTGGTTAAAGACTTAAAAACCCTTAATGAAAAAACTCTGCATATACCTGATCGATCGATGGTACAGACCGAGCGATCGGTGATTGACCGGTCGATCGGTGGTTTCAACCGAGCGATCGATTGAAAACACCCTCTCTGGAATTTTTCCCCATACAAATTTGTTAACCGATCGATAGCTACCAATCAATCGGTATAAGACCGGTCGATCAGAGGTTATCACCGATCGATCGATGATCCTCTGTTTGCAGCAAAACCCTGTTTTCACTACTTGAATCTTCTCCAATCCAATTCTAACACTCTTTTATGCTTCAAACACACTTCTTAAGGATATGTAGACCTATTAAAACATGCACTCCATAAATCCAAACATTTCCATTAGTATAAAACCCACTAGTTTACAATACTACCTTGAACACTATTTTCACACTATTCACCACAAGGTGCAATGAGCTTCTGGGGTTCTACACAGCTAGTTTTTTAACAACCAAATCCGCATTAAATGAGTTCCCAACAGCTATATTGAATCAGCAACTATAAATTAAGTTCGTTTATTAACGTAAAATACCTCTTGAACAACCATTGATCATATCTTTAAGTAGCATTTAATTCTCATCAAGTCTTCGTTGAAAACCTAGAAATGTCAAACTCTCATTATACGAGCTTTCAACTCTCATTCTTTTGAGAGATTTTTAGAGTATTGATTCCAATCTTATTCAGCTCATTAAGGAGCATTTTATCTGGATTCAAATCCAAACACTCATTTGTATTAAAGGAAATCAAGAATCGAGAATTCTTGTTCGAGAAGCCGGATAGCTTTGTAAAGACAAGAGAGGTTGTTCTCTTGCATTGAAGGTGATAGTCCTCACCTGGAAAAGGATTATAACGGTTTGAGCTTCACCCGAGAAGAAGCTTGTGCGATAGTGGATCGTATTGAAACCTGTGAGCCGGAGAGCTTGAGGTGGGGACGTAGACTGGAATTGCCGAACCTCGATAACAATTTTTAGTGTTTGTTTTTATCTCTTATCTCTCTTTCATCTTTGCACTACTAGATTCTATCTCTTGATAAATTAGCTTAATCTTAAATTCCACAAAAATAGGCTAAGGTAGAATTTTAATATGTCTTTCACCCTAATTCACCACACCCCCCCCCCTCTAGGTCCATTTACTAGGCAATAATGGTATCAAAGCTTGGACTCTATAGATTTTCGGTTTAACAACCTTAGAGTAAAGATTTAAAATGAAAAATATTTTTGCAACTGGATTAGGAGAGGACCAATCAACTTCTAGACCTCCATTGTTCAATGGAGAAAATTACAATTATTAGAAAACTCGTATGATGTAATACATCCAAGCTCTTGAGTATGAGTGTTGGGGAGTTATAGTCAAGGGCCTCCATCTTCCTATGAAAACTCATGAGGACTCATTCAAATCAATGTTAGAGCTATTAGCAATTTATATTGTGCTCTAAGCCCTCAAAAGTTTAACCATGCCTCGCGATGTTACTCGGCAAAGGAAATTTGGGATAAACTCCAAGTTACCTATGAGGGTACAAACCAAGTAAAATAAGGGAAAATAGGAATGCTAGTTCATAAGTATGAACTTTTGAAAATGGAAAAAGATGAATCTATTGGTGATATGTTTACTAGATATACCAATATCTTAAATGGTCTAAAGGCACTTGGAAAAGTATATACCAATACAGAAAATGTAAGGAAGGTACTTCGATCTCTACCGAAGCATTGGGCTCCAAAGATAACTGAAATCCAAGAAGCAAAGGACCTCACAAAGTTGACTATGGACAAGCTCCTTGGTTCTCTCATGACCCATGAAGTCATCATGAAGGATCAACAAGAAGAAGAGCCAAAAGCAAAGAAGAGTCTATAGCCTTGAAAGCCTCTCAAATAGATGAGAATGACGAGGAAGAAAGTGAGGACGTTGAAGATGTCGCCCTCATGGCTAGAAGATTCAACAAGTTCTTGAGGCATAAGAAGAACTTCAAAAGAGACCCTACATAAAGGAATTCACCAAAGAAATATCAAAGGGTGAATCAAGTAAGAAAGAGTCAATAATTTGCTTTGAGTGTAAAAAGTCAGAACATATCAAGATGGATTGTCCCCAACTCAAGAAGACCAAGGGGTTCAAGAAGAAAGTCATGAATGCTACATGGGATGACTCCGAGGAAAGTGGCTCGGATGACTCAAGTGATGAGGAGGTTGCCAACCTATGTCTTATGGCACTTGAAGACAATGAGGTAAACTCTTCCCTTAATGAGTCTCTTTCTTGTGATGATATTAGAGAAGCATTTGATGATTTATATTGTGAATTTAGAAAAATGACTTCCAAAAATAAAAGCCTTAAAAAGGAAAATAAACAAAATGAATTTTTGTAAAAAGAAAAGAGTGATTTTCAAAAAGAGAATGAGTCTTTGAAAACCAAATTTAAGGAAAATCTTTCCTTATCTCAAGACTCATCTAGTGAGTGTGATGAGCTCAAAGCTAAAGTGAAGGACTTGACTAGTGCAATTCACACATTCACTAATGGTCAAAAGAATCTAGAAAGACTATTACGCCAACAAAGATGTGTATTTGGCAAAGCCGGACTAGGCTACAATCCCTCGGTAAAACAAAAGAATCACCAAAACTTCTTTGTTAAAACAACTAATTCCTTAATTAAACCATTTAGTGTTTTTAATGCTTTTAATGGAAAGAAGATGGTTAAGAAGGTTTGGGTTCCAAAGGAAACTTCCCCTCCCAAGACTAACCATATAGGACCCAAAATAGTTTGAGTACCAAAGGGAGTTACATGAATTTTTCTTGTAAGTGTGCCTCAAGACAAGCTCCTCCAAGTCAAAATGGTTCTTGGGTAGTGGTTGCTCAAGGCACATGACCGGGACAAAAAGCTATTCATTTCTTTGACTCCTAAGGAAGGAGGGCATGTGACCTTCGGAGACAACGCAAAGGGAAAGATAATTGGTATAGGTAATGTTTGTAAGAACAACTCAATCTTTATTGAAAATGTTTTACTTGTTGATGGATTAAAGCATAATCTTATTAGCATTAGCCAATTATGTGATAAGGGATTAAATGTATACTTTAAATCAAATGTATGCATTATTAAGGATAAAGATAACATTAAAACTATGTTCATTGCTCATAAAAATGAAAATGTGTATACTATAGATTTTGATGAAATAACATCTCAAAACCTAATTTGTTTCTCGGAAATGAATGAAACTAGTTGGCTATGTCATAGGAGATTAGGTCATGCTAATATGAATTTTTTTTATCTATATTGTCTAGAAATGAACTAGTTAAAGGATTGCCTAATACAAAGTTCTCCAAAGATAAAATTTGTGATTCATACCAATTAGGTTAAAAAATTAAATCATTATTTAAAAAGAAGCAAGAAATATCAACATTTAGACCTCTAAAACTATTGCATATGGATTTATTTAGACCTAATAAAGTTGCTAGCTTAGGTAGAAGATTATATGCATTTGTAATAGTTGATGATTTCTCTAGATATACTTGGGTGTTATTCTTAGCTCATAAAAGTGAAACTCGTATGTTATTTTCTAAATTTTGTAGAAGAGTTCAAAATGAAAAAGGTTGTTCAATTAATAACATAAGAAGTGATAGAGGTGGAAAATTTAAAAACAAAGAAGTTGAATCTTATTGTGATGAAAATGGTTTTAATCATAACTTTTCCGCACCAAGAACACCTCAACAAAATGGAGTTGTTGAACGTAAAAATAGATCTTTGCAATAAGTGGGTAGAACAATGTTAAATGAACATAAGCTACCTAATTATTTTTGGGCCGAAGCTGTTAATACTTCATGTTATGTAATTAATGGGGTTATAATAAGAAACAAACTTAATAAAATACCCTATGAATTATGGAAAGAAAGATCACCTAATATTGGATACTTTAGAGTGTTTGGATGTAAATGTCTTATACTAAATGATAAACACCATCTAAAGAAATTTGAAGCTAAATCAAATGAAGGAATCTTCCTAAGATAATCAACAAATAGTAAAGCTTATAGAGTATTTAACAAAAAAATACTAGTTGTTGAAGAATCCATCCACGTTGTCTTTGATGAATCTAATATTTTTTTATAAGATTAAAAATGATGAAGATGAGATAGTTGATAAAGTAGATAATATATCTATAGATATCTGAAACTTGGATATTAATAAGGAAGAAAATGAAGAAAAAGATAATAATAATAATGATAATCCTTTAGAAGTTGAAAATGGTGAAGAAATTGAAGATGAAAATGAATATCAATTTCCTAAGGCATGAAAAACTATAAAAGATCACCTTAAAGAACTCATACTTGGTAATATGGAACAAGATGTAAGAACAAGAAGAAACATTTATAATAACCTTGCTTTCTTTTCACAAATTGAACCTAAAAATGCATTTGAAGCAATAAAAGATGAATCATGGGCAATTTTTATGCAAGAAGAGCTAAATCAATTTGAAAGAAATCAAATATGAGATTTAGTATCTAGACCAAATGATAAATCAACTATTGGTACTAAATGAGTGTTTAGAAATACAAAGGATGAAAATAGAAATATAATTAAAAATAAAGCAAGACTAATAGTTCAAGGTTACAACCAAAATGAGGGAATTGATTATGAAGAAACTTTTTCTCCTGTTGCTAGATTAGAAGCTATTAGAATGTTGCTTAATTTTGCTAGTCATAAGAATTTTAAATTATTTCAAATGGATGTTAAAAATGCATTTCTAAATGGATATATCTCATAGGAAGTGTATGTTGAACAACCTTCTTACTTTGAAAATTAAAAATTTCTTAATCATTTGTTTAAATTGACTAAGGCCTTATATGGTTTGAAACAAGCTCCTGAAGCTTGGTATGATAGGCTTAGTGGTTTCTTGATAGAAAATAATTTTATAAGAGGAAATATAGACACAATATCATTTATAAAATGCAAAAATGATGATATGCTTATAATACAAATATATGTTGATGATATTATATTTGGTTCTACTAATGAATCCTTGTATCAAGAATTTTCTAAGATTATGTAAAATGAGTTCGAGATTAGCATAATGGGAGAATTGATCTTTTTTCTCAGACTTCAAATTAAGCAAATCAAATAATGAACATTCATCAATCAAGCAAAGTATACAAGGGAGTTACTCAAGAAATTTGGTATGGAGAATACGAAGGCAATTGACACTCCAATGAGCCCCTAAACAAAGCTTGACAAAGATGAAGCTAATATAAGTGTCGTATGATAGATAGTCTATTATATCTAACTACTAGTAGGCCAGATATTATATTCAGTGTTTGCATATGTGCTAAATTTCAACCTAATCCTAAAGAATCGCATATATCTATAGTATAAAGAATTTTTAGATACTTAATTAGAACAACTGATCTAGGAAATTTATACCCTAAGAACACTACACTTGAACTTGTTTGTTATTCTGATTCTAACTTCGCTGGATGCAAAGTTGATCGGAAAAGCACAAGTCACACTTGTCACTTCTTAGGACACTCCCTTGTTTTATGGCTTAGCAAGAAACAAAACTCAGTTGCACTATCTATAGCTAAGGCTGAGTATGTAGCAGTTAGGAGTTGTTGTGCTCAAACTTTATACATGAAACAACAATTAGAGGATTTTAAATTGTTTTTTGAGAAAATTTCAATCAAATATGATATTACTAGTGTAATTTGTATGACTAAAAATCCTATTCAACATTCTAGAACAAAACATATTGAAATCAGATATCATTTTATTATAGAACATGTTCAAAATGAGGATGTTGTGTTAGAATTTGTTGACACAAATAACCAACTTGCTGATATTTTCACAAAACCCCTACAATATGATAGATTCGATACTTTGAGAAGAGAACTAGGCATGGCTAGGCAAAATGAAATTCAATGATTATATCAAAATGCCTATATGCTCAAAATGATGAATTTGGTTTGACCATGCATATTGATGATATTTTGTTCAAATATTGAATTGAATGTTTAATGGATTTGTTGAATTGTTTGAAAAATGATTTAATGCTTGAAATAAAATTGTGGATGTTAAAATAATATTTTAATTAAAAGAAAAATAGATTCAAATTGAAAAATAAAAACTGTGCATGACTCGTCGATGAGTACTGTTCAGTGTATCTCACTCGTTGACGACTCAAGGCAATTTTGATAATTCCAATAGTTCACTAAGGCCACTCGACGACAAGTACTGTTAGATCCCTCTCACTTGTCAACAATTAGGCTCATGAGTACAAAAATAAATCTAAAAATTAGATTTTTTTTAAAACTCTCAAACTCTTCCCTTTTTGAAATACGAATCCTCTTTCCCTCCAAACCCTATTTCCTTGCTTAAATCACTTCCAATCTCTTCCAAATCCATTCTAGACCTCAAAATCTATCTCAAATCTCTTTGCCCTAATCTCATTCAGTCAAGATGCCTCCTCGGATGAAGACCCCTGCGAATGAACCAAAGAAGAAGAAGAAGCAAAGCACCAAAGGAAATGAAGTTGCGAGCTCTTTAGCACCAAACCCTTTCTTCTTCAAATCTCCAAAATCAGTGGAGAGATTCCAAACCATATTCACAAAATGTGTTCCTGTATACGATAAAATTGTCAATTTTTCTATTTTCTCAAATAATGGTTTAGGTCTTGTTTCTGACTGTTTCAAATCTCTTCATTGGACTTCATTTCTTGAATCCAAAGAATCCATGTACCCCGACCCCATGCGTCAATTCTATACCCATTTTAAATTTGATGAAAAATCTTCTACCATTTCATCTCGTGTTCATGGGAAAGACATCATCTTTCCTAGAAAGGTTCTTGAACAAAATTTTCATCTTCCTAATGCTGAATTTCAAATCTACACCACAAACCAATGGGCTTTCCACCCTGGTTTTAATGAGATCAATACATTAAAACTTATTTGTATAAACAAGGACATAACCAAAGCCTTTCGACCCGGTCTCAAAGACCTCACCCTAGAGGCTAGGTTAATTCATTATATCATCTCCTATAACATCATTCCTAGGGGAGGTGGTAGAGATTTTGTGACATTCTTTGATGTCTTTTTGATGTGGTGTATCCTCACCACTCACCACTCAACACCTTGACCTATCATTTGTTCTTTTTCATGTCATGTTGGACACTTCCAAAAGAAAAAAAGATTGTTTACCTTTTGGTCAAGCCCTAACCCGTCTCTTCAAGTTTTTCAAAGTTCCTTTATCAGTCTATCCTGATAAAGTAGATGTCTCAGACTCTGAATTCTACTCAATGGCTACCATCAGGAGGATGGGTTATACCTAGGTAGATGAGCAACAATTCTGGGTCACAAAACCCATTGCTCTAGTTGTTCTAGCTTCTACTCCTTCATTTGCTCCTATTCCAGATGCCACCATCTCAGCTCCTTCTACTTCTAGTCCCACTCCAGCTCCTGCTCCAGACTCTACTCTTATCATTCCTTCTCCATCTGCACCTGGACCATCAGAAATTCTATCTTCTTCAGCCACGGTAGCAGCAGAGCCAGAGAGTGAGCCAGAGTCAGAGATCCCTTAGAGAGAGGACTCCCCTCAATCTGAGAGAGGTGGACTTCATGACTTCCTTGAGTCACCTCAGAGACCAGCCATACCAAATGATGTTATACGTCTCATAATGAGCCATCGAGAATCTCTAGGGACTGATTTGTTGGCTTTCCAGTCATAAATGAGGGAAAGTATGATGTTCTTTCCGGCTGAGTGCAGAGAAAGATTGAGTGCTCTTGAGGCCAGAGTTTCCAGTTTTCAGGCCATTACCAGTGATCGTTTTGAGACATTGGACACCAGTATGGGGGTTATAAAAGAAGATATGGATATTTTGATGAACAAAGTAGATGATACCTCTGCCCTTGTCCAGAATAAGGCACAGGATGCCTCTGATGAGTTCATCTCTATAAGAAAGAGATTAGCTAGCATTAATGGGAAATCTGATTTAGTGAGTCAACAGCTCAGGGCTCAAGGCCCTATGATTCATGAGTGCTCTTCCAGAGTGACTCAGGTTGCTATTGAGCTAATGGATATCAAGAATCGACTATCTGACATTCAGTTCCCTTGGATGTAAAGGTACCCGAGAGACCTCAGGAGAGGCCCTGAGATTAGTAAGTCATTTCCAATGATAGCTCTCCTAGTGATCCCTCAGGAAAGAAGAAGCATCTGGTGTCCAAGGTGTCTCACAAGAGAAGAGAGAGAGAGATGAAGGAAAATGAAGACATTTTTTTCTTGTTTGTTTTCTCCTATTTTCTTAATGATGCCAAGGGGGAGAAAAATGTGAATGAAATGTGAATTTTTGTAACTTTTGTTTTTGGCATACTTTTTGAGTACATGACTTGACTTTGATTACTTGTAAATGTCAATTTTTTATTGAATATGAATGAAACTTCTTTTTGGTATCTTGAATGGATATTGAATGTTAGAAACATATTCCTTGAATATTTTAATTGATTGTAAATGCCAATTTTTGATTGAATATGAATGAAACTTCTTTTTGGTATCTTGAATGGATGTTGAATGTTGGAAACATATTCCTTGAATATTTTAATTGATTATGAATGATCTAAAATATGCATATAAATTGAAAATAACAAAGTTTGAATGAATTCATATGTTTAGGGAGAGCCAACCTCAAAAATTTTATTGAAAATATATACTGAGGGGGAGCTCATTCCCATTTTATTACATTAGTATGTCATCATTAAAAATGGGGAGATGGTTAGCAAAAGGTTACAACCATGTGTAACCCTAATAATTTTGATAATAACATAATAATGAAATAATCATTTTGGTACTAATGTTTCTATGAAATTTATGTAAATTCATATTACAAGAACATTGTGCAACACTCATAGCATGGGATACTCCACATATTCAAGATGAAGCATCCATATTCAAAATTGAAGTAAAGTTCAATCCTAAAGTCCAAGTCGGATCATCAACAAAAATAAAGATCATGAAGACCTATTAAGAGTTGGAAGATTAAAGATCAAGATTGAAGACTATCTTTCAAGAAGTTTCAAAGTAATTTTTATTTATTTGAAAGAATCTAGTACTAATGTAAAAAGTCTTCAATTGTTTGGAAAGTTGAAATGCTCAAAGCCTAGATTGACCTTAGGAAACCATGACTTCATTGTAAATCATTCCAAGACCCTACGACATTTTAAAATATTGTTAAAATCATGATAAAGGGATACTAAAAGACCTAGGAATTCATTCTCATCATATTAGTCTTAAAAAGATGAGTTTTCTATTGAAAAACAAAGGACTCGTCGACGAGTAAGACAATGGTCTCAGCACTCATCGACAAGTGAAAGAAACAGTAGCTAAATTTCATTTTAGTAGTTTCACTCGTTGACGGCTGCTTGCTGGAACCTTGTAACGGCTAATTTTTTAACAACCAAATCCGCATTAAATGAGTTCTCAACAGTTATATTGAATCAGCAACTATAAATTGAGTTCATTTATGAACATAAAATAACTCTTGAACAACCATTGATCATATCTTTAAGTTGCATCCAATTCTCATCAAGTCCTCGTTGAAAACCTAGAAATGTCAAACTCTCATTATACAAGCTTTCAACTCCCATTCTCTTGAGAGATTTTTAGAATATTGATTCCAATCTTATTCAACTCATTAAGGAGCATTTTATCTGAATTCAAATCCAAACACTCATTTGTATTAAAGGAAATCAAGAATTGAGGATTCTTGTTCGAGTAGCTGGATAGCTTTGTAAAGATAAGAGAGGTTGTTCTCTTGCATTGAAGGTGATAAACCTCGCCTGGAAAAGGATTATAACGATTTGAGCTTCATCCAGGAAGAAGCTTGTGCAATAGTGGATCGTGTTGAAACTTGTGAGCCGGAGAGCTTGAGGTGGCAACGTAGGTTGGAATTACCGAATCTCGATAACAATTTTTGGTGTTTGTTTTCTTTATCTCTTATCTCTCTTTCATCTTTGCATTACTAGATTCTATCTCTTGATAAATTAGCTTAATCTTAAATTCCGTAAAAATAGGCTAAGATAGAATTTTAATTTGCTGTTGACCCTAATCACCCCACCCCCTCTAAGGTCCATTTACTGGGCAACAGATTGGTCATTGGTCTCCTTTGACATGTAGTGTGACTATCAATTGAATATGTGATCTCAACCTTTCTCTCAACAGTTGTTCTATCACCCCTTTGTCATCAGGTTTCCTATCGATTTAATCACCGACAAAAGGCTTTTTCTTGACATTTTTCTTTCTTTTTATTGAATGAGTGGACTGTGCAGGGTCTAAGTTCATTAAGCTTTCTAGACAACTCGTGTAGCAAGTGTTAAGCCAATGACTCCCAAACCAGAAGGTCTTAGGGCACCAGGTGATAAGAAACCCTTAGGGCTTATTAACTTGAGTCAAATAGGCTCCGAACTCAAACTAGTCACTCTTGATAAATGTTTGTTTCAACCCTCCACTGTTTGACGCGAACACTCTCTACTTATTGAGGCAAGAGGCCCGGTTACTAGGTAGGAGTTCGGTTTAAAGAATAAATAATTAGTGAAGATTCAAATTTTTCCGTGATTCTTTATCCCTTTCAAAGTTCACATGTTTTGACGCGAACACTTTCTGCTTAGTGAGGCGGGAGGCCCGATTACTAAGTGCAAACCTGGTTATGTAACTATTTTGTGTCATTAAAATTTTTTCAATTAGCCAAGGGTAGTGTTCAATTTCTAGGTCACCTAACTTCTTCAGAGGTATCAAAAACATCAATTGATTAATTCAGTTTCAAACCCCACAAGACAATATATTAGAGTGCTCATGCAATTTTTCAGAGTGACTTATGACTTCATAAATTTTCAGCATGCATAGTTCAGTTAAGAGTAGGAATTGCATCTATTTGGGATCATGTGTTCTCAAATTAAGCCAATCGATAATGAGTGGATTATAACATATGTATCACAATTTGATTCAGATTCAGAAATAGATCAATTTTTCCAATAATGAAATTATATCCAACCCCAAACTTAAAGGTTACATTATCCACAATGTAAAACAAAAATAAAGCACAGTAAAGGGGGACAATAATACCTGACCGGTGAGGGCAATCCATGAAGGAAAGAAGGGAAAAGAGAGAACAAGCAAAGACACCCCAAACTTCATTCAAACTATATCTTGCAGGGTTAGTAAGAAAGAGATTGCACATAGAGAGACAAAAGATGTCAATATATATATCATGAAGCAAAGACATCCAAAAGACATCAAGAATCCAAAGAGCCTAAGATAAAGCAACACATGACACAACCTAAATAAAGCAATAGCCTAACAACCAGAAGAAGGCATCACTGAGGGCCCAGATGTGGGGGGAACTGAGTAAAATGAAAATCATGCAGCATTTTCTGGGTCTCCTCGATGGTTTCAGACATTACGGAAGTGTGCTCATAGATGTTGTCGAGGGTGGTCTCGAAGTGGTCATGAGAAGCATAGGCACGATCATGAAAGGTGTCAAAATCTTGACGAAAACTTGTCACATCACCCCTCAACTGCTCATGCCTGAAGCACAAGTCCTCATATTGCTCTTGGGACATGTTAGGTGGAGCTTGGGGTGGAGCATGACGACGTACTAGAGGGGGAGGGATGATAGGGGGACCTTGAGGCGCACGCATTGCTCTGACACTCTTATCACATTGGGTGCGGCCGAAGGTGGGCACATTTGTATCCACGGGCTTGTTCACAGAAATTTCATACCCGGACCTCGTAACAATGGAGCAAATAAGATTTGGTAAAGGAAGGGACCATTTCCTACTCGAGGTGCTCTGAGTATTAACGAGCTCATTCAACACTCTCTCAAAAACATCCATAATGGCTAATGGCGCATCAAGGTAAAATCCCTGGTTGACAACAAAAAGGGACTTGAAAAGTGTGCCCCAATGCTCTAACTTATGCCCAACTAGATTAAGATTTCTCTGGAATATAGAGTCAACTAACCATAGTCGTGGTGGAAGGAAAGTGCGGGTAGTACAAGTCCGATTGTGATCGCCATACTGGCCATCACACATGGTGTCAACAATCTCCTGTATCATGACCGATGGTGCCTCATCAACATACAAAATATCTAAGTCACGGGGCAGGCGGCACCCTAGTATCTCCGCAATATCGCGTCCACCAAAGCGTATATCGTGGCCATCAATAGAGGAAAATAGCATATCGGGGTAGTCCTCATCCCTATGCAAATTTTTATAGAAAAAGTGCCCCAAGCTGGGATAAATCGTGGAGGTTGGTTGGAAAAGACCATCCAATTGCCAGTGCTACAAATTTTCCACAGCCCATGCAATATCCTCTTGTGTGTAGAAATAGGAGTCCACCTCAAAACTAGTTTGGTGGTTTAACTTGCGAGAGCCCCAAAAAGAGTCAAGTTCATCGGGAGTGAGTTTAGAGGCCCTGGAATGCCTCATAGTAGCAAATTAGAAGGATGAGGGGGAGTGAGGAAGGAGGAGTGGAGAAGGGAAATGGTGTGAAAAAAATGAATCAAAGGAGTGAGTCTGTCCATGAAGAGCTATAAACCCACCAAATAGGTCGGCTCGCCAACATCAAAGTCTTTATGGGTAAAATCACTAATGGAGTGGGACCCACATGATCTCCATCTTAAGAGTCTATAAATAAGACTCTGAAGCCAAAGAAAGGGACATTCACTGACAATCAAAAGAAGACCTCAAGAGAGAAATCAAAGAAGAGACAAGGATTTGAGAAGAGAAGAAAAGATCAAAGAAGGGACTCAAAGCTCTCCAAAGAAAAATCAAGTCAAAGTTAAAGCAAGTCTTCCAAAGAGAAAAATATTTCCCTAGCCGGTACACGCTAAGCACGAAAGGAATGAGAAAGCTACTATATTCTCCAAAGAAGATCAACTCAAAGCCAAAGCCTAGTCCTTACCAAAGAGAAGAGTCACACAACTTCTTCAAGAGTGAGGAACACGCCCATCGGCCCTTTGTTCTCTTCATCTAATTCCTTTAATCTTTAATACTCTGACTGTTAAACAGTGGGTTCATTGAGAGTGTACCATTTTTAATATTAAATTGTTATCTGATCTTCCATTATTTCATTCGCGAAATTTTGTGTCAACACGTGCGTTAAAAGAAATCGCATAAAAAATCGAGCCCGATTAGGATTTGGTAGACAGTTTTAGGTTTAGGCCTAACTATTCCTAAAAACTAAGGAAATCGGCCTACTCGGTGCCCAAATCAGGCAAACGACCTTGGATTCCATTGAAACCAATTCCCACACTTAGGTCGGGTCGAAATACAAGCGTTAGAAGAAACAGCATAAAAAATCGAGCCCCAGTTAGGATTTGGTGCGCGGTTGTAGGTTTAGACCTAACTATTCAATATGATAAGGGCTATGAGATTTGATGTGTTACTAACTTTGTCGCGACCCAAAACCCACCCTAAGAGTTAGAGTGAATCTTGGACGACACATCATAACCTGCATGACTTGCTTGACCAAAAGACCTGCAAAAGACCTGGAGCATATACAATAGAGGACCATAATAGCTGAAACATAAACTATAAAACACAGTGGAAGACTTAACCCAAAAACCTCCATGTATATATATATGTGTGATCCAAGTTTATACAAAAAGAAAATACACACAAGAAAGTGCGGACAGGCCCGCCAAAATACATGAATATAACTCTCAAGCTCACCCACAGCCACTCACTCAGAATCTATCACCACCTAATAGTAACCCTCTATCGGAGGTTCCTCCATGGGTTCCTCAACATACTCCTCCTCCACCCAAGGGCTCAGAGCACAGATATCAAAAGGAGCAGTTGCTCCGCCATCACCTGCCGACATAAGAAGTACGGTTGAGCATGGAATACTCAGCGGGTACCAAATGCTAACCAACAGTCATAGCAAAATCATAGCAATATAGAAAGCAGGAAGCAGTTCACATATATAAAGAAGGGACAGTTCATACCATCACAAGTAAGTAAAGCAGTGTATAATCATGCTTGCATTCGTAAAAGCTGATAAAATCCTTGAAACATCGTGCACTTGACTTGACTTAAAACACCCTTTTTCGTGCTTGAAAAACTTGTCTTGTCTGATCATACCGTGTCATGCGTGTCATGCTTGCTTGGAGAATAAACTACTTGTGAGGGAATAGAGACCCTTCATCCTAAATGCTCATGCCTGCCATGCCAAGTATCTTGCTTACTTGGAAAGTAAACTACTTGTGAGGGAAGGGAGACCCTTCTTCCTAAATGCTCATGCTTGTCATGCCATGTATCTTGCTCGGTTGAAAAGTAAACTACTTGTGAGGGAAGGGAGACCCTTCTTCCTAAATGCTCATGCTTGTCATGCCATGTATCTTGCTCGCTTGGAAAGTAAACTACTTGTGAGGGAAGGGAGACCCTTCTTCCTAAATGCTCATGCTTGCCATGTCATGTATCTTGCTTGGTGGAAAATAAACTACTTATGAGGGAAGGGAGACCCTTCTTCCTAAATGCTCATGCTAGTCTTGTTCTTGTCAAAAGCAAGGTAAAACATATCGTAGGTGTAACGACCCCAAAATCCTACAAGGCTAAAATAGGACTTTGGAATCGCCACATTACTTAAACCTGCTTAAAAACCATGCATACAAGGCATACTACACAAGTCTTCCAAAAGTGAGGATAGTAAAATTTCGATCATGAAAAGTCAAACCATCCTGTACAATAATAGTCCACACACCATAACTCCTCATAACGAAATAGTCTAAAACCATTTGTAGGGTAAAACAACTAAGGCAACATCAACTAAGAGTCAAAAGTCTAATACAAACATCTCTTCCAAAAAGAAATGCTAAAACTACTCAATAGGGATAACTGTCAAAATCCCTAGCCTCTTCCTCAGGAAGCTCACCTTCCTCCCCCTCTTCATTGTAAACCTCCTCGGTCCACGGTTCTCCTCCTAAACCTGAAGACAATAACAGGTCGACTGAGCATGGAATACTCAGTGGATAAATAAACTAACAACAACATAAGGTAGCATGAGCAATAACAATATTATAACTCAGTTTATCTAAGCTTAATCATAATAATTTTATGTAGAATAGACATAATCAGAGTGCGTAGCATCTAACATGTCATAACATCATCTTGACTCGTGTACTTGTGCAATTCTTATCCATTAACTTATCTTAACATATGCATAGACTCATACATGCATGATTCATAGTGTGTTTGTCCCGTCAACGCATAATTTATAGTGTTTTGTCCCGACAACGCATAATTCATAGTGTTCGACAATACGTAGAGTGGATGTTCGTAATGGGGGATCATTCTTTCATAGCATAACATGAGTGTGACAACGCGTAGAGTGGATGTTCGTAGTGGGGGATCATTCTTTCATGGCATAATTCGTAACATGTTCGTATCCAATGCATGCATGCTTGTGAGACAAGTAGACTCATGAGACTCGAATACTTACCATGCGAGTGCACGTGTGCTTGAGTGTCGTGATTGGAATTCAAATGAGTCATCCCTTAGATTTCAATCTTCCGTTAGGAAACTCCGCTAGGTTACGTCTCCCTAGTTAGAGAATTCCCAACGTGGATGATTTTCTTCTAAGGTTTGGCCTACCCGAATACCGATCACCATACAAGTAAATAGAGCATAATTTATCATAACAACACAATATTCATTTAACTTAATTTCTTTATAATCAAAAGCACTATACTAATATTGATCATTCTTAGACATTTCAACAAACATCTAGAGTGCGTTAATTATGGATACTTTGCCATTTCCCATTTTTAACATTCCATCGCACCATCATCCATCCACACAACCCAAACATACTCCATATCCATACATTCATCCCAATCCTCCATAGTATTTCCCTTCCTCCGTTCAATCCATCCATAGTATAAATCTATTTTCATCTCTAGTAAGCTTAATCCATACATAATTAGGGAAAACAAATCAAATTATCATTTCTATCATTCATATTAAACTAATATTCATCAAACTTCATTAATAAAGTTGAGTTAGGGAGTTTATCGACCTTAGGAATCCTTCCCTTGGGTTCAAAACACTCTTGAGGTGATTTGGGAAAGCTTTAAGGACGATCTCTAAGCTTTCCTCTCAATCTTCTAGCAATCTCCTTCTTCTCCAAGCAAACCCTCTCTCAAAACCCTAGGTTTTCTCCCCCTTTTTGCCAAATTAGGTTAGAAATAGGTAGAGTATATTAATATCTCGAGTAGTACCACCTATTTATAGCCCCAAGGGTTGAGAACGAAAAGACCTGAAAGTCCTTACTAAAATTATGTCAAAAACACAAAAGACCGATCGATCGGTGGTTATGACCGAGCGATCGGTCGCCTACCGATCGATCGGTGTTTATGATCGAGCGATTGGTCAAAAACACACTCTCTGAAAAATTTCCCTATACAAAATTTTGGACCAGTCGATAGCTACCGATCGATCGGTTTTGGACCAATCGATCGCTACTTCTGACCGAGCGATCGGTGTTCTGCAGATTTTTGACCTACTCTACTATTTTGGCAATAACTTTTGACTCGTTCGTCGGATTTCGATGATTCAACTTGCGTTGGATTCGTCTTTCGAAAACGAACATTTTTGATGTTTTAGAATTTCAAAATTTCCCATTATTTATGGACCAAAAACTCTCCAAAGTTGACTGATCTGCAATTCCATCAGACAAAACCTCGAAAAACTCATTTTTGACTTAGCTTAGATTAAAAATAAGGAAAAACATTAAACATGAATCTCGAAGAGGGTTCCAATACCTTTCTAATGGTTCAAGAATCACTCAATTCCAATAAATGGTGCCAAAACTAGAGCTTCCTAAAGTTTAGAGTGTGATGACATTCCTGAACTAGAAGTTTGATTAAACCTTAATCACACTACACCCAATAGATATACAATACAATAAACATTAAAACATCACAAGGACTATAATACCCCTAATGCAATGCAATAAAAACATGAAAAAAAAGATTCGGGCTTCTACATTCTCCCCCCCTTAAAAGAATTTCGTCCTCGAAATTTATGTACCTTAGGTGAACAAGTGCGGGTACTTTTCACGGAGTTCGACTTCTCTCTCCCAAGTAGCCTCTTCTCTAGAGTGATGCTCCCATTGCAAGAGTACAAGAGGAATGACCTTAGAACGCAAAACTTGCTCCTTCCGGTCCATGATTCACGCCGGTTGCTCCACTAGAGTCAAATCTTCCTGAATTTCCAACGGTTCCAAATGAATGACATGTGAAGAATCAGTAATGTACTTCCTCAACATAGAGGTGTGAAAGACATTATGCACACCTTCCATGTGAGGTGGCAAGGCAACCCGGTAAGAAATTTCCCTGACTCAGGTGATGATCTCAAAAGGATCCACATATCTCGGACTAAGCTTGCCCCACTTGCCGAATCTCATCACCTCCTTCGTAGGTGAGATCTTTACAAACACAAAATCTCCAACTTGGAACTCAAGATCTCTCCTTCGAGTATCGGCATAGCTCTTCTGTCTACTCTGAGCTGCCTTCAACCTCTCCCTGATCAACTGAACTCTATCCACAATCTGACCAACAAGCTCGGGACCCAAAAGCTTCCTCTCGCCAACTTCGTCCCAACACAAGGGTGAACGACAACTCCTCCCATAAAGTGCCTCAAACGGTGCCATCTGAATGCTAGCTTGATAGCTATTGTTGTAAGCAAACTCAACCAATGGAAAGTGATCAACCCAACTACCCTAAAAGTCTAACATGCAAGCTCGTAGCATGTCCTCTATGATTTGGTTCACTCTCTCAGTTTGCCCATCTGTCTGCGGATGAAATGCCATACTAAAATCCAAATGGGAACCCATGGCCTGCTGAAAACTCTTCCAGAATCTAGATGTAAATCTCGGATCTCGATCAGAAACAATGCTAACTGGCACTCCATGCAAACGGACAATCTCCTTGATATAGAGGTTAGCCAATTGATTGGAGTTGAAAGTGGTCTGATATGGAAGAAAGTGAGCTGATTTAGTCAATCGGTCAACCATAACCCAAATGGCATCAAAGTTCTTGGCCGTCTTTGGCAAACCAACAACGAAATCCATGGAGATATTTTCCCACTTCCACTCGGGAATAGGAAGAGACTGAAGAAGTCCTGCCGGCCTCTTGTGTTCGGCCTTCACCTGCTGACACACCAAACACTTGGACACAAAGGTAGCCACATCTTTCTTCATACCTTTCCACCAGAAATACTTCTTGAGGTTCTGGTACATCTTAGTACCTCCCGGATGTACCGTGTACTTGGACTTATGTGCTTCATCCAGAATCTCCCTTCTTAAATCTTCATCATCCGGAACACAAAGTCTACTCTTGAAACAAACTCCACCATCTTTTCAAGAGAAGTCCTCAAACCCGCTGCTAAGCAACTTGTTCATGACAGCGTGCAGTTCTCCATCATTTCACTGCAGGTCTTTAATCCTGTCCAGTAAGGTTGGCCTGACCATAATGTTAGCCAACAAGACTCCAGACGCTCCCACACTGAAACCTGCATCAAGGCTAGACACCTCTTCAAGTAACTTCCATTCTTGGACCATCAAGTGTGCCAAGAACCCAGTAGGTCTACTACTTAGCGCATCTACCACTACATTCGCTTTCCCCAGGTGGTACTGAATAGAGCAATCATAATCCTTGAGGAATTCCACCCAACGACGCTGCCTCAAATTCAACTATTTCTGCGAGAACAAATACTTTAGACTTTTGTGGTCGGTGAAAACTTCAAACTGCGCACCGTACAAGTAGTGTCTCCAGATCTTAAGAGCAAAAACCAAGGCTACTAACTCTAAATCAATGGTAGGATAGTTCTTCTCGTGGTCTTTCAACTGCCGAGACGCATAGGCAATCACCTTCCCGTGTTGCATAAGAACACAACCTAACCCAACGAGTGAGGCGTCACTATACACCACAAAACCTTCACTACCCGATGGAACAGTCAAGATCGGAGCGGTGGTGAGATGCTTCTTCAACTCAAGAAAACTCTTCTCACATTTCTCATTCTACTCGAATCTAGTGTTCTTTCGAGTTAGGTGAGTAAGTGGAGCTACCAAACTAGAGAAACCTTCCACAAATCTTCTGTAATAACCAGCTAGGCCCAAAAAGCTTCGAACCTCTGTAACACTCTTTGGCCTTCCCCATCCTTCCACTGCTTCTATCTTGGAAGGGACAACTGAAATCCCCTCTTCTGACACCACATGGCCTAGAAATGCTACTTTTTCTAGCCAAAACTCACACTTGCTAAGCTTAGCATATAGCTCATGCTCACAAAGTGTCTTCAGTGTGATCCGGAGATGCATCTCATGCTCCTCCTATGTCCTGGAGTACACTAGAATGTCATCCACAAACACGATCATAAAGCGGTCCAGAGTCGGCTTGACGATCCTGTTCATAAGATCCATGAATGCTGTTGGAGTATTTGTCAAACCGAACGGCATGACTAGGAATTCAAAATACCCATATCTGATCCTGAATGCAGACTTAGGCACATCTTCCGTCTTTATCTTCAGTTGATGGTAGCCTGACCTTAAGTCGATCTTGGAGAAATACTTAGCTCCTTACAACTGGTCAAACAATTCATCGATCCTAGGTAAAGGATATTTGTTCTTGATGGTGACTTTGTTCAGTTGCCAATAGTCGATGCACATCCTCATCGAACTATCCTTCTTCTTCACAAACAAAACAGGAGCTCCCCAAGGTGATACACTTGGGCGAATAAACCCAAGATCAAGCAATTTATCGATCTGCTCCTTAAGCTCTTTCAACTCTGCTGGAGCCATCCTATATGGGGCTTTAGAGATAGGTGTCGTACCCGGAGCTAATTCAATTGCGAACTCTATCTCCCTATCCGGTGGTAAACCCGGTAAATCTTCAGGGAAAACATCTAGGAATTCATTCACCACTGGAATGTTTGAAGAGTTCCGTGCTTCCGGTGCCGAAAGGCTCAAGGCTGCAAATCTAGCTACATCCCTCTTGTTCAAACCCCGAAAACGAAAGGGAGGCCCACTAATTGGCTTGAAGTTAACCACTTTCCCAAAACAGTCCACATGGCCATGGTAGGTGGAAAGCTAATCCATGCCTAAGATGATGTCAAAATCTTGAAAATCTAGGACAATCAGAGCGGCTGGCAATTCTCTAGGACCTACCCGAATATCACAAGCGTGATAGACCTTATCAGTGATGACTGAACTACCCACTGGAGTGGCGATAGCTAGCTTGCAGTCTAACATACTTGGCTCCGAAGGAAAAGCTTGAGCAAAACTAGGAGTGACAAAAGAATGAGTCGATCCGGTGTCAATCAATACACGAGCTAAACAGTCATTTACCAACAAGGTGCCTGAATTGGATACATAGCTAAGTGTGTCAAAACATGTGTACAAACCAAAATTATATACATAGTATGCTTATACACATTAGCAACATCATAGTCATACAAACAGAATAACATCCTACATAATTTAATCTATGATTTAAACATACCTTGCACAACGTCATCGGACGCCTGTGCATCTTGCTTGGAAATGGCGAACACTCTACCGTGAACTGGCTGGCGAGGCTGCTAGGGCCTCTGACCCTGAGATGGCCTCTACTGTACTGGCTGCCTAACTGGGGGGTCTAGTTCCTTGAGGTTAACTTTGTGGTGGCATCTACATACTCCGAACTGGGCAATCACGAATCTGATGCTCAATACTACCATAATGAAAACATCCCCTGTGACTGCTCGACACTCACCCGGCACATGCCTCTTACTACAATAACGGCATACCTCATAAGTAGTCACCCATGAAGCAGGTGGGGTGGCTCGTGGTGCCTGAGGAGTAGCACTGCGAACAGTGGGTGCAACTACTGGCCTCTGATACGGGGTTGGCCTAGCCACTAGAGCTGGACCTGCCATCCTTGGCCTCTTATCCTGCAGACCATACATGCCTTCCTGCAGTCCCTTCTTCCTCAAAAACTCAACCGACCTCCTCTCGGCAATCAAAGCTCATTCGCTTACCTCTCGACATGATCCAAGACGTAGGATCTCTACCTGGTCTCAGATGTGATCCCTCAAATCTCCTTAAAATCTCCTCGCCTTCATACTCTCCGTCCTGATCAGATGAGGCGCAAACCAGGATAACTCTACAAACTTGGCCTCATACTTGGCCACTGACATGCTCCCCGACCTAAGAGTAGAGAACTCGATCTCTTTCTGCTCCCTCACAAATGTTAGAAAATACTGCTCAAAGAAGACATCGAGGAACTCTCCCCATGTCCACTCCTGTCCAAACCGTACCTCATTTCTCTTCCTGGATGCCACCCTCCACCAATGTTCTGCCTCTCCTTCCATCATAAATGAGGCCCACCTCACTCTTTGTTCATCAGTAGCCTCGAGCACAGAGAAAATCTTCTCCAATTGCATAATCCACAACTCTGCCACCGATGGATCCGTACTCTCATAGAAGGCTGGAGGACCCATTCTCCTGAAAGCTTCCACTCCATTATGTCGGGGTGGGTGAACATCAACCGGCCTCTCTTGCCTAGTTTGACTAGCTGCTAGTAATGCAGTTTGCTGGGCCATAATTTCAGCCTGTCTCTCCATGGCTGCAGCAATAGCTTCCATAGCCCGACCCACATTAGCCTGAGGAGTAGCATCTGGAGTATCCCCATCAGTCACACAGCCACCTCCATTCCTATGATTTCTTCCGCCTCTTCTCATATCTATAATCCTGACATGAAGAAGACAATCCATTTAGAAACACACTCACATAAATGCTTAAGTCTACACTTAACAAAAATTCAATCCTCTACAATTTTAAAGTCCTATGTTTGATGTTGCTTCCCTAAGGTTAACAACTTCCTATATCCTATACTTAATACCTTAGCCCTAAGGACTCAAACGCCTTGAGCTCTGATACCACCTCTGTAACGACTCCAAAATCCTACAAGGCTAAAATAGGACTTTAGAATCGCCACATTACTTAAACCTGCTTAAAAACCATGCATACAAGGCATACTACACAATTCTTCCAAAAGCGAGGATAGTAAAATTTCGATCATGAAAAGTCAAACCATCCTGTACAATAATAGTCCACACACCATAGCTCCTCATAACGAAATATTCTAAAACCATCTGTAGGGTAAAACAACTAAGGCAACATCAACTAAGAGTCAAAAGTCTAATACAAACATCTCTTCCAAAAAGAAATGCTAAAACTACTTAATAGGGATAACTGTCAAAATCCCTAGCCACTTCCTCAGGAAGCTCACCTTCCTCCCCCTCTTCGATGTAAACCTCCTCGGTCCACGGTTCTCCTCCTAAACCTGAAGACAATAACAGGTCGACTGAGCATGGAATACTCAGTGGATAAACAAACTAACAACATAAGGTAGCATGAGCAATAACAATATTATAACTCAGTTTATCTAAGCTTAATCATAATAATTTCACGTAGAATAGACATAATCAGAGTGCGTAGCATCTAACATGTCATAACATCATCTTGACTCGTGTACTTGTGCAATTCTTATCCATTAACTTATCTTAACATATGCATAGACTCATACATGCATGATTCATAGTGTGTTTGTCCCGTCAACGCATAATTCATAGTGTTTTGTCCCGACAACGTATAATTCATAGTGTTCGACAACGCGTAGAGTGGATGTTCGTAATGGGGGATCATTCTTTCATAGCATAACATGAGTGTGACAACCCGTAGAGTGGATGTTCGTAGTGGGGGATCATTCTTTCATGGCATAATTCGTAACATGTTCGTATCCAATGCATGCATGCTTGTGAGACAAGTAGACTCATGAGACTCGAATACTTACCATGCGAGTGCACGTGTGCTTGAGTGTCGTGATTGGAATTCAAATGAGTCATCCCTTAGATTTCAATCTTCCGTTAGGAAACTCCGCTAGGTTACGTCTCCCTAGTTAGAGAATTCCCAACGTGGAGGATTTTCTTCTAAGGTTTGGCCTACCCGAATACCGATCACCATACAAGTAAATAGAGCATAATTTATCATAACAACACAATATTCATTTAACTTAATTTCTTTATAATCAAAAGCACTATACTAATATTGATCATTCTTAGACATTTCAACAAACATCTAGAGTGCGTTAATTATGGATACTTTGCCATTTCCCATTTTTAACATTCCATCGCACCATCATCCATCCACACAACCCAAACATACTCCATATCCATACATTCATCTCAATCCTCCATAGTATTTCCCTTCCTCCGTTCAATCCATCCATAGTATAAATCCATTTTCATCTCTAGTAAGCTTAATCCATACATAATTAGAGAAAACAAATCAAATTATCATTTCTATCATTCATATTAAACTAATATTCATCAAACTTCATTAATAGAGTTGAGTTAGGGAGTTTATCGACCTTAGGAATCCTTCCCTTGGGTTCAAAACGCTCCCGAGGTGATATGGGGAAACTTTGAGGACGATCTCCAAGCTTTCCTCTCAATCTTCTAGCAATCACCTTCTTCTCCAAGCAACCCCTCTCTCAAAACCCTAGGTTTTCTCCCTATTTTTGTCAAATTAGGTTAGAAATAGGTAGAGTGTTTTAATATCTCGAGTAGGACCACCTATTTATAGCCCCAAGGGTTGAGAACGAAAATACCTAAAAGTCCTTACTAAAATTCTGTCAAAAACACAAAAGACCGATCGATTGGTGGTTATGACCGAGCGATCGGTCGCCTACCGATCGATCGGTGTTTATGACCGAGCGATTGGTCAAAAACACACTCTTTGGAAAATTTCCCCATACAAAATTTTGGACCAGTCGATAGCTACCGATCGATCGGTTTTGGACCGATCGATCGCTACTTCTGACCGAGCGATCGGTGTTCTGCAGATTTTTGACCTATTCTACTATTTTGGTCATAACTTTTGACTTGTTTGTCGGATTTCGACGATTCAGGTTGCGTTGGATTCGTCTTTCGAAAATGAACGTTTTTGGTATTTTAAAATTTCCAAATTCTCCTTTATTTATGGACCAAAAACTCCTCAAAGTTGACTGATCTGCAATTCCATCAGACAAAACCTCGGAAAACCCATTTTTGACTTAGCTTAGATTAAAAATAAGGAAAAACATTAAACATGAACCTCGAAGAGGGTTCCAATACCTTTCCAATGGTTCAAGAATCACTCAATTCCAATAAACGGTGTCAAAACTAGAGCTTCCTAAAGTTTAGAGTATGATATGACATTCCTGAACTAGAAGTTTGATTAAACCTTGATCACACTACACCCATTAGATATACAATACAATAAACATTAAAACATCACAAGGACTATAATACCCCTCATGCAAAGCAATAAAAACATGAAAAAAAGATTCGGGCTTCTACAGTAGGATATGTCCCACCTCTAATTATCGTTCTTGAAAAACCTCGGTAAATAATGTCATGCATGCCGTGCTTGTGGAATCGTGTACAAACTTGCATTTGAATTTAAATATGACAATTGGGTAATTCACAATACATATAACATCAATAATTTGAACAAGTCAACATTCATGCAATTTAGGGAAAATAAGGAAGCACACTATCATAGGCCCTAGCAATTTCCATAATTAATTAAGTATGCATTTCTTAATTTATTACTCATTTTATTCACCTTGGCATTTCATCAAACATGGGGTGTGTTCATTATTTATTAAACCTACATCATGATTTTCTAGGTGGGTTGATGCTCACAACACATATGTATGTTCATTATGGATACAATACCCTCCCCATTTCATTCATCACAACCATACACACGGCATCCAATGGCCCATTCACATCCAACAACCATCCATTCATCCCATTAGGTTCATACATTAGGGAAACTATAAAGAAGAAGAAAAGAAAATAGTTATGAATTAGGAGAGTAGCAAAAGGTACGGACCTTGACAAATGAGGGAAGAAATCCCTTACAAAAACGTGCGTGAGATACTGCCCTAGCTTGGAGAAGGTGCTCCTCACGAGCTTGAACCTTGAACTTGAAGAGACACGAGCTTGAAGTGATCTAGGGTTCTTAAAACCCCCTTAATTTCTTCTCCAAAGCAAACCCTAGGTTTAGAATCTCCTTCTCCTCTTCCTCTAGCTCTCAAAATACTCTAAGTGTTGAGAATGAGTCCAAAAGACTCGGGCTAGCCTTATATGGAAAGGGTATAACACCCAAATACCGAAAATGCCCTTAATGAAATTCTGTAAAAACACGAAGACCGAGCGATCGGTGGTTATGACCGAGCGATCGGTTGCCTACCGAGCGACCGGTGATATGACCGAGCTCTCGGTCAAAAACAAGCTCTCTGAAAAATTTCCCCATACAAAATTTTCAACCAGTCAATAGCCTCCGATCGATCAGCTTTGGACTGACCGATCGATCGCTGAAATGGACTGAACGATCGGTTCTCTGCAAGTTTTGACACTAAGTCCAATTTTCACTCCTTCCACTACTTAGACTTGTCCTACTTCACTTTTGACCTTTCCTAAACATGACTAGGGTCTCTTTCAAGCGTATAGGCTTTATTAAATAATTTATCTAATTAATTATAGCATTCTTGACACAACTCCATTGAAGTTTCAAATTCTCATTTCATGAAATTGAGATTACAAGACACCATGCCTTGGCACACATCCCAGGGCATATACAAAAAGTTTCGGGGCTCTACATCCTCCCCCCTTACAAAAATTTCATCCTCGAAATTTGGACGGTTACATGCATTACAAAACCCGAACAATTTACAAGGCACATACACAAGCCTATTCGAACAACTCGGGATACTTTGCTTTGACTTCAGCCTCACGCTCCCATGTAGCATCTTCTCGAGCATGATGTTGCCACTGCACGAGAACCAACGGAATCGTTTTGTTGCGAAGGACTTGATCTCTCCCATCCAATATATGAACCGGCCTCTCAACTAAAGTGAGATCCTCTCGAATTTCCAACGGCTCCAAATTTATGACATGCAAAGGATCCGCAATGTATTTCCGAAGCATATACACATGAAAAACGTTGTGAACCGCAGCCATATGAGGTGGAAGGGCTACCCTGTAAGCAACTTCACCAACTCGCGTGATGATCTCAAACGGGCCAACATATCGAGGACTAAGCTTGCTTCGCCTGCCAAATCTCATAACTCCTTTGTTAGGAGACACCTTCATAAAGACTTAATCCCCAACCTAGAATTCCAACTCCCTGCGGTGTGTGTCCGCATAGCTCTTTTAACGATCTTGAGCGGCTTTCAACCGATCCCAGATGATCTTGACTATACTAGCAGTTTGCTCGATCAACTCCGGACCTAACACCTTTCTCTCTCCTACCTCATCCCAATAGAGAGGAGACCTACAGTTTCGCCCATATAAGGCCTCAAATGGCGCCATTTGGATGCTTGCCTGGTAGCTGTTATTGTACGCGAATTCAACTAAAGGCAAGTGTTCTTCCCAACTGCCCTTAAAATCCAACATACAAGCTCGAAGCATCTCTTCGATGATTTGGTTCACTCTTTCGGTTTGTCCATTCATTTGTGGATGAAAAGCGGTGCTGAAATCGAGTCGGGAACCCATAGCTTCCTGAAAACTCTTCTAGAACCTGGACGTGAATCTCAAATCCCGATCTGACACAATACTGACTAGCACCCCGTGTAGCCTAACCACTTCCTTGATGTATAGAACGGCCAACTGGCTAGAATTGAGCGTGGTCCGGTAAGGTAAGAAATGCACGGACTTTGTCAAACGGTCCACCACAACCCATATCACATCTGAGCCCCTTGCCATCTTTGGCAAGCCAACTATGAAGTCCATAGAGATGTTCTCTCATTTCCACTGGGGAATAGGAAGAGACTGTAATAGACCTGTGGGTCGCATGTGCTCTGCTTTCACCTGCTGGCACACCAAACACCGTGCCACATATTCCGCAACATCCCTCTTCATATTCAACCACCAAAAGTGACTCTTGAGGTTCCTGTACATCTTTGTACCCCCTGGATGCACCGTCTACTTTGCCCGGCGGGCTTCATCCACAATCTCTCGTCGAAGATCCGCATTGGCCGGAACACAAAGCCTTCCCTTGAATGTGATACCACCTCGGCTAGTGAGAGAGAAGTCCTCACTGAAAGTATGCCTCTTATTAATTTTAGAAACACAGTTCTTGGGGGGCATACATCGAATCCCAAGATCTGACTAAGATTTTAATTGATTTTATTCAATGAAGGTTAGAATAACATTTACCTTTGCGACTTTGAAATTGTTAAGTCAAATCCACGTTAGAATAGTACTCGCAAAACTTCACAATGTCAAGTCTCCTGTCGATTCACACGAACCTTCTTTTTACTTTAAAGCTTTCTCTAATGGAAGCTAATGGCCCTTCCAAATTTCCAGCTCTAGGAATCTTGAATAAAGATCCAATCTTTATTGATCAAGAACCTTTCTTGATGAACAAGATGAATTCTTGCTTTTCCTCAAGATCCAATCAAGAAGACAAAAGAAGAGAGAGATGGGTGTGACCGTACACCTCAAGGAGAGAGAGGGGAGGGTGTGAGGTTTTTTAGGAGAGGGAGAGAAGAAAAATTCTGGAGAATTATGTATCTTAAAGGGCTGGGCATCCAATCCTTTATATAAGTTCCCTCTTGGTTGCTTGAATTGTAATCCAATTATAATTCATTAACCTTATCCTAATCCAATTAGGATTCCTCAATAGTTTCCTTTAAAGCTTATTCTCCTAATCCAATTAGGATTAATCTTAAAAGAAACCAACCTTATCCATTAGTAACTAATCTTATCCTTATCCAATAAGGAATCTTGAATTAGTAACTAACTAATGGAATCCCTAATAATTAGGGAATCTTTAATTAGTAACTAACTAACTAACCTTATCCAATAAGGTGTTAATTAATTAGAAACTAATTAAAATAATAACAATTATTATTCCTCCTTCAAGTGGGCGTCCCACCCTAGGTGGGTCCCACTCCACACGCCCAAAGGGTTTCCAAAACCCTCTTGGTCACTTGAATTATTCTTTTATAATAATTCACAATGGGTCCTACCCATTTGGTTTTTCACATCTAATGTGATTCCACCTTTTAGAGCTTCACTATACCATATAGTGATTACTTAGAGAAATTAATTAATTTAATTATAAATTAAATTAAATACTTTAAGAAGGTCCTTGTGTGTGGGATCTAAAGGGATCTCCTATTTCCGGTTGTGGGACCAAGTACTTCACCTTTTTGGTTGAAGCATTGTTACTAGGAAACACCTTTCCTAAAACTCCATTAGGATCATAGAATGTTATCTAAGTCCCTGGACTTCCACCAATCACAATTAATGTCCATTAACACAATGTGATTAACCTCCAGAAATTAGAGAATTGCTTGTAAGTACCATCTCACAATATATTTACAAATAAATCCTTCCACATTCCGATATCACATGTAAGCTTTCGGGATTGGAACAATTCCACTGTCTTAGTCCCTAGCTTATGAATAGAACTCTTTCTCATGATTACTTTTCATTGAACTGAACCTCCAAAACATTTTTGAAGAAAACATTAGAAAAGAACTGACATATATATTTATGTATACTTTTCCATATTAAAAATATCAACTTCGATAAAGACCATTTTACCGAAAAGCACCAGTACTGGATTTAACAGTTCAGTTCAACAAGTATCACCTTGATATCATTATCTCCAATTAAGGAGTTGTGGATTCCTTATTGAGTGTTTACACACTTCTCCAAACATAGTGTACATGACCCAACGTACCCGGAGTTAGTCCTGTGTATTGGACATTGCCGATTGGCACATCAAAGCCATATAGACAAATGTCTGAGAAAATGTTAACCTCTCAGGTCTAAGGACAATTTGTCAAATGGATAACCCTAATACAATCTAACAGTGTATTCCATAGGGTATCCACTGGTGACCCCGTTCAGTATTATGTACTTGCTACATATACTCACATGTTAGTCAAGAGTCACCACTCTCTGTGAATGAGATTCATCACACTATCTCATAGAACTACACATGTGCAAGCCATGATGAAGTACGGCGCCGAACCAGTACTCTAGAGGCTTCGAACAATATTAGGTTTACAAGGAACCGGAAAATCATATCTCCTCGCAACCTTTGCATGATTTTCCTACAATGTTACCTATGGAACTTTATGTCTTCATCATATGAGACAGTAATTAATATAAATACCCTTTATAGTTGGTTGTGTGAATATGATGTTTGTCTAATCAACATAGAAAAGTCACTTATTGGCTTTCGAGGGCATATATGTCCAACAATCTCCCACTTGCACTCTAAGCCAATTAGATGTAATGCCCATCTTCTCAGTGATGTTTCTCAAACACCAATTGAGACATAACTTAATATGTATGGGTCTGTCATGTCTGCTTTACCACAACTATTGTAGTGATGCAATAACACTTGCAACTCTTGCAAATTTATTATCAATAACCATAGTCTTAAAACACTAAACAAAAATGATACTGTCCAACAGTCATTTTCAGAAGTTAACATGCTTGTGCTTTATCATTGTGCAATGCTCCGGACTAATCTGATTAATATCTTATCACATCAACATGTGATGAATATCCGGTCTAGTACAAGTATATTTTCTCATGATATCATATATCTAAGAGAAACAGATTCCATCCCATAAAGGTAGAAACTCTTTTCTTGGAATCTTACTTGCACAAAAACATCATTGTTATTAGGAGAATAACAATATCATTTTTCTTTTGTCTCTAAACCATTTAGGACTAAGAAAACATGATGTCAAAGTTTTTATCCTTCATTGCATAATTGCTAGATCAAATCTAAGAGAAGAATAATATTGGTACTCATTCACAATGAAAAGAACATTATCTCTGCATAGAGCCAGGAAAGTAATTATGCTCCCACTAACCAATTTGCACACAAATGATACTTTCATTCTTAGATGAAAATCAAACAGTTTGATTACTTCATCAAAATAAAAGTTAGTTCATCTACAGATTCTGGGACCTGTGGGTTCTAGTGTACTATTTAGATATAGTGAGAGTAGAGAGTTGATCTCTATCAATTCTCATAGTTATTGGTCTATTGGGCTTCCGCTTCTAGAACAATTCTAGATTCAGTTTCTCTACTAGGAAACTTGCATTCCTGTTTACAAATATCTTTTGTTATCCAGGAATAGAGACTAAATGTCTCTAATGCGAATCCCAAGCTCATCTTCTATCAAATCATATCCAATATAATTCGATTTAACAACACCATCATGCTATGGTTTGTTATGAGAATTATCTGAGACAGATGTAATGAGAGTAAATTATGAAATTTCTATTAAGAGGTACTCTTCTCAATCATGGAAGACTTACCTAGCTGTTTATTTATTTCAATGCAGAATTCCTTGAACTTTTCAAAGAATGTGAAATAAAGTTAGCTACCTCT
Source organism: Tetracentron sinense (assembly GCA_015143295.1). Lineage (NCBI taxonomy): Eukaryota > Viridiplantae > Streptophyta > Magnoliopsida > Trochodendrales > Trochodendraceae > Tetracentron > Tetracentron sinense. Next base: position 23,402,225 of record CM026571.1, read on the forward strand.
TAATGGAAGATTCATATGGTTACGATCATCAAACTTTTGTTCCATTCCTAAGTAGAAGTTTTATCCACTCAGATATCTCCTTCTCCTTAACAAACATGCAACTATTGCACTTATGCAAGATCATACCAAGCATTAGGAGCTAGATGTTCCAACAATTAAGTTGGACTTGATGAGTATACAAGCTGGACAATCCTTCCAAAGGTTTGTCTTGTATCCAATGACCAATTGCTTCACTATGAAGCACAATCCTTATACTTTCCTTTCTTCTCAGAAGAGCCTTTGTCCATACTACTAGAATACCTTTCCAATGGAAAATCTTGGATTTCTTTCCTTTGCATAAATGCTCGGGATTTTGAAAATCCAATTCTTTTGAACATCTTTGCAAGTAGCATTGAACTCTTCAAAGGTTCTTAGCCATATGCAACATGTAGGATTTCAGACAATCTGATTTTCTACTTGTTCAACATAACCATATTAAAGGACTGCGGGAGTTTGTCGAAGATCATATCCTCTAATCCCATAAATTTATCTCAGCACCAAGAATTGAGATTTATGAATCCAATGATCACTATCATATTCTTTGTGACTGGGTTTCCTTAGTCAACTTGGTGTCCACTTGTCCTTTTATATAGTAAGCTGCCTAGCAGCCCTATTGTATTCTGTAAACATCTCATATGAGATTTAACATCAGTAGTGAGAACTTGGGCAATTCTTTAGATAGTAAGCACAAACTTGAGATTCCTTTTCCATTCCAAACACTTTGAATTGGTCAAGAGATTCTCATTAAAGTCTTAGTAAGGTGGTTATAGAATGACATGAAAATAAAACATACATCATAATATTTCACACATTATAATATCATTAGATCAGGGCTTTCGATCTTTGATGATATTGCTCAACATTCAGTCAAATTTCATAGACCCCTCAATCTATAAAATTAGGAAATATGCTACTTCATATTTCTGATGAGCATTGGGTGCCTTATAATACACATGCAATCTTCCATGCTAGGATAGTACCACACATGCACTACAAGGTGGATAGTAACTATCCATCACTGAACATCTCATGCATAACTCCTTATGTTAATCAGTGATTCCCAATTTTCTTGTGACCTCCAAGGACAACATGACTGTCACTGTGTCAGCCGTCATGTTCCTTGGTTAAGTGAAACCCATTATTCTCGGTTGTCATATGATCAAGTAGGAATATGCCCCCATGCTAGTTGACACTCCCTATCAAGCCATACACATTCCTATCTACTATAGAAATAAAACACTAGGAGTTTAATTTAGACTGAATTATGTCCGATTCCTGTCAAAGAGACAAGACTCAGGCTAATTAATTCCTAGTCTTATTGATAATGGAAGGTCATAGGGCAACATTATCCCGTATGATAAATTAGCCCATTTAATTCACTTAATATTTTTCTTGAGGGAAAACAGAATATCATGAATAAATTATACATCTAATGCATATATCAAAAGCATTCATAATATTTATCATTGTATCACATGCATTAAATAATATACAAATATCATCACATGATAATAAATCAAATTTCATTTAATTAGATCAAACTAATTCCAATGAACTCCCACTAGCCTCAGAAATCTTAGTGGATCTAATCCAAGGGTACAAAGGTCATTTTTAACATCAGTGGGCTTTAGATGGTTCATTCATCCATATGATGGACCATTGGTCATACCAAGCACCATGGGCCCAGAATAACAATTATAAAGTGTCCATGTGCATCACTAAAGCCCATAAGTCAAAATGGACTATATTACCCTTTAATTCTCTACGAATTATTTTTAATACATTAAGGTTCAACAACCTTAGGTCTAAAAGAAATTATGGAAGTCTTTAAACAACTCTCTAAGACCTCTACTAGGGTCTATAAGTGTTACTCAAGCACTTTCCATAATCGTGAATATTGTTAGCTCACATCTATGCCAATTAAGACATAATTATCTCATAATCATGCAAGTAACATATTCCACGTAAAAATTTCAACATGGACTACATGAATCATGTCCAAAAAGGGCTATAATAATGTGTTTTATTTAAACACAAACTTTTTATGTTTGAACAAAACACATATTGTGGGGTTTGATCCAATTATCCAAAATTTACATAAAAACGATAATCACATTATCACAAGGGTTATGGACTTTTCTAAGCAACTAAAAGCTATAATAAATCATCACATGAAATACATAATATAGCCGCACAATGGGTCCACATGATCATGCTATCTTAGAAATCCTACAACTACTCTTGTAGAACGCCTTCTAAGATTTATTCTCCATGCGATTATCATTATCTTCTATCTTCAATTCGATTTCTCCATAGAAAAATCAGCAACTCCTAATACTAAGATTACATCATATTCAAAATAAGAAACCTTGAGAAACCACCCAAAATAGGGTGCTCAAGGGGAGTATAACTCATAACAAGAAAGAGAAGAGAATAGAGAGAGAAGAAGAAGGCATGATCATGAAACCCATCCACCATTCAACAAGAATATTTATTAACAATTCATCAACTATGAATAATAACATGGCATGACAAATTACTTAGAAAGTCCATAACCTCAACAAGGGTTTTGTTAACCTTAGGGAAACTCTTTCCTATATGGTTAAGGTCTCTATTAACATTTAATAGAAAAACCCTAGAGCAAAGAAAGCAAGCATGACAAGAATGAATTCTTAGGGTTTTTAGATCATCATTAAAAGAAAATAATTTTCCTTTAATGCTTGGAAAATCATTAAGAGAAACAATTTCTCTAAAATTTAATCTAACCTTAAAATTCATCCTCACATTCCTCAATTGATAAACAAATAGTAAACACCATATTAAATTCGGCTAGGCTATGGATCTAATCCCTTCTATATTATTTTGATCTAATAACTATTAAAAGACCAAAATAAAAATCAGCAAATTGCTAATTTTTAATATCACTTTATATTGATTCAAAATCAATAATAGGTGAATTCAAAATTTTCCATAATGGCCAACTGCTTTAGGGATTATTTGATTTAACAATTAAATAAAATAATACCCTAAACACTAGTATTAAATGTCCATAAAATAATTGATCTCTATCAATTAAAATTTACTTGAGATAAAACTCTGTATCTCAACCAATGGCATTTATGTAATTACTTGATTAACTATTAATCAAATAAAAACTTATAAATACTATGCAGGCAGTCATTCTGAGCACATGTAATTGATCCAAATCAACTACAATAATTATGGTATTATTCCCATAAACTTTTTAGGGAACCATAAAAGATATCATAATTAACATTTAATTAAATGATAACCCGTGGACTCGAAGCAAATAATTAAACAATTTAATTAAATCTCAGCCCGTGCTCTCGAATCAAATAATTAAACTATTTAATTAATTGATAGCCCATTAAACGATTTAATAGCATCCCATGCTCTCAAATCAAATAATGGAATTTAGGAAAAATTTGAAGGCCTCTTGGAAAATTAATTTAGAAAACTCCTTTTCCCCCTTTAGATTTTCGACTCAAGTTTTGACCCTCAAAACGATTGATTCTGGAAAAACTTTCTTCATGAAAGTTGTAGATCTTTTCGACGGCTTCGAAACGATGTACTGACAGACCTAAATCAGACTTACGGTCACAAAGTTATGGCCAAAATAGCAAAACTGTATCGATTCTTCTAATCAAATACAAATCCAAAAATCCATGAATCAATTTTAATCGAAATAAGCTTTAATCTCCAAGAAAACTTAAGCAAGGGTGTCTAACACCATGAGATTTATTAATTAACATTTAATAAATAAAATCTCATCTATTTATGCTAGCCAAAATATCAATGGGTATCTAAGTGGTATATATCAAAGGGAAAACTTGCCCGAGGCTCATAAGAATAAATTAAACAATTTAATTTAATATAAAAAGGATCTCTGAATCCTTAAAGGGCTTTAACCAAATTTATATCTCTATATACCTATCCCTAATAGAATCAAGAGAGATTTTAAAATCATCCAAAAACTGAAATTAGTATCACACTAATTTCTAGGGGCTTGATTACTCCCTCAATAACTAGAGGGGGATCCCTTAAGCCTAATAATGATTATCCAATAATCAAGAATCTAGAAGATTGATTCATTAGGGTTACCAAAATTCATAGGGAAGGTAATCTTGATATAAATCTTGATTAAACTCAAAAATCAAAGAGAAGCATAGCCCTGGCTTTGATACCAATGAAAGTATGCCTCTTATTAATTTTAGAAACACAGTTCTTGGGGGGCATACATCGAATCCCAAGATCTGACTAAGATTCTAATTGATTTTATTCAATGAAGGTTAGAATAACATTCACCTTTGCGACTTTGAAATTGTTAAGTCAAATCCACGTTAGAATAGTACTCGCAAAACTTCACAAGTGTCAAGTCTCCTGTCGATTCACACGAACCTTCTTTTTCTTTAAAGCTTTCTCTAATGGAAGCTATTGGCCCTTCCAAATTTCCAGCTCTAGAAATCTTGAATAAAGATCCAATCTTTATTGATCAAGAACCTTTCTTGATGAACAAGATGAATTCTTGCTTTTCCTCAAGATCCAATCAAGAAGACAAAAGAAGAGAGAGATGGGTGTGACCGTACACCTCAAGGAGAGAGAGGGGAGGGTGTGAGGTTTTTTAGGAGAGGGAGAGAAGAAAAATTCTGGAGAATTATGTATCTTAAAGGGCTGAGCATCCAATCCTTTATATAAGTTCCCTCTTGGTTGCTTGAATTGTAATCCAATTATAATTCATTAACCTTATCCTAATCCAATTAGGATTCCTCAATAGTTTCCTTTAAAGCTTATTCTCCTAATCCAATTAGAATTAATCTTAAAAGAAACCAACCTTATCCATTAGTAACTAATCTTATCCTTATCCAATAAGGAATCTTGAATTAGTAACTAACTAATGGAATCCCTAATAATTAGGGAATCTTTAATTAGTAACTAACTAACTAACCTTATCCAATAAGGTGTTAATTAATTAGAAACTAATTAAAATAATAACAATTATTATTCCTCCTTGAAGTGGGCGTCCCACCCTAGGTGGGTCCCACTCCACACGCCCAAAGGGTTTCCAAAACCCTCTTGGTCACTTGAATTATTCTTTTATAATAATTCACAATGGGTCCTACCCATTTGGTTTTTCACATCTAATGTGATTCCACCTTTTAGAGCTTCACTATACCATATAGTGATTACTTAGAGAAATTAATTAATTTAATTATAAATTAAATTAAATACTTTAAGAAGGTCCTTGTGTGTGGGATCTAAAGGGATCTCCTATTTCCGATTGTGGGACCAAGTACTTCACCTTTTTGGTTGAAGCATTGTTACTAGGAAACACCTTTCCTAAAACTCCATTAGGATCATAGAATGTTATCTAAGTCCCTGGACTTCCACCAATCACAATTAATGTCCATTAACATAATGTGATTAACCTCCAGAAATTAGAGAATTGCTTGTAAGTACCATCTCACAATATATTTACAAATAAATCCTTCCACATTCCGATATCACATGTAAGCTTCCGGGATTGGAACAATTCCACTGTCTTAGTTCCTAGCTTATGAATAGAACTCTTTCTCATGATTACTTTTCATTGAACTGAACCTCCAAAACATTTTTGAAGAAAACATTAGAAAAGAACTGACATATATATTTATATATACTTTTCCATATTAAAAATATCAACTTCGATAAAGACCATTTTACCGAAAAGCACCAGTACTGGATTTAACAGTTCAGTTCAACAAGTATCACCTTGATATCATTATCTCCAATTAAGGAGTTGTGGATTCCTTATTGAGTGTTTACACACTTCTCCAAACATAGTGTACATGACCCAACGTACCCGGAGTTAGTCCTGTGTATTGGACATTGCTGATTGGCACATCAAAGCCATATAGACAAATGTCTGAGAAAATGTTAACCTCTCAGGTCTAAGGACAATTTGTCAAATGGATAACCCTAATACAATCTAACAGTGTATTCCATAGGGTATCCACTAGTGACCCCGTTCAGTATTATGTACTTGCTACATATACTCACATGTTAGTCAAGAGTCACCACTCTCTGTGAATGAGATTCATCACACTATCTTATAGAACTACACATGTGCAAGCCATGATGAAGTACGGCGCCGAACCAGTACTCTAGAGGCTTCGAACAATATTAGGTTTACAAGGAACCGGAAAATCATATCTCCTCGCAACCTTTGCATGATTTTCCTACAATGTTACCTATGGAACTTTATGTCTTCATCATATGAGACAGTAATTAATATAAATACCCTTTATAGTTGGTTGTGTGAATATGATGTTTGTCTAATCAACATAGAAAAGTCTCTTATTGGCTTTCGAGGGCATATATGTCCAACACTCACTACCCTTGGCAACTTCCTTGTCCCGGAAAGCCAACAATTCAGCATCCGTGGCTTGATATTCTTGGATCAAATCTATAATGTACGACCGGACCGTGACATTTGCCAAAATAGGACTGCGGACAGAATCATTCACACCGATGTCCAGATTTGCCAAATCTTCCAATAGTCTCCATTCTCGCACTAACATATGGGCCAACAACCCCGGAGGTCTTCTACTCAAAGCGTCAGCCACTACGTTCGCTTTGCTCGGGTGGTATTGGATGGTGCAGTCATAGTCTTTCAAAAATTCCATCCAACGCCGTTGCCTTAGATTCAGCTCCTTTTGGGAAAAGTGATACTTGAGACTCTTGTGATTCGTGAACACATAGAACTCCACCCCATAAAGGTCATGGCACCAAATCTTGAGTGCAAACACGACCGCTGCAAGCTCCAAGTCGTGCGTGGGGTAATTCTTTTCATGCTCTTTCAATTGCCTTGATGCATAGGCAATGACTTTCTTCTGTTGCATAAGGACACACCCAAGTCCAACGTGCGAGGCATCACTGTACACCTCATAACCACCACATCCGGATGGCACAGTAAGGACGGGGGCCGTGGTAAGCCTCTTCTTCAGTTCCGTGAAACTGATCTCGCACTTATCACTCCATACAAACTTGGCATTCTTCCTTGTCAGGTAAGTGAGCGGTGCAGCAAGGCTAGAGAAACCCTCTACAAATCTCCTATAGTAGCCTGCCAACCCAAGAAAGCTGCGTATCTCTGTGACACTCTTGGGCCTCATCCAACTCATGACTGCCTCTATCTTCTTCGGATCTACCGATATGCCTTCCGCGGATACAACGTGGCCTAGGAATGCCACCTCTTCCAACCAAAACTCACACTTATTGAGTTTGGCATATAGCTTGTGCTCTCTCAGCATTTCCAAAGCAAGACGAAGGTCTCACATGTCATCTTCCCGTGTCTGGGAATACACCAAGATATCATCGACAAACACGATCACGCATCGATCCAGGTATGGCCGGAAGAGCCGGTTCATCAAATCCATAAAGGCTACCGGCGCATTTGTGAGACCAAAAGGCATCACCAAGAACTCGTAGTGTCTGAATCGAGTCTGAAAAGCAGTTTTGGGCACATCCTCGGCCTTGATCTTCAACTGGTGGTAACCGGACCGAAGATTGATCTTAGAGAAAAATTTTGCTCCCTTCAACTGATCGAACAAGTCATCAATCCTAGGCAACAGATACCTATTCTTTATAGTGACTTTGTTCAACTGCCGGTAATCGACGCACATCTGCATCGAGCCATCCTTCTTCTCAACAAATAACACCAGGGCACCCCACGGTGAGACACGTGGTCGAATGAAACCAAGGCCTTGCAATTCCTCCAACTGAGTCTTCAACTCCTTGAGTTCAATCGGGGCCATTCTATACAGAGCCCGAAAAATGGGAGCTGTGCCTAGCGCAAGCTCGATCACAAACTCAATCTCCCTGTCTGGAGGCAATCCTAGCAACTCCTCTGCAAATACATCCAAGAATTCACTCACGACTGGAATAGTCGAAGAGTCCTTTGCCTCGGGGTTCGCTAGGCTCAACACCACAAAACGGGCAATATCTCTACTTTTCAACCCTCAAAAGTGAAATGGTTTTCCTTCTACCGGCTTGAAGAGTTCCATCTTTTCAAAACAAGCCACATGCCCATGATGTGTTGCTAACCAATCCATTCCCAAGATGACATCAAAGTCTTGAAATCTGAGGATGATTAGATCAACCGCCAACTCGTGGCTCCCTACTTGAATCACACTGTTTCTATACACTTTATCCGCCAATACTGTCTTGCCAAGAGGAGTCAAAATGGCTAACTTCTGTTCTAGCTGACTATGCTCCACAGAAAAGCTTTCTAAAAAACTTGGCGAGACAAACGAATGAGTAGACCCGGTATCAATTAACACTCGAGCCAAACATTCATTGACTAGTAAGGTTCCTGAAATTTTTAGCTAGCTAAGTCAATCCATGTATCAACAGCGTATACATATAGGTATATATATATAACATGCCATATATGTACACAATCGAATAATCCATAACAAAAATTTAAGGAAAATTAAATAACTACAACTGCGCACCTTGCACTACATCTTCAGATGCAAGTGCATCACCCTCTGTCAAGGCGAATACTCGCCCCTGGTTCGCCTGGCGAGGCGGAGGTGCAGAACGTGCAGGCTGAGAGGACGCCTGGTATGATCCTACTAGGCGTGCTGGGGGCCTAACACCCTGAGACTGGCCTGGTAAATGCCGGGTAGGGCAATCCCTGATCATATGGCCCTAGCGACCGCAACGATAACATCCACCTGATGCTCTTCGGTAATCTCCTGCCGGATGTCTTCGGCCGCATGAAGTGCAGACCTCATATGTGTAAGTCAGAGGGGCTGGAGGTGAAGCGTACCTCGCCACCTGAGGTGCAACTGGCCGTGAAGCTAGAAGAGCTTGAGGTCGCGGTGCCTGAGGCATGTACGGCAGTGGAACTGGAGGCACATAAGATGGCCTCATCGGTGGTGCTGGCCACATGTACTAATAAGGGCCGGTACGAGCCCGCCTCTTTGGAGGTGCTGAACTACTGGCTTGGCCTCTCGCCAACTCCCTCTTCTTGGACACGGCCTCAGAATTCACCTCGACCAATAAGGCCTTGTCCACTACCTCAGGGTAAGTAGCATGTCGGAAAACTGAAATCTTCTCCATGATAACGTCCTTGAGCCCTTACTCAAACCTTCTCACCTTCATTGCCTCGGTGGCAACCATGTGAGTCGCGAAGCGTAATAGCTCCGAGAACTTAGCCTCATAAGCGGCCACGGTCATTGAACCTTGCTCTAGGTTGATGAACTCTCTTTCTTTCTTTTCCCGTGCTCCAACAGAAAATTACTTCTTATAAAAAGTGTCCTTGAACTCCTCCCAAGTCCAAGGTTGACCCTGCATGGTCAAATCTCGCATCCTCAATGCGAACAACCACCAATGGTGGGCTTCGCCCTCTAGCATGAAAACAGCCCATGCTACTTTCTCTTCCTCTGTCGGAGAGAGAACTGTAAATATCTTCTCCACTTGGAGGATCCAAGCCTCCGCAGCAAGAGGTTCCACACTCCCATGGAATGATGGAGGCCTCAATCTCCTGAATGCCTCAACCCCAGTTGTACGGTGTACTGGAGCCGTAGGCAGCGGAGTAGGTGCTGCTGATGATGGTATAGTTTGCCGAGCCGCCAGGATGACGAGAGTCTCAGCAATAGAGCCTAAGACCTGAGAGAGGTCCGGCTGCTCAACCTCATCTCGAGAAGAAGATGAAGCTCTGGTATGTGGTCCATGACCCCGTGTGCCCCCTCTCATGACTAAGGTCCTGAGAACAATAGCACCACAGGAGTCTCACTTGAAACCACAATTTATCACAGTTCCATTTCACAATAATTCAATTTCTATTAGTTGTATAGTACTAATATACATCGCATCACAACCATCGATGTATTTATAATATTATACCTTGGTGTTCTAGCGTTCCTAAGACTCGTACTTGGTTGAAGCAACCATTTTGACTAAGACTAAAGTTTAGTCTTACACTTGGAACAACACTCGCTTTTGACTTACTTCCTTCCTAACTTATTTCCTGACATATGCTCTTATCAAGCCGTGGTATAGATTCTAAGTGACCCTAAAGACCTAAAGCCTAAGCTTTGATACCACTTCTTGTCGTGACCCAAAACCCACCCTAGGAGTTAGAGTGAATCTTGGACGACACATCATAACCTGCATGACTTGCTTGACCAAAAGACCTGCAAAAGACCTGGAGCATATACAATAGAGGACCATAATAGCTTAAACATAAACTATAAAGCACAGCGAAAGACTTAACCCAAAAACCTCCATGTATATATATATATGTGATCCAAGTTTATACAAAAAAAAAATACACACAAGAAAGTGCGGACAGGCCCGCCAAAATACATGAATATAACTCTCAAGCTCACCCACAGCTACTCACTCAGAATCTATCACCACCTAATAGTAACCCTCTACCGGAGGTTCCTCCACGGGTTCCTCAACATACTCCTCCTCCACCCAAGGGCTCAGAGCACAGATATCAAAAGGAGCAGCTGCTCCGCCATCACCTGCCGACATAAGAAGTACAACTAAGCATGGAATACTCAGTGGGTACCAAATGCTAACCAACAGTCATAGCAAAACCATAGCAATATAGAAAGCAGGAAGCAGTTCACATATATAAAGAAGGGACAGTTCATACCATCACAAGTAAGTAAAGTAGTGTATAATCATGCTTGCATTCGAAAAAGCCGATAAAATCCTTGAAAACATCGTGCACTTGACTTGACTTAAAACACCATTTTTCGTGCTTGAAAAACTTGTCTTGTCTGATCATGCCGTGTCATGCGTGTCATGCTTGCTTGGAGAATAAACTACTTGTGAGGGAAGGGAAACCCTTCTTCATAAATGCTCATGCTTGACATGCCATGTATCTTGCTCGTTTGGAAAGTAAACTACTTGTGAGGGAAGGGAAACCCTTCTCCCTAAATGCTCATGCTTGTCATGCCATGTATCTTGCTCGCTTGGAAAGTAAACTACTTGTGAGGGAAGGGAGACCCTTCTTCCTAAATGCTCATGCTTGTCATGCCATGTATCTTGCTCGATTGGAAAGTAAACTACTTGTGAGGGAAGGGAGACCCTTCTTCCTAAATGCTCATGCTTGCCATGTCATGTATCTTGCTTGTTGGAAAATAAACTACTTGTGGGAGAAGGGAGACCCTTCTTCCTAAATGCTCATGCTTGTCTTGTTCTTGTCAAAAGCGAGGTAAAACATATCGTAGGATATGTCCCACCTCTAATTATCGTTCTTGAAAAACCTCGGTAAATAATGTCATGCATGCCGTGCTCGTGGAATCGTGTACAAACTTGCATTTGAATTTAAATATGACAATTGGGTAATTCACAATACATATAACATCAATAATTTGAACAAGTTAACATTCATGCAATTTAGGGAAAATAAGGAAGCACACTATCATAGGCCCTAGCAATTTCCATAATTAATTAAGCATGCATTTCTTACTTTATAACTCATTTTATTCACTTTGGCATTTCATCAAACATGGGGTGTGTTCATTATTTATTAAACCTACATCATGCTTTTCTAGGTGGGTTGATGCTCACAACACATATGTATGTTCATTATGGATACAATGCCCTCCTCATTTCATTCATCACAACCATACACACAGCATCCAATCGCCCATTCACATCCAACAACCATCCATTCATCTCATTAGGTTCATACATTAGGGAAACTATAAAGAAGAAGAAAAGAAAATAGTTATGAACTAGGAGGGTAGCAAAAGGTACCGACCTTGACAAATGAGGGAAGAAATCCCTTGCAAAAACGTCCGTGAGATGCTGCCCTAGCTTGGAGAAGGTGCTCCTCACGAGCTTGAGCCTTGAACTTGAAGAGACACAAGCTTGAAGTGATCTAGGGTTCTTAAAACCCCCTTGATTTCTTCTCCAAAGCAAATCCTAGGTTTAGAATCTCCTTCTCCTCTTCCTCTAGCTCTCAAAATACTCTAAGTGTTGAGAATGAGTCCAAAAGACTCGGACTAGCCTTATATGAAAAGGGTATAACACCCAAATACCGAAAATGTCCTTAATGAAATTCTGCAAAAACGCGAAGACCGAGCGATCGGTGGTTATGACCGATCGATCGGTTGCCTACCGAGCGACCGGTGATATGACCGAGCTCTCGGTCAAAAACAAGCTCTCTGAAAAATTTCCCCATACAAAATTTTCAACCAATCGATAGCCTCTGATCGATCGGTTTTGGACCGATCGATCGCTGAAATGGACCGAGCGATCGGTTCTCTGCAGGTTTTGACACTAAGTCCAATTTTCACTCCTTCCACTACTTAGACTTGTCCTACTTCACTTTTGACCTTTCCTAAACATGACTAGGGTCTCTTTAAAGCTTATAGGCTTTATTAAATAATTTATCTAATTAATTATAGCATTCTTGACACAACTCCATCGAAGTTTCAAATTCTCATTTCATGAAATTGAGATTATAAGACACCATGCCTTGGCACACGTCCCAAGGCATATACAAAAAGTTTTGGGGCTCTACAGACTTTATAATGATGAATTAAAGATTATATTGATGATTTATGCATGATATTATAATGGTTTTCTAGAATTTCATGCATATATGATTGAAATTGTATGAAGGGATGATTTCCGAGGTATTGTACATTTATAAATGTGGAGGAAGGGATTGGTGTTTAATGGAGATTGAAAATGGAATTTAAGGTTATAATCTGAATTGTGATGATGACCTCATGATTTTCCCGACATGGTTATAATTGTGAATATCTTCCATGTATGATAAATTATCATTGTATAATCTTCCATGTAAATTATAAGTAATTATGCATGTATTGTTGATTGAATTTCGGATAGGTAAATACTTAGAGAATGATATTAACTATCCTGATTTCTCTAACCATGTTGTGTGGATGACTTCGGTGGAGTTTTGATGGTGTGATATTGGAATCTAAAGGATAATCTAGATAAAGGTTGACCATGTTACTTAAGCACATGTTTTCACCGCATGATAAAATATTACAAGTACACATCTCAAGAACACAAACACTATCATAATTACATGCATTGGCACATGTTTCATAAGCAGAAGCCCAAGAATATCATGTTACAAGTTGTTAGCCTATAGGTTTTAACCTAAGGTAACATCAATGATTTTGATGATAACACAATAATGTAATGTCATTTGTGTTACTAATGTCTCCATCAGTTTTATGTGAAATTCAGTATATAAGAGCATTAGCAAGTCATTCAAGGTAAAAAACATGGAATCGCCATCAAGCTTAAAGAGGATTCCCTATCAAGTCGAAGCAAGCTATTGAAGCAAATTGAAGATCTATATCAAGTCATGAAGAAGCCATCTTTGTTAGCCTTTAGGTTTTGACCTAAGGCAACTTCATTGATTTTGATGATAACACAATGAAGGAATGAATATTGTGTTATTAATGTCTCTCTTGAGTTTCTATGAAAATCAAATTAAGAAGAGCATTAGAGTGTCATTCATCCAAAAAGCATGAGCTAGACCATGTTAAAACCTATATACAAGATCAAGTCCAAGTCAAAGTCATTCAAGCTCACATTATCAAGTTGACATAAGCTCAAGCATCAAGATAAAGATGAAGATGAAGGAGATGGATCAACACAAAGTTAAACAAAGATCCAGTAATTAGGACTCTCAAGGTTTTTATTGTCTTAGTTTAAGTTGAGAGTATTTAGGACTTTTCTAAAAATCCTCATTAGATGGTTTGGATAAAAAGCTCAAAGACCTTAGATTGACCATAGGTCCCTTAAACCAATGTTAAAATATGATTAAGGACCTTTAAACATGATCATCTTACTCATAATGTCTAAGTACAAAACCTTATAATCAAATCCCATCTTATAGGTTTTGAAAATGGATTCTGCAAGCAAAATTGTTAGATTCTCTATTTCCCTTTAACTTGACTTAAAGTTAAAATTCCGCTTAGGGAATTTAGAGTAAATATTTTTTAATTGTCATAGACCCTATTCACCCCCCCCCCCCCCCCCTCTAGGTAGGGCTGTCAAAGGGCAGGGCCGGGGTCGGCCCTAGCCCTACCCTTCCCTATAAGAGTAGGGCCCTAGCCCAGCCCTAGCCCTTCAGGGCCGGGATTGATTGGGCCCTAGCCCTACCCTCAAGGGCTAGGGCAGGCCCAAAGGGCCAGAAGGGCCGGAAGAAATAGAGGAATTTTTTTTGTGATTTAAGATGACGAGATTTTTTTTCTACACCGACTGTCAACCTGACAAGGAAATGGATACCCTCCTCTTTTATCAGGTTTTGGGACCGGCATTGCAATAAAAAGAGCAATGGCAAAGTTAAAAAAATAAAAATTTCCTTGCCAGTGACAGGCAAATATAATACAATAAAACAAAATAAAACTACATAAAAAAATATTTATACTATGTTTAATTATCTATATCATTCATTAATATATCTAATGTATCCAATTCTACTAACTCTAACTCATTTTGTTTAGTTGTACGAATCCAATCTTGGCAACAAACTAAGGCTCTACAGTGTCGGATTTTAAACAACTTCTAAATTGGTCAAGTACCCTACCTCCAGTGCTAAAAGCAGACTCAAAAGCTACTATTGTCACTAGAATCGCTAAAATATCACGAGCCATTATTGATAAAATTGGATATTTTTTTGAATTAACTTTCCACCAAAGTAATATATCTAAATCGTCAGATTTATCTCTTGGCTCTTCCAAATACAAATCTAATTCTGATCTTACTTCTAAACTAGTATTTTGACTCATTTCTTCTTCAAATCTCAATAAATCATCATTTCTTCTCTTTGAACTTGTTGCAACAATATTCTCCCCATATGGCTTCAAAACATTAGGAGTACTAAATTTAACATTATATTCCTTATATAAGTCTTTAAGATTCTTAAGGGCTTTCTCCTTTCGTGTCTTCACTATGTTGCTTTCCCCAAATAACTTTCTCAAAACAAATTCTAAATACAATTGTTTATGTTGTGAATCAAAAAATATAGCAAGCTCAAAAATAGGATTATAATCTTCCTAATATTTATCAAATTTTAGTTTCATTCTTGTAGCTATATCATGAAGCAAAAGATCTTCACCATGTATTTTTTCCATTAATTTATTATGTATCTTAACTACTTCTTCCAAAAATAAATGTATAGTTGGATATTTAGTTCCAGAAAATATATTTGTAGTTTCATAAAAATTTTGTAAAAGCTCGCAAATAATCTTTGCATGATCTCACTCATCATCTAAAGGATTAGTTTTATAGTTTGAGTCTATTACTTCTAATCGAGTAAAAACTTCCCTAAATTCTAATGCAGACTCTAACATAAGATAGGTGGAGTTCCATCTCGTTGAAACATCGAGAGGTAACCCCTTAACAGTATTTAACCCTAATTCACTAACAATTTCCCGGAATTTATGTGTACGTGATGTTGAATTTTTAATAAATTTTACTGAATCCCGAATATTTTGAATAATCGAGCTTATTTCTCTCAAACCATCTTGCACAATAAGGTTGAGGATATGTACAGAACAACGCATATGAAATAACCTACCTTCTAATGGAAGAGCTTCTTTTCTAGTAAGATGAGTTTTCATAACTCTTACAATACAATCATTTGTACTACAATTGTCTAAAACTAAACTAAATATTTTATCATCAATTTTCCTTTTTAATAAATTTGATTTAATAGTTTCAGCTAAAACTACCCCTGTATGGGGTGGATCAACATTAATAAAGTTGATTATTTGTTTCTTAAGGTTCCAATCGGAATCGATATAATGGGTTGTAATAGCCATATACCCTAAAGTTTGGTTAGAAGTCCACATATCAGATGTGAGACTAATTCTCGATACATTACTTTCAAAATATTTTAACAGTTTTGATTTTTCTTTTTTATAAATTCCCATGCAATCAGACTTGATGGTGTTACAAGACACCATTTTAAATAGGGGTTGTAGTAAGCTACTATAATAAATAAAACCTTCGTGAGAAACTATATTAAATGGATACTCATGTTAAATAATCATTAATGCAAGTGCTTTTCGACACTTGTTTTGGTCAAATTTATGGGCTATAGGACCACTACCTTGTAAAGATGACCTCAAGAGTGGTTGTTTGGGGTCAAGGTTTGGCTTCTTCTTACAGGTCGATTCTAGGTGTCTTTTAATGTGATTGACTCCATTTTTAATAGAATTGTCTAGTTTCATGTTACAATGGTGACATACAGCAACGCGTACATCTATTCTTTTACCATCTTTTCCTTTTCTATTTACTACATTTTGGGTGAAATGATCCCAAATTATTGAAGACTTTTTAGATTTCTTTGGCATGAGTTCAGGATCCTTAGTCTGTGGCTGTGAGGAAGAGGGTGATGGATGAAGAGGGTCATTGGAATGTGTTATGTTCTCCCCTCCAATTTCTACAATTCTAGGGTCCTTCGGTTGAACACCTATTGATGACTCAACTAAAGGAGAACTCGCATTACTACTAACACCAGGAGTCGACGTTTTATCCTAGTAAAACATAATCTAATCAACAATATCAGAATCTAATAAAAAAGTAATCTAATAGGGTATAATCAATAAACAGATTCTAATAGATAATAATAAAAAAAAATTACAATCAAATAATAAGATCAGAATAGAAACTCAACAATTAGAATGCAAATTTCTAATCAAATAATAAGATCAAAATAGAAACTCAACAATTAGAATGCAAATTTCTAATTTAAAAAATTTCTAATCAATTGCTAATCAGATACCAGTATCAAAAAACAGTATTAATAGCTAATCAGAAACCAATATTACTAATACAATTATCAAATCAGAATCGAAACTCATCTATTAAAATGCAAATTTCTAATCAAAAAAATTTCTAATCAATTGCTAATCAGATACTAGTATCAAAAAACAGTATTGATAGCTAATCAGATGCCAGTATTACTAATACGATTATCAGATCAGAATAGAAACTCAACAACACAACAACCAAACAGTAAGGGTTTGGTGACTATCTGAGGCTCTGAGGAGGTTAAGGTTAGGGTTAGGGTTACTGGATTAGGGACTTAGGGTTTTAGAAATTTAGGGGTTAGGGTTTTAAGAGGTTTTGGTTTTACGGGGTTAGGGTTTGGTGAGTATCTGAGGTTCTGAGGAGGTTAAGGTTAGGGTTAGGGTTACTGGATTAGGGATTTAGGGTTTTAGAAATTCAGGGGTTAGGGTTTTAAGGGGTTTTGGTTTTACGGGGTTATTGGTTAGGACTGTAGGAGAGTGGTTTTACGGGATTAGGGTTTTACAGGGTTATCTCTATTTGAACAAAAAAAAAATTGAAACGTGCACCGTATCCCATAGGCTGTAGGACTGCAGGAGAGTGGTGGACTGATGGTGGCCGTGAGCTCGAGCTTGAACTTGAGAGCAATCTGCAATGGCAGAGCACCAATCGATAGTTTGAGAGACAGAGAAGAGCAGAGAACCACTGCACCAGGCGATAGCTTGAGAGAGATAGCAGAGCACCAGGCGTCAGGCGATGATCTCACCGTGAGAGAGGAAGACTGGAAGAGATTGAAGAGGCTCAGGCGAAGCTGCGAAGAGTAGAGACGAAGAGGCGATTTCGATCTGAAACTCGTATGTGAATAGTGTTAGGGTTAGGTTATAAGTTTTATTTATACTGGTCATTAGTTAGGTAATTACAAAATTGACCCTATTTTCATAACGTTAATAAAACGTTAATGGGGGCATATTAGTCAATTTTTGAATTTAATGGTTATTAATAATAATACTAACTATTATTAGTAATATTTGAGGGACAGGCCGGGCAGGGACGGGCCGGGCAGGGGGGAGCCCTAGCCCGGCCCTACAATTGAAGGGCTGCTTGGAATTGGGCCCTACCTGGCCCAAGGGCTGGAAGAGGGCAGGGCTTTGGCGGGTTTGGACGGGCAGGGCAGGGCCGGGTACCCTTCAACACGGGCCTTTTTGACAGGCCTACCTCTAGGGTCTATACCCTGGGCAACAATCTTGGTCAAAAAAGCTTAAAGATGAAATCCAAGAAGATAACCCAAGATCAAGATAGAAGACTTTGGAAGGTTTAATGTTTTATTACGAGAGTGTTTAGGACTTTTGTAAAAAGTCCACAAAGTTGGGTTGTTTGAAAAACTCATACCTAGATTGACCATAGGTTCCTTAAGACAAATTGAAAATCATTCTAAGGACCTAAAACATGATAATTATCTTAATAAAGATAAGGTAGAAGACCAAGGAACCCATTCTCATCATCTAGGTCAAATTAAGATGAGATTTCTAAAAGAAAACAGAAATCTCGTCGATGAAATTGAAGAGCAACTTCAAACTCGTCAACGAAATTAGCCGCAAAGCTACTGTTTTTGTTCTGGCATCGATCTCGTCGACGAATTCTCAGAGCCAACTCAATCCTGTCGACGAAATCTTGTGTGAAACAGAAAAAGCCTGTAACGGCTATTTTTCAACGGTCATATCCTTCCCAATGCCTCTCCAACGGCTATAATTTTGCAAGTATTATAAAATGAGATGATTTATGAACTAGAATGAGATGATCTACAACTCCAATCATTCACTCTAAAGCTTAAATTCCTAATCTTTTGAGTTATACCCTAGAATCCCTAAATCTGTTTAAAGAGTTATTCAACTCCAATCTTTGGGAGATCTTTTAGTGAGTGTTCAAGTCTTTTATTAGCTCATCTAATGAGCAAATTCGGATTGTAAAACACTTTCATATCAAGTGTATGTAAAATCAAGAATCGGTGGATTCTTGTCCTTGAAGCGGAGAGCTTTGTAAAGTCAAGAAAAGATTATTCTCTTGCAAGGATAGACTCTTCTCCCGTAAGAAGATTGTAAAGGCTTGACTTTCGCCCATAAAGAAAGTTGTAAAGGTTTGACTTCACCCAGAAGAAGATCGTGCGATTGAGTAAATCGTGATGAATCCTCTAGCAGGTATAGCTTGAGGCGGGGACGTAGGCGGGATTGTGTTTGCTTTCTCTTACTCTTCTCATTTACTTTATTGTTTGATTGCTTGTGTAGAATTGCATAATTCATTGTACTTTTAATTAGTATAATTGAAATTCCATTTAAGGGATTAGGAAGAAATTTTAAATTGTTATAGACCCTATTCACCCCCCTCTAGGGTTCAAACCTTGGGGGTCCAAACCTTGGGCAACACATGTCATTGAGAATTATCATGTTACATGTCATTGGGGATTATCATGTTACATGCGTTTTCAAAACCTCTTACATGTATTGATACACATGGTTACATAAACTTACATGAACATGCACAATTTTTACATGTCTACACCAGTCACGAGTCTTAACATGCCATAAATGATGATTATATGTTTCTGCACCATGAATTGTAAGATATGTTTATTTATAATAAAGCATGACTATAAATATATAATATGATCTTGTTAGCTAGACGTTATATACACTAAGCATTTTTAATGCTAAGCCGAAGTATTATTATCGAAAAGTTTAAGAGAATTCGACATCTGGGTTTGGGACCTTGGATTGAGGAAGAATACCTTGAAGAATAGGAAGGTGACTATCAGGAATGAGAGATTGATTTAGATCACTATCCATATTAATGATCTATTAGTTAGATGTTTTATTTCAGTTTTGAAAGAGTTGTAATAAAGATAATTTAAAGTTGATGTTGCTTAGGTTTGAATTTTTGTAACTGAGATCACAGGGGTGATTAGATTATTTATGTTAGTTGGTCAATGGTTTCATTAGTTTATATTGATTATGAAATTGTTATTAATTTTAATAATGAGACATTTTGAGACTCACATTTTAGCAAGTCTTCTATATTATTAAGTTAATATGAATATGCAGTGTCACAGGTCCAAAGTCTCATTGACCAACATGGGATATTGGGGCACGACACATACAATGATTGTAGCCAATATGAGAATGGTTAGATGGATGAATGGAAAGACTAGGACAATAAGATCATAAATGAACACGAGGGAGAGAATTTGGGAGTTGCTTTAATAAGTGATAAAATAAGAAAGTCAATTGAGATGATTGAACGTGTTTAACGAAGATCAATAACGACATTAGTGAGGAGTGAGTTGAATTGCGATAACATAAATGAAGATAGTGAGAAAAGATTTGACAGCACACACTTTAACCTTAAGATATATATGGCTCCTGATAGAATAGAAAAGAATTGCAGAACAGGTTTTGTGTGGTCCTGCCCAAAAGTTGGGAACTGACAAAAAGTCAATCATAGAATCTAAAGGAATTTCGAAGTTCTAAAAATAGAAGTGAAAATATATTTCACCAACTGGTGCGATTTTTCATATGGCTCTGAACTGGATGAAATATGTTAGACATGTTTGAATAGATATTCAAATCATTAAAATACCATCCAATAAAATTAATGTTTTAACAATCACATCTTCTACTGGTCATGCCAAAACCACTATTGCTACTTATGCCGAAAGATTGTCCAGCGCAGCTCTCAGCATTAGAGCAAATGCTAGGTCCACTTTCCAGTAGTCCACTCTCCGGTAGTTTTTATTATTTTTATATAAGAAAACATAGTAAATATGGTGGGACCCACAAATAGTGTCATACTATTTTGTCTTCTTGTATAAAAATTAGGGGAGAGTGGACGACCGAAACCGAAGGGGTTACAAACTGTTAGGATAATCCACAACAGCCTTACCAACCTAGTCGGAGAAATATTAATCCAACCTTGGGAAAAGATTCGCTCTGGTGGATGCCCGAGTGAATCATGCGGCACCTCACTATAATTTGGGGGAGAAGTCATTTCATTTTCTCCCCATGATTTTGCCTCCAACCATATGCTAATACGAGTGTAACCAGATGCAACTTGTGTCCCAAGGAGATTAGATTGAAGTTTGAAACCCAAGCAAGCAAGATTGTCTCATCAACGTAACTACGGATTGGTAGAGCAGCTAAGCTTGAATTTTGAAGAATCTCATAACTGTCTGGTTTAAGCATTTTTCAATTAAGGCGGACGAACCAGTACACACAGAGCAAAAGAAAGGTCTCAAGTGGAACAACCATTTTTGAACTGTGATTCATCCAAGAGGTTTGCCTAAATACTTAGAAGGTGTTGGACATGATGCCCAGAAAAGTCATTTAGATTGTTAGAACCTTATTAATTTGATTAATAAATGTTTCTTCTTAATCTATTGTGTATTCATTATGGGTAATTGACCATGATCATGAGATGATCTATACGATATGAGATATCGATAAAGGTCCATAGGATATATTGTAGGAAATTTATGTGATTAGATTATCACAGGTAGATATAACTTTCCTGGTTCCTTATACCTTATATAATCACAGCTGTGGGTGAAGCTGGGCACTTCACTTATATGGCTGCTAGAATGCTAAGATGTTCTCAATAGTTGAGATGTAGTTCTATCTCGAACTATTGTAGTGAAGACTATACATCAGCATATGGGTGCTTAAATGTACACTGACTGATTGCATTCAATGAGAGACCTCTTGCATAAACATAATATTAGATAGTTGGTCTCTCATTCACATTGAACGGTTTCGATAATCCTTAGATCTGATGAGTTCATCTATGACTGGGCAGTGATCTGACTGTTTTAATTCCACCAACATATTTTCTAACTTAGGGAATACAATACAATGATAGTTGGATAGTCAAAAAGTTGTTCGAGTCATGATGAATTTCAAACAAGAAATCTATGCTCATTAATTTGAAAGATTATCCAAGTTCCGGGTAAGACAGTTACTTAAGTTCAAATCCTGCGCATGTGATTTTGAAAAAAAAATAAGTTTTGAAATATACTTTTATTAAAAGGTATTATACTTATAAAACGATTTTTTTCAAAATGTTTTTCATGAGAAATTGTTTCTCATGGCTAATCATAAGTCTTGGAAACCCGGATGATTTGCAATGGGCTATGGGTTAGATAGTATGTCAATCTCGAAGGCCCATTAGGGATAATGTATTTGGAAGGATAAATCAAATTTAAAAGTTTATGTGGCGGGATCCATAATGGTTAATGTTCATACACTGGGATTCAATTGCAACATGGATATCTCACGTCGCTTGCAATTCCGATGTAATTCTCATTTAGGGTCAATGGGATAACATTGGATAAGCTAGGGTAAGAATGTCCCAGAGCAATCTGTGGAGGTACTCACATAAGAAATACAAGCTCAATAATTGATTAAAAGTTAATCAATTATTTTAAGTGATTAAAAGTTAATCATTTAATTAAATAGATTAATAGTTAATCTCTTGTTTAAATTAATTGTTAATTTAAACTAAGGGATTATTTTAGTAATTATTTGATTAACATAATTAAAGGGGAAATGGGTTTGACCCATATCCATAAATTCATTAAAATGGACCTTTAATATGGGCCAAAGCCCATGGGTTTAAACCCTAGGGTGGGGTGCCCACTTGAGGAATCCTAATTGGATTAGGATTTGTTTAATTGAATAATCATAGAAATATAATTCCTTTTATTATGGAATTAAAATCCAAGTGTTGGATTGCAATTAGGATTAAGATGTTATTGTAATTAGATTAGAATAAGGAGTTTTAACTCCTCAAATCCTACGCCCCATAGAAGCTCATGCCCCTCCTTGTGGATTCCTAGTTTGACTAGGTTTCCTACTTTGGTATAGGATGTTGATTTATCCCTTTTAATTAAGGAATCCTCTTATAATTGGGACTCTTTAATTAATAGGATTACTATAACTAAAGCAGTTATAGATTAAGTAAGAGTTTATTTAATTAATAATAAGAGTTATTGTTAATTAATAAATCCTACTAGATAAGATCAAGTTGGAGTAGGATTAGGATAAGATCCTAGTATATAAATACCCCAACACCCTAGACCATTAAGTAGAATTCTCAAGAATTTTTTTCTCTCCTCTCCTCTCTCTCTCCAAACCGTGAGCCCTAGGGGAGACCCCTAAGGATTTTCGTGAGTTATATTGCTGGTCCTAGTTGGGTTTTGCAAATCTAGAGTTTTGAACCTTAGTATTATTGGTGATAGAAGGTCTACACCATTGATCCATCTTCTTCCTCTTGCTTCCATAATTCCAAAGGAGATTCTAAAGCTTTGTGGGGATAGCGAAGAACAAGGATCGAGCTTCTAGTATTTTTTCGGAGAAATCTCTACAAAGAGTTTTGATAGTTCGAGTGGATTACGCTTCACCGGTGAAAAAATTCACCGAGGTAATATGACTAAAACTCTTAGATAATTTTGATGCTTTTTATGGTGTTAAGATTTAGGGGATCCAATTTCCGCATAAATTTTTATCTGGATCCCCCTTCAGAAGGTCCAACGATGATTATGTTCATCTATGTTGAGCAAAACCAATATACATGGCATAAGAATCAGAAATCTATTTAAACCATCTCTGGGACCAAAGTAATAGTGTGCTGAGAGCTTGTGAAACTTGGATTCACTGTTCATGTGAATAATTCTTATAAAAAGGTCCAAAAAGCCTTGATGTAATCATGATTTTATGCTTTGAAATGAAAAGTAGTATATTGGAGGTTTTTAAACCTTAAAGGAAGTGTCACTTCATGTTTATGGTTGTTGAAAACAATAAGGAAAAGGTCCTAAGTAGGATGGAATGTGAAAAATCAACAAAATAGGCAAAATCGGGTTCCACTCGTCAACGAGTCCATCTCAGGAAAAACCACTCGTCGACGAGTCCAACTCGCAAAAATCGCGAATAGTTACGAACAAATGGTATTTTTGATTTTTGGTAACCCCAACACTATAAATACCCAGTTAAGGGTTCTAACACCTTGAGAGACAATATTTGAGAGAAAAAGAGAGAGACCTAGGGTTCCAAAAGGAGCTTTCCATTTGAGATCAAGGTGGAGCTCGATCCTTGCTTCCAAGACTTCCTCAAGCTTGAATCTTCTTCCTCGAGCGTGGACCTTCACCCTCAAGCCCAAGTTCGTGTCCAAACCATCTTTCAAGCCAAGATTTGGCCTTTACAAGGTAAGTATGCCTTACTAGTTGATTTAGTGATAACCTAGATCCTAAACTTAGATTTTTTAAGCATAAATGTTGAGAATTGGGTATGAGTAGTTCCTATTTTCTAAATTGATCATGTTTCCCTAAAATGTATGAACTATAAAGCATATTATGAATGTAATAGGCTAAGTACCCATGGTTGATGCAATGTATGCTATATTAATGATGCCCTATGACTATAAATGCATGTTTAAAGGTATTTCATGAATGTAACTACGCTTTCAATTCCAACATGTGGTTACTTTGAGTTTTCCTATGATAGCATGATGTTCACAAAATCCCTTATGCACAAGCATGTATTGCATGACCGTGATTTTTACATACAAGAAATTAGAAGTAAACCAAACTACAAGACAAGTGATTCCACGAACGAATGATAATGTCAAACTTTTGGTTGGTCAAGGATAGGGCATATCCAAGGATATGTCATATATGGCTTCAAGAAAAGACAAGCAAGAATGATAATGTTAAACTTTGGGTTGGCCAAGGATATTAGTGTGTATTTTCTATTTCAATGAAGGGTGTCTACACACTCGGCTTCAAGTCGTTTCAAGCATTTTCGATGAGGGGTATTTACATACCCAGCTTTCAAGTAGTTTCAATGGCACTAATATCTGGCTTCAAGAACAAAAACAAGACAAGACAAGCATGGTTCTCACATGACAAGAACAAAAAGAAGACAAGACAAATATGATTCTCACATGACAAGAACAAGAATAAGACAAAACAAGCATGATTCTCACATGACAAGAACAAGAATAAGAATAAGATAAGACAAACATGATTCTCACATAACAAGAACAAGACAAGAATAATGTTTTAAGCACGTCAAACAAGTTTTGAAAACCCGAAAAGCTAATTCAATAATGATCTATGTAGTATGCACATATGATTTAAATAAGGATTTTGCACTTGGGTTCTTGCATGCACATGGATGTATTGTTTAAATTTCCAGTATGCAATGAATTGTAATATATCCCTATTAGCTAGTAGCTTGTACTTGCTGAGTGTTTCAATACGCAGCCGTATATTTTGATATTGGGAGGTATACCGTTCGATATCTGTGTTCCCAGTCCATGGATCGAGGAAGACTATGGTGAGGAGGAGCCTCATGTGGAGCCTGCATTAGAGCCTCAGGTGGAGGCTAGAGACTTAGATAGTTGGCCCTATCAGGATGATTACTGAGAGAGAGAGAGTTGTATATTTTGTATTTTGATGGGTGGGCATGTCCATTCTTAGTTTTGGATGTTGTTATTGTATAAAACTCTTGGAATACAATTATGTATGTAAAAGAAAATTTTGGTTGGCTTCCGCTGTAGTATGCTTTGCTATTATGCAGGATGGTTGATATGCAAGTCAGGTCACGAGCCAAAGTCTCCTAAACTCATAAGGGGGATTTTAGGTCGCGACAGTGTGTAAATTCAGTACATGGCTTAAGAACAAGAAATCTAGGTAATCCATCTTTGGGGCCTAAGTAATACAGTGTGATGAGAGCTCATGTGTAAATTCAGTTATTATATGAGCAAGATGTTGTCTAGTAATTTTAATAAGATAAAATTTGTGGTGCTCATTATAAGAAATCTGACGATTAGGCACGGACAAATACCATTAGCAATGCTTAAATATCCTTTGCTAAAGGTATTAGCAATGGAAAACAGGCCATCGCTATTCCGTTGGTGATGTTCGTGTCGCTAAAGTTTTTGCAATGGAAATTGTAATCCGTCACTACGTTAGCTACAAACGACGTTCGTCGTTATAGGGTTAATTTTGCTCTTCAATTTATGGTGGATTAGCAACAGTTTTTCACACTTCACGGTTATTATCGAATTAGCGATAGACAATATCCTTCTCAAATGTTTTGCTAGTGACGAAAAGAACATTGTCGCTAATTACCGAGGGAATTATTTCCGTTACTAAAAGCCCTTTTTTTGGAAAGAACACTGTCGCTAATTACCGTAGAATTATTTCCGTTACTAATATCCCTTTTCTGGGACGGAAATGTATTCATTGATAATTTCTGGAAAATTAAGGCCAGATACATTTCCATCACTAAAATCAGATATTTTTTTACAAAAAAACTCACAGTCGGCCATTAGGGTTTCAGATTGTCTTCACAGCGCCAAAATGGTGAAGGGACGCCAAGGAGAGAGAGTCAGACTCTATGTGAGAGGAACGATTCTTGGGTACAAGAGGTCAAAATCAAACCAGTACCCAAACACATCGTTGATCCAGATCGAAGGCATGAATACGAAGGAGGAGGTCACCTGGTACCACGGCAAGTGCATGGCTTGCATTTACAAGGTGAAGGTAAAGAAGAAAGGATCACACTACCAGTGCATCTGGGGCAAGGTTACCAGGCCACACGGTAACAGTGGAGTTGTTCGCGCTAAGTTCAAGTCCAACCTTCCTCCCAAATCCATGGGATCAAAAGTTTCAGTTTTCGTGTATCCGAGCAACATATGAGTGCCTGGGTACCTGTAGGCTCCAGGGCGAGGAGTAGGCGAATCAGAGAGATTTGGGTTTCACCTTATGTTAGGAGCCAAGTTTAAGGTTTGGTATTCAGGAGCTACACTAGCTAGTTGTTTTTGTACTTTGTTTTGTTAATTTATGTTGAAGAACAAGATCATTCTGGATAATTCTTGCGACTAGATTTTGCTACAGGAATTTTCACTTCATATTTTTTTTTTAAATAAGGTATATATTATTAAAACCTGTAATCAGTTAATTCAAAACATGTAACATGTTTGTTTTAATTTAGTAATTATAACTTAGTTTTCAAATTAGCTTAAAGCGGTTTTATGGACTAGGTAACCACCTTTAGCAAGTGTTTATGGGTGCCAACACATTCCCTTAACTCAACCAAATCTCTTACACAGCTCCATTCTCAACCAATTTTCGTAACAATTAATAATTAGGATTCCTATTCTACCCTTAAATTAGAAAAAGTGGCAACTCCTTTCTGTGATTTTTTTATTTTTCTTATTAAGGTTTTTCAAATATAGACTGGTGCTAAATCTCGTGTCCACATACAAGATATAACAATGCTGGCACCATAGGGGTTAGAATAAGTGGACTCTTTTTTTTTATTTTTCTTATTAAGGTTTTTCTAATTTAAAATGGTGCTAAATCCCAAGTCCACATACAAGATATAAAAATGCTAGCACCATAGGTGTTTGTGGCTCAAGGGAGTACCTTACAAATTGCAGCCTAAGTTTTCAACCTTTCAATGTATGGGGCATGTATTGCAAGCATAGCCTGGAAATAAATATCACAATACCCAAGAATTCGAAATGTTGTTTCATAGGATTTCTTCCAATCACTTTGAAATATTGATGTGGAAATCAACTTTTCTACCAAGTAATTAAGGCATGTTCCAAGAGAGAGAATCGTTTGTAAAAAAAAAGAAACATACAAAACCTCCAGTGTTAAATGATAGATGATGGGTAAATAATGCCCATGCACACACGCATGCGCACATATATACATCAAACAAAAAACTCAAAGAACAGCACCAGTCATGAAACGATGGTTCAGTACAGCTTCTGCAATCGGCCGTCTACGGAAGTCTGGATTCAGCATTGCCTGCACAAAGGAATTATCAACATTAGAAAACAAACTTAAATCTTTTTACTAATAGCGATCCTCTAGTTTGTGACATAAATGAAAGCTACTGCCTCTGACATTCAGAATCAACCCCTCCTTGACAATTTAGAAATCCCCCAGCAAATCTGAATCAGAAACAAAAAAAAAAGACTACTCTACCAACATCAATGAAATAATGATCATACTACAATTTTAAATGTGTAAACAATAAAACTGAAATAAATGAATAGGCTAAAATATATGGTTTTTTTTCAAGGAGAGAGAAATTCATTTGTAGGAAGAGGCAGAGCTAGAACCATCCTGTACATGACAGAACTGGAGAAAGACCGCTGCTATATACATTTGGGACTAGAGACCTGCTTAGACTGACAATGAGGGCTTTCTGAGCTTTGAAGTGAGCTTCGCAATTTGCCTCTCTTCTGATGCGGTTGAGGGCCGCTGCCTGACACTGTGCAACCAGGCTTCTGGATGTCTTCAATAATGTTGAGAAGCTCCCAGTGTATGGTATGTATGATTCCAGGCAAATAATCAAGAATTTCCTTTGAATCGGATTCAAGAATAAACCTGACCCAACCGAAGGCTACTGCTAGCTGAAGGCCGTGATGGATAGCTTCAGCTTTGGTGACTCTGGCAGCCCCCCCCCCCCCCCAACTAAGAGGTTTCGAAGAAGAAAAGGTGATGTCACCAAGATGATTACGGACCACAACACCCACCCCAGCTGCAATTCCACTAGTTAGGGCCATACCATCCATGTTAATTTTAAGCCGGAGGATTCCATTTGATCGCCTCTCTGGACAAATCGGAACAGTTGGGGGACAAATGAGATTTGAATCCGAAGGCTGAGATAAGCTAGTGACTTCCTTGTAGAGGTGTTCCACTCGATGGACTGCTCCAATTGGGTCTGGACGGCCACAATTAATATGAACCTCATTCCAGTGCTTCCAAATGCACCATAAAGTCAAGCTGAGACGGATAGCTAGATCCATGTTGTTCACTGAGAAAGAAGGGTGTTTTGACCAATGGTTCCACCATGCTGTTAGGGACGACTCAACCAGAATGGGATGATGTAGAGAGAGCTAAGATCCAAAGCAAATGTTGCGCGCACAAGGACATTCTAGGAAGAGGTGGGTGACCGATTCCTCAGCCATGCCGCATAGGGGACAAATAACCTCCACTTGCATCCCTCTACTCCGAAAGTTTGAGGCAACTGCTAACACATTATGGGACGCCTTCCATAGGAAGGTTTGAATTTTGGGGGGATTGGGATTTTCCAAATCTTTTTCCAATCAAGATCATCCATCAATGGAGGAGAGCCACCGGCAGACGGTTTTTGGGCTTCCAGCATTTGTTTCACAAGGTGAGAAATTGCCGTTGTTAGAGAAGTGCCACACCAATCTATTTGAGGCATTGTGACTACTAATAGGGATTTTCTTGATTTCCTCTTCTATAGCTCTCAAAAACATAGAGAGGAGACGATTCCTATCCCAACTTCCTTCAGCTTGATCAATGAAAAATGAAACACATGTATAATCCAAAATAGAATTGGAGAACGAAGCGGTTTGAAGGAAGGTTGATTTGGTAGCCAAGGGTCATGCCAAATTCGAACTCTCTCCAGACCAGATTTGCCACCTCAGGCCCCTTCCGAGTATTGTACGACCTACAACAATGCTCCACCAACCATCTATCATCTATGCATGCCTCTTGGGGCTGGTTTCAAGTCTAAGTTGGCTTGGATCCCGGTATTAGAGAGGTTCAGAAAGACTCTCTGGTTGGAAATCCTCCCCTTTCGAAATGGAGGAAAGGGTCTCTTATCAAAAGTACTCTTAGCAGTCTTCCAACTTTCTATATGTCCCTTATTACTATCTCCCAATCGATTGCCGCTTCTCTTGAGAAGTATCAACGGAATTTCCTTTGGAATGGCAAAGGAGATAGTGTTAAATATCATTTGGTGGCTTGGGGTAAGATTAGTTGGACTAGGAAAGGCAGAGGTCTCGATCTTAAATCACTTGTTAAGTGAACAATACTTTGCTAGGAAAGTGGTTCTGGAGATTTGGGGAGAAAAAGGAGAGTTCATGGCATGCGGTCATATGTGACTAGGTATGGTGAGCTCTCGGTGTTGGGCTCTGCAGGAGGTAAAGGGTTTGCATGGGGTAGGGTTGTGGAAAGGGAATATGGCAGTTGGTGGTTTGATTGTGCCAAACTTCAGTTTCGAGGTAGGTTGTTAGAGGTTAGATTTTGGAAAAAGTGTGGTGCTGCTCAGTGAAACTTAAGGATGATTTCGGTAGCATTTTCCTACTTACTAAAGATAGGGAAGCCTAAGTTGGAGATTACTTCCTGATGAGTGAGGTCAGGGTGGTGTGGTGTCTTAAATTGAGACGTAATCTGAATGATTGGAAAGTGGAGGTTTTGGGCAGGCTTTCAGAGTGCCTTGCTTCTTCTTAGATGAGCTCTCAGGGTAAAGATATCAGAGTTTAGTTTAGAGGCAACAATGGACGATTCTCAGTTAGATCATTGTTACAGTCATTGGAGTTAATTCCACCTAGTTCTTTTCCTCATAGGGTGGTTTGGAATCTTGGTATTCCTTTTAAGGTATCCTTCTTCCTTTGGAATGCAGTTTTGAATAAAATTCTGACTTATGATCATTTGAAAAGTATAGAGTGGAGGATAGCAAATCGTTGTTACATGTGCCTTCGTGAGGAAGAGTCAGTGGAGCATCTTCTTTTGCATTGCCCTATCGCGAATGAGGTGTGGAGGTTCTTCCTCTCTCGAGTAGGCGTGGAGTGGGTTTTTCCTTCCTCCTTTCTAAACTTCTTATCCTGTTGGTTTGGGGTAAGTGTGGATGGGGCACAAAGCGCTATTTGGTCGGTCTTTCCTAATGCCATAGTTTGGTCATTGTGGAAAGAAAGGAACAAGAGGGTTTTTGACGACTCTCTTTCTTCTTCTCTCTGCATTTGCTCTCGTATCCGCCTTCTCGTTTTGGAATAGGTTTCCATTGGGCATAATGGGGAGGGGGTGGGTGAGATATTGGGCTAAAGCCTAGCTTTTCACCCATCTTGTCTTGAAGGATCCTTCCTTGCTGGCTTTGTTGTCTTTTTTGTTAGCATTTCTTTTGAGTTTACTCCCTTGTCAACTCCTTTTGTATTCATGATTTGCTTATTTCAAATCAACATATTTATACTGCTTACCGATCAAAACAAAAAATCTAATCTAGTTTGCTTAATCCAAAACCCTAACCAGTAACCCCTGAATCGGGAACACATTCTAAGACCCTAACCCTAAACCTTATAAAACCCCAACTCTAACCCCCTAAAACGGTAACCTCATAAAACCCAAATCCAAATTAATGGTTTAGTATATTTTTATTTTTTTATTTTCTGCCTCTCTAGTGGTTGATTAAATTATGTCCCTAATCCCCTAAATATTGATCAAATTTTAATTAAATCATGACACTAATTTCCTAATTAATTAAACCCTAACCCTAAATTAAACCCAGAAGTTCAAGAAAATAACTTGAGTTGTTGTACATGAAAGTGAAGGCAGGCATCCTAACAGAGGATGACGGAATTAGGGTTTCAGTGAGGTTCGGTTTGTGCCTCCCATGCTAATTCAAAGCCCCCAGATCCTCCATCCTTTGTTCAGATCCTGCGGTCTGCTGTTCCTCCATTACATTCTCCTTTTTCCTCCCTTGATGTATCTTCGGATACCTTAAAAAAGGTCTCCTCCCACCAAGGTGAACCTGCAATCTTTTTTTCTTCAGAGGAGACAAGTCTTCTCTCCTCTCCTCTTCGATTTGCCCTTGTTGCTAAGTATTCCTATGGCCATCCATCCATTCATGCCATTAAATCTTTCCTTAAGAACACCCTGCATGTTCGTTTGGAGTTCTCTGTGGGCATTATGGACTCCCGCCATCTCCTTCGAAAGTTTTCGACTGAAGCAGATTTTCTCCTAGTTTGGCTAAAGAAAGCAGTTTTCATTAAATGCTATGTTTGGTTGTTGAGAAAATAGATGAAAATATGGAAAAGAAAAGAAAAGTTTGGATTTCTAATATAATTTTTAGTTGTGTTTTATCCAAGTTTCTTTTCTTTTCCATGTTTTCACTTATTTTCTCGGCAACCAAACATAGGGTAATGGTTTCCTGTTTAGATTCATAAAGTGGACGCCCCACTTCAAGGCTGGATCGGAACCATCCCTTGTTCGGATCTGGATATCCCTTCCCCATCTACCTATCCACCTGTATAATGTTTTGTCTCTGTCTTCTATTGGTAATATCGTTGGCAAGGTTCTGAAGATTGATGGTCCCACTTTAGCAGACTCCCGTCCTAGTGTTGCGAGGATTTGCATTGAGGTAGATCTGTTGAAAGTTAACCCAGATCGATTCTGGTTAGGTATTGGAGAAAACAAAATATCGAATATGAAAGAAACCTTCTCTTTTGCAAACACTGCTTCAAGCAAGGTCATTCAATCGATGCTTGCAAATTTCTGAAAGAAAAAACGGGAAAACCAATGGAAGCGGATCCTAAGAACCCTGTAGCTACTGAAGGTACTCTGAAACCCACTAACGAGTGGGTTGGAAAA
Source organism: Tetracentron sinense (assembly GCA_015143295.1). Classification (NCBI taxonomy): domain Eukaryota; kingdom Viridiplantae; phylum Streptophyta; class Magnoliopsida; order Trochodendrales; family Trochodendraceae; genus Tetracentron; species Tetracentron sinense. Next base: position 23,434,533 of record CM026571.1, read on the forward strand.
GTGTTCACGAACCCTTTGTTGATTATTGCAGATTACAAAGAGGAGAACAGTCATATCTTTTAAGGAATCTGCAGTCAATCCTTTGGATGATGCCTATCCCCTTTCTCAAAAAGACAATCAGATTATGGCCCTTCAGGTAATCCTAATTCCCTATATCAGAATGAATGCACCGCATAACTGATTGCTGCAGGTCCAGATTTGAAAAGATTAGTTAAGCACCAAGCAGATTTCCCTTTGGTTGACGTTCATGAGAATGTTGATGATTCTCTTCTACATCAGACCATGTAAGGAATCATAACCTCCACAAGAAGAACCAAGTAATGTCCTTAGAATCCTCCAATACAGTTGCTCAACAGCGTCAGAATACATTTTTCTTCCAGGAACCCATCATGGAGCTGAACAACTCAGACCCTACTGTGGATAATGTAGAGTGTAGATCAGAAGATCTGGTGGTGGGGATAGCTGGTGTGGGTACTTAATGCACATCACATTCTCGATCAAGTGATTCAGAGAGGCTACATGATGAGAATTCTGATTGCATTCCCTATGCTCATGTAGATGCCTCTACGAGTCAAATTTCAGACTCATGAATTCCTACTGGGCCCGGTAATCAAGAGGTTAGTGTAGAGAAGACCCCAATTTATTTCAAGACTGAAGAGCAGGATGCAGACAATGATCCTCAATTGAGGGGCATCTCTATTATTTTCAATAATTTGCAAACACCTAAATCATTAGGTTCTACTATTAAACCAGTTATAGGTGAAGATGTGAGCAAAGGAATTGGGGCTTTTGCTACAATCAATGAGTGGAACTACGCTAAGATTTTTTTTTGACAAGATAAATCCATTAGGTGAGCCGAAGCAAGTTCGTAACAAAATTCCTATTGAAGAATCCGAAGAAGAAGACGGTTTTCAACATGTGACTTCAAGGAGAAACAAGAAGAAGAATAAAGCTCTAACAAGTGATTCTACTCAAGGAATAACAAAGAGGGAGGTTAGGAAACCTACTCGATTTGAGTAGTTTTACTTTCACAGTTAAGTCCAGTATCTTTGTGCCTTTGTAGAGGAAAAGGTTTTATGTCCCCTCTTGCTTTTTCTTATTAATAAACCGGTAGGGGTCTGCCAACCCCACCACTCCAACTCCCTCTCAGTGGCTTAAAAAAATTAAACCCAAATTCTTAATCCTACTCGAAACCCTAACCTAACCAAAAAACTAACCCCAATCCTAACTGCAAACCCTATCCCTAACATAAACCCTAACTTAAAAAACTAACCTAACCAGAATCCTAACCTAATAAAAAAATTCCAATCTGTTTACATTAGTTTTAGAGTAAACAAAAATTGTTTATAAATTTGATATTGCATCTGTTTATTTTGTAATTAGTTTGAGTAATCTGAATCTGAGATTAAGGTCTAATTGTTGTTTTAGAGTAACCTGAAATTCTGAATCTGAGATTAATTTCTGTTTATAATTATTTTTTATTTGCATAATTGTTGTTTTAGAGTAATCTAAAATTCAGAATCTGAGATTAATTTCTGTTTATAATTAGTTTTTTTATTTGCCTAATTGTTGTTTTAGAGTAATCTGAGATTCCTAACTGAAGATGTAGAAAAAATATCCCATCATCTTCAATGACAAACAATTTATCACTTTTCTTTCTCGCCCTGCCCTGCCCTACCCTGGCCCTTGAGGGCAGGGTTAGGGCCTAGTCAATGAGGCCCTTGAAGGGCTAGGGCAGGGTTAGGGTCTTGCCCTTATAAGTAAGGGAAGTGTTAGGGCAGACCCTCACCCTACCATTTGACAGCCCTAATGGCAACTGAGATTGTGGACCAACAGGTTGTAATCATGGTTCAAAAACCCGAAAACTCGACTCGATTCGAAAGTTAGCCGGGTTGAGTAACTCGGAAAACTCAAAAAAAAAACTCGACTCGGTCCAACTCGGAATATATATGTAATAAATTGAAAAACCTAGGTTAAAAGCACTCAAAGTATGTTTGTTTTACAACCTCAAACCTATAAACTAGGTTTCACAAAACTCATTGTAGGTTGTCTTTGTAGACCCAAAAAAATATGATGCAAAAATAGTGACATTCGAGTTTAGGTTTTAAAAAAATGATAAAAGTATTCTATGACTCGACATAGTCCGAAGAGTTGAAAAACTCGGCTCAACTCGACCGAGTCACTCGAGTAACTCGGCCAATAGTGCCTCCTTCGAGTTTTGAGGTGACTTGACTCAAAATTCAGTTGAGTAGAGTAATTTGGCCGAGTTACTCAGGTGACTCGCCCAGTTTTCGAACTATGGTATAACGTGTTCCCCACTCCACCCTCTCTTCATGTGCCAATTTTTTTTAGGTTTGGGCCTTCAGTTTTTTTTAACATTTACATTGTTTTGAAGTCTAAATAGAATTTAATTGTGGCACATATTGGAAGTTCTGATCAAAAGTTAGTAGCTACATGTATCAAAAAAATCACACGGAAACAAATGTGGGAGACCAACTCGGATACGGGGAACTGGACATGGCGAACCCCAAAAAAAGATTCGGGGACACAGGAGGATTTTTTAACTTTTAATTTTAAAATTATTTATTTTATATATTATATGTATAATAATATAATATTAAAAGAAAAAAAAATTAAATATGAAAGAAAAATTATTGCAATTAACACTAATTAATGTCTTACAAACTACAATTCATCAAGCAACATAAATAAGACAGTTTAATGTCTTACAAACTACAATTCATCAAGCAACATAAATAAGACAGAATTAAAGTAAAGAAAGTAATGAAGTAATAAAGCAATGAAACAAATATTAATTTTAAATGCTAATGCTAATCTTAAAGATGATTAATTTAAAAGGATTTTGTAGCCCAAATTCAACTAATTGACACTCCTGTAATTCTTTATTTTTATAAACAAATGGATCATAGTTCTCTTCTTTCTCTACCGAACTCTCTTTTTTGGCGATGAGAGTTAAAAAAAGATTGCTAAAATTTAAGCTAATTATATGCATTTGTATGCCTTTTTGGTATAATAAACACTATGAGTTTCTGAGTATCAGCCATGTCTGTGTCCAACTATGTCCAAAACTCATGGATTCTTCTTATGAGTCACAACAATTGTGTCTGTGTCCATGTCCACACATTTCGACATGGGAGATGTCTGTTGTCTTAAGAATCTGCGCAACATAGTTGATGCATCTTGACACACCCTATATCTCTCAATACATAATAATCCCTAGTTCTAGCAACAGCAAGAGCAGAACTGTCTAGTATAATCTTTTGGGATTGAAGGGGAGCCTTCTTAAATCTACTGCACCTGTGTCCATAGATATGATACACCAGCAGCAAAATGGTATAGACGACAGGGAGGGAGGGGACTGGGGAGGGGATCGGGAAAATTCCCATTATTAGATGGATCCTATATGAGAGATCTCCTTCTCCAATTATCAATTCCATTGGAAATTTAACCATTCAATGTTTTTTGCAGCAAAGGGATCTCTAAGACAAGACCCCATGGATTGGTGGGTAACCTACCATATATATGTGTGCTGTGTATGGCAATGCAATTTATGTACACCACAAATTTGTGTATGCTCTATCAGATGGGTGCCTTAGTATCCCCTCAGATAAATAAGTTTCAGAAGTATCTTAACAATAAATAATTACAATGTAGAAATAAGAGAAACATCAATCATCACATTTTGCAGGCTAGAACTTGACCTGAAGTAACTCCCAACCAGCACCATCTCCGAGATCCAGAAAATTGACAGCTTCTAACAAACGATCATCTGCTAGACAGTACCTGAAAAGAAATGTGCAAATGTTGGGTCTGCCTAAAGAGATATACGCAACAAGTCCTGTGGGTCATAGTCTCATAGATCTTTTTCGTATATATTATCAATATCAGCAACTCTAAAACCTGGGCATTATAATGTTAGAAGATCATAATCCCAATTGTTACAAATTTCCTAGCCATACAAGCCATGCACAAGCAGAGGGACAAGATCTACCAACTCAGGTGTCCCACCTAAGAGATCTGAAACATATACCAATTGGATAATTACAAATGTCCAATCTATTGCCTTCTTTTGAATGGTCAGAAAAGCATATGGGGAATGGACCTGTAAAACATCTATCACTGGGATGTTTATGATTAGTCAACGGGTCAAAGTTTAGCCTAGAAGTCCAGTTAGGATCTATCAACTTTATTTGCATCAAGTGTACGTGACTAATCTTTGGGGTCAAATTTTTGTCCCATGAGATCTTTAACGTGGGACCCATCAAATGTGGTTACCACCCTTTGTATCCATGAGGAGTGCTAGGCCCAATCGCAATAACTGTCAATTTTTTCAAAGACAAGATTAGGTGCAACACATGGAGATATTTGATATTTTAACAGATTAAAAAGATAAAAATCAAGAGATGTTTGACATTTGTAGCCACCACATTGCGTCTATGGAAAATTGCGACTGAGGGTAGCATTTCTGTTGTATCCATAATTACCAAGTACGGGTATAATACAACAATGATCCATTCAAGAAGTACTGGTGTTACACGGCAAAAGTACATGAAATTTTAAAAATAATTAATAATTATAAATAAATAGGAATCATGATACTGAATACTAACAATCATTTAATATGGAATCCGAGTATTAAATACATATTATATGGTGACACATGTATAATACACAATACGACATAAGTATGTCGTTTTAAACGGTGACCCCACCCTATACATTTTATACGTGGATTTGGTAATTATGTTTGTATCTACAACAAGTGTATGGTAATAAAATCTATGAACCATCAGCAAATACTACAACAGCCAAAATATCCTAATGGAGGAGTTGCAAGCTTCAATTTAACCCTTTACTAGTTTGTGGCATAGTTACCAAGTACAAGTATGAGTATAATACGACAATGATCTGTTCGGCACACGGTAAAAATACGAGAAGATTAAAAAAATAATTATTATTATAAATCAATAAAAATCATGATATTAACTAATAACAATCGTTAAATACGGACTATGGATTTAACAGGGTAAAAGTATGACAAAAATACGTGTATTGTACACGTTTAATACATAATTCACGTATTAAACGGATATTATACGATGATACGTGTATAATACATAACACGGCAAAAATGTGTCATTTTAAACGGGCGACCCCCTAAGAGTATTATACGGGTACTATATGGGTATAATAGGGGTGTTTGGTAATTATGGTTTGTGGTTCTACATCAAGTTCAAGTCTCCGTGAGCATAGAATGAGAGCTTTTTCACATCAATTTTCCTTTGTGCGAATTATCGATAATTCAACCAAATTATCCCTAATTCACAAGTCAGCAAAATATCGACTTAGGATATTAATTATTTTATAATAATTTGTCAAATTTTACAATATTTCGCGAGCTACAATTTAATTCACAAAAAAAATAAAAAAGGAGAAATTGACTTGTACTAAAATATAAATATAACAAATTTTGGATTAACAGTAGAAACTTTGATAGTTCACCGAAAGACTTTGATTTTTGGGGGGTTTCTCTTGGGGTTTTTTTTTAAATTTATTTTCCCACCTTTCACTCAATTTGAGTCTCTTGGGTGAAAATCAACCCAAATAAGGTGATGATTTGCAGATACTCCATGCAGAAGTCTTATTCCGCAAAAAACCTCTTGGAAAGTACTTTAGTGTTTTTTGGATTTCTAAACTTAATTTATGTTCATTTCATATAAAATCATAGTATGTCTAATTTTCCGTTGGATTATCTATTGGCTTCAATCAAATTTTCTACCCTTACACTTTTTTATTTTTATGAATAAAATATTAATTCAAAACTTATTTTTATTATAAAAGGGTGTTTAATAGTCCATTTTAGGTTTAATTCTAGTAAGTTATATCTATTTGTCCGATCTATTGATGGGAGTGCTGCATATTATCCACCCATGGAAGTGCTACTGCATTTTTAACATGACGAGTACTAGCATTAAGTTTGGAAGTGTACATCCATGAATTATTATCTCACAAGTTGAGCCCAGTTGTGTGACTATCTACAGAACCCATACTATCGTTGTCAAGATCAGGACATCGATAAACTTGGTGCTTGTTAGGGTTTAGCTTTGTTAGGGTTTGAGAGAATGAGATAGAGAGAGGAAGAAGAAAGAGGGAAAGAGAATGAGAGAGATCGTACTCTCACTTCTCTACTTAGGCTATTATTCAAAAGATAGTAACTTACATGGGCCCAAGGCCCAATAGAGAAGAAAAAAACAAGACTATAAAAAAGGCTCAAACAAGGGACATTTACAACACTCCCCCCTCAAGCTGGTGCGTATATGTCACACATGCCCAGCTTGCCAAGAATACCATGTAACCGGTAGCCAAGAACCCCCTTTGTTAAGATATCCGCAAGTTGATCTCCAGTCCTCACATAGGGAGTGCAAATCTCCCCAGAATTGAGTTTCTCTTTCATGAAGTGTTGGTCAATCTTAAATGTGTTTTGTTCTATCATGTTGCACTGGATTGTGGGCAATACTGATTGCGGCTTTGTTGTCACATTATATATTCATCGGCTTATCTACAGAAAAACCCAGTTCCTTTAATAGAGCCTTCAACCAGAGTAGATCACATATCCCGTGAGCCATAGCTCTAAACTCAACCTCAACACTAGACCTTGCAACAACTCTCTGTTTCTTGCTTCTCCAAGTTACAAGGTTTCCCCCAACAAGCATACAATATCCAGACGTGGATCTCCTATTAGACAGAAATCCCGCCCAATATGCATTAGTGTAGGCTTCTACTCTCAAGTGTCCATGACAACCAAATAAAATTCATTTTCCTGGTGATGATTTCAAGTATCTAAGAATCTTGTAGGCTGCATCTAGGTGTGAGGTTTTTGGGGCATGCATAAACTGGCTCACTACACTCACTGCATAGGCTACATCAGGGCGATTATGAGAGATAAATAAGAGGACCAATAAGTCGCTGATACTTTCTTGTATCACCAAGGGACTCCCCACCATCTCCTGTTAGGTTGTGGTTCTGTTCTATAGGAACATCTAAAGGTTTACAACCCAACATTCCGGTTTCTTTGAGGTCTAGGATGTACTTCCTTTGGGAGATAAACATACCTTTCTTTGAGCTAGCAACTTCTATGCCAAGAAAATACTTCAATTTTCCCAAGTCTTTAATCTCAAACTTTGTGGCTAGTTGAGACTTCAACTTCTTTGCTTCATGTTCATCATTTCCTATCAGCACAATGTCATCTACATACACACTGAGGGTTGTTGTCTTTCTCCTGACAATGCTTAATGAATAGAGTATGTTCTGCTTGACTTTTGAGTGTACCCCTGTTTCTTCATCACTCCACTGAACCTTTCAAACCAGGCATGAGGAGACTGCTTTAAACCATATAATGCCTTCTTTAGTTTCCACACCTTCCCTTGAGCAATAAGAAACTTGAACCCAGGGGGAAAAGTATGGAATTAGGCTCCGGTTTTTGAACAATTACAAAAACCAACTCCCTTTTTAGGGAGTTATTTTTCTCAGCCTCCGCACGTGTGTAGCGCTGAAGCGTGCGGTAGGGGTTGTGAGAAAGTCCAAAATGCCCCCATTCTAAACACTTAACAGTTTATGTCTAACTCCCCATTCCATCGATTACCGATTTCGAAGGAAGAAGAAGAAGGAAATTTCGAAATCGTCAAATTAAGAGGTCAAATTAAGAGGTATGGATTGAAACCCTAATCGAAACAGTTTAAAATTTCCAAATCGAAATAGTTTCGTTCATTTTCTGCATTTCGAACTCATTATGGATTGAAACCCTAAAACCTAAGGAAGATAAACCCTAAGGAACTAAAACCCTAACGAAGATAAACCCTAAACCCCGGTAAGAAAAATCCAAAAAATCCTTAAACAACATGAATAAGATTTACAGTCTTGAATTTGAGATAACAGTCTCGAATTCAAGATGCTTATCTCGAATTCAACACTGTTATCTCGAATTCAAGACAACAATCTCAAATTCAGGCTCTTTATTTTCGAATTGATTCTTAATATGTATTACTAATATTAAGGAAGCTAAACCGTAAACCCCTGTAGGAAAATTCCAACGTTCCTTTAAACAGGCTGAATTCGAGATTACAGTCCTGAATTCAAGACACCAATCTCGAATTGGAGACTGTTATCTCAAATTCAGGACTATAAATTTTGGAATTTAATCTTACTATGTATTACTAATCAATTTTATTAATACTTGGAGATTCAAGATGCCAAAAAACAGAGAAAAAGGGGATGGCAAAGGCAAAGAGAAAGACAAAGGGAAGGGGAAAGAGGTGGAAAAGGCCCAACCGTATGTGAAATGTACTATGAAAGAATGGTTTGAAAAAATAAAGCCGCACTTGGAGGCCCATCCTAAGAGAAAGTCTTTGTGGATGCAAACTTGCATTGGACATCTTTATGATTTGCCCAAAAATCTCCAATGCGGTCAGGCATTGCACCACCTACTTCAAAGGCGTAGGGATGCACTTACTTTTGATGTAGCTGGTAGTGTTATGAGATTTAGGTTGTTAGACTTCACCCTGATAATGGGTTTAAATGCTAATATAGGTGTCCCTCCCGCAATAATACATGCCAGTTCTCCTACTTCCCTAAAGGTTCGCAAGTTTGGTGAAGCACAACTTATAAAAAAAATTGGACCTACTTAGAGTGTTCGAGGCGTGTGACAATGATATGGACGCAATCAAGATTGCATTGGTTCTATATGTGGAGTTATTAATCATTGCAAAAGAGACACACTCGAACATCGAGATTGACTACTTGGATCTTGTAGAGGACCTCGATGCCTTCAAAAAATACCCGTGGGGCACTGTAGGGTACTCGATATTTATATTTAAGAAAAGTATTGAAATGGCACATATAGATACTCCACAATACAACATTAACGGATGTTGTATTGCTTTTCAGGTATATTATATCATTTGTTTTTTTGATCAATGATATAATATACCTGAAAAGCAATATTATATCATTGATGTATGTTTAATTTGTAATTACACTCCTGTTTTTATTTTCATTTCAAATTCTAATGATGACAGGTTTGGATGTTTGAGTGCATTCCCGTACTTGGGAAATTATGTTCTCGCGGATCTCCGCCTACTACTGAGATGTTCCCTCGTGTTTTACGTTGGAAAGATACTACTTATAAAATCTACAAGACATTGGAAGAAAAGATATTTAATTTAGAAGAGGTACAAAAGTTAGTACAAAGTTATATATATTTTGTTTGCTTAGTTCTAACATAATTTTATGTTCACAGCTTGAGGTTCTTAAGTTGAATGTCACTGATCGTGAGAATGAGCAAGAAGTAGTTAGGGGTGTCTTTGCACGAATGGGATCTGAGGATGATGATGATGATGAAGATGAGAATAGGATGAGGAGGAGGATGGTGTTGAGGAGGGTGGTGAGGAGGATGAGGTGGAGGGAGGGAATGGTGACGGTGATGATGACGAGGAGGAGGATAGTCCCCCCCAGGACATGAGCAAAGGTCAAAAATTGTAAGTAACGAGCACCCAGTATTTCGAGTTCGAATTCTTTTTGTTCATTTTTGTTTATGTCAAAGTCATTATCGAACCTTAAAATTAACAAAATTGAAACCCTAAATAAAGTAGAAAAAATCCAAACTTTTGTAAGCAGCCCCAAATTCGAAATTTTTAGCCTGAATTCAAGATTACAGTCTCGGATTTAAGATTAAAGTCTAAATTCGAGATAACCATCTCGAATTCGAGACTGTTATCTCGAATTCAATACAAAATCTTGACTTCAGGCCCATTTATTCAATATATTTACATTTTATTGTGTCCTAATGTCTACCATTTTTTCGGGTACACAATGTACCAACGCACAATGTACAAGCGAAATCACACTCATCTTTGTACAAGCGTCTGAAACGTTATTTTGCCCGACGTTTTGATGCCTTAGCCACGAAAATGGATTGCTTGGCTGAGAGATTTGATAATTATGCATCAGAAATGAGGGCTATGAGAAAAAGGGAAAGAAAAAGAGATAGAGAAAGAAAAAGAAAAAGAAGAAGAAAAGATAGAGAAAGAGAAAAAGAAAGAGAAAGAGAACGCAAAAAGTATGTGACCCCTAGTGATTAAGAAAGAACGATCTTTTCAGGGGGGCAGGTGGGTGATGAAGAAAGAACAGCCTTTTCAGGGGGCAGGTGGGTGATGAAGTAAGAACAGCCTGTTCAGGGGGGGAGGTGGGTAATGCTGAAATAACGGTTTTTCAAGGTGATGATGACGGAACCCTAACAAGAGTTGAGGGAAGGCCACAAAGACTTACAATCATTTCGAAGCATCTCTGCTCCCCTTACTTGAATACTAGAGTGAAGAAAAAAATGACTGGGAGCATGATCGCTAAAGATCCAATGAGGGCAGCTACGGTAGCTGAAACAAAGGCCCTACGACATTTTTTGAATACGGAGGCAAATCCGAATAATATTAGGTAATTTTATCTAATTGTGAATTCAAAAGTACATGCATAAATGATCATATTTCCCTACTTTAATTATTTTAATTGTGAAAGATGATATATAACGTTCGAATCACTCTGGAGATGCTCGCTAGTGTGTCAACTAGCCAAAGCTTGATCGATTCCATGGTAACAGACTATTCTCGTCTTTAATTTAATATTGTCTATCTAAATTGTAGTTCTAATAATCTAACACTAATCCTTAAATGTACATAGCATATTGACATATGGATGGAGTTGTTGGCACAACGTCATGAGAGACATCCTGCTCTTTACACCCAGTCTCGTGTCTTTGTACCTACTTGGTTCATGGTAAGGCCTCTTCTTATTAGTTCATTATCCGTAACTCAATCTTTAAGGTATTCTAATTATTTAGTGTCTTCACAGGAATTCCTACTTCAAGAAGCAGACATGTTACGATCATATCTGAATGCAAACGACTCTGCGATGCGTGACTCATTAAGGGATCAATTAAATCCTAACCTTAACCCCATTGTTGAGGGGTCAAATGGGCAACCAGCCATGTGGTCGGCTGAGAGGGTGTACATCCCGTTTCTCCATGGCCATCATTGGGTGTTGGCAGTATTGGAACCCCGGATAAACCAGGTCCTAATTTTGGTCTCATACTTCACTTATGTCACAGAAATGTATGCAATAGAACTATGTACCATCAAAGAGTGCATCCCTGCCCTCTTCCATATGTTTGGCGACGTGGAGGCTCTAGGCAAGGACTGGGTGGTGCAGGAGGTCACCGAGTTACCAAAACAGAAAAATACGTAAGTCTATAAAAAAATAACAATTTATTTATAATTTACCTCACTTTTTTTACCTATAAAATACTGATGAAATGTGTTGTTTGTGTATCAAGCGCGATTGTGGAATATTCCTGATGAAATATGTTGATTTCCTATGTGCTGATTTGCAGATTCAGTTTAAGCAGGTATTAAACCTTATTTTCCTCTGACTCACTATTTATGCGCACAATATTTATAATTTATCTGACTCAGTATTTATGTTCATCGTATTTTTAATTTGTAAACTGATGTTATGGAGTTCCGGAAGCGGATAGCCTGCGAGATGATGGATGGGATTACCAATCCTTATTGATGGTTGTCAATGGGTGGGACTGTCTTTAGAGTGGGATGTCAAGAGGGGTGTCTTTTGGATGTACTAATTTTTTTTATGGATGTATGTTTAAACTTTCAAACCCGACATTGGATGTATGTATTGGATTTGTAATGGATTTATTATGGATGTAAAGGTTTGGATCAATACAGCTCATTTATAGTTCATTTACAGTTCTTGTCTCGAATTCAGACCTAATATTTTCGAATTCAAGCTAAAAAATCTCAAATTCGAGATAACCATCTCGAATTCAGGCTACAAAATCTCGAATTCGAGATTGTTATCTCGAATTCAGGCCTAATATTTTCGAATTCAAGCTAACGAAATCTCGAATTCGAGATAACCATCTCGAATTCAGGCTACAAAATCTCGAATTCGAGATTGTTATCTCGAATTCAGGCTATTGTTGCTTGCATTATTTTCTCAACTTCCAGATAACAGGTCCTGAGCCTAATTCGAGATTGTTATCTCGAAATCATCCTAACCAATCTTGAATTCGAGATGGTTATCTCGAATTTAGAGATATGTTTGTTAATACTGTAAAATGGTACATATCATGTTATAGCCATCAGTAAAGTAATTAAGGTCAATCTTCCTAAATAGTATCCTCCAAGCTTGAATGTTTTTCTTTGATGGATGTAACCAAGAAGAGCCTTTAATCACTGATTCGGCTGGATCGTAAACAGATGATCAGTTTGTGAATACTGTAAAATGGTATTGATTTGTAATACAATATTCGGATATACAAAATCTAGAATTTGATACAAAAACTCTTTGAATTGTCATTATGAAATGATCATACTTGTGAGATTACATTAGTACATGTTTGTCTATTATGACCACTTTGTTTGCATCTACCACATCTTACGGTAGACCTTTCTTCGCCTTGTGAAAGAATTCTATTCTTCCTCGGTCTTCCCTTATTTCTTTTTTGTACAGGAGGTTTCATCCGCTTGGTCTCGGCTGTTACTTCATCTAGGAGATCCCAATGTTTTTTGTCATGTACCGGATATATTGACTCTTCATAGGTGGCTTGATACATATCAGATGTATAGTAGGGAGAAAAGTATGCATACGGATCATGTCGATACTTATTACAGGCAGTCAAAACATATACACAAAGCAACTCCTGAACATCAAATTTCCTACAGGTGCAGGTACGTTCAAGAAGCTTCACTGTAGCATTAAATTCTCCCCTCACATAATACTCATACCGAACGATTCCATCACATTCCAGATAACGTGCTTTAGCAAGTCTCCTCTGCAATTTACCTTCAGCCCATGTTGTTAGGCTTCCATTCATTTCTATCGCTTTGTTACGTCGGTTAAAGAACATTCATTGGATCTTAAGACGCACATCCTCTAAAAGCACTGTGACTGGATATTCTCTCTCGCTTTCTTAAGCAAACTGTTGATCAATTCAACTATATTAGTAGTTACAATGTTATACCTCTGCCCAGGAAAGTATGCAGATGCCCATTTTTCTTTTGGAATTGCAGTTAACCATTTATGTGCCTCGGGGTTTGCGCTTGTAAGACGTGACATAAACTCTTGGAACTTGCTGAACATGCATGTCTTTACGGCCAACCAAAATAACGGTTTCAGTCCCTCGTCCTTGAATGCTGCATGCATATTCTGGCTAATGTGATATGAACAATAACTATGAACTGCATGTGGGAATGCAATGGGGACTTGACTTATCAAACTAGCGTGTCGATCAGTTATAATGACTAACCCTTCCATGTACCCAAGTGAGTCAACTAATTGTTTGAAAAACCACTTGTAACTGTCATTGTTCTCTGATTCAGCTATTCCATAAACAACTGAACATATGTGGTTGTCACCATCAAGTGATGTTGCTATGATTAAGATCCCCTTGTACTTGCCATTTAAATGCGTCCCGTCAACGGCTAATACTCTTCGTAAACTGAGCTGAAAACTTCTGATACAAGGTCCAAGGGCCACAAAATACCTTTCAAATGCACTAGTATCTAGGTCAGTCAATACTACAGTTACTGTTCCCGGATTGGTCCTGCGTAGGTCGTACAAATAAGCAGGGAGGTCAACGTACGACTGGTCGTATGATCCTCTAACATTTTCTATTGCAATCTCTCTAGATCTCCACGCTTTCCGATAACTCATTTGCACTCCATATTGTTTCCAAACATCATGGATAATCTCTTTGGGCCTAGATGTCACGCGACCCTCGATTCATCCCACGACCATGTGACTAACAACCAAACTAGATGTTTATCGATGATCGGGCCCAGTTAAGGGAAACCCACAAGAGTGATGTGAATTATAAGTCTTTATCTTGAAGACACCCGACTCATTCACCCTTGATGCACGCAACCTCCAAGTACAATTACCCCCAAGGCACTTAACTACAAACTTTGATTTATTTGAATCCACAACCCTGTATTGGAAGTTTTTTGTCATTACATACTTTGTCAACACATTCTGTAGGCTCCTCTTATCTTTAAACAATTGACCAAGTGAAATATCATCTGTATTCTCGAGTGCAGCTACAAAGCCTGAAGGATCGAAATTCACATAGTCATCATTGTCAATCACATTTGATGAAGGGCCTTGACTGACTTGCCGAAAAGCAAACCTAGAGGAGCTACGGATATCAACTGTTGGGATATTTGAGCGGATAGGACCCTCATCAAGATCGTCTCTAGCAACATCTTCATCTACCTCCACTAAATAATCATCATCATCATCATCATCATCATCATCATCATCTTCATCTTCATCACATTCACCAACATTAGCACATTCATTATCCTGAACACTGCAATCTTCACTATGGTAGTTGTCGCCCTTGCTGATATCACCATAATCTGCATATGTGTTAGGCACAAAACAAGTATATTGACTTGGTCCTATTGTCAAGTCTTCAAAGGGCCAAGGCACGGTTGGTAGGACAAGGTCGGGAACATACAGCGTAGAAGGCTGAAGGACATGACAAGTATCAGCCTCGTTCACATGGGGAACGACAGTCTCGTGATCAGGAAAACCTTTGTAACTCAAAGAGGGTGGACCACACTGTTGTACTCCCTTTGCAACTTCGCTTACATATATTAGCAAAAGTACATTATGAGTTCGTGCTCGCCCACATTCTGAAATAAATACCAACAAGTCTTCATCATCTTCAATATCAGTAGGAGGAATTGTCGGGTGTGTAGGGAACATAGACCTCACTCTAATCTCAGTTTCTTCCCGCCGGGATTTAGTCAATCGATAAACTCTACTCAAAAGTTGCTCATGTGTCATTCCACTAAACAACTGTATCAATTTCGATTTCCCAACCTCATATACGTGGGACCTGTGAGGGAGAATCTTCCATTCTCCGTCATAACAACAAATTACTAATACATTCATTATCTGCAACATCAAGAAAAAACAACGCAAAAACTCAATAATGTAAATGCTTTACAATAAAGACTTACAATATTACAAACAGTTCGAATATCGAATAAAATGTGTATCGAATTCACTAAATGTGTTATGCAATATCGAGATAATTGTCCTGAATTTGAGATAATCATCCTAAATTCAAGATGGTTGTCCTGAATTCGAGATAATCATCATAAATTCAAGATGGTTGTTCTGAATTCAATATGATTGTCATGAATTCGAGACAACCATCCTGAATTCAAGATGGTTGTCTTGAATTCAAGATGGTTGTCCTGAATTCGAGATAACCATCCTGAATTCGAGATTGTTGTCTTGAATTCGAGATAACCATCTCGAATTCGAGACTGTTATCTCGAATTCAAGATTGTAAATCTTATTCAAGCTGTTTTAAGGATTTTTTGGATTTTTCTTGTAGGGGTTTATCTTCTTTAGGGTTTTAGTTCCTTAGGGTTTATCTTCCTTAGGTTTTAGGATTTCAATCCATAATGAGTTCGAAATGCAGAAAAATGAACAAAAGCCTTATCGAAATTTTAAACTGTTTTGATTAGGGTTTCAATCCATACCTCTTAATCTGACGATTTCCAAATTTTAAAAATTTTCTTCTTCTTCTTCTTCTTCTTGCTTCTTCTTCTTCCTTCTTCCTCTTCGTTCGAAATGGGTAAGTTCTTCGATGGAATGGTTAGACATAACTATTAAGTGTTTACATGGGCATTTTGGACTTTCTAACAACCCCTCCCGCACGCTTCAACGCTACACACGCGTGGAGACTAGGAAAAATAGCTCCCTAAAAAGGGAGCTGGTTTCCATCATTTTTCAAAAACTGAAGCTTAATTCCGTACTTTTCCCGAACCCAGGGGGATAGTCATGTAGACCTCCTCTGCTAAGTCTCCATGTAGAAAGGCATTTTTCACATCAAATTGATAAAGGGGGTCAGTCTTGATTGGCTGCAAAGGAAAGAATGACCCGAATGGAATCCATCTTTGCTACAGGAGCAAAGGTTTCATGGTAATCAATTCCATGAGTTTGAGTGAATCCTTTGGCCACCAGTCTTGCCTTGTATCTTTCCACAAACCCATCTGACTTGTGTTTGACTGTGAACACCCATTTACATCCAACTAGTTTTTTCCCTTTGGAAGATCTAAAAGTTCTCATGTACCAATTTTTTCAACAGCCTCCATTTCCTCATGCATCACATCCTTAAACTCAGGATGAGTTGGCGCATCGGAAACACTGCAAGGCAAGTACACACAAGACATGGAAGAGGCAAAGGCACGATAGAAAGCAGATAGGGAAGTATAAGACACAAAGTTGGAGATGGCATGTTGAGTGCATGATTTCTAAGGGCAATAGGGAGATCATAGTCATCAATGTGAGAAATAGGAACAGAGTCAGGGTTGGAATCATTACCTGGGTTAGCCGGATTTGAGAAGGCCTCTTGGCAGGGAGCATGAGACATAGGTCGAGGTCGCCGAGAGTAGACTTTTAAAGGAACCTTCTTACTCCTAGCATTAACAATAGTGGAATCATGGATGTCAGCAGGAGTATCATGAATGTTAATAACATGAAGTGGAACCTGAGGAGACAACTCTACAACATCAACTTTCTTCTCCTACAGAGGAGAAAAACCAAGTAGCACGAGAAAAACCTTAAAAGAAGTACTAACATTAGACTTGGACTTAAGAAGATACACCCAAGTAGCACGAGAAAAGTCATCAACAAAAGTAACAAAATACTTATAACCAAAAACAGAAGTAGTGGGTGCAAGACCCCAAACATCATAATGAACAAGGTCAAAAGGTGAATTACTTTTAGTAGTGCTAGAAGGGTATGAAACCCGACAATGTTTTGATAATTCACATGTTTCACATTGAAATGAGGCATTAGATAATAACTGAGGAAACATCATTTTAAGGAGCAAAAAATATGGATGACCTAAACGGAGATGCCATCGCATCAACTTGGTAAAATCACTCCTGCTCCCTAGAGTAGACTGGTAAGCATACAACATGGGAGAGAGATCCAATTGATAAAGACTATCCTTCTTATAACCACTGCCAATCATCCTCCTCGTCACCAAGTCCTGAAACACACAATGAGAAGGAAAAAATGTGACACTACAATTGAGTGACTTAGTGATACTACTAACAGAGAGAATATTAGAAGCAAAGTTAAGGACATGAAGGGCAGTAGACAAATGCAGAGAAGGGGAGACTTAGATGGTACCCTTGCCAGTAATGGAGGACATGGTACCATCCGCAATACAAACTTTATCCCTCCCAGAACTGAGGTGGTAGGAAGAGAAAATTGAGGACATACCAGTCATATGCTTGGATGGGCCAAAATCAATAATCCAAGAGTGATGAGTAGACAAGACAGAAGCATTTAGGGCAGTGGCAGAGGTACCTGACTATGCAAGGGAGGATGTGGATGCAGTGGAAAGTGCCACTAAATGAGTCATAGCCTGACGCACGGCTTCCAATTCACGGCAAAGAGACTCCACATCATCTCTAGGAGCTTCAAAGGTAGCTGAAGAATGGGCAGTATGGGCCGAGGAATCTCCGAACCCTCCTGAACGACCCCCTCTCTATGTAGGTCTACCATGTAATTTCCAACAATGATCACGGGTGTGACGAGTCCGGCCACCTCCTCTATTACCTCCTCTTCCACCACGCTGGGAGATGGAAGAAAGAGCAGACCTCTCACGAACTGCTATCATATTGGGAGTCATCACAGCTCTTCTACCATCTTCACTCTGGATGTAGCCATAGACAAGGCTAAGGGAATCAGGAGGAGGCTCGCAACCAAGAATCTGAGATCGGGTATATTCATATTCTTGGTTCAATCCAGTGAGAAACTCAAAAATTCGCATCCGTTCAACCCATTTCTTAAAGGCAACGGCATTAGCAGAACAACTAGGATTGAAATCGGAGTAATGATCAAACTTTTCCCATTTCTCCCTCAATTTTGCATAGTACATGGCCAAGGACATCTCACCGTGGCGTGTTTAGGAGATGTCCCATTGGAGCTTATAGAGCTGAGCAAAATTACTTACTTTTGAGTGGGTCTGATCAAGTGTGTCCCACACATCCTTAGCAAATTTCAAGAACGCCATACCCCTGCTAATGTGTGGTAACACTGAGTTGTGAAGCCAAGACATAACAGTCAAATTCTCCTATTCCCATTTATCTTGTGTAAGATCCGACTTTGCTGGCTCTTTTATGGTGCCAAGGAGGTAGCCCAACTTACCCCTTGCGCCAATATACATGCGGACTGATTGTGCCCAATGCACATAATTCTCACCATCAAGCTTAACAGAAGTTATTTACAAGTGGGGATTGTCATTACTTGACGCCTCATATCTCACTCCACCACTTGGAGGCACCACATTGATCCTCTTCCGACATAGTCTTTGCTTAAAAAACTTGGAGTCTTTGGTAAACACAATTAGGGAACCAAACAAGAAGCCCAAACACCAACTACCTTCTTCAATACATAGAAGAAGAGAGAAAAACCAGTCGTGGAATGATTAAGTATTAACAAATCACTTCCAACACGATCAAAACCTGAAACAACAAATCAAAGATGGCAAAGACTTCCTACAACACTTTAGAGTCCAAACAAGGGGTTGTCCAACCCTTTCTATTCATTAAAATCACAAAAAAAAAACCATTTCTGCAGAAAAAACGGTAGCCCCAAGAGGTAGAAAAATGCTTACAACTCCCTCAATACTTCATGTAATAAGATGAGACCACTTTAGTATGGAAGTTATCACAAAAAAGGTTCCAAATAGGTGTGATGAACCATAATAAAAACAGGTCATATAGTTGCAGTCATCATTAAACTGAACCACCTATTTGCTTCGGAATTTTTCTGATTTTTCTTAAAAAACCATGTAACTTCTTCAATATTGCTCCAAATCACATGGGAATTGATTAAAAAAATTTCTAAAATCAAGATCTATAAGAAAAGACCTTCAAACCCTTTCCCATGAAGGCCCTAGGCCATACGGCTGATGTCAACCATAAGGCCTACACATCACTCTGGCTCCTTCTCTTCTTCTTTCTTAGTTGGTTTACTTGAACCTTGGTAAGCCTTGCTCTGATACCAACTTGGTTAGGGTTTGTTAGGGTTTAGCCTTGTTAGGGTTTGAGAGAATGAGATAGAGAAAGGATGAAGAAAGAGGGAAAGAGAATAAGAGAGATCATACTCTCACTTTTCTACTTAGGCTATTATTCAAAAGATAGAAACTTAAATGGGCCCAAGGCCCAATAGAGAGGAAAAAAAACCAGACTATAAAAAAGGCCCAAACAAGGGACATTTACAACAGATAACATCGACCCTCCACGCAATTCAATGTGATATTGATATAACAGTTCTTCTAAAGTATGGTCCTATTACCTATGTACTTATAATTGTTGAGTATTGACACCCATTTGAGTTTGTAATTCTTCAATTTGAGTATTGGGTTGTATTAAAAGCACTTATGTATGTTACATCCATGTATTAAATGCTATACATTGCTGCCAAAGCATGTTCTTCCTCTTTCCAAATGCATCTCATATGTACTTTAGTTTTTTTAGCCCCTTTTTATTATTCCTAAGCGTATTTATGTATGCTTTGGCATTTCTTTAAGTTTCAACTAAAAATTTCACCTTTTCCCCAAATTTTTCTTCATCTATTGAATTTTGTTAACTATTAACAAAAAAAAATCCCAAACTTCGATAATTCGGCCCAAAATTTGTTTTTACTGACATTCAAAACTTCTTGCAATTCCAAATTTTGAAACCTTGCTTTATATTAGTTCATTTACTATCAAGTGTATCTTGTACACCACTATGACAGTATCCTTGATAGCAATAAATATTGGAGGCCCAACCCATGTTGAGGGAGTTGTAGAGGCATTTCGGAGAATGTCCTCAAGTGGCTCAAACACCACGAGGGTCATACAGTTAGCCATAAAGGGCTATGCTTCAAGCTCAAGTCAACTATACAGTTCACCTTATAAAAGGAGACTGCTTGGTCAACTTATTAAGGATAACTAGGGTTTATTTCATAATTCAATTAAAAAAAGTTAGGAGTCTTTTATTTATTTATAAGTATGTTATTTACTTTTCATTCTCTTTCTATGTTGCTAAAGAAAATACAAGTCTGTTTAGAAGTTTCTATTTCAATGTTATCAAATTAGGAGTTGTTTCGAGGCGACTCGACCATATGCTCTATTTTTCCTAGCAATCCTGAGTTACTCGATCATCGTTCTCGCTTGTCTCTCCAGCAAAAGCTACTCTTTGGTGAAAGGTAAGTCTCCCTCTCTCTTCCATCTCTCTGTCTCTCTTCTTTATATCCCTTTTGCAATTTTTTGTTACATTATCTAATTTCTCTATGCAATAATGCCTGAAAATGGCAAGCTCTGCCTTATGATATGGGGAGTTTCACATATATATTTTGTTGAGAAAGAGCTGGTTTCCAAAATCTGCCCAAGAAAAAAAAATTATTGTATAGCTGAAAGTAGCTCAACTGTATAGCTGAAAGTAGCTAAATGAAAAAAATATTTTTTATTTTTATGATTTTAATTCATATATATATATATCGATTTAGGTATATTTTATCATTATTTATTTTATACCATATATATATAACAAACATTGAAAAAATATTATATATAGCAAACATTGAAAATATTTCGACTCGACTCGACTCGGCAAGGTTCCGAGTCAAGTCGAAAGTTTACGAGTTTTAAAACACTGGTTGAGAGATAAGTGCCATTCGTAGCTATGATTGTTATGTGATGTTGCTGAATTTTGAAGATTCAATAAGACGATTTCTTATTTTATTTCGAGCAGCTGGCTGCTGACTCCAAAGATCAATTGATTGATTGGAAATTGTTTTCCAATTTTTATCTTGTTGGATATTTTTGGAAGATGGAGCTCCTATTGTCGGTCGTGACTTGGAGAAGGAGACTACTTACTTATGGTTTCAAATACCCCATGAGTGAATCCCCAAGGCTGTCGTAACCTCTTTCATAATTATTTTGTACTTTAATCCTAGTTCTTTTGTAATTTCGAATTTTCTAGTTTCTCCAAAAGTTTTGAAATTTGAATTTTAACCCAAGTCTATTAATTCATTAAGGTTTTGTTTACCTTGATTTGACTTATCTAAATTGTTAACCTAAGCCTAATTTGAATCACCCTAAACTGAAATTTCGTAATTCCGAGTCAAACTTTGAAATACAAATATTATTAGGATTACAGATAACTCCCTTTCCAATCTGAAACCATATTTATTTCTAAATCCCATAAATCACCCCACAAAATTGTTTTGTTGGATTGGTCCTCAATTTTAGTCCATTGCTTCCATGGCTTCATCAATTTGGTATCAAATAGCCTAAATTCTATTTTATCGGACCTCTTTCATCCTATTAGTTGAGAAGTGGAGCTGAATACAGAATCATGGCGAGTAATAAGGACACTTTGGTTGAGAAAATAGACAAACTAGAGAAAAAAAAATGCTACTAAAAGGTGACCAATCTCGAGGAGAAATATGAGGATATGAATATAATTAACCGAGTAGTGGAGTTACTCCAAGACCTACTGCCTAATTCTACTCAGGATTGAGGGGATACATCTAGCATCCTATTATGGCGACTTTAGCGCATGTTCCTATAGTGAAGAGACACTATGATTCGAAGATGGAAATACCAAAGTTTCATAGTCATCTGAAGCCTGAGATATTTCTATACTAGTTTGCGAATCTGTAGAATATCTTTGCCTACAAGACCATAATGGGGAAAGAAAAGTTGCATTAGTCCAGTTACGTATGCACCACAGACTTGCCTGTTGACATTATAGGTGTGTGATAGCCATGGTTCAAAATATCTATATCGGGTGTCGTATTGGTAAGTCAAAAACAGGATACGTATCAGCGTGTCGGATGGATACGACGGAACAAGGTAGGATACGCTAAAAGACGCTTAGATACGCAAGGAAAAACTTAGATATTTTGCATAAAATTTCTTTTAACACAAATATAAGCTAATAACAAACTAAATGAATGCCTCCAACTACATTTATAACTATATATATGAGAGTTAAGAATTTATAATTTTAAAAAAAACATGCATTCTAATAAACAATTATAAAAATACAGACCATAGTCACTTAGCCAAGTATAGAAAATACAAGTTAGATATTAAAACTTTATATTCAATGAGTACAAGCTAGATATTAGAACTTTATATTCAATGAGTTAAATAAGAATATATTGAATTACAACCATAAATTATAAGCTTGAATGTAAGTATTTTATGCTGAACTGTTAGACTGTTAGTTGACTTTTTGACCTTTATAGATGAAAATATTTTTGAAGACTAAAATATGAGATTTTTTTTTTTGCCGGATTTTTGGGTTTTAGTAATGTTTTGATATAGTAGAATTTATGAAATTTTAATATTTGAGAATTACCTTACCATTTGAAAGTTGAAATTTTGAACTAATCCCTAAAATGATATAAAATATTTTGGTCTTGAACTGGAAAGTTGACTTTTTATTCTTCAAAAATTTGGATCTAGTGTTGTGGATCCTAGTGTAAATGGAAGGAGAGAATAAATTTAACTGAAGAAACCCTTGTATCGAGCGTGTGTCAGGCCGATACGCATACGATACGGGAATTATTTTTTTCTAGCGTGAAAGTATGCCGAGTAGCACCAAACCCAGTACGTATCGACCCGTATCGGCTGATACATACCGAAATTTTAAACCATAGCGATAGCCAACTCGAATCCTGTCGCGTGGTGCAGGGGGCTTCACTTCCACACTAGTGCTTTCACACTAATATGAAAGTGAACATTGTCGCCACCAACCATGAGATTTGGTATAATTGGTCACCAACAAAAAGAATGGACTCTTAGATCTATGAACCAAAGTCACGGGTTTGGGGTTCATTATGATTTGGGGAAGGTGTTAGGCACCCCAAATCCTCCGACAATCGACGGCTACCTTTATTTTCTCTGATGTTCTAAAGCATCCAAAATATTCTAAAGGAAATCCTCAAACTATTTATCTTCCCCTTCACTCTTTGAGATTGAATTACTTCCTTCTTTGACCGATTTGGGGCAATTCTCTCTATAGGAGAATCAAAATCTTTCCATTAAATTGGCGAAGGCCAACCTTTCCTTGGCCAATCCGAGAGAGACCTCGCCTAGATGCCTACCAATGGATGAAGATAAAGATCCCCAATCCTTATGAATAAACAAAGAAATCGGAGAATCTTCTTCAAATATTTTTCTTCATCTGGACCTCAACTTCCTTGCATTCCGCTTGGAATGAGCTCATGGACTACTAACAAAAAAAACAAAAGAAGACGAAACTTGAACGAGGTTGAAGGAGAATTGTCCGAAAATAATAAATTATCTAAAGGTTAGAAATCACACAAACCTTGTTGCAAACCTCAGCCTTTTAGCCACTATCCAAAGACTCCTACACTCTAAGATTCAAAACGATCTGCAAAATAGGAATTCCGGGCTTCTCCGGGATAGGATTCTAATCTCCTAAAGTTCCTAAGGTCTTCTAAAAGGATCTAGGGTCAATAAGGCTCAATGATTTCTCAAGCATTTAGAGGGTTCCCAAATTTTCTTAGGATTCCAAGTTTCTAAGCCATAAGGTTTCTAAGATTGGTGAATGTGAGGTATGCGGGGTTTATATAGAAGTGAAAGACAAGGGAATGATCTTCTCCGGGCGATGTGGGACTAAAATTTCTCAAAAAAAAACTGAAACCAGTTGTCGAACACTGATTGGCTACAGTCCAAAATTCGGTTTTATCCAAAAAGTTGTGGCCGCTGTTCCGAACAGTGGTCCACACTGATTTTCCTATTTTTTTCATCATGTTGAGCACGCAGAAATTGAATTTTGGCTCTTTGAAAAATTAAAAAAGAACCCCTTCTTGGGGCCTTGGTTGGGTTTTGGACTTGGGTCAGATCAAAAAGGGTTTAAATTGGTTGAGTTCAGGTGGTTCAGCTACGGAATCCAGATCCCATCATCATAATCGTCTTGAGGAACTTGGAGTCATCGGGCCATTGGTCGTGCAGAATAGGGTGTCTACAATGAGGACAATTGAGAGATGAACTACGAAAGAAGTTTGCACCCCATAACTACACAGAGACATTTAACATATTACAAGGCTTGTGACAAAGCAAGAAGAGTGTGAGTATATTGAGGAATTAAATAGTACTTCAACACAGTGTCATTTAATGACAACACTGGAGATGATGGTGCAGAAATATGTTCATGGGCTACGTACTGAGATTCAGTTGGACATAGCAACCCTTTACTTCTGTACAGTAGATGCGGCCTATCTGTTTTCACTTGCGCATGAAGAGAAGTTGTCCACACTTTGTAAATGCAATTTGACAGGAGGCTGAAAATTTTAGTGCAAAGACTAGGGACAGAGCTACAGAGATCAGGAAGCCTGCTGATCGAAAATTCAAAAGGGGTGAGAGAAAGGACATTACCTGTTACTCATGTGGTGCCCAAGGGGAATTTTCTACTACTTATCCAACCAAAAGACCATCGCTATCTTAATATGCAACCCTACTGGAAACGAACAACCTGAGAAGGAGGTGATTACTTCAACAAAGAAAAGGATGTAGTCAATGGAGACGTAGCATGTACCTTTCTGGCGATCATAAAGAGAATCACTACCAAGAGAGTTATAAAGGGATAAAGAGTTGATACGCGAGGAGGTGTTCAACTATATTATGCACATTTGCACGAGGAAGGAAACTAACCATGCCATCCTTGATAATGGTGTCTAAATCTTATTTCTAAGATTGTTTCAAAGTTGAAATTATTGGAAGACCGATACAGGAAGCCGAGGTTATGCAGGGATTCAAGAAGGATTTTCTTGAAGAGCTATAATTCTGGCGACTGTTGGTCTAAAATTGGCACGCATGTCACTTTCCATGTTTGTGACATGGATGCACGTCATATTCTACTTGGAGGACGATGACAAGTAGATATGAGAACAGTTTACTGCACTCAGAGAAATCTCTATAGCCTTTTCATCTTAGGTAATCGTGGAATAGGGCCAAGAAAGAAGATGCCGAAGAGGAAGCTTGTTCAACCACCGAACAAAGGATCAGTTAATAAACGGCATTTCTCAAGGCCATGAATCAGTTCGACGTTGAACCTTTTTCAAGCCCATGGGAAATGAAGTAGGAACATTTCGGGGAATGTACTCAAGTTGTTCAAAGTTCAAGCACCACTAGGACCATACGGTTAGCCATGGAGGACTATTCCTCAAGCTCAAGTCAAAACCCTACAGTTCACCTTATACAAAAAAAAAATGCTTGGTCAATTTAAGCCCAATGATAATTAGGGTTTATATCCCTATTCAATTAGAAATTGTTAGGGAGTCTTATTTTATTTAGAAGTAGGTTATTTAGTTTTAGTTCTCTTTCTATGTTGCTAAAAGACAATACAAGTCTGTTTAGGAGTTTCAATTTCAATGTTAAGGGTCTAATGATGAGTTGTTTAGAGGTATATATAAGTCCCATTAGTAATTATGATTGTTATGTGATGTTGCTAATTTTTGAAGATTGAATAAGAAGATTTCTTATTGAAGTTCGAGCTGCAGGTTGCTGATTTCAAAGATATTGACTGGGAAGTTATTTTCCACTGTTTATCTAGCTATTTATTTACGGAAGTTGGATGTTCCATTCTTGTTTGTGAATTGGAGAAGGAATACCCCTGGAGTGAATACCAAGGTTCACACCCTTACCACCTGTTTGGTTCCTGAGAAAAAAGAAAAGAAAATGTTGGTTTTCCTAAGACAATGAAAACAGAGAAAAGAAAAGAAAATTTTGGTTTTCCCAAGACAAATTGTTAATTACATTTTTTCTGATTTTCTTTTATTTTCTCTCTTTTCATCTATTTTCTCGGCAACCAAACAGGGTTTACTTACACACATACCCCGCTTCCAAAACCCGTTTCATAATCAGTTTTGAGTTTGAAACCTAGTTATTTGATAATTTCAAATTTTCCCTAAATCCCATTATTTGAAAATTGAAACTAAAACCAGATGCTTAAACCTAAGTCCATTAATTCATTTTGGGTTTTCATTTACCTTGATTTGAACTATAAAAATTGTTACCTTAGCCTTATTCACAAATCGCAATCACCCTAAACTGATTTCTCCTAAGTTCATGTAAACCTTGAAATTACATATTCGTCCCTAGGATTTCCAGAAAGTACAGATTACCTCCTTTCCAATCCGAAATCATATTTTGAGTTTTGACCCTTGGACTTATTTCTAAACCCTAGAAATCACATCACACCATTCGTACATCAACTCTAACCTATCCATTACACGTAAGCCTTTGGATCTAGCCTTGTTTTGTGGTGAAATTTCACTTTTTACCCTTGTCCAAAATAGTATGAAATTTGAATTGTTTTGTTGAAGTGATTTTCAATTTTAGGCCATTGCTTCCTTGGCTACATCAGGAGGGTTCCAGGTATGTCTGACCAAACAGTCCACACGTTGGAGTTGGGCATGATTCAGCAGCTGGTTGTCTTTCATAGCAAGTTTCATTGCAGTCAGTAGGATACTAAAGCATGGTTAATTAATTGTCTACAAATAACACAACCTAAAACACTACATTACCTTGTACAAACAAAAATATCATATGAGCTCTTAGTTGAGATAATACTTGAGAAACTGTGTCAGCAAACCTACACCCTCCCTTTTCTAACATAAAACTGTCTGTCTGTCTGCATTATAAGCAGATAAAACTTTCCTCACATATCTTGAAATTATTGCCAACAGTTATGCTCTTTATTGATATTTTGAGTTTCACTCGTATTTTATGTGTCAATAAAATTACTGCTTAGGTTTTTTTGGCAAATATCAACCAACGGAAAGATTCTTCCTTTCCAAGAAATAACTATTACGAAACATCGAACTCTTCTTGTATAGTCTACTGTACAGGAGAAGCCGCCAACTATTTAGGAGTGGGCCTTTGTTAGGTCACTTAGGGGTCAACCAAAGGAAAAGAGTCCCTATACTAAGTGATATTTTTATATAGGACATAGGGGTAGATTCTTACTCTCTTGCAGCTCCAAGATCAAGCTGAAAAGTGCTCTCAAGAAGCCTCTGCAATATCATGACATACAAAATTAGAGTGCGTAGAAGACCAACACGTGACAAGTGATTAAGAAAAAACAAACACATCAAAAAATAATAATTCATAATAAACAGAACAATAGCATGCTAAGGATTTTATCTTACTTGCAAAGAAAGACCATCCATGATGCCAGCTTCACAAAATGGAACAAAAGCCAAGTATGCAAAAAGAAGACCTGCTTCATATCTGCTTATGGACAGGCAGGATAATTAAGTATAGGGGAATGGAGGTTTGGAAATAGCTAAAAACCAAAAAATATTACAGTTAAGCAAAGTTATGCAATACATGTCATCTGCTATTCCAAAGGCTCTTTTCTCCATAGGAGTGAAAGCACCAGCCGCAGATGCCCGTCTCCATAGTCCCTCTGAGAGTGTTCCAGGACCTTCTTCCAGGAATGAATACCTAAGAACCAATGTATTAAGGTATAGCACAGTTTCTAATGATATT
Organism: Tetracentron sinense; assembly: GCA_015143295.1. Taxonomy (NCBI): domain Eukaryota; kingdom Viridiplantae; phylum Streptophyta; class Magnoliopsida; order Trochodendrales; family Trochodendraceae; genus Tetracentron; species Tetracentron sinense. The sequence goes on from CM026571.1 coordinate 23,462,233, forward strand.
AAACATGACGAGTCTCACAAATCACTGTTATACAACCTTTTTCTCCTTTGCAAGATGCAACTTAGCTTTTATAGGCTAATAAATAGTAAAATGTGTTGGTCATTATTAATCATCACCATCATCATCATATTATTGCTATTATTATAATTATAATTGTTACTACTGTTATCATGAAGTATAATTCCTACTACACTGCTTTTACTAATTTATTGTTATTGTTTGCATTCATGTCTTAAGATAGTAATTAAAAGTAATATATTAATGCAAACAAATATTATCCTACCAGTAAAATGGAAAGTATAGATTAATTAATAGTATATGTTTTGCATAGTTCGTAAATTTGGCGAATCGACTCGAAACTCGGCCGAGTTACTCGACCCAACTGAGTTTCAAGTAGCCTCAAAACTCGAAAGAGAAACTATTTGGTAAGTTACTCGATCGAGTCGAGTCGAGTTTTTTGACTCAGCAGACTTAATCGAGTCACAAAATTTTATTTTTTAAACCTAAACTCAAACGTCATACTGTTTTTGCATCAATTGTTTTTTGGGCTGCAAACCCAGCCTACTATAGGTTCTGCTAACTTAATTTTTAGAGTGTTTGAGACTGTAAAACCAGCCTACTATGAGTTCTTTTAACCCACGTTTTTCAAGTTATTCGTGGTTCCTTGGATAAAATGCCAAAAAATTGGTAATTGTCTAATTGGTACACACACACATGTATATTCCGAGGTGGAAAAAGTCAAATTTTTTAATTTTTTTTCCGACTTACTCGACCCAGCTAACTTTCGCGTCGATTCAACTTTTCGAGTTTTTGAGCCATGGTTTTTGCAACCAACTTCTCTCCACTTCATTCTTCTATATCTTCAAAAGAGGTTATAACCTTTACCCATGTTCGTAGAATCCACATATTGATCAAAAAGTGTGTAAGAAACCACTCAAGAAATATCTCAAAAGCTACAACATACTAGCAACTTAAATAACCGTTGACCTAAAACTGACATGGCTTCACCTGAGACAGTCAAGTCAATTTTAATTTATCAAATGCTACTTGGTTGACCTCCAGATCAATATAAGGTAAGAAATTACTAATAACCACCATTTAAAAGTATTAGAAGACTAGCGGACCATGTTATTCCCAGTTTTTGAGATATTTTTGGGAAATTACCTAAGCAACCTATGCCTCAAAATCCTATAAATAATCCCCTCCCCCAACACAATACAACCAAAGCCTTCTCTCTAGCCAACAAAAAACCTAGTATCCTTTTTAGAAACCTTCTTACCCAGTTTTCTGCATGTCAGATTCTAATTTGACAATGGAACATGTCAATGCCGCTTCAAATAGTCAAATAAATCTTTTTGCAATATTTAGTATTCTTTTATTGTGACTGAATAAAAATAAACCTAAAAAATTAATTTTAAAGTTATAACTGCGTAACCCAGACCCGGTTACTTATCAGTTTCAAACAAGGAAAGGAGGTGCCAAACACTCTAAACCTGGAAAACTTGATATGTCAACACGTCCATAGAGTTGATATAGCATATTCTAAAAAAGTAATAATAGATTGTGTTTGGTAGCATTTCTATGAGAAATCTTTTGTGGACTTGAATCATTTCTCAGTCAAACTTTTATAAAGAATTGTTTCAGAAAAACATACATGTCTAGCTGTTGTATGTTAGAAAACATTTTTGGCCAAAGATGAAACCAGCATACAAATGAGACCTACGCAAATTTTTCAGGTGTCCCTCAAAATCCTTGCAAACAAAGAAAAGAAAAGAAAAGATCATAGTTACAAAAGCGAAAATAAGAAGCAAAGCGAAAGTGAGAAACGGGAAGCAGGGCTTAAAAAAATCCTTATGAAATGGGAAGCGAGAAATGAGATATAGGTGTCTCATTCTCATTATATTAGGATGCTCAACCATACCTTAAATTTTATCTTACATAAGATAATTGTAGAGACATAGGTGCCTTAGGTTTCAATCCAATGATACTTGCTTAGAATCTATGACGTAGGCTTTAGACTAAGGTCAATCCCATCATTTCCTGGATACAAATCACATTTACCACTAAACGAGACATGAGGGAAGCAAGCTTCCTAAGAAGCAAGTCTAAGAAAGGAGCTTCCTGGGAAGCGAGCTTCCCACCTTTTGCATAGCTTCCGTGCAACTATGGAAAAGATTATTAAAAAAACACAACAACAAAAAAAAGACTGAGACTTGTTTCTGAAAAAAAATAAAAAAAACTGTTTTTCTTTGATAAATGTGTTTTTCTTTTTACAATCAATCAGGTTTTAGTCTGTTTTTGGGGCAGAGAAACACTTTTAAGCGCAGAAACAATTTTCAGAAACACATCCTTAGTTTATATGAGCATGAACATTAAATATGATCAAGTTTACCAGACATACATTAAAATAATATAAAAACAATATATATAATAGTTTAAAACAAGAAACATGATTACAATTCGTCTGGACTAGAGTGCAGGCATGACAGAGATGTGGCTGATAATTTCCACCAACATAACTTTTAGAAAAAATAGTTTCTTTGTTACAACGATTAAAATACGTCTTCCTAACATAAATTTCAGCTATGGAAAGTTTAATTTATATGCGACTACAAAAAATTTTCAATATAAAGATCTTGCTCAATTGAAGAGTAAAGTGCTACCAAACTTATTTCCACCAAAAAAAAAAAAAACAAAACAAAAAAACGAAAAGGGAAGCAGCTTTCCATACCTTATATCAACCGAGAAGGCTAGATCCCGGAGCCTTGGAACTAGGTAAGCTGATTCCCTCTCCCCTATTGTGCTGCCAATAAGGAAAAACAACTTTGTGTAATGTTAGATAGAGTGAACCAAGCAATTCACACGAGCATAAGGAAAAACTGAAGGAATGTCTTACAAAAAATTATGTCAAAACAGCATACTTGAGAACGACAGAGGCCGGTCCGAGACTCTGGTGCAATCTTTCACGGTCATGCATATAGGCTAGACCACTCATAGCACCCCGAAGCAGCTTAATAACAAAAAATCTTCTCCGTTTTATTCTTTGCACCTGGTCAAAAGGATTCCAAATTTTCTGTTCTCCGAGAGCACGATACTTTGACATTGATTCACTTGTAAATTTAGCATAGTCTGCAGCACTATATTTCCCAGCGTTACGAAAAGCAAGCCACTGCACAGGAGAAATTTTATTTAAATTGCATCTTTCAAAATAAATACGGAAACACTTTACATTGCAATAACGGGTATAGTAAACCTGCTCCCCAGTTTTTGTCTCAAATCCGCCTATAAGTATCTGGAGATTCTGGCACATATCTTGGGAATCTCTCTGCAAAGAATGTGAAGAACTGGTTGATAAACTGGCTCCCTTCACCCATGCATTCTCATAAAAGTTAATCATGGAAAAAGATTCAGATTAAAGAATGTGTAAAACTGATTGGAAAATAGGGTTCCTTCATCCATGCATATTCACAAACGTTAATTATGGGAAAACATTCAGATTAAATAGATATCTTTCAATGATCAGGCAAAGTTTTCTTTTTTACTTGAAGAAAAGCCTGAGCATTTATCTCATTTGCAGCCATCATATCTGCCTCAATACCACCAGCACGCTGTCCAGGATATACCTGCACAGGTAAGTAGGTAACAAACAATACTTAGTAATAAATAATGATTGTCTTATGAACCCAATGGAACTAAGGCTAGGTAAAAGGAAAATCATTCACTATCTGATACGTCCTAATTTGTAATCTAAAAATCATCAGTAAAAAAATACACAGTGAGCATTTGTCTTGTTAAAGCATTAAATAAGAAACTAGCAAAATTAAAAAGAAAAGCATGGCCTAAGTGGAATCTAAAGCATTGAATACAATAGCACCAAAATTAGAAAAGAAAACAAGATATAATAGAATCTAGAGCATGAACAGAAAGCTATTACAATTGTAAAGATTTTAGCATAAATGGAATCTAAAGCATGAAATAGAAGGCTACTATAATTAAAAAAAGATTATATAAATGGAGTCTAAAACTCGCAGTAAGAGACTATGAAAAAATAGAAACAAAAGTATGACAAATGGAATCTAAAGCAAGAAATAAAAAAGGGTACTATAATTAGAAAGGAAACAGGATAATATAAATGGCATATAAAGCACATATAAGCAACTACTAAATAGAAAAGAAAGGAAACCTGAGAAAAATTAAATCTAAAGAAGCAAATCAAGTTGAAAAAAGGAAAATAAGTAAGACACTGGAAATTGGTGATTTAGAAGGTGAAACGGTTTCAAATTATGGCTTAAATCATCATTGCCAACAGATTTATCAAGCTGTGAGCACGTGACTCGATCGAAGTATACCACATTAGGGGACCTAAAAGAAATCTGGGATTCACCTCCTATCTTGTATAAGGGGATGATTGGGTTACCCATTTTTTTGAAAGATAGAAAGAATGACTGTCTAACAGAAATTAGGGTAAGAAAATTCATCATCCATTTATGAGAAGGGGAAGGAGTTAACCATCCCTTCTCATCCATTCTAATATTTGCTTAATCATAAAACCCACCATCTATACTCCCAAATTACTGATGACTAAAAACATTAATTAATCATCCATAGAGTAATCTCATGTGTTTAAAACAAAAGTACTTACTTTGTACCTTCCAATTAATCATTTTAAATTCAAAATATTAATTTTTAACTGAATCTTGAAATTCTAAAAAAAAACAAATAACCAAAAAATTAGAGCTAGTGTGGGGATCTAATAGATCACCTTTATACACTAACATGTCTTAAATTAAATCTAAATAAGTAGAACAAATGTCCTAGATAAGTAAACCTTAATTTGCGAATTTTGAGAACACCCTTTTTCTTTATCAACTCAAATCTCCTCCATGTAAATCGTAGCTCCACTCTACTCACAAATCCATATATATATGATTTAGAAGTATGCTTTCATGTATTTGAGAGGATTTTAACACCCAAAAATATAAAAGAGATGATTTTTATACCACAGTGAATAGTGAAACCCCTCTTTAGGTTTGATCTCCAAGAAATTTGAATCATTTGTAATCAATGTATTGTGTTTTTGTTGTTAGAATTTGTGATTTGGAGTTTGGGTTCAAAGAAGGAGAAGACCGAGTTTTTGAGATCAAAAGAGGGCTCTAAAGGCTCAGTTTGATACGGTTCAGTACGTTCGATATGTATCGTATGGGTTGTATCATTACTGATAAGATCAATATTAATGGAAAAAAATACTACAACGGAGCTTCGTATCGGAAAGGCCAAAAACCAATACGTACCGATACAGTCAATATTTTGAACCGTACAAAGAATCTCTTTCTTCTTAGTCGCCTAACATTATGCTCCATAAATCATAGATGGACTTATTATTGTCTTACTAAATTTTCTATTTAGTTTGATCAAAATGTGTCAATCGCATAGCACTCCAGAAGAACATATCAAGATTAGCCACCCAACTCTATTTTATATGAAACATCATCCTCAAAATCTCCATCGTTGTGAATAATTGAGCCAAAATACTGACATAACTTATGAGTCATTTTGGAGTATCCTATAGCCAAAATACAGACATAACTTATAAATCAATGTTCTTACTAAAGCATATTCCATATATTCAGTCTTGGTCATATAATTTTAAAATCCAAAATTTTAAGGTATCTCTCCACAATTCTAGTTAGACAATGGGTAAATAGAGAGTTATGGGCTAAATTAAGCTGCTAATTTCACTTGACTTTCGTTTTATAAAATTAGTAGCTTAAGTAAGCCTAGACTCGATTCCCACCCCCAATCCATAGGGTTGCACATTCTACAAACAAGGTCCATAAAACCCATGAGACCCCATGCCAGACTTATTCAATCCCTCTTCCCGACTTTCTCTTCCAATTTCTTAAACTTCTAACCTATTAAACATATAGTAGATTCGGTCTCCTACCATTTCATAGATGGGCAGTCCATCAATCCAAATGATATAATAAATATGCCACTTCATTGGATGGGCAATTGCAGCAAATCACGCCAATCAATGTTCAAATAATGAACTTTCTTGTCCATTGCCTTAAAAAAAATGGCCATTCTTCTGAACTCTTGTTGGGACTACTATTGGATGTGGAACCAAACAAAAAGAAGCTGTGAAAAAAGTCTTATGATGCTGTTGGTTGTGATGTGGCTCGAGCTCCAAAAAGCCAAATCAAGCAATCAATTACAATGTTTTGACCGACAGCAAATGTACTTATTTAAAGGGCAAGTAACTTGCATAGAAAGAACTTTCTTCTCCTTCACCGTTAAGTCCAATGGCCTCCCAAATTAAGCAATTAATCGAATGGATATATAAATTCATTGCACGGTTTGGATCCACATCAAGTGTACTCAAGCAGACAACAAAAGCAAATTCAATAAATGGTATTATACATTCACTTGTTCTTACAAGACGATAGAAATATAGAAGGGATTACCTTAAAAATAATTTGAGTCCCTTGGAGTGGACCCTTAGCTACCCTCCCCTCATAAAGCCTACAATGAAACTGCCATTGATAGTATCAGCAGAATGAAGAGAAAAAAAAGCATTGAAAAATCCTTCAAAAAACACTCGATAACCAGGAAATTCACCTGATCTTCACTGGTCCTTCTCCCACGTCTTGAACTTTCAATCGCCCCATATCTTCCGTAGAATACTCCATATCCAACCCAGATTGGAATGAAGAATAGCTGGAACAACAGAAATGTCCAATTAAATTCCAAAAAAACTGATTTAGTGAGCAGAATTCAAGAGGAACGGAGAAAAACCAACACCGAGAGAATCATCCAATTCACCTAGTAATGTTCATGAAACCATAGCTCCCAATCAACCTTCCAACCTCGAAATCATCCGAATCGGTAATCAGAGTCGCTTTGCAGAGAGGAAATGCTCGGTTTCTGTGCTGTAAATTCAAATTCAAACCCTTGAAGTAGACGGATTTGTAATAGAACAGATAAGAAGAAGAAAAAACCCTAGAACGAGATGATTTGTAGTAATTTATCTGAGATTTTCTCAAATTTGCTGCTATGAAGAAGCAAGTGGGGGCTGTAATGAGCATGGCTTCTTTCCTTCACTTGTGTTTTACGGTCATGGAAATGGCGCCAAAGAAGAAGAGGAACGAAGAGATAGTGCTGGTTTTATATATGAGGCACTGCTTCAAAAGGTGCATCAAGCGTTCAGATTTGGATTAGACAGTAGACAGTAGACAGTAGACAGTGGACAGTGGACAGCTGCGGTGATTAGTAAAACAGGCAAAAAGAGTGTTTTTTTACGGAATGGGTCCCAAAAATAAAAATTGAAAGCAGGCAAAGGATTTTCTCCGGTGGTTGCTAGATTCTTTTCTCTGGTGGTTACCGGAGTATAAGATTCTGGCAACCACCTTTATTTGACATGTGACGAGAAAAAGGGGAGAAAGTCCTTTGCCAAAATGTGCCTAAATAGCACTATTTTCATAACCGGATCGGGCATCGAACCTGCAGAGTGGCCAGTTCCTGGTTCGATCGGTCCTGATCGACGTGTATCTTTTGAAAAAAAAACTAATTTTTTTCATTTTTCCCCAGTTCTGTCCGGTTCTTAAAGAGTTCTAGTTTTGGGGGTTTTGGGAACTGGCAAGGGGGGATCGGTTCTCGGTTTTTTCGGTTCGACTGGCCTGTTCGGTCCGGTTTTGATTACAGTGCTAAATAGGCTCATCTTTTTGACACTTATTTCTGTACTCACACGTGCGACTCAGTTGCACATGTGTGGACTGATAACTTTTGGACAAAAATGTCCCTCTTATTTCGGACAAAAAAACTCGTTTGAAACCCACTCTCATTCTCACCCTCTTTGAAGAAGACGAAAAGCCCTCGAATTAAACCCAATATTAAAAGCCCCTACTGCAACTGAATCTCAAAATCGTCTACTGTAACCCAAGATCAGAAGGCCCTACTGAAGAAGACGAATGAGAGAAGAAGAAGAAGAACATTAAGAAGTTGCACGCAATTCCGTTAAACCCATTTTTTCACGCTTAGGAAGAAGAAGAATAAGATGTTTTCCCATTTTCAGTCTTGCATTTGTTGGCGGAGTAAGATTTTTCTTCCTTCAATTTCATATATTTGAAGTTAGTTGAAAAATGGACCCTTAGTTAACAAGCATTTCAATAACTTGCATTTTTCATAGAATATTGTCACTGTTTTAAGGTTAGCGACATATATTTTTTCGAGAATAGTGTGTTTTAGAAGATTATCAACATAGTTTACTAGATTATCATCATTATTCATAGATTATCGAATAGTTGCTGAGATTATCGACCTTTTCCCTTAGATTATCGAGATTTTCAATATCGGATGTGGGCACATGTGTGGGCTGATATTTTTGGACAAAAATGCCCCTCTCTTCTCCGACAATAAAACTCGTTTGAAACCCACCCTCATTCTCTCCCTCTTTGAAGAAGACAAAAAGCCTTCGAATGAAACCCAATATCAAAAGCCCCTACTGTAACTGAGTCTCAAAATCGCCTACTGTAACCCAAGATCAGAAGGCCCTACTGAAGAAGACGAATGAGAGAAGAAAAAGAAGAAATTAAGAAGTTGTGCGCATTCCTTTAAACCCAATATTCGAAACCCATTTTTTCACACTTAGGAAGAAAAAGAAGAAGAAGACGTTTTCCCATTTTCAGTCCTGCGTTTGTTGGCGGAGTAAGATTTTTCTTGTTTCAATTTCATATATTTGAAGTTAGTTGAAAAAACAGGCATTTCAATTACTTGCATTTTTCATAGATTATCGTCACTGTTTTAGATTATCGACCATATATTTCTGAGTATCTTGTGTTTTATAAGATTATCGACATAATTTACTAGATTATCAACATAGTTTACTAGATTATCGTCATTATTCGTAGATTATCGAGATATTTGACTCAATTATCGATATAGTTTCTGAGATCATCAACCCATTCCATTAGATTATCGAGATTTTCTTTATCGGATGTGGGCATGTGTGTGGGCTGATGATTTTTGGACAAAAATGCCCCTCTCTTTTCTGAAAAAAAACTCATTTGAAACCCACTCTCATTCTCACCTCTTTGAAGAAGACGAAAAGCCCTCGAATAAACTCAATATCAAAAGCCCCTACCGCAACTGAGTCTCGAAATCGCCTGCTGTAACCCAAGATCAGAAGGCCCTACTAAAGAAGACGACAGTAAGAAGTTGTGCACATTCCTTTAAACCCAATATTCGAAGAGTCAGTCCATGGGTACTCCCAAATATACTCCCTAATCCTAACTATTTATAACCAACCACTAAGGGCCAAGATTTCAGTTGGCTTATTTTGTCTTTTCTATTGCCACAACAGCTGGAATCCTAACCGTTTAATAATTGAGATAAACGGTTAGGATTTGGGAGTATATATGGGAGTACACTTTTGGAGTATCCCTAGACTAATTCATATTCGAAACCCATTTTTTAACACTTAGGAAGAAGAAGAAGAAGAAGAAGAAGTTTTCCCATTTTCAGTCCTGTGTTTGTCAGCGGAGTAAGATTTTTCTTGTTTCAATTTCATATATTTGAAGTTAGTTGAAAAATGGACCCTTAGTTATTAGGCATTTCAATTACTTGCATTTTTCATAGATTATCGTCACTGTATTAAGATTATCGACCATATATTTCCGAGTATCGTGTGTTTTATAAGATTATCGACATAGTTTACTAGATTATCGTCATTATTTGTAGATTATCGAAATAGTTGACTCGATTATCAATATAGTTGTTGAGATTATCAACCTTTTCTCTTAGATTATCAAGATTTTCTATATTGGATGTGGGCTCTATGGGGTGATGATTTTTGGACAAAAATGCCCCTCTCTTTTTGGACAAAAAATCTCTTTTGAAACCCTTTCTGATTCTCACCCTCTTTGAAGAAGACGAAAAGCCCTCAAATAAACCCAATATCAAAAGTCCCTATTGCAACTGAGTCCTAAAATCGCCTACTGTAACCCAAGATCAGAAGGCCCTACTGAAGAAGAAGAACATTAAGAAGTTTCACGCATTCCATAAAACCCAATATTTGAAACCCATTTTTTCACGCTTAGGAAAAAGAAGAAGAAGAAGAAGAAGTTTTCCCATTTTCAGTCCTGCATTTGTTGGAGGAGTAAGATTTTTCTTGTTTCAATTTCATATAATTGAAGTTAGTTGAAAAATGGACCCTTAGTTAATGGGCATTTCAATTACATGCATTTTTCATAGATTATTGCCACTATTTTAAGATTATTGACCATATATTTTTGAGTATCGTGTGTTTTATAAGATTATCGATATAGTTTACTAGCTTATCGTCATTATTCGTAGATTATCGATATAGTTGTTGAGATTATCGACCTTTTCCCTTAGATTATCAAGAATTTCTATATCAAATGGACCCGATGTTTTCTTAGATTATCGAGAGATGATTTTCATATATTATCTAGATATTTTCTTAGATTATCGGTACATTTTCAAGACTCTTCAATGTTTATCGATATATTTTGAAAAAATCCGGTGAACCTCAAAAATAATATTTGAGTTGAGAAATCACAAATTAAAGGGGGTGGCTAGGTCTCCCTCACTACAAAATTCAACGTTTGTAACAGCGGTTGAAACACGCCGTTATACTACAAAACCCTACTGTCATAGTATATCACAATGGTGGAGTAACCCGTCAACGATTATCTTGTCGGGGAATCCTATAGCGGCGGATATGGATGGCGGTTTACATAACCCACCATCTTATATTACTAAGTGTCTGGGGTTACCGACCGCCGTGGTTCCCTTTTTAATATGATTATTAAAATGCTCTGTTGCGTCATATACTAACCGCCGTTATATATTACCTATTTGATGGCAGTCACACCGTCGTGCTTTATAATTTATTTGACGGCAGAATTCTACCGCATTGCTTTAGAACTTATTTGATGGCTGGTCAAACTGCCGTTCTATATAATGATGGTTCTAAACCGCAATGAGTAAGTTATAATAAATTAAATTAATATTTTATAGAACGGCAGTTGGAACTGCCGCTAATTGTAAAAAATTAAAAATATATATATATATATATTTCCGAAAAAATTTGTTTTTTTTTCCTTATAATATTTGTACCTGTCAGCAATATAAAAATCAATAAACACGTATTGTACTTGTAAGCAATATATAATTCCAATAAAAAATTCATGTAATAAAAAAACATGCCCCAAACATGTAATATTAAAATTATATATACATACTTAAAAGAAGTGTCATAAAAAGTACACATAATAAAAAGAGAAAAAAAATCTAAACGTAGTCGCCAAGCTCCCTCTTGGAGGTGCTCCAAAACCATACAGGTGTGTGCTATCGGCTCCCCCAATGAAAAACAATAATATACAATTTATTATTAATTTTTTTGAATGATAAAATTTTAGAATGTAATAATTAATTAATATGCAAAGAAACAAACTCATCTCAGAATATTAATATTTTTTGTATTACTTTGGCCTAAACCTACAACATTCCACCAAATCCAAACCGGGGGTCAGATTTCGATTATGTTTCTTCTAACACGTGTATTTAAATATATCCTAAGTGTTGGAGTTGGTTTCGAGGGAATCCGAATCCGTTTGCCTGATTTGGGCACCGAGAATGCTGAAATCCATGTTTCTCAAGTATACTTTGGCTTAAACTTACAACCTTCTACCAAATCCAAATCGGGGGTCGGATTTCGATCCCGTTTCTTCTAACACGTGTATTTAAATATATCTTAAGTGTTGAAGTTGGTTTCAAGGGAATCTGAGGTCGTTTGCCTGATTTGGGGATTGAGAATGCCGAAATCCATGTTTCTCAAGTATACTTTGGCCTAAACCGACAACCTTCTACCAAATCCAAACAAGGGGTTGGATTTCGATCCCGTTTCTTCTAACGAGTGTATTTAAATATATCATAAGTATTGGAGTTGGTTTCGAGAGAATCCGAAGCCGTTTGCCCGATTTGGGCATTGAGAATGCCGAAATCTATGTTTCTCAAGTATACATTGGCCTAAATCTATAACATGCCACCAAGTCCAAACCGGGGTCGGATTTCAATCCCGCTTCTTCTAACGTGTGTATTTAAATATATCCTAAGTATTGAAGTTGGTTTTGAGGGAGCATATATTTCAATATATCCTAAATGTTGGAGTCGTTTTCGAGGGAATCTGAGGCCGTTTGCCCGATTTGGGTATCAAGAAGGCCGAAATTCATGTTTCTCAAGTATACATTAGCCTAAACCTACAACCTTCCACCAAATCCAACCGGGGGTTGGATTTTGATCTCATTTCTTCTAACGCGTGTATTTAAATATATCCTAAGTATTGGAGTTGGTTTCGAGGGAATCCGAAGCCGTTTGCCTGATTTGGGCACCGAGAAGTGTTGGACAGGATGCCCAGAAAAGTCATTTAGATTGAAAGATTCTTATTAATTAGATTAATAGGGACATCTTCTTTATTTATTGTGTATTCATTATGGGTAATTGACCATGATCATGAGATGATCTATACGATATGAGATATCGACAAAGGTCCTTAAGATATATTGTAGGAAAGCTATGTGATGGGACTATTACTGGCAGATATAGCTTTCCAGTTCCTTATACCTTATATAGTCACAACTATGGGTGAAGTTGGGCACTTCATTTATATGGGTGACACAATGCTAAAATGTTCTCAATTGTTGAGGGTGCTTAAATGTACACTGACTGATTGCATACAATGAGTAACCTCTTGCATAAACATACTATCAGATAATTGGTCTCTCATTCACATTGAACAGTTTCAATGATTCTTAGATCTGATGAGTTCATTTATAACTGAGCAGTAATCTAATTGTTTTGATTCCACTAAAGTATTCTCTACCTTAGAGACTACGATACAGTGATAGTTGGATAGTTAGAAAGTTGTTCGAGTCATAATGAATTTCAAACAAGAAATCCATGTTCATTAAATTGAGAAATTATCCAAGTTCCGGGTAAGACAGTCGATTAAGCTTAAATCCTATGCAGGTGATTTTGAAATAAATTAAGTTTGAAATATATTTTTAATAAAATATATTATACTGATAAAAAGTTTTTTCTAAAAATATTTTTCTTGAGAAATTGTTTCTCATGGCTTAATCAAATGTCTTGGAACCCGGATGATGTGCAATGGGCTAAGAGTTAGATAGTATATTAATCTCGAAGGCTCATTAGGGATAATATAATTAGAATGATCAATTGAATTAAAAAGTTCATGTGGCGGAATCCTTAATGGTTAATGTTCTTACACTAAGATTCAAGTACAACATGGATATCTCACGTCACTTACAATTCCAATGTCATTCCTATTTAGGGTCAATGGGATAACATTGGGTAAGCCTGAGTTAGAATGTCCCAGAGCAATCTGTGAAGATGCTCACATAAGAAATACAAGCTCAATAATAGATTAAATGTTAATCTATAATTAAAGTGATTAAAAGTTAATCATTAATAAAGTAGATTAAATGTTAATCTATGGTTTAAATTAATTGTTAATTTAAATTAAAGGATAATAATTATAATTATTTAATTAACACTTAATAAAGGGAATTGGGTTTGACCCATATCGATAAAACCCATAAAAGTATGGACCTTATTAGTGGGCCCAAGCCCATGGATTAAAACCCTAGGGTGGGGCGCCCATTTAACTTTTCTAATTGAATTAGGACTTGGTTAGTTAAATAATTATTGATTATTAACTCCTTAAATTATGGGATTAAATTCCAATACTTGGAATGCAAGAAAGAAGGAGAATATAGTGGAGTTTTATTAAAACTTGGAGAACAGGGCACTAAGGCTCACACCCCTTATAGCTCACACCCACCCCTTTTAGGGGTTTCCTAATTGGATTAAGATCCTAATAGTTAGGAGTTTGTTGGGATTCCTAGAATCTAGGAATTAGATACACCCCCTTTAATTATGGAATCCTTTTAGGAAAAGAAAACCTAAATTAGAAAGTTTGTTTTAATTAATGATAAGAGTTATCATTATTTAGTAACTCTCTTTAAGGGATGTTTCCTAATTGGATTAGGATTTGAATTGTTGAAAGTCTATATATTCCCCAACACCCCAAACCGTGGGGAATTAATTTTTTGAGAAGATAATTCTCTCCCCTCTCGAACCATGAGCTACAAGGGAGATTTTTCTCCCTTTCAATTTTCATGAGCCCCCCCCCCCCCCCCTGAGTATTTTCCAAGTTTTTAATACTTAGGGTTTTGAACCCTAAGGTTTGAAAATTAGAAAGTCTTCTCCAACATTCTTCTTCTTCTCTTTGTTACTTCAAGACCAAGTAAAGATTCAAAGGCTTCACGAGGATAGCGAATAACAAGGATTGAGTTTAAAGTATTTCTTAGAGAAATCTTTACAAAGAGTTCTGACAGTTTGAATTGGTTTTTGCTTCACCGGTGAACATCATTCACCAAGGTAATTTGTAGAACCCCGGAATTTTCCGTACTTAATGAATAACACTTTCGTAGCTAATTGGTCTTTCACGTATTCCAATTAATAAATAAGGGAGAAATTGAAAATTTTGAACGTCAGAAATGTTCATTTTCGAAGGACGAACCCAATGCAAGTTGAATCGTCAAAATCTGACGAACGAGTTAAAAGATATGGCCAAAACAGTAAAATGGGTCAAAAATTTATAGAGCACCGATCGCTCGGTCACGAGAAGGATTGATCGGACCACAACCGATTGCTCGGTCCATTGTAGCGATCGATCGGTCCATAACCGGTCGATCGGTAGTTATCGACTAGTTAACTTTTTTGTATGGGGAAATTTTTCAGAGAGCATGTTTTTGACCGAGAGCTCGGTCAAGAACACCGATCGCTCGGTAGGCAACCGATCGCTGGGTATTAACCACCGATCGATCGGTATATCGCGTTTTGCAGAAATTTCAGTAAGGGCTTTTTCATCTTTTGGGGGTTAAACCCTTGCCTATTAAGGCTTGCCCAAGCCTTGAGGGCCTCATTCAACACACTTAGAGTATTTGAGAGATAAAGAGAGAAGAGAAATAGGATTCTAAACCTAGGGTTTGCATTTGAGAAGAAATCAAAGGGGTTGAAAACCCTAGATCACCTCAAGCTTAGATTTCCTCAAGTTCACAGTTCCAGCACTCGAGGAGCTCGTTCTCCAAAGCTAGGACAGCATTCAACCTTGGCTTTTGCAAGGGTTCCCTTCCTCTTTTCAAGGTCGGTACCTTATGCTACCCTCCTAGTTCATACTCCCTTCTTCCTTCCTTCTTCTTTGTTTTGCCTAATATATGAACCTAATGAGAGATAAATGAATGTGGTGTGAGAATGGTTGTTGGGCGATGAATGCCGTGTGAATGATGTGATGAATGGAATGGGAAGGGCATTGTACCAATAATAAACATACGTGTATGTTATAAATGTAAACCCACCTAGAAAAGTATGATGTAGGCTTTAACGAATAATGTACACACCATGTGTTTGATGAAATGTCAAGGTGAAGAAAACGAGTTGTAATTTAAGAAATGCATGCTTAAATGCTTATGAATTTGCTAGGGCGTATGATAGTGTGATTACTTGCTTTCCCTAAATTGCATAAATAATTACTTGCTAAGTTAATGATGTTCTATGTATTGTTGAAATCCCCAAATGTCATATTTAAATTCAAGTGAAAGTATGTACACGATCACACGAGCACGACATGTATGACATGGTTTACCAATGATTTTCAAGAATAAGGATGTTAGAGGTGAGACATATCTTACGATATGTTTTACCTCGCTTTTGACAAGAGGACAAGAACAAGCATTGCATAGGAGGGAGTTTACATTTTCCTCCATTCCATGAGGGGTCTCCCCTCACTCACAAGTGCATATCATGAAAGAAGGGTCTCCCTTCCCTCTCAAGTGCATCTCACAAGTACATGAGCATATTTAGATTCCAAGCAAGCACGCATGACATGACACGCTCGACAAGATCAGCAAGACAGACATGACAAAGTTTTCAAGCACGAAAAGGGTATTTCAAGTCAAGTCAAGTGCACGAAAATTTCAAGAGTTTAATCGGCTTTTATGTGATGCAAGCATGAATATAAACTGCTTTACTTCTTTGTTATTATTTAAATTGTTTCTTGCGTTACAATATGAATTGTTTTCTACTTTATATATTGCTATTGTTATGCTGTAACTGTTGGTTAGTATTTGGTACCCGTTGAGTATTCCATGCTCAGCCGTACTTCTTATGTCAGCAGGTGATAGCGGAGCGGCTGATCCTTTTGATATATGTGCTCCGAGCCCTTGGGTGGAGGAGGAGTATGTCAAGGAACCCGGGAGGAACCTCCGGTAGAGGGTTACTATTAGGGGTGGTAGATTCTGAGTGAGTGATCTGTGGGTGTGAGCTTGAGAGATTATATGTATGTATTTTGGCGGGCCTGTCCGCACTTTCTTTGTGTATCTTTTATATCACTTGGATCATGTATATATACACATAGAGGTTTTGGTTAGACTTCCGCTGTGCTTGTAGTTATGTTTCCGCTATTATTGTCCTCTATGGTATATGCTCCAGGTCTTTTGCAGGTTATTTTGGTCAAGCAAGTCATCCAAGTCATGATGAGTCGTCCAAGATTCACTTTAACTCCTAGGGTGGGTTTTGGGTCGCGACATAATTCTCTAACCATGTAGTTAGTATTATTTCATTTCTATGGTGTAAAGATCTTCGGGATCCAGTTTTTGCAAAAAAATTTATCTGAATTCCCTTCAAGAATGCCGAAATCTATGTTTCTCAAGTATACAGTGGCCTAAACCTACAACCTTCCACCAAATCCAAACCAGGAGTCGGATTTTGATTCCGTTTCTTCTAACGTGTATATTTAAATATATCCTAAGTGTTGGAGTTCGTTTTGAAGGAATCCGGACCCGTTTGCCTGATTTGAGCACCGAGAAGGCCGAAATCCATGTTTCTCAAGTATACATTGGCCTAAACGTATAATCTTCCACCAAATCCAAACCGGGGGTCAAATTTTGATCACATTTCTTCTCACATATGTATTTCAATATATCCTAAGTTTTGGAGTTGGTTTCGAGGGAATTTGAAGCCGTTTGCCCAATTTGGGCACCGAGAAGGTCGAAATCCATGTTTCTCAAGTATACTTTGGCCTAAACCTACAACCTTTTACCAAATCCAAACCAGGGGTCAGATTTCGATCTCGTTTCTTCTAACGCGTGTATTTCAATATATCCTAAATGTTGGAGTTGGTTTCAAGTGAATCTGAAGCTGTTTGCCCGATTTGGACACCGAGAAGGCCGAAATTCATGTTTCTCAAGTATACTTTGGCCTAAACCTACAACCTTCTACTAAATCCAAATCGGGGGTTGGATTTCCATCTCGTTTCTTCTAATGCATGTATTTAAATATATCCTAAGTGTTGGAGTTGGTTTCGAGTGAATCCGAGGTTGTTTGCCCGATTTGGGCACTGAGAAGGCCGAAATCCATGTTTCTCAAGTATTAGCCTAAACCTACAACCTTCCACCAAATCCAAATCAGGGGTTGGATTTTGATCTTGTGTCTTCTAACGCGTGTATTTAATTATAACCTAAGTGTTAGAGTTAGTTTCAAGGGAATCCGAGGCCGTTTACCTTATTTGGGCACTGAGAATGCCGAAATCCATGTTTCTCAAGTATACTTTGGCCTAAACCTACAACCTTCTACCAAATCCAAACTGGGGGTCGGATTTTGATTTTGTTTCTTCTAAAACATGTATTTAAATATATCCTAAGTATTGGAGATGATTTCGATGGGATCCGAGACCGTTTGCTCGATTTGGGTATCGAGAAGGCCGAAATCCATATTTCTCAATATACATTGGCCTAAACCTACAACCTTCCACCAAATCCAAACCGGAGGTTGGATTTCAATTCTGTTTCTTCTAATGCGTGTATTTAAATATATCCTAAGTGTTGGAGTTGGTGTCAAGGGAATCCGAGGCTGTTTGCCCGATTTGGACACCGAGAAGGCCGAAATTCATGTTTCTCAAGTATACATTGGCCTAAATATACAACCTTCCATCAAATCCAAACCGGGGGTCGGATTTTGATCCCGTTTCTTCTAACATGTGTATTTCAATGTACCCAAAGTGCTGAAGTTGGTTTTGAGGGAATCCGAGGCCGTTTGCCCGATTTGGGCACCGAGAAGGTCAAAATGGCCTAAACCTATAATCTTTCACCAAATCCAAACTAGGGGTCGGATTTCGATCTTGTTTCTTCTAACGCATATATTTCAATATATCCTAAGTGATGGAGTTGGTTTCGAGGGAATCCGATGCCGTTTGCCCGATTTGGGCAACGAGAATGTCGATATCCATGTTTCTCAAGTATACTTTGGCCTAGACCTACAACCTTCTACCAAATCCAATCCGAGGGTCAGATTTCGATCTCATTTCTCCTAACACGTGTATTTAAATATATCCTAAGTGTTAGAGTTTGTTTTGAGTGAATCCAAGGCCGTTTGCCCAATTTGGGCACCGAGAAGGTCGAAATCCTTGTTTCTCAAGTATACATTGGTCTAAACCTACAACCTTATACCAAATCCAACCCAAGGGACTGATTTTGATCTCGTATTTTTCTAACGCCTGTATTTAAATATATCCTAAGTGTTGGAGTTGGTTTCGAGTGAATCTAAGGCCGTTTGCCTTATTTGGGCATCGAGAATGCCGAAATTCATGTTTCTCAAGTATACTTTGGCCTAGACCTACAACCTTCTACCAAATCCAAACCGGGAGTCGGATTTCGATCCCGTTTTTTCTAACACATGTACTTAAATATATCCTAAGTGTTGGAGTTGGTTTCGAGGGAATCCGAGGCCGTTTGCCCGATTTGGGCACCGAGAAGGCCGAAATCCATATTTCTCAAGTATACATTGGCCTAAACCTACAACCTTCCACCAAATCTAAACCGGGAGTCGAATTTTGATCCCGTTTCTTCTAATACTTGTATTTCAATATACCCTAAGTGTTGGAGTTGGTTTCAAGGGAATCCGAGGCCGTTTGCCCGATTTGGGCACCGAGAATGCCGAAATCCATGTTTCTTAAGCATACATTGGCCTAAACCTATAACCTTCCACCAAATCCAAACTGAGGGTCAGATTTTGATCTCATTTATTCTAACACGTGTATTTCAATATATCCTAAGCGTTGGAGTTGGTTTCGAGAGAATCTGAGGCCGTTTGTCCGATTTGAGCACCGAGAAAGCCGAAATCCATGTTTCTCAAGTATACTTTGGCCTAAACCTACAACCTTTTACCAAATCCAAACCGGGGTCGGATTTCGATCCTATTTCTTCTAATGTGTGTATTTAAATATATCCTAAGTATTAGAGTTAGTTTCAAGTGAATCTGAGGCTGTTTGCCCGATTTAGGCATCGAGAAGGCCGAAATCCATATTTCTGAAGTATACTTTGGCCTAAATGTACAACCTTCTACCAAATCCAACCCGGGGGTCGGATTTTGATCCCATATATTCTAACGCGTGTATTTAAATATATCCTAAGTGTTTGAGTTGGATTCGGGTGAATCCGATGCCGTTTGCCCGATTTGGGCACCAAAAAGGCCGAAATCCATGTTTTTCAAGTATACTTTTGTCTAAACCTACAACCTTCCACGAAATCCAAAATAGGAGTCAGATTTCGATGTCATTTCTTTTAATGCGTGTATTTTAATATATCCTATGTATTGGAGTTGGTTTCGAGGGAAATCGAGGTCATTAAAATAGAAGCCTTGGAATTTGAAGTTCTTACTTCATCGTAGAAGATTGAAAAATATCAGATCTTTCTTATTTATTATTATCCATACAATCAGTACCCATTTATAAAAAAATGTTTGCACAAATCTTTCATAGTTCCGCCAAAGACAAACCGGGGTCAATAATTCTCTATGATGCATGAGACATTTATCTTCCACTAATTTTAGAACTACATTCAGAGTAGGTATGTGGAAGTCAGGTCGTTTGAGAGTAGAATTACATCTCAGACAAATCTTCACCTCCCCCTAGGGTGAGGAAGCAATCTTCAAGATTATATACAATAAAGGTGATGGTGTTTTAGATTTAACATGCAGAATTGGAACAAATTGTGAGATTGTACCCATCTTGGAGGTATCTGCTGATTTTGAGTTTGCTTCCTCATCCTTGGGAGATGTGAAAATTTCCCTGAGCGGTAATTCAGCACTCAAATGACCTAACTTTCACATACCTAGTCTCTGATACCAGCTCTAATGTTAGTGTTGGATAAATGAAAATTACATCATACAAAATTATTGAGCCCAGTTTTTCATTGATGAAACTGATGAAGGAATTATACGAATCTTTTTTCAAAATGGGAACTAATTTTACGGATAACAAACAAGAAAGATTGGAGAATTTTCAATCTTCTACGGGGAAGAAAAGCTTGGCATTCAAAAGTGAGGTTCATCCATCACTAACATACTACATAACTCATAAAAGTGAATCATAACCATCACTAACCAACCCACCAGTCCACCACTACTAATACCACTACCACCACCACCACATACATTACCACGAAAAACAATAATATATAAGAGCATTCCTAGAAGCCTCACCAAAATAACCACAAGGTTGTTTTGGTGAGCCAAATGGCTAAAAAGTGCTAAAAACTCTCTCTAGCAGCCTTACCAAAACTCAGCAAAATAAAGATTTGGGTTTGGTGAGTGTACAGTACTCACCAATGTTGGTGAGTTACTATACACTCACCGAAGCTAAAATTTATCTTTCCCTCCTTTTTTGTGGGCCCACACAAATAATAAAATAAAGGTATCTCTCTCCCTTTCTTTATTGTGGTCCCACACAAACAATAAAATAATGTTTCTCTCTCCCTTGCTTTTTCGTTTTCCCACACAAATACTAAAATATTATTTCTCTCTCCTTTTTTTGTTAAAATGGTGAGGCTGCTGGGAGTGTTTTAAAAAAGTGGATCACCAAAATAACTTTTTGTGAGTTTTGGCTATTTCGGTAAGGCTACTAAGAATGCTCTAATGCAGTTAAAAATAGGAAACAAATCTTTTAAAATTAACATTTACCTACCCAGACGCGTGTGGTGCTGTCGAAGGCTCACCTACATGCTGTTGGTGATGTGTTTGAGTAAATAAATGATTCAAGATCACATTATTAAAAATGTTTAATTAATGTTGGTTAGATTATATACCTGCCCTTGTAATACCTAGTCGAGCAACATCTGCATCCTATCGAGCTGAGCTTATTGGGATGCCACTTGTGCTCTTGTCTCCGCGAGCTGATCCCTCAGCATCTGGGTCTCAGCAGCTCCTGAACCAGAACCGACATGGCTCGACGATCGTGACCAACCTAACTAGGTGGTGGTCGGGCCTAATCTAAGACCACGTAATCTCCAGGATGCTCAGGCGGTATAACCTGGGAGAATACATCATCTCGAACCGTGTTGTCCTGCGAGCCAACCGGTAGCTGAGCTAGGAGATCCCTCATTTTTCCCTACAAACAATTGGAAGCAGTTGTCGGATGTCGCAAATGTTAAAAAATTTAGTATTTCAGATTATGGATTATTCCAACTTCTAAAGATTACCGACCATCAACTCTCCCGCCTCCTCATGATCGGTGCACCACTCACGTGTTGGTGCGTGGCGATCCAAACCTCTGCACGTCCAGGGGCTGTCTGGGTGGGGCTTGCCTTTTTGTGTGACAATTTCAATAATAACAACATAAACCAGTCAATACAACATAAAGGTATAATAAATGCCAAATTAAGACCACAAAATCGAACATACTGCTTCATCTCTCACACGAGCAAAGCTCTTTGACCTAGAAGTGTGCACCACCTTCTGTTTTTCCCGATTCACTTTATTTTGAGCACTTCTTTTCTGCAAAATTGAAACTTATTACCTATTAAAATGGAGAAGTGACATAATTGAAGTCTATTACCTATTAGAATGAAGAGCTTAATAAAGATATACCATCCCCGTCTCAGAGAACCAATAATCGACGAGGCCATGCCACCGGCTCACTGGCATATCTGGGGGGCATTTAGCATAGATGGCCACCGGTCCAAAGCTCCGGCTCCAAGTATTTCAATCTCAATTTTCCTTCCAGCCCCTCGACTTATGCTTGAGGGAAGCAAAGACATGATGCTCCTGGGTAGGCGGGAGCCAGAACTTTTCCTGTATCACATTGTCAATTGATTAATTTTTCAACTAATATAACGAACGCTACATAATGAAAAACTAATAATAGAAGACATGCATATTTTTTCCGTCTTACCTGGACTAGAAGCCATGCACATTGTTTGGCCTCGAAGTCGATGTCCTTCCAACCGGCATCGAAACGGAAAATGTGCGGGTCCAGGGCAAGAGTACCCAAAAACTGACCCAACGTCTTGCCACCTTGCCCTACGGGCTGGGCAAGATCGTCGATCTCAACATCCTTCTTCTCTCGCGACTGGAGACCATGCATACTGAGCATCCTGGTATGGCCTCGAGTCTTCCTAATAGGCCAGGTGCAGGTGCGGAGGACTCGGCATGTGATGGTGACCCAGTAGGTCCTGTAGGATCCATATGAAAAAGAACATGCAAATAAATAACTCATTAAAGGAAATTTCGTACTTTGAGAATTTAAAGACATAAAATTATCGGATCTTTCGCTATTAATATGCAAATAAAAACAACTCATTAAAGGAAATTTCATATTTAAAGAGTTTAAACATATAAAAGTATCTGGATTTCGCCATTAACATGCAAATAAACAACTCATTAAAGGAAATTTCATACTTAGAGAGTTTAAACACATAAAAATATTTGCATTTCGCTATTAACATGCAAATAAACAACTCATTAAAGGAAATTTCATACTTAGAGAGTTTTAACGCATAAAAGTATCTGGATTTTGCCATTAACATGCAAATAAACAACTCATTAAAGACGATTTCATACTTAGAGAGTTTAAACACATAAAAATATTTGTATTTCACCATTAACATGCAAATAAACAACCCACTAAAGGAAATTTCATACTTAGAGAGTTTAAACACATAAAAGTATCTGGATTTTGCCATTAACATGCAAATAAATAACTCATTAAAGGAAATTTCATACT
Organism: Tetracentron sinense; assembly: GCA_015143295.1. Classification (NCBI taxonomy): domain Eukaryota; kingdom Viridiplantae; phylum Streptophyta; class Magnoliopsida; order Trochodendrales; family Trochodendraceae; genus Tetracentron; species Tetracentron sinense. The sequence goes on from CM026571.1 coordinate 23,485,391, forward strand.
TAGAGAGTTTCAATATAAGAGAGTTTTAACACATAAAGATATCTGCATTTCACCATTAACATGCAAATAAACAACCCATAGCATCGGTCTTTAAAACAAAACTTCGTTTACCTCCGCGATTGGATTAAACTTACAATGTTTCTGTTTGTATATGTTAGTACATATTAGTCTTTTCTATCTGTTTCATCATTATAGTTTGATTCAACTTCGTCCTTACTAGATTCGGTCGAAGGAGCTTGGTGGAGTTGCACTTGAGGGGGCATATCAACAGTTGTTCCAGGAATCTCTAATCTCACACAAGTGACACCTCCGTCATCGTCATGTTCAGTGACATCTAAATGTTGGTTGTCGAATGACTCGTTTTCTCTGAATGCATTATCGTCCGCAGTAGATTCTTCATTCATGTCAAAAAGTTTCTTGGTTTTGTCTTGATAACAACATGCCAATCTGGGTCAGAAAGATCTTCTACGTAAAATACCTGCTCTGCCTGAGATATCATAACATATGGTTCATGAGACACAGTGTGTGTCAGGAGCAGGCGTGTAAAGTTCACAAGCGTGTCAGTCTTTATTCCTCTACTCTGTGACATCACATCAACCCAGTCGCACTTAAACAATACAAATTTTAGGCTTTCTGAATACGTCAATTGCACAACGTTGGTTAAGCGGCCATAGTAGGTTATATCTCTTGCAATGGGAATCATTTCCCTAGAAGATGCATAACAAGGAGTCGTTGCAGTGACCGTAACACCATTATTCTGACTTATGCGTCCATGCTCTCTATCTTTAGTACAAAACCTATATTCACTGATGACATGGCCCTTAAAACTGTGCAACTTTCTGTGGACCTTATGCGAGGCATATAATCTTGTCCGACACCGAATTGTATAACGCTCATAGCCTTTAAACCTATTTGATGGCCAAAGGCATATGACTTACATAATAAGATTGATTCATTATGCAAAACTTCATGTATGTGTTGTGCAAATATATAAGTTAAGAGCATATGACTTACATAACCCATAAACCATTCAACAAACTGATCATTGTGCTTTTTTTGGAGTTCGTGGGGAGACGATCTAAGTCTGGGATTGGTCATTTTCAGTACATTTATGTCTTGACTGCAAGGAGCGAATCGATGTACGTTACTCAAAGTCAGATCGACTATTTAAATGAAAATGAAAATTAAATGAAAGATAATTAGCAAAAAAGTCATGATAATATTTGTCTTACTCATAATATGTTGTGAGTTTCTCGAATTTGAACAACACATAACGATATGTCTCCTGCCATTTTAATTCACTTAGAGCGAATAGCTACACACCCCCTATCACACTTTCATCGTCATTCCTCACCGACCGATTCAATCTCGATTCAGCATTATTTAGGTATCTTGAGCAGAAGGTCAAGCATTCTTCCATCAAGTACCCTTCTGCTATGCAATGCTCTGGTCGAGCTCGGTTGCGAACATACGATTTCAGTGTCAACAAGTACCTATAGGAATTAAATTTAGGTAAAAAAAAAAGACAATCATATAACCACAAGAAGTTTAAGTAATTGATACATTATAATTGAAGTCATACATTTCGATGAAATACATCCACCGGTATTGTACAGGTCCACTTAGTCTTGCCTTTATTACCAGATGTATAGGTAAGTGCACCATAACATCAAAGAATGCCGGTGAAAAAATTCTCTCTAAATGGCATTGCGTAAGCGTAATTTTCTCTTCTAACCATCTCAATTTCTCGACATCACAGACTTTGGAACATAAAACTAGAAAGAAGTTGCTCAATTCAATTAGCACGAAAGTTACATTCTTCGGCAATGTCTTCCTCATAGCCAATGGTAGAAATTGTTGCATTATGACATAAGAGTCATGGCTCTTTAGTCCATAAATTTTATGCGGCCCGATATTGACATGTCTTGCAATATTAGACGAGTAACCATCTGGCACCTTCACAATCTTTAGAACTTTGCAAAACAACTCTTTCTCATTGTTGTCCATCGAAAAATAAGCTGAGGACAGATACACTTTGTTTGTGTCAGGCTGGAACTGAGGGTGAAGTGCAGGTCTTATGCGCATATCAACTAAGTTGAGTCGAGCTTTTAAGCTATCTTTCGATTTTCCTTCCAAACCTAACAAAGTTTCAAGCACATTTTCACATACATTCTTCTTGATATGCATTACATCAAGGTTGTGGCTCAACAAATTGTGCTCCTAATATGACAACTCAAAGAATATACTCATCTTCTTCTAATTATACGACATGATATCCTGGGTAGCCTGCATTCGTTGTTTTTGTCATGTCTGCTTCCCAAGGGAGAAAGCAATCCCCTCCAACTGATGGTACACATCGGACCCAGACATTGTAGTTGGAGCAGTGCTGAACTCTAGAGTGCCATCAAAAGGGTGTTTGTCCCTCCGAAACCTGTGATCCGCCTTTAAGAAACGACGATGCCCCATGTAACATTGTTTCCTGCTATTAGACAAGTGTCAACTGCAAGTGTCCTTGTGGTATGATGGGTATGCCAACTTTCCTTACGTGCTTCAACTAGACAACATAGCATACTCTGGAAAGTTGTTAATAGTCCAGAGCAATGTCACACGTATTAAAAATGTTTCCTTTTTCGACGCATCATAAGTTAACAAACCATTCTCCCACCAGTCCTTCAACTCTTCGACTAGAGGTATCATGTAGACATCAATGACATTTCCAGGCCCAGAGGGACCGGGAATAAGCAAGGACAGAATGAAGTTCGGCTGCTTCATGCACATCCATGGTGATAAGTTGTATGAGATACGAACCACATGCCATGTGCTGTGAGCAATACTCATCGTCCTAAATAGATTGAAGTCGTCAGTTGCCAACCCAAGTCTCACATTTCAAGCATCCGAAGTGAAAAAAGGGTACATGTTGTCCAAATTTTCCCAGGCCGGTGAGTCTGTAGGATGCCTTAACCTCCCATCCTAAGTTTAACCCTCATTATGTCATCCAATTTCAGAAGCAGTCTTAGATGACATAAACAATCTTTGTAACCTAGGTTTCAACGAAAGTGATGCAAAATCTTCGCCGGAGTCTTCTTTTTCTTGCCTCCCGACTGATCATCCCCTGTCTTCCATCTTGATTCACCACAGATGTCACATGTTTGCTTGTTCACAGTGTCTTTCCAGTAAAGCATGTAATCATTGGGGCAAACACCGATTTCTTCATATTTAAGCCCAAGTCAGACATCACTTTTTTTGTTTGAAAGTACGTATCCGGTAGTGTTGATCCCTCGGGGAGTATCTCCCTCAACAACTCAAGCAACAAAGTGAATGATTTGTTGCTCCATCCACTAAGACATTTAATGTGATATAATCTTACGATGAAAGACAACTTCATGTGATTCAGACATCCTGGATACAAAGCCTGTACCACATCCCTTACCAATTGAAAAACTTTATCCGCCTCAGTAGTAGGATCCCGACTACTGGTGCTAGTTTCATCTTGATTTGGTACCCCAAACAAATCATGCACCGGATCTTTCATCTCATTCTGTCTGTCGTGCACGTAAGGATTTTGTGACACTTGGCCAACTGGTGTGTGTTATAATATGTCTTCCTCGTGATAAAACCAGATTTTATAATTAAGGTCGAATCCATAACAGATCATATGGTCATACACTGTAACTCTCTCTTGATAAACCACATTGTTGCATTTGCGACATGGACACTTTATACCGCCATTGTTATCAGTCGTTCCACGAGCTAATGCAAACTCTATAAACCCCTTCACCCCTTCTATGCATTCCTTTGACACCCTATGTAACCTAAAACAGATCATATGCTGATACTAATATTTTATCATTCTGAGTTTCGTCAAAACTTATGAAAAATAGTACCTTGACATTCCAATCCAACTCCTATCCATGAGGAATGAGATTAGATAGCTAAGTCCTTCATTAGCTATTCTAAAAAATAGTAAACGTTGATCATATCAGTCAATTGCAATAAAACAGCTGTCAAATGACTTCACCATCTACACAGTATGTATGCATGCATGCTTCTTTTCGTTATCAACTTCTCTTCTAATTGGTGGGGTGTTCCTATCACATTCAGGAATGCATAATCCCCAAAAGTCAATAGCTTAAGTGCTTTGTTCCATTTCAAGAAAATTTTGACAGCATTTCCCTATGGTTTTCCAAGTACACGACTTAGACTAGGGGCAAGCATGCCACATTGTCTAAATATGTACCCAAAGAACAAGCTACCAAAATTTTCCTCAATCTGAACAAACAATGAGCAACTGAATATACTGGAGATTATGCATTCCCAAATTGTCCAACCGGACAATTCAATAATCATATATAGACAAATACACTTTATCATGAACAAGACCGAAAAGTTGTTAACCTGCATTTAGCCCCACAAGATAACTAAATGTCATAGTTTACAACTAATCCATCCAAATAGGTGATACAAGAATGCACTTGTCACGCAATGATTGTTGAATGAGAAATCTAAGGTTCAATGCATGGATGAGTATGAACCTATGAACTTAAATTTCCATTTAGTCACTGATAATGTACTAAATAGGGTAATTTGTACATTATTTGCATATAACATACAAATCATAAGGAAATATCATATAACCACCCAAACAGTTAACATAGACCACGGGGTTCAGTCATATACTATACAAAGTGTAGCAAAACGGGAACAAGGCTATTAACAATTAAGTAAGCACAAGATACAATTGAACTAGGATCTTATTGGGCATATATACCATAGAAAAAATAGCAGATTAAGAAATCTCATTACTTGGGCAAGGTTAGATTGATAAATCCTAGCGGCGAGTCACTCTTAACCACTGTTCGTGGGTGTTTAAGGGAACACGTGTCGGCTTGTAGAGCCTTTTAATTGTGGTTAAGCATAATTAGACTAACCTTTTTTTTTTCTAAAAACCAAGGCTAAATGGATGAATCCTAGGGGTGACTGAATCTTAACCACAATTAGTGGGTGTTAAAGGGGACACGTGGTGGCTTGTAGAGCCCCCTTTAATTGTGGTTAAGCATAATCAACCTAAGTTGGTTTTTCTAAAAACCAAGGTTAGATGGATGAATCCTAGGGATGAGTGAATTCTTAACCACAATTAGTGGGTGTTAAAAGGGACATGTGGCGGCTTGTAGAGCCCCTTTAATTGTGGTTATGCATAATAAGCCTAAGTTTTTTTTTTGGGTTTTTTGCATATCAGTTGCTAGGTTTAGCCTAGTTTGCAAAAACACTGTTATGGAAAACATATTTGCAAATTAACTCATAATTTTTCAATAATTTGGCAAATGACCTCAATCCTTACTTCCGTTGGACATTTGGTTATAACTGTTAATAAAATGACTGTTATGACCTTAAGATATTCCTAACCTCACAAAGCCCCTCTAACTACCCTTAAAGTTAGACTATGATTAACAAGTTTTAAACTTATGATTAATTTTTTTAATCTATACTATATACTAAAGAAATTAGGGTGCCTATGTGGCACCCTTCTTTAGTCTTGATTTTGTTTTCATTTAACCACGTCATTAACATATTTATTACTTAATGCATGTCATATTACCATAGTGGGCCACAATCAGACTGTTCTGTGAGAACTAAGAACCGAAGAGTCCCTATGATTCCTTAGCCAACCAAAGAGTTCCTTCATCTCCCAGCTCTCTCTTTCTCTATCCAACGTTCAAGACAACATCCACTAATTCATTTTGAGCCTCCCGGAGAGTCTTTCTTCCCCCAACGTAGCTTCTAAATTCTATTCTTGTTTTACTACTCTTCATACAACATCCTTCAAGAAAAAGCTTACATTGAAGCCTATTACTATGACTCTCTTCTTCATTTCTATCTTCAAGCTTCAGTCCATTTGCAAAATCCAAAGTCTTTCGGCTGCTCAATTCCCTTTCATTTCCTCCATCTGGTTTTTGGGTGATTCACTTTCAGATTCTTCACTTTTTTCGGCACATCTATGATTTGATCACAGACATGACTGATTTTTAAGTGATTTATTTTCAGATTTTTCATTTTATTTTTTGGCACATTAAGAGAATCGTTGAGACAGTGTCCATCCAATCCCTTTTTGCATATATCTCCCTCTCCTACTTTTGCTTTCTCATTATGAAGGCGATGGTGTATTGCTATGCTATGTGAATGTGAGAGAAGGTATTTGTGATTTGGTTTGCTGTGTGAACATGATAGTGTGATATGGGTGAGGTGTGTGAATGTAACCATGTGAGAGTGAGATGGACGATGGGGGTTTTGTGCAAGGGATGTGCAGAAGCTTTGAGTGCTAAGCTTGGACGTGAAGAAGGGCTGAATAAATTTGTTGCAGATTAAAGATAAGACTGTACTGCTATTTGATGTGCACTGAGATCCCTGTAACCAAACCCTCCTTCCATACACCATAATCCCCTATACCCAACTTGCACTGAATACTTTCCTACACACCCAACTCAAGCACGTTCCATATGTGCATTCCTTAAACCATGCAAGTCTCTCCCAAACAGCCATAATTCCCACACTCCTTCATTAACCAATCAGTTAGCCATATCCTACAACCCATCAGCCTTAAATCTTTTCCACAATAAATGATTCCCTCAATCTCTTGGTTAGCAATGCTTAATTAGTTTCTTTATTTGAAAGCATGAGAATGCTAATAAATTGTAATGCTCCATTGAGAGTTGTAAGAGTTTGCATTCAATACGATCGTAAGGATCGTGTCACTATTATTGGAAATAAAATATGGGTGCTGCTGGACGTGGGGCCGGGTTACTGTTGTTGAAGATGAAAGATGATGGGGTGCTGCTATTGTGGGGCTATAGACGAGTTTAGAATGGGGAGCTTATTCATGTTTTAATCCCCTACTATTATTTAAATCTCTACCTTGGTTTTCTATGTTAGTACTTGTATGTTCTCTTTTGACAAATTATATTGTTTTCTATTTTTCTCATAGGATGTGAGTTTCTTTACATAGACTCTCAACCATAAATTTGAAAGATCTGTTTCCAGAACTTCAAATTAGTGATACGGAGCTTCATAGTTTTCCATCATGAATGTCAGTGGTACCATGGTGGGTGTTGAATGGTGAAACAGATTGTGGTTTCAGTATTGAGCTACTTTTTGAGTTTCATGTTAATTTTGATTTTTTTTTGCATTTGGTGTTAATAGGTGATAATTCATAAAAGAAAAATTCCATTCAAACTTATTATAGAATATTCTCTTTTTGTATTTGTAATTTCCTTATATTTGTGCAATACTACAATTAGTGGATAAGGCATTTACATTGGACTGTATCTTTTATAATGTTGTTCCTAATTTTGATTGGAAAGGGGATTATAAATTACTGATTATTTAGATTTGCCAACATGATCCTTTTTAGTGTTTACTGATTACTCTTCCAAAGTTTTGTTTAGTGCTTTTGTGAATGACTTTTTTCTGATGGATTGATTTAGAATGGGTTGTGCAACTTTACTTTTTATTGACATAGCGTAGGATTTATCAAGTGGATGCAATTTTGCTTCCTAATTTTTGTATTATAATAATTTATCAAGTAGCTGCAACCTAAGTGGAACTTAGCTTCCTATTGTTAGAATTGTTCACTTGACCTTCTTCCCACATTAATTTGGATTGAGTTGAGAATGAGTTATATGTGCCCTTCTCAATAAACCAACAAAAATGCACCCTTGAAATAAACCTCTAACCCACAAGGACTACTAAGATGTTGTAATGTGGTGATACAAGTTAAAGGAATGTTACTCTTTTGGAATGGCCGTGGGTGTTAAGCCTTATGTGCCGGGTGTGTGCTTGTGTTTGGTGCCTATGTGAGTCCGCTAATTCTTATAAAAGTTATATGTAAAAAAAAGGTGTTGAATTCAGTTATATATTATATTGTACAAAAGAATGACTTTTTAATGTAGTCTCGTGAGAATGACCTATACTTGCTTTAGTTTCATTGACATTATAATGTTCTACAATTTCATTTTAAAAATTAGATGTAAAAAATTGATTTGAAAAGAATTTTATTATTTTTTGAATGCTATTTTATTCATTTTTTCTTTCTTTTCTTTTATAAATTTTTTTCGTGCATCGCATGGGTATTTGTTAGTAATTAATAATTAAGATTAGATGCTTTAACCCTAAGGGTTAGTGAATCTTAACCATAGTTAAAGGGTGTTAAAAGTTGACACCCCTTTGACTGCCCTTGAACGATGGTTAACGGTTTGACCCTTGTGATTAATTTTTAAAATTGCTTAACTAAAAACAAAGGTTAGCTGTTTTCACAATATAGGGCTAGTGAATTTTTACTATAGTTAAAGGGACTTAAAAGCCGCCACCAAAGGCCATTATTTTTGTAGTGTCGTTAATGAGCTCCGTTTATTAGGGATTCTAGCACATCTCATCTTGGGACAAAGTTACCTAGGCTTGTCTAACAAGCTTGAAAATTGACTAACGGGTTGAGGGTTTAACCTTATTGTAAAAGACATTTCGATCTTCTCCAAATTATAAACCCATAAGGACTTTGAAGACTAATACTCCAGCAGAGAATTAGTCTAGGTTACTCCCAAAGTGTACTCCCAAATCCTAACCGTTTTAGCTCAATTATGAAACACTTAATATTAGCGCTCATTAACGGTTAGGATTAGGGAGTATATATTTGTACCCATAAAAGATAATTAGGCTGCTTTTGATTACTTTTCAAACATGACACATTTGTCCAATTATCCAATCCTGATTCGAAGATTTAACAACAATGCATGATTATATAGAGACTCAAGAAATGAGACTCAAACCTTAACTAATTAGAAGGGTAATAAGTCAAACCATAATCAAAGCATTATAAACTATACATTCTAACCCTAATAGCTGGTCCACCTACCTATCAGATTTATAAAGGAATCACTAGAAGCTAGTTTCACCCAATTACAAAAGTTTTAAATTTTACCTAATTCAAGACTGAAGAAAGAAACCTATTTTCCAATGATAATCATTCCAAACAAAATATTTAAAAGAATTACAATAATTACGAATACCTTGTCTCCTCCACACCAAATTATTCAAATCAAAACTCCCATCTCCATTCAACAACCATCTCCATAAATCAAAACCCCCATCTCCATTCAACAACCATCTCCATTAATCAAAATAAAATTACAATGTACAATATAAAATGTAAGGAAAAATTATACCTGATCGTGGCCAGGCGTGGAGGAAGATGATGATCCACAGGTAGATTGTTTGGCTTTCCTTCTTCTACAATGAGCAATAGAAAAATTATAAATCAATTAAAACTAACAATTAAGTACCCTAGACTAATTCACAGATTTAATAGTAGTAAAAATCTAATGTCAAATAGGACCTCTTTAAAAATCCATAAATGAATTATATGATTTCTCATAATTGATTCGGTTTTAAAAAAATTATAACATAATTTAATTACAGAAATTAACCTAAAAATATAAAATTAAATATCTTCTAATTTATCCAAAGATTAAGCATAAAAAACACATTTCATCAACCTAATTAAATCATATACTAAAAAAATTATAGAAATTAAACTAATTACTGTAATCTAAAACAAATGAGACTTACCTACTGTTGTTGGGGAGGAGAAGAGGGTCTACAAGCTGTTGCTATCGAAATCAAAGGCATGCAACAGCTGTTGCTATCGAAATCAAAGGCATGCAACAGCTGTTGCTACCAAAATCTGAGAGTGGGAATTGAGATTAAGGGATGGTGATTCGAGGGTTCTGTGAAGATGAGAGAGAGAATGTCGTGAAGGTTCCGTGGAGCTACAGGAGGTGGGAGAGAGAGAGTTAAGAGAGAGAAAGCTAAACACTAAAAAACATGGCTTGCATGCACAGAGAGAGGGATCACTTGAGCGTGGTGAGGGGAGAGCAGGTGGCCGAAGGTGCCGGATGTGGCCAGAGGTGGCCAGCGAGGGAGAGCAGGTGGCCGCGGAGAGAATATCACAGCTCGTCGACGCTGGTCGGAGGTCGTCGTAGATTGTGGAGTAGCCGGAGTTCAGGTGGTCGGAGGTGGTGGAGTGGCTGGAGAGCTAGAGCGAGGAGATCAAAGAGCAGGAGAGTAGGGAAGGAAGAAAGAAGGGACTGTCGGGGTCCTATTAAAGAAATATCACGGCGGTTTAAACATACCCGCCGTCATATATAAATAATCAACGGCCATTATTTTATATCCGCCGCCTTTACTATAGTATTCACGACGGTTATTTTTACAACCGCCGTGCCACGTTCGCCGTGAATGAGTAGGCGGGAAACCAAAAGGGTTGGAGGGAAACCTTTCCACAATGGTTATGGATAAACCCACCGCCATACATTACATACAACGGCCATTATTAATTAACTGCCATTACTATTGTTCCGAAAACAGTCATGGACGGCGGTATTATAATACTGCCATTGTATACAATATGTGGCGGCGGATTTTCCTAACCGCCTCCAAAAATCCGCTGCTACAGGCCATTATTTTTGTAGTGCCTGCAAAGTCTATCTACCATTTTTAAGATTTAACAATTAAAATATTAACTAAGGGAGGAAGAACAATAAAGTGTGAAGTAAGGGAAGACAAGCAAACCACAACACAAGGATTTTTACGTGGAAATCCTTCCGGGAAAGACCACGGGACCTAGTCCAGCAAAGAGATCACTAAGACAAAGTAAAGATACTTACTGACTCGAACCTCACCTAAACAGGACTCAAACTCTTCGATCGACGACTAGTCCTACACACCTTAATAAGTAATCATGTTCTCGTAAGACCTGTGAACAACCTCAGTAGCCTCTACTTCTCTTGAGTCTCGAAAACCATGATCTCTAAAGATCGATCTCCGTCAATGACGACTTCAGATTCCACCAACCAAATATCCACGATCCTTCTCGGATCAATCTCCTTCGCAAAGGCACCGGAACACACTGGCCAAAGTGTTCTTCATAGAACGGGTTGATGGTTTTAATTAATCACACAATCCCTAGATGTATCCCAATCAAAGGAATAATCAAGCAAACAATGATAGAATAATAGTTTGCAATCTCTAGGGTGGAAGAGAAGAGGAGAATGGGTTTGAGCAACCCCAATAATCATTTAGAAACACTCTAAACTCTCACAAACTTCCTAGGTTCGAATGCAGATTCAAACCTCACATATATAGAAGCAAAAAAATAAGTTTATAAACAAAAATATGCTGAAAACGTGCAGCCCAGTTGACCGGCCTTCATGGGCGGTCGACCGACTGTTATGTTTTTGCTTAAAAACCAAATATAATAGCTTTTTTCAATAGCCGGTCGATAGCCCATAAATCATGTCGACCGGGATTTAAAGATTGAATTTTTGCTTTTGATTTCTTCATGAAAGTTATAGATATTTTCGATACGGTCGATTTGATATATTATAAAGCAAAATCAGAGCTACGGTCAATGAGATATGCCTCTAACAAGGAACCTTGATTTTTATGATCGTCTAACACTCTTAAGGTGACATATCTAGTCACCTTAGAGTTCATATAATTATTCTAAGTCAATTTCCTCCTAAGGTAGCATGGTATCTAGGTCACTTACCATCCTATGAGTGAAACGAATGCTATGATCAGAATGTCTTCAACTGATCTTCTTCGGTCTTCATCTCCACTTGTCTTGAACGTTTGTAGGTCATGACACAGGACACACTAGACTCACTGTTTTGACAACAGAATAAGCCAACACTAAAAATGGACTTTACAATCTCCCCCTTTGACAATTCTGTGGCAAAACCAACCTGAAATACATGACTTGACACAAACTCCCCAAAACCTATCAAACAGAGAATTAGGTTATTACATGACTCCAACACAATTTCATGACAGAAATTGAAATACGATCCAAATTAGAGACATTTGAAGCTCTTGTCATGTAAAGTCTGTCTATTGAAATACGGCCCAAATTGGAGACACTTGAAGCTCTTGTCATGTAAAATCTGTCTGCTACAAACCTGCACCTGCACATGCTATAAAAACCCTATGAAGCATGTATGGAATATAAAAATAAATACATAGGTATTGTAAGGAATGTACTGAATTAGAGAACCAATATCCTAATATTTCTCTCCCTTTTTGGCACAATTGCCAAAGGTAGGCAGGAAGACAATATCACAAAAATATGTCAATTTAAAGCATAAGCAATATTAAGGCAATCACAATACAATCAAACAACTACAGACAATGCAGAGACTATAGAGCAGGGAACAAAATATATCAATGGAAAGCAAAAACTCCCCCTCAACAACTCAACTTGATCTTCTCCCCCTAAGATCAAGGACACCACCAAAAATAGGGCACCTATGCTAAGAAGGGTCATGTCAAACAAAAAAGGAAACACAGTAATAATACTGAAAGGTCATCATGTGCCACACAAATATGCATCAAAAGCATTCCAAGCAGTAGTAATTTAAAATTATGAATCCAATGAAGAACATGATTAGTTAGTCCGACTGAGGATACACGTCTAATTAAATCTTATGGAATGCGAAAGCATAGCCAATTCACTTAGTCACATTTAGTGAACAGTTCAAAAGTGAAGCTCTGTGTGTAGTGGTGGTCTGACTAGATACTAAATCAAGTTTTCTTTCCCTTTCCAAGGACATGACATTAACCACTAAAGGGACTCCCGGAGACTTAAATCTAAGAATTCAAACCTAGTTAGATCCCGATATGCTGATTTTTTACATTTTGGTACTCCTTTATCCATTTTTATTTGACTCAATATTTTATTTTACTTTTGGTCAAATGCCTCTGAACTTTGTAAGATTTTTTTGATGTTCTTTATCTGAACATATCTTTTCATGCAATGCTGGCTTTCACACTATCCGGGTAGGTAACTCTTTTCTATTGGCAGTAGAGGCTTTCACACTAGCAACCCATATAGAACCTACTGTCTGCATAGGTAGCCATTACTTACTGTTTGCACCCAATAGTAGCTTTCACACTAGCCCAGTAGGTAGTCCTTTTCATTGCAACAATTTTTGCTCATGGAGGATACACAAAGTGGAGATGACTAACAATATGGTCATTCTAGATTGGTCATCATAGGTCATACTTTTGGGATAAAACACACACCTACAGATTGGGAATTAGACCTCTCAACAGAATCAGTCAGAGTGCATGTGAAATAGCAAAGCATACGCACATGAATAAGTCTCTAACTGTGCAAGATAAAACCAGTCTGATTTTTAGCCTAACCAAGAGACTATGAATGTGATATATCCTCAATCAGCAACAAACTCATGTTCAACCTTGAACATGTATAAAAATAAAGATCACAAAAGGAATGCAGATCATGCAAGTCAAACAAAGGCAACATGACAAAAATATTTTTGGATTTTATAGTTTTTCAATATTTTTGAATTTTTAAAAATAAATAAAACAGAAAAACAAACCAAAGTAAATAACAGCTAGTAAAAAGAAAAAACATACTAGTATACACAAAAAGCATAACACTAGGACAAGATATAACAAGAACAGCACATCGTAGGCTATGACAGGCACAAGCTAAGTGAAGCCCTTCTAGCATTCCTTTCTAACCCAAACGGTTTTAGCAGTTTGATTGACCCTTTGGTCTCTAACTGTTTCAGTTGAGGTAGGTGTGGCCTTTTGCCTCTTCCTCCTGTTCCTCTTTTTCTAGGATTGAGTCCTAGAATTATGGCAAGCATTAAAGTTCTCACTATTTCCCCCTCTATATCTAGCATAAGGAGTGTCTCGACCATGCCACTGTCCAGAGTTGTGAGCAATTTTAATCACATCTTCACACAAACTCCTACACTTCTCCACTAGGACCTCAACTCTCCTTTGAAGACTCCTATTAAGACTCAAAACCATGATTGAGAATTCTTCGAAGTTTAGGACATCGAGGCTTAATATTGGCCTTCACTCCACATTTATGACATGTAGGAATGAATTTCTGAGTTGAATGATCTTTCCTATTCTCAGGAGGGTGTCTTTTATAACCAGGCTCAGTGTTCGAGATAGATGAAGTTCCCTTCACATCTCCACACCTCTGATCTTGTTCAAGATCAGCCAACTTGATTTTAAGACAAATATGCAAATTAGATTCAAGAAGCTAAACCTTGACAAGTAGGGAAGTCTTCTCTTCCTCAAGCTGCGACACAAGAGCTTTCAACCCTAAGTCACTTGGTCTAAGGCATTTCTTTCCATTTTAATTGATTTTACCTTATTGGACATGGAAAACTGAGCATTTTTCAGCTTTAGGCATTCCTCAAACAGCTCACCATAGGTTGCCTCAAGGTCTCCCTCAGAGTCTAAGTCATTCTGACTCTCTTCACCATACTCACCATCACTATGGTGTTGGTTACTCAGAGCATTTGAAGAAGATTCTTCAACCCCAAATAAGGATGTATTGAAAGCCATATAACCCCTAGTTCCTCACAAGAAGAACTATCTAATTCCTCAGATTCAAATTCACTGTCACCCCTTGCCTTGCCCTTCAATCTTTTCTTATTAGAGCACTCAACAGTAATATGGTCATAGCCTTGGCATTCATAGCATTGAACACCTTGAGATTTTTTGTCTGCACTTTTAATATGTTTATTTTTTTCAAAGTGCTTGAATTTAGGCTTCTCAAAATATTTTTGTCATTTCGGATTAAATATCTTATTAAATTTCAGAAATTTTCTGAATTTCTTTGCAAATAAATGCAACTCTTCTTCATCATCCTTAGAGTCATTATTTGAACCCTCTATTCTTTGAAATATTTCAAGGTAATAGATTTTGGTTTCTTAGATGGGTTTAGATTTAACTAATAGGTTTGGAGAAAACCAACCAACTCTTCAATTTTGAGAGCATCAATATTTTTGCTCTCTTCGATGACGGTAACCTTTGATAGAAATCTCTCAGGTAGAGATCTCAAATTTTTTTTTAACAATTTTGGACTCAGAAATTATTTCCCCTAGATTAAAACTATAATTAACAATGTCACTCTGATTAGCAGAAAAACTGTCAAAAGTTTTATTATCATCCATTATCAACTTTTCAAACTTAGAGGTAAGCATTTGAAGTTTGGATATCTTGACTATTGTAGTCTCTTCATGGGTAAGTTTAAGAATGTCTCATGCCTCATTCAAAGTGTCACATTTAAAAATACGCCGAACTTCTTTAGGTGTGACAGTAATGAAGATTGCATTAAGACCTTTATTATTCCATCTACAACTTTCAAGATCTATATTGGTCTATTCAGAAGAAGGTTTAGGGATGGTCAAGTCATCTATGGTATTTGTTGGATGGGTCCAACCTTATTCAATGGAGATCCATACTCTCATCTAATGATTTTAGAAACGCTCTCATTCAAGCTTTCCAATAGGCATAATTCTACTCATCAAATAATAAGGGATTATTCTCATCAAATAATGAGGGACAAGATATGGATCCTCCTTCTCTTTGGAAATTCATATTTACCGAATATAAGGATGAGATCGCACTAATAAATTAGTGAACACACTCTGATACTAATTAAAAAAATCCAATGAACCTCAAAAATAATATTTAAGTTGAGAACTCACAAATTCAAGGGGGTGGCTAGGTCTCCCTACAAAGTCTATCTATCCTTTTTAAGATTTAACAATTAAAATATTAAACAAGGGATGAAGAACAATAATGTGCATATTAAGGGAAGACAAGCAAACCACAACACAAGGATTTTTACGTGGAAACCCTGCTGGGAAAAACCACAGGACCTAGTCCAGCAAAGAGATCACTAAGACAAAGTAAAGATACTTACAGACTCAAACCTCACCCTAACAGGACTCGGACTCTTCGATCCATGTCTAGTCCTACACGCCTCAATAAGTGTAAAGTCATGTTTTGTTGGCTAGATTCTGAGTCCAAAACAGTGTCTAGTACTCCCTAAGCCTTGCCATATGGATCGATGAAAAGTGAAGAAGAAGCCATGACAAAGTATGAAGAAAAAGCATCCAAGAATGGCTCATGCATTAGGATGGTAAGTAAGACTTAGAGACCAAAATCTACCTAGGTGGAAATGTCTATTAACATGTATTTTGGTCCCAAGATGCCCAGGTAAAACTGCATTAAGTCTAGGTAAATCAAAAAGGTTTTCTTTTTTCCATTTTTCACCATTCGATCGACCCAGTCCCCACCAAGTTTTGTATGGTGATATCGTCCAGAGAGAAAGCAAAAAGTCGGTCGACCCAAATGGTCACTTCGGTCGACCGAACGACCATATTCGGTCGACCCAATGTATACTTGGTCGACCAACTTGCTTTTTAGCCTATTTCTAATTCTGATTTTTTCCTTCTAAAAGTTATTTTGAGTTGTTCTATTTATTAGAACCTTACTAGTCCATAAAAGAGGACTAGTGGAGAGGAGAGAGTATTGGGCTTGCTCTAGAGTTCCCCGAAACTCTGAATTTATTTTCTCTCCTTCTCCTTCATTAGTTTCTCTAGAGATCAAGTTTCACCTCTCTAAACTTTGAAAATTTGCATTGGTTGATCCTCAAGCTATTGATGGGATCACTCTAGAGTTATCCTAAACCCTAAAACCCCAGTGTTACTCTATTGAGAGTTTGGTTGGCATGAGACAAAGCTGTCAAGGACGGAAATCGATCTTTGGAGATCATTGTGTGTAAAGCTTTAAGAAGAGGTGGCCGGTGTGGAACCGGAGCTGCTGTGGCAGAGATTGAACTAGCTGGACTCGTGGACTTCAAGGCGTAGAATCATTACCGAGGAACGGTGTGACGTATCCGGTTGGGTAAGATTCGAGTCTTATATTTTTGAATTCTTCTCATAGTGGATTTTGTGGTGGACTAGGTCTCGTGTTTTTTTAAAAATCCACTCAGAAGGAGTGGGGGTTTGGCGAACCCCTACCTGTTTATTAATAAAAGGAAAATTGGGGGGACATAAAACCTTACCTATACAAAGACATGACAGGGGGGGGGGGGGGGACATAAACCTTACCCCTATAGGGACACAACAAGGGGGGGACATAAAACCAAAACCCCTTAAAGGACACAAGAGGCAAAGGGAATTAAAAACCCCCAACCCTTTACAAAGACACAAAAAAATACAAACCAAGACAAATAAACACACTAGGACTGTCTGATATTCCTTAAGCCTAATTTATCAAGGAATAGGAGAGCTTTGAGGCGAGGAGGGCTCTCTTGTCTAGAGAGGATAGTACCATTGTGGTGAAGATCACAACCAGAGTGAGCTAGAAAATTAGCCACCTGATTAGCTTCCCTGTAAATATGAGTTATATGAGAACAAATGCTCATTAATTTGTTAATCTTTTGGTTCCAATACCAATCATTCCAGGGGTGTTGAGAAGTCCCATTCTAAGCTTCAACAAGGGACTTAGAATCAAACTCAATCTCAATCTGTGTATACCCTTTAGAATGACAAAGCATAACATAATACCATCCAAGAGAGCTCTAGTTTCAGCAACAAAACTTGAGCATCGATCATAAAAAACATAAAAATAGGCTAATAAATCTCCATCATGGTTATGAATAATACCCCCACCTCCTGCTAATCTAGGATTACCTCTTGAAACTCCATCCACATTAAGTTTTATTCTACTGATAGGAGGTCGAATCCATTTGACAAAGGATATAACATTTCTTTTCATTGGAGGAGATATCGTAACATTGAAAATAGATAAATCCAATCTCTTCCTTCTTGGGAGACGCCCCAGATCCGGTCATCCAAACATTGATGTGGGAATAATAAAATCAGAAGACTTCCTAACACCTTTGAAGCGGCATGAACACCATTCTTTCCATATTTCCCATATGATCAGAAGAGGAAGTAAGATGAAAAGCTCATTATGAATACTGTCATATGCTCTAACCCACCTCATAAGAAAGCACTAGATAGTATCGCTAGACTAATAATCTGCAAAACATCTCCAAATACTAGCTGCAATTTCACTATTATATAGAAGATGAGTCAAATTTTCAATATGACCAATATTAAAGCAGGAACAACAACTGACAAATGGAATACCAATAGATTGAACCTTATTATCAGTCGAAACAGCTCCATACATTACCTTCCACCCAAAAATTTGGATTTTCCTTAGGAGAATAGCATTTCAAATATATTTACTCCAATCTTTCCGAGGGTAGGGGTGGCGGATAATTTCCCAAGTAGACTTAATAGAAAACTTACCATTAGGGCTAGGATTCCATATAAAAGCATCATCAGTCTCAGAAAGAAAAAAACCAGAATTTCTAATAGCTAACTGAAAATGGTCAGACAAGTAATCATTAACCATAGTGAAATCCCAATTACCATTATTATCAAGCATATTAGATATAACTGGAAAAGAACTAGGAGTAGTAGTAGCATGATCAATAAGAGGAACGTCTCCAAACCATCTATCTAGCCAAAAGTTTATCTTAGTACCATTACCGATTAAAGAAGTGGAATTATAAATCACATCCTTACATAAAAGACTAATTTTAATCCAAGTTTTAGAAGAACGAGTCCAGTAAAAAGCATTCCAAATGTGATTAAATTGATACTTCTCTTTGAAAAATTTAGACCAAAGATTAGAAGAATGATAAAGTTTCAAAGCTTGTTTTAATCTGAGAGCAACTAAAAAATCATTCATTTTCTGGATACCTAGACCACCTTCCAAATGAGGAAGAGAACAAATGTTCCAATTTATCTAGTGTCGCCTTTTGACTTCACTAGTATTATTCCAGAAACATTTTGCCATTATTCTATCAATTTGATTTGTTATGATTTTAGGAACATGAATTCCAGTTAAAAGATAAGTGGGAATAGAAGATAAGACATGCTTGATAAGAATTAATCTCCCACCTGAAGATAAAAATTTTGCTTTTCAACCTTCCACCTTAGAAATGATAGTGTCAATAAAAGAGTTGAAATAAACTTTTTTAAGATGGCCTTTATAAAGGAGAACCCCTAAATAAATAAAAGGGAAATTTTTCTTAGGAATACCCACCCAATTAGAGATAGAATCTAATCTTCTCCTAGACAATTTATCTGAACAATAAAAAGCACTTTTCTCTCGATTAATCAACTGACCTGATGACTTGTCATAAGATGAAATAAAATCAAATATTTTCTTAATGTTTTGCTTTTACCATTACAAAAAAATAAGGGTATCATTTACAAAAAGAATGTGAGAAACTGGATTACCAAATCTTCCTAATTTATAGGTAGAAGAAAAACTCACAGGGATAGTTTTAATACCCCTATTAAGGACTTCTTCTGCTAAAATAAAAAAAGCAGGAGATATGAGATTACCTTGCCAAAGGCCACACAAACTCTGAAAAAAACCTTGAAGACAACCATTAATAATAATAGAAAACGATTGATTAAGAAGACAACCACGAATTAATCTCATAACTTCTTCTTTGAAACTCATTTTTTCCAGAACTGAAAAAATGAAATTCCACTCCATTCTATCATATGCTTTAGACATATCAAGCTTAAAAATTGCAATACCTCCAAGAGTTTTTCTATCAATATCCTGCACCATTTCCTGAGCTATACTAACATTATCTATAATATATCTACCTTTTACAAAGGCACTCTGTTCATCAAAAATAATGTTAGGAAGCAATAAACCAATTCTATCAGCCAAAATTCTAGAAATGATCTTATATAGAAAATTACATAAGCTAATTAATCTAAACTTCGAGAAAGGAGGAAAATTTCATTTTGGAATAAGAGCAATAGCAGTTGCATTAATAGCTCTAGGCATTTCAACTGTCAAGAAAAATAATGTAATAGCCTGATAAAGATCCTCTTTAATAATATTCCAACAAAACTAGAAAAAATGACCAGAGAAACCATTTGGATCAGGAGCACTATCAGCTGACATACTAAAAACAACCTTTTTAATTTCTTCAATAGAGGGAGACATAGATATAGAAATATTATTTTCCTCAGTACTACCGCAAAGAATGAAATTCAAAATATTAGGATCTATCATTGAGTTATCAGAAGTAAGCAAAATTTGAAAGAATGAAACTGCTTCCTTACCTATATCCTCCTGAGATTCCAACCAGTTATCTTGAGCGTCTTTACTGGATGCTGACTTTGTTGGATGCAAAGTTGATAAGAAAAGCATAAGTGACACCTGTCACTTCTTAGGACACTCACTTGTTTCATGGTTTAGTAAGAAACAAAATTCAGTTGCTTTATCTACAGCTGATGCTGAGTATATAGCAGCTGGAAGTTGTTGTTCTCAAACGTTATACATGAAACAACAATTGGAAGACTTTAAATTATACTATAATCAAGTTCCAACTAAATGTGATAACATAAGTGCAATATGCATGATCAAAAATCCTATTCAACATTTAAGGACAAAACATATTGAAATAAGATATCACTTCATAAGAGATCATGTACAAAATGAGGATATTATATTGGAGTTTATAGATATAAACAACCAACTTGCTGACACATTTACAAAACCCCTACAATATGAAAGATTTAATTCAATGAGAAGAGAATTGAGAATGGCCAGTCAGAATGAACTTAAATGATCACTCTCATGTCAAAATTGTACTCAATTATGAAATCTTTTGTCTTGATATTCAAAATGAACTAAAATTTGTTTGATTATGATGAATGTATGTTTTGAATGCTTAGGACTAATATTTGGATGCTAAATCAATCAAAGAATTAATGGAAAAATGAATTAGATATGAAAGATAGCAATTTTCTCAATGTTTACACTAATTTCATCGACAAAATCAGAAGTACAATGGAGATTCGACGACGAATCCATGTTTTGGAGAAAACAGAATGTTTTATGTATCCATTTCGACGACAAAATTGAAAGCACTATTCAATTTCGGCAACTAATTTATTTCAATCAAGAAACAGTAAGCTTCATGTCTCAAATTCGGTGATGAATTCTTTGGGCAAAACTCATTTCGGTGACGAAATTGATCATGAGTATAAATAAAAACCTCCAAATCCGAAACATTTCAAATCATTTCTCTTCAAACCTCGAGATAGGTTTTCCCTCATTTTTCACTATTTCATTGGTCATTCGATCAAAACCTTTCCATTGTGATTCCAATCAATACCAAGTCAATCTAAATCATCTTCTTGACCTAGAATCACCCACTCTACTCTATTCAAAATGGTTAGAACTAAGAACCCGAGTGAAGAACCACCAAAGAAGAAAGCTCGCACAACAAAAGGAAAAGAGGCCGCTTCCTCTTCTGCTCCTTCAAAATTCAAATCAACTGAAGTTGTAAAGAGATGTCTCGAAAAATTCTTTGTAAAGAGATGTCTCGAAAAATTCTCTACTCGAAATCCTCGCTATGGTAAAGTTGTTGACTTCCCTTCATTAGAAGAAAATGAAGTAGGATTGGTTTCAAATTTTTTCGGTATTCTCAAATGGAATACTTTTCTTTCATCCAAACAACCAATGTACCCTGAATTGACTCGAATACTCTACACCCATTTCGAATTTGATCAATCAACCCAAATGATCACCTCTTATATTCATGGTAAAAACATCTCCTTCCATAGAGATGATCTTCAACAAATCTTTTGGGTTCCTAAAGGAGATATTCAAAGATTTGCAAGTGGAAAATGGATTGTTTTTCATGGTTTCAATGAAATAGAAGCCCTAAAGCTTATGTGTGTCAAACAAGATTTTACTGAAGCTTTTCAACCCACTGTAAAGTTCCTTACTCTTCATGCTAGGTTAATCCATCACATCATGACCTATAATTTATTACCTAGAGCCAGTGGTATGGAATACCTTACCAACTCTGATGTATTCATTATGTGGTGCATCCTCACCTCAAGGCCCATAGATCTTCCCTACATTATTGTAAATACTATGTATGATGCCGTAAAGAGAAAGTCTGGATGTCTTCCTTATGGACAAGCTCTCACGTATCTTTTCAAGTATTTAAAAATTCCTTTAGATTCATATAAAATGATAAAAAGCTTCACCCAATGATTTCTACAAGAGGACTACAATTCTAAAGATGGGATTCATATGGGATGATCCAAGAAAAGAATGGATACCTAAGCCTCCTATTTCTGAGCTTGCTCCAGCTAGTGAGCCTTCCATTCCTATCACTACTCCTTCTATTCCACCACTAGCTCTTGGTCCTTCATCTTCTACTGTTATGCCTTCTGACATTCCATCATCTTCAGCAGCAGCCGAGCATCTTTCTCCTCCATCTCCAGATCAGCCAAATGAATCTTCACCAGAGAGAGAGGACCCACACTTCAGAGATGAGCTGGACCATCTTTTGTGCCTCCCCAGAGATCTGCATTTGATGAGGATTTTATGAGTCTGCTAATGGGGAAGATAGACTCCATGAGCTCCTGCACGATCAGTTTTCAAACTGAAGTTCGAGAGAGATTGGGTTCTCTCAAGATTAGAGTTAAAGGAATTCAGAATAAGATGAAAGCAAGAGCTGAGGACATGGATCCCGATTGGAAGACCTCAGTGTTGCAGGGGAAGTAGTGAAGAACATGACAGACTCCATTCTCTCTCTAATAGAGAGAAAGGTAGTGGATGCCTTAGACTAGAGCTTAAAGCTGAATGATGAGATTTCTCATATCAGAAGCGGGACTGACCCTTCATATAAGCATCTAAAGGCATAAGGCCATATGATTCAGTAGATGACTTCCTTGATTAGGGCTCAAGCATCTTTGGTTCATCAGATTACCTCCCAGGTGACTGGGCTAGCACTTGAGGTTTCAAATGTGAAGAAACAAATCTTCCAAGTGATTAACCCGAAGGTACCCTCTTCTTCTAAAGAACCTGAGTCATCCAAGATTCACATAATTCCTTCTAAAACATCTAGTGACTCTAGTGATTCCAGTGACAGTGAAGGCAAGAAAGTTAGAGTTCTTCTAAATAATCTCAAAGAGAAGCAAGACAAGGACATGTTGTAGCACTTCATTTTTCTTGCATTTATGTATCTTTTTTATGATGCCAAGGGGGAGAAGAGAAGAAAATGAAATAGAATTACAAACAAATTTTTTTTGAACATTTTTTATCTTGGAAGTACGACTCAAATGTATGAATGAATGTATTTTCATATTTTGTGAATGAAAGATGATATTTCACTACAAATGTCTCATTTCTCATTATGATTCAATATTTGCTTGAATAACTTGAATGCTTGAAAGATATCCAAAATTGTTACAATTTTAAATATTCGACATTAATAACTATAAATATTTGTGGTATCATGACCTTAAAAAAAATATGTCTAAACAATGCAAAATGAAATAAGCATTCTATGTCATATTTGAGTGCATATGTTTAGGGGGAGCTAATCTCAAATTTTTATTGAAAATATATGTTGAGGAGGAGCTTAATCTCATTTCATTACATTATTCTGTCATCATCAAAAAGGAGAAGATTGTTAGCTTCAATGTTACAACCTTAAGTACTCTTAATAATTTTGACAATAACATAATAATGAAATGGCAATTGTGGTACTAATGTTTCTTGTAAAAGTGTTTGATAAATATAGATCATGAAAACATTAGCACATCTTTCAAGGAAGAAAAAAATTCAAAAAAAAATTAAATGGATTGATTTGAGTAAGTCATTCAACCAAGTCCAAGTCATCAAAAAGAATATTCAACTCAAGTCATTGAACTCAAGTGAAGAATGAAGAATGAAGATTATATTCAAAGATCAAGTCAAGTCACTAAACAATAAAGAAGGTCTAAGAGTTAAAGAAAATTCTAAAGACTCAAGATCAAGTTGAAGACCCACTCTCAAGAAAAATAATTGTTTAAATTTTACTTTACGAGAGTGTCTAGAACTTATGTAAGAAGTCCTCAAAGTATGGTTAGTTGAATGCTCAAATACTTAGATTGACCATAGGAGCCTAAGAAGTCTTCACTGTTTTTGATCTCGGTGACGAAATGAAATGGGGAACCTAATTTCGTCTATGAAATCATGCGATACCCTGAAAATGCTGTAACGGCTATTTTTCAACGGTCTTTTTCGCATTTAATGTTTCACCAACGGTCATATTAGATAAAGAGCTATAAAAGAAGTTTGTAAATGAACAAAATAAGAAACTTGATCAATACATTAATTCTTATCATTTATTCAATCAATGACATTGATTTCCACAATCGATCACACTTTAGAAATCCCCAAAAATCTCTTTTGAGCTATTCAACTTTATTCTTTAAGAGATTTTATTAGAGTGTTATTCAACTCTTATCTAGCTCATTTCAGGAACTTTATTTTGGATTGTAAATCCAAATCCATATTTGTAAAGAAATATCTAGAATCGTGGATTTTTGTTCGTGAAGCCTAATCGCTTTATGAAGTCAAGAGAGAGTGCTCTCTTGCATTAAAGGTGGTATCCTAGCCTACAAGGGATTGTAAAGGTGGTATCCTAGCCTGGAAGAGATTGTAAACGTGGTATCCTAGCCTGCAAGGGATTGTAGAGGTTTGAGCTTCACCTGGTGAAAAAGCTTGTGCGAGTAAAATCGTGGAAATCCTTGAAGTGGGAAGCTGAAAGGCGGGGACGTAAACAAGTTGTCGAACCTCGTGAACAAAGTCGTTGTGTTTGCACTCCTTATCTCTATCTCTATTCTACTTGCTAATTATTGCTTATTGCAATTGCCTTAAATTCTTTAATTCCTCAAAATAGACTAAGATAGAAATTTTATTTTGTCATTGACCCTAATCACCCCTCCTCTAGGGTCCATATTCTGGGCAACAATACTTTCTAATGCTCATAAGCACTCTATGCACATGTATGATCTAGGTTTCTCATAA
Organism: Tetracentron sinense; assembly: GCA_015143295.1. Taxonomy (NCBI): domain Eukaryota; kingdom Viridiplantae; phylum Streptophyta; class Magnoliopsida; order Trochodendrales; family Trochodendraceae; genus Tetracentron; species Tetracentron sinense. The sequence goes on from CM026571.1 coordinate 23,510,201, forward strand.
GTACGAGTATCCAAAGAATCATAAGAAAGTTCATAAGTAAAAAGCTCATGATAAAGGTTTATAAGAAAAGAAAAAGAAAGTTCATAAGACAAAAAGAAATGAAAAGCTCATAAGAATGTTCTTAAGAAAAGAAAATTCATAAAGGACAAAAAGAAAACTTATAAGGAACAAATGGAAGCTCATAAGACAAGAAGTAAAATGCTTACAAGAGGAAGTTCACAAGCTCACAAGAATATAAGAGGATACTAGTATAATAAGACCAGGTATGGGTCTTAGTATCTGTCTCCAAGTAAAAATGAAGATAAGTAAGAAATGATACTAGTGTACTAAGATCAGGTACGTGCACTATTATCTGTTTCCAAGAAATAAGAAAGGATGTTAGTGTATTAAGACCAGGTACGAGCACTAACATCTGTTTCAAATAAGTTAAAAGCATGAGAGGATACTGGTATACTAGGACTAGGTACGGGTACTAATATCTATCTCCAAGTAAAATGAAGGATATGAAAGGATGCTAGTGTACTAAGACCAGGTACGTGCACTAGCATCTATTTCCAAGATAAGTAAGAAATGATACTAGTGTACTAAGACCTGTTACGGATACTATTATTTGTTTCCAAGAAATATGAAAAGATATTTAGTGTACTAAGACCAGGTACGGACATTATCATCTGTTTCCAAGAAAACAAGAGAGGATGTTGGTATACTAAGACTAGGTACGGGGGTACTTAGCATCGGTCTCTATGTAAGTGAAAAGTAAGAATCTTATAAGATGTTCATAAGTTAAGAATCCCATAAGACGCTCACAAGTAACGCACAAAACTCATAAGAAACTCACAAGACTCATAAGATGAATAAGAAAAAAAAATATTTTAAAAGCCACTCAGGGGGAGTGGGGGGTTTGGCGGACCCTTACCTGATTATTAATAAAATATCAAAATCATGGGGGGGGGGGGGACACAAAACCTTGCCCGTACAAAGACACAAAAAGAGGGGGGGACATAAAACCTTACCCCTAAAAAGACTCTGACAGGAAGGGGGGATTAAAAACCTCCAACCCTTTACAAACAACCAACCACAAAACACATCAAAACAATCTAATATTACCAAGACCCCTTTATCCAGGAAGATAAGGGCCCTAAGTCGAGGAGAACAATCCTGGATAGACTGGATTAATTCCGAGCTCTGAAGGTCACAACCATAATTAGCTAAAAAATCAGCAACCTAATTTGCTTCTTTGTAAACATGAGTGATAGACGAGCAAATGTTGTTAACTCTTTTTATGTTTTGGTTCTAATACCAAACAGACCAGGGGTGATGGCATTGATCATTCTAGGCTTCTACAAGTGATTTAGAGTCAGACTCCACCTCAATCTACATATATCCCATGGAATGACAAAGCGAGATGCCATCAAGGAGAGCTCTAGTCTCAGCAACATAGCTTGTACAATAGTCATAAAACGAGTAGAAATAGGCTACCATGTCACCATGATGATTTCTAGTAATACCTCCTCCACTAGCTAACCCAGGATTACCTTTAGAAGCTCCATCTGCATTCAGCTTTATAGTACCTTGAAGAGGCCAAATCCATTTAACCATAGTAATAGACTTTCTTATCTTTGGAGGAGGAGAAGGAATACTAAAAGAAGAGAGGTCCAGTCACTTTTTAGTAGGATGTCTCCTCAACTCCGCAAGCCAAACTTTGATGCGAGTAATAATGAAGTCTGGAGGCTTTCGATTATTCTTAAATCTTCTCAAGCATCTCTCTTCCAAATTTCTCAAATGATGAGGAGAGGGAGGAGATAGAATAGTTCATTGAAATTTCTATCATAGGCTTTGAACCATCGCATAAGAAGACATTGAATGGAATCACTGGGCTACAATACAATGAAACAAAACCTAGAAAAATATCTCCAAATATTAGCTGTAAGATCACTTTGTAAAAGAAGATGAGTTAAAGATTCAATATTACCAGAGTTACAATAAGAACATCGACTAACGAAAGGAATACCTCTTGATTGAATCATATTATCTGTCGAGATAGCACCATACATTACCTTCCACCCACAGATTTGAATTTTTTTTGGGGCAGTAGAATTCCATATGTTTTTACTCAAGTCCTTTCGAACATTAGATATTCTAATAGAATCCCAATCAGATTTAACTGTAAGCTTACCATTAGGGCTGAGATTCCAAATAAAGATGTCATAAGAAGCAAAAGTAAAGAAACCTGAAGATCTAATAGCTATTTTCAAATGATCAGAAATATAGTCATTAACAAGATAGAAATCCCAATTACCATCAGAATCAAGCATTTCCAAAATAAAAGGAAAATTCTGAGGAGTAGATAAAGCAAGATCAATTAGAGGGACCTCTCCAAACCAACAATCTAACCAAAAGTTTATCTTATTTCCATTACCAATTAAAGAAGTTGATTTATAAATCACATCTTTACACAGTTGACTAATCTTAATCCAGGTTTTGGAAGCACCAGGGCTATAAGAAATCTACCAGATATGATTAAATTGAAAATTAATTCTAAAGAAATTTGACCAAAGATTATTCGATTGGTATAAATTCCATACTTGTTTCATTCTAAGGACATTAGAAAAATCATTCATATTATGAATTCCTAAACCTCCTTCCAACTGGGGTCGAGAGCAAATTTTCCAATTAATCCAATGACGTTTTCTAATCATTTGTATTATTCCAAAAAAAAATTGCCATAATTCTATCAATCTGATAATTAATACTTTTGGGCACATGGATGCCCGCAAGGAGGTAAGTGGGAATAGAAGATAAAACATGCTTAATCAAAGTAAGACGCCCACCAGATGATAAAAATTTAGCCTTCTAACCTTCTACCTTAGAGGAGATTTTAACAATAAGAGAATTAAAGTAACTCTTTTTAAGGCGGCCTTTATAAAGAGGGACTCCCAAATAGATAAAAGGAAAGTTTTTCCTAGAAATACCCACCTAATTTAAAATATTATTGTTCTCATTCTATTCATCTTATCAGAGCAATAAAAAGAGCTTTTAGATCTATTTATCAATTAACCTGAAGATCTCTCATAAGTTGAAATGAAGTCAAAGATTTTTTTAATGTTCTGTTTCCTACGATTGCAAAAAATGAGAGTATCATCAACAAAGAGAAGATGAGAGACATGTTTACCATACCTTCCCAGTTTATAATTAGATGAAAGACTCGCAGCTATGGCTTTTAGATCCCTGCTAACAACTTCTTCTGCAATAATGAAAAGAGTAGGGGATAAATGATCACCTTGACAAAGACCCCGTGAACTTTGAAAAAAACCTCGAAGGCAACCATTTATAAGAATAGAGAAAGATTGATTAGTGAGACAGCCTCATATTGAAACTCATCTTTTGAAGGACAATAAATATGAAATTTCATTCCATTCTGTCATAAACTTTGGACATATCAAGTTTAAAAATAACATCACCTCCTAAAATTTTTCTATCAATGTCTTGCACCATCTCTTGAGCTATACTAACATTATCTAGAATATTCCTACTTTTAACAAAGGCACTTTATTCATCAGAGATAATGTTAAGAAGTAATAAACCAATGCGATCAGCTAAAATACAAGGTATAATCTTACAAAGAAAATTACATAAGACTAATTGGTCTGAAATCCGAAAAAGACACTGGAGAAATGCATTTAGAGATTAAGGCAATAGCTATTGCATTTATAGCTCTAGGAATTTCAGCAGTCACGAAAAAATGAGTAATAGCATTAAAAAGGTCCTCCTTAATAATATTCTAACAAGAATAAAAAAATGGTCAGAAAAACCATCAGGACCAGGAGCGCTATCAGCAGACATGCTAAAGACAACCTTCTTAATTTCTTCTAAAGAGGGAAAAGAAGATATAGCATTATTATTTTCCTCAGAAATAATGCAAGGAATGTGATTCAAAATATTACTATCAATAATAGCATTTTCAGTCCCTTCATTACCTATATCATCCTGAGAGTCTAGCCAATTGCCTTGAGCATCTTGAATTCTACAAATGCAATTTAGACCCCTTCTAGAGTTTGTGACCATATGAAAAAACTTCGTATTGTTATCTCCTTCTTTAAGCCATTGAACTCTAGATTTCTGTCTCCAGAAAATTTGTTCATAAAGAAGAACAGATCGCAGTTCAATCTTAAGGTTGGACAGAGAGGAATTTTTAACTTCATCCCAAGATCTTTGAATATCCTCTTCCAACTCAGATATTTGATTCTCAAGAGATTTAATTTTTTCGAAAATATTACCAAAGACATCTCTATTCCAATTTTTTAAAGAAGATTTAAGCCTTTTACATTTAAGGAAGAAAGAGATGAGAGGATTAGCTAAGATAGGAGGCCCCCAAGATTCAGATACAATTCTGGAAAAATCTGAATGATTAGTCCACATTTGCTAGAATTTAAAGGATGAGGGCTTTCTAATTTGATTATTACCAAACTCTAGTAAAAGAGAAGCATGATCAGAAGCAATTCTAGAAAGATGTTTAATTGAAGAGATGTTGAAATTAATAGTCCAAGCAAGATTAAAAAGAATGCGATCAAGACCAGCATAAATACGATGCATAACTACCTGATTCTTGCACCAAGTAAATTTATTACCTGAGAACCCCATACCCATCAGTCCCAACTCATGAATCATGTTGTTGAAATCTTCCATAGATTCATCGTTAACATCTCTACCACCCAGTTTTTCATCAGAAGCAGAGATAGCATTGAAATCCCAACTTATAAAGAAAGGCCCTGCAAAAGTCGAAAAAGCCACACAGAGATCTTCCTAGAGAGCTAAATGCTCCCTTCTTGTACATTTAGCATAAACAAAGGCACATCTAATTGAAGTCATAGAAGTATCAGAAATATCAACAACTATCATTTGATCAGTATTAGAAATAAAGGAAACTTTGACATGACTCTTCCAAAACAACCAAATCTTAGGGTGAGAAATTTGAGGATCAAGATGGTTATCCATTCCAATAAAAGAACAAGTTTCAGGGAGAAAATCAAGATTTTTTTTTGTTCCATTATAGCAAAGAGTATAATATTATTAGAAGAAATTAATTGTTTTAATCTAGTTTTAGAAGCTAGATTACCAATTCCTCGGATGTTTCAAAGGAGAAATTTATTCATTGATAACATTAATGGAGGAAGTCACCAAAGGTAGACCAGCAGATCTAGATCGAGTTACTCTATCAGAAGATAGCACAACTTTGCTATGCTTAGATTTCTTTTTGGGTTCTAAATAGTTATACGATGAGAACAATTCTGAACTAAGCAGTCTGTGAGAGAATAATTTTGCCTCTTCCTTAAAAGAATTAATATTCTTTATCAAACAAGGTTCAATATCCGAATGATATTCATGGGTTTGAGAATGTTCCCACTGAATATTATCCGAAATTGTTTTTTCCTCATTAAAATGATTTCCTTCAAGTGTATTAAACAGCTTTTTCCACATACGATATTGAGGAGAAAAATGAAATCTAAGGCTAGTTATTCTACTATTTTTACTGTTTAGGCCCTTAATTTCCGAGGAAGTAAGGATGCTACTATTATAAAGATCAAATCCCTTCTTAGTCAGTTCCATATTTTTCTCAAAAAAATTTCTCAAGGTGTATGTATCACCTTGTGTATCGGTTACTAATTTAGAGGGATTATTAGAAGAGATCAAACCTGAATTCGAGCAAGGTGACTCTATTGTATTCTCTTATTCTCCAATCTCCACTATAGCTTGATTGTAGTGAGAAAATGGTTCTCCTTTTCGATATGACTGATCTAAAACATGAGGAGTTAGAACTTCTGAATTATAAAAATTTATTACATCCTTACCTTTTTCCATCGCAGCTGAGGTTGATTGATCAATTTTCTGCATTCTTTTTGGATTTTTTTCCTGAACCAAATTAGTAATCTTAGGATCATAAGCTCTAGTCTGATCTGGTATTTCCACATTGGTAGAATTATCAAAATTATAAACTTCCAAACCGTTAACTGGAGAACAGTTTATATTTTGATTAGTGGAACGCCTCAAAACACCCCCTATGAGTTAGGCGATATTTGAGCTCGTTACTTACCACAATAACCATCCTGCAGAAGCATACAAGGCAAGTTAAATAGTGAACTAAAAATTTCTTTAATAGCTTAACTGTATTCCAAGAGCAATTGATTTCAATAACTGAATATAACTAAAACATGTACATGAAATTCTTAATTTGAGTTACCAACTCAAGTAATACAATCTCCCTAGAAACAAAAACCCAAAATACATGTCACTCCCTCAGTATCACTCAACCATAAGGTCCTGTGTCAAGACCCTTATCATTCTCAAGAACGTCCTAAACAACTCCTGCTCTCCATGAATTGTCTTGATCCAAGGACCCGAAGCACATGCAACGAACTATGTACCTGCCGACATCAATATGTTCGACTAAGTATGGAATACTCGGCGAGTACAAGCTACTAGCTAACAATAGTAATAACATTAATATGTCATACATGATACAGTTCATCAAAAGATACATAATCAAAGTGCAGAAGCTAAAACGAAATAACAATGTAAATCATGAACATCATATTTTAACTCATGCATTATAAACTCGTATTCAAAAGTCATGACTGGTTCTTGCAATATACTTTTCGTGGTTTTCAAAAACTTGCTTGTCATGTTTAAAACTTATTCTTGTCTTGTTCTTGTATCGTGGGAATCACACATGTCTTGTCTTGTTCTTATTTAGCTAGTACCCGAACTATGAAATGGACGGACATACTAGGTTCTTGTCATGCTTGCTTGTCTGGTTTGACTAATACCCAAACTTTGAAATGGACGATCATTCTAGGTTCTTGTCTTGTTTAACTAGTATCCTGTAGAGACGCGAATCTCGTCATGTTTTTATTGCAAGTATTAGGGGTATTATAGTCCTTGTGATGTTTTAATGTTTATGTATTTATATCTAAATGGGTGTAGTGTGATTAAGGCTTAATCAAACTTGTAAACGGAGGGATGTCATAATACACCTTGAACTTTAGGAAGCTCTAGTTTTCGCAATGTTTATTGGAATTGAGTGATTCTTAAACCATTAGAAAGGTATTGGAACCCTCTTCGAGGTTTATGTTTAATGTTTTTCCATATTTTTAGTCTAAGCTAAGTCAAAAATGGGTTTTCCGATGTTTTGTCTGATGGAATTGCAGATCAATCAACTTTGGGGACAATTTGGTCCATAAATAAAGGGGAATTTGAAAATTCTAAAATGTCATAAATGTTCCTTTTCGAAAGACGAATCTAACACAAGTTGAATCGTCGAAATCCGACGATCGAGTCAAAAGTTATGGCTGAAACAGTAAAACGGGTCAAAAATTTGTAGAACACTGATCGCTAGGGATCGATCGGTACAAAACCGATCGCTCGGTCAGAAGTAGCGATCGATCGGTCCAAAACCGATCGATCGGTATCTATCGACTAGTCCAAAATTTTGTATAGGGAAAATTTTCAGAGAGTGTGTTTTTGACCGAGAGCTCGGTCAAGAGTACCGGTCGATCGGTAGGCGACCGATCGCTCAGTCATAACCACCGATCGCTCAGTCTTACGTATTTTTGCAGAATTTTAGTAAGGGCTTTTAGGTCTTTTTACCCTCAATCCTTGGGGCTATAAATAGGGATCCTATTTCGGGGTATTAGAATACTCTACCTATTTCTAACCTAATTTGGCAAAAATGGAGAGAAAAACCTAAGGTTTTGAAAGAAGGATTTCTTGGAGAATAAGAAGATAGCTTGGGTATCGCTTGGAAAGCTTGGAGATCGTCCTCAAAGCTTCCCCAAATCATCTTGGGAGCGATTTGGATCGAAGGGAAGGATCCTTAAGGTCGATAAACTCCCTAACTCAACTCTATTAATGATGTTGGTGAATATTAGTATAATATAAATGATATTTAGTTTGTTTTCCCTAATTATGTATGGATTAAGCTTGTTAGAGATGGAAATAAGTTTATACTATGGATGGATTGAAGGGAGGAAGGGAAATGTTATGGAGGATTGGGATGAATGTATGGATGTGGATTTTGATTTGGGTTGTGTGGATGGATTATGGTGTGATGGAATGTTAAGAATGTGAAATGGCAAAGTATCCATAATTAATGCACTCTAGATGTTTGTTGAAATGTCTAAGAATGATAAGTATTAGTATGATACTTTTGATTATCAAGAAATTAAGTTAAATGAATATTGTGGTTGTTATGATAAATTATGCCTAATTCTCTTGTATGGTGATAGGTATTTGAGTAGGCCAAACCTTAGAGGAAAATCCTCCACGTTGGGAATTCTTTAACTAGGGAGATGTAATCTAGCGGAGTTTCCTAATGGAAGATTGGAATTTAAGGGATGACTTATTTGAATTCCAATCACGACACTCAAGCACACGTGCACTCGCATGGTAAGTATTCAAGTCTCATGAGTCCACTTGTCTCACAAGCATGCATGCATTGGATACGAACATGTTACGAATTATGTCATGAAAGAATGATCCCCCACTACGAACATCCACTCTACGCGTTGTCACATTCATGTTATGCTATGAAAGAATGATCCCTCATTACGAACATCCACTCTACGCATTGTCGAACACTATGAATTATGCGTTGCTGGGACAAAACACTATGAATTATGCGTTGACGGGACAAACACACTATGAATCATGCATGTATGAGTCTATGCATATGTTAAGGTAAGTTCATGGATAAGAATTGCACAAGTACATGAGTCAAGATGATGTTATGACATGTTATATGCTACGCACTCTGATTATGCCTATTTTACGTGAAGTTATTATGATTAAGCTTAGATAAACCGAGTTATGATATTGTTATTGCTCATGTTATTTTATGTTGTTGTTAGTTTGTTTATCCACTGAGTATTCCAAACTCAGTTGACCCGTCATTGTCTTCAGGTTTAGGAGAAGAGTCGTGGACCGAGGAGGTGTACGCCGAAGAAGAGGGAGAAGGTGAGCTTCCTGAGGGGGAGGCTAGGGATTTTGATAGTCATTCCTATTGAGTAGTTTAGTGTTTCTTTTTCGACGAGATGCTTATATTAGACTTTTTGACTCTTAGTTGATGTTGTCTTAGTTGTTTTACCTTACAGATGGTTTTAGACTATTTCGTTATGAGGAGCTATGATGTGTGGACTATTACTATGCAGGATGGTTTGACTTTTTATGATCAAAATTTTATTATCCTCATTTTTGGAGACTCGTGTAGTATGCCTTGTATGTATGGATTTTAAGTAGGTTTAAGTAATGTGACGATTCCAAAGTCCTATTTTAGCCTTGTAGGATTTTAAGGTCATTACATATCTGAACTATGAAATGGACGGACATACTAGGTTCTTATCTTGTTTAATTAGTACTCGAACTATGAAATGGACGGACATACTAGGTTCTTGTCTTGTTTAACTAGTACCCGAACTATGAAATGGATGGACATACTAGGTTCTTGTCATGTTTAATTAGTACCCGAACTATGAAATGGACGAACATACTAGGTTCTTGTTATGCTTGCTTGTCTTGTTTTCTTGTGAGCCAGGTATGACATATCCGGGGGATATGCCCTACCCTTGACATTCATGCTTGTCTACTTGAATCACATAGCTTGTTCTTATTTGTTTTCGCACACACACACACATATATATATATATATACCCTTAAAAACCTTGGTTCATGCATACATGTGTGTGTGTGTTGCAATTCGTGGTACTTATGACGACATGAATGATTAAAAGGTAACATATAGCATTTCAATTCTTTCCATAACCATGTGGTAATTTAAACAAACATGTGGAGCAATTGATGTACAAATACTATTTAGAAAACACTACACAATTCAAGCTTTCATAATCCTCATTAAATCCATTTAGTTGCCATTCATGCATTTCATCAAGCACTTAATGTGCAACACAAAGCATAAAGTGTACCATTTCAATTCTTAATAAGATCATGAGGGAAATTAGATATCATATAGAGCTTTTGATCAATCCATCATTCTTGGGAAAATTACATAGAGCTTACTTTCAATTTTTCTTCATTAAAATTACATAGAGCTTACTTTCAATTTTTCTTCATTAAATCCATTTCATTCTTGTTTAGGCGTTTTATCAAACACATGGCATGCAACATTCATAGTGATTTCATTTCCTCTTATTAGTGCATACATTTCATCAAATCACCTAGGTGTATTCGTTATGCTTGAAATGCCCATCCACCATTTTTCCAAGACACATTCATCACCACAACATGACATCCCATCGCCTAAATCTTCATCCATTTATACATCCCACCATTCAAATTTATCTTATTTATATTTTAGGGAAAATACCATATTTCAAGAAAAAGGGAAGATACAAGATCAAAAATCGACATTTTTAAGAGCGAAAACTAAGTTATTGCTAAGATAGTTAGTAAGGGTGTACTGAACTTGAAGATCAAAGCTTGATCTTGAAGAAAATCCTTGGGTTGGGTCCCACCCTTGAGGAAGAACACAAACTTGAGATATGGAGGAACCCTTGCTTGATTTGGGGAAGATCCTTGATCTTGATCTCCTCTTGGTCCTTCAATCTCAAGACCCTTCTTGCAAATCCCCAATCTCCCTTCTCTTTCTCTCCAATCTCTCTCTCAGTTTTAGGTTCACCCAAAACCCCAACTTGGCTTCCTATTTATAGGCCAAGGGGTTGAAAACCATCATTTCCGTGCCTTTAAAAAGGTCAAATCGCGCTCCGACGATCGATCGTCAATCTGGATGATCAATCGTCCATGTTCCCGAATGTTATTCAGATTTTTGGGCTCCTGACGATCAATCGTCATCTGTGGACGATCGATCGTCCAAATCCCTGAGAGCTATCCGGATTTTTATAGTATGGTATTTTGACCATAAATTTTGACTCGCTTATCAGATTTTGATGATTCAACTTACGTTGGACTCTTCTTTCAAAGGGGAACAACTTTCATATTTTACACAACTCCTAATTCTTCTTTATTCATGGTCCAAAGTGGCCATAAAGGTGACTAGGTCAGGAATTTCAGTAGAAAAATGATGGAAAACCCACCTTTGACTTATGTTAGACTCAAAATATGGAAAAACGCTACACATGAACCTCGAGAGGGTTCTAATACGGTTCTAATGGTTTGAGAATCACCCGATTCTGATAAGATGTGAGAAAACTAGAGCTATTCAAAGTTGAGGGTATGTAGAGACTTCCCTCTTTTCAACACCTAGAACCTTTTCCACCTTTTGTTTTCAACACCCATAACATAGGAAACATTCCTAAGGCCTTTATACACATTAACATACATTGTTCACACAAATTTTGAAGACCAATCTCTCATTTTCATTGAGAATCTTTCAAGACCATACCTTAGGCATCAAGCCGTAGGTACTATTCATGGCACTATTCACTACCCTATTCCCATGAACAACGATCATGAGATCCGGGGCGCTACAATTAACACCAAAGGAATCTGCTATAATTTGAAGATTTTGATCTGTTGAATTTGCCTTTTCACTCCCTTTCGTTACTTTATCTTTCTGAACAGCCTTCTTCACCTAGATTTGGTTCCTTTCGTTCATGAGATTTCCTTTAGGATCTTTGATCTTCTTTCAAACCAGAATGCTTTTTTTTGTTAAGTAATCTGCAATCAGCAACATCATGCCCTTGTTTGCAGCAATGGCTGCAATACGAAACATCTTTTTCATATATTATAGGCTGCCATCTACTGTTGGATTCAAGGCCAAGCCAAATCTTGGAAGGTTTGTCTTTTGTAATATCAAGTTCCCTGCACAATCTGGCTTTACTTGGACGAGACAAAACTTTCGTTGGATTATCTAAACATAATACTTTCCCAACTGCAGATCCAATGCTTCGTAAGATATGTTCTTGAAATAAGTGTAATGGAAGATTAGGAAGATTGATCCAAATAGGAACCAGAGTTGGTTCTATACCGGAACAAAATTCTGGTGTCCATTTTATAAAACGAAGAAGAAGCCCTTTGATATAACAGTATTCTTTGAGATAAATTGTTAGATAATCTTCCTCAGAATTGAATCGAATAAGGAGGTGTTTAGGATCTAGAACCCCAATGGTAAAATCCAGTTTTAACAGAAAATTTTTCTGGAAAAACTCTCTAATATCCATGAAGCTTGGCCTCCCATAAGCACATTTAGCGATCAATGAGTATTTGAGAGGACTAATTAGTAGTTTTGCTGTTTCATCGGAAGAGAGATAAAGAGCAGGCTCACCTTTGTATATCGCCAAGGATTTGGAGATTTCAATCACTTCCGGAATAAGAGAATGCTTAAGGACAACTTCATCATAAGACTTTTGGTGAGAGGCACCTATCACAGCAGCGTATGAAGCCTTCAAATCAGGGGGCTGAGTAGTTGATGCTCCTCCCATATGGCCGGCGGCCATGGAAGACTCCATGGAAACCCTAACTCAATCTCAGAAGTTTGGGCCGCTAACATGCACCTTTAGAAAAAAAGAATAACCGCTATCATGCACCTCCAGAGCAAATCTCAGTGAGAAAGTTTTTGTACGCACGAACTCAAAGTATGATTTTCAAAAATATGAACTTGTTAGCTTGATTAAGAAAATATGATTTCCGCACTCTGATTATGCATGTGTTGTTGATGAACTATACCCTGTATTAAATGTTAATGTTTTGTAACATTTTTGAGTTAGTAGTTGGTATATGCTGAGTATTCAATACTCAGTCGAACTGTTATTTCGGTAGGTTCCAGGTTGGACGGTCGTGCTCCGGAGCCATGGATCGAGGAGGTTTATAGAGAGTAGGAACTCGCTTGAGATTGTCATACAGATGTTAGAGGCCTTGACATGTGGCCTTATGGTTGAGTTTGATTGAGAGAGACATGTGTTTTGGGTTACCATTTTTAGGGATCTTTTCACATTCTAGTTTTTGTAGACCCTTCTGTTTGGAATACAGTTTATTATTAAAAAAAAAGTTATGCTTCCGCTTTTAGTATGCCTTGTACGCTTCTCAGGATGGTTTGAAGTATAAGTCACGACGCCAAAGTCTCATTTATCCTAGGTGGGATTTTGGGTCGCGACAGGAGCTACACGCTTCGAAACTCCCCAAGCCCGAGCAACCCGCTCCACTCCCGTACTAATGTAGATAAAAATGATGCCTACACCAAAAAAAAATTGAAACTTAATTTTGATCCAGAAATCAAAACTAATTAACAAAACATAAATTAACTTTTTTTTTCCTCAACTATTCACACGTACACAAATGTCTTTCAAGAAACACATTCATGTTGGTTGGTCACCATGGAGATAGGAAGGAGACTCACTAGAACCAAACATTTCACAAGCATAGTGAAATGGGGTAAAATAGTAAAAGTGAATTCCTAATTAACATTGTTAACTCTAAACACTGATAGGGAGGTCGGTGTAATTTTAGAAACAAGATAAGAGGTTTTTGAATTTCGTCAAATTTCAAGGGAGGTCAGTGTAATTTATGTAGGGGGGTCCGGATAAAAATTTATGCGGAAACTAGATCCTCTAGATCTTAACACCATAGAAAGCATCAAAATTATCTAAGAGTTTTAGTCATATCACCTTGGTGAATGCTTTTCACCGGTGAAACTTAAATCCACTCGAATCGTCAGAACTCTTTGTAGAGTTTTCTCTGAAAAAATACTAGAAGCTCGATCATTGTTCTTCGCTATCCTCACGAAGATTTAGAATCTCTTTGGAATTATAAAAGCAAGAGGAAGAAGATGGAGTAATGGTATAGACATTCTATCACAAAAAATATTAAGGTTCAAAACCCTAGATTTGCAAAACCCAACTTTGGACCACCTAGTAGCTCACGAAAATCCCTAGGGGTATCCCTTAGGGCTCACGGTTTGGAGAGAGAGAGGAGATGAGAGAAAAAATTCTGGAGAAAAGTGCTTAATGGTCTAGAGTGTTGGGGTATATATAGACTAGGATCCTATCCTAATCCTACTCCAACTTGATCTTATTTAGTAGGATTTATTAATTAACAATAACTCTTATTATTAATTAAATAAACTCCTACTTAATCTATAACTACTTTAGTTATAGTAATCCTACTAATTAAAGAGTCTCTATTATAAGAAGATTCCTTAATTAAAAGGGATAAGTCAACATCCTACACAAGAGAAGGAAACCTAGTCAAACTAGGAGACCAATACCAAAGGGGGGGGGGGGGGCGTGAGCTTCTAGGGGCGTGAGCTTTGGGGAGTTAAAACTTCTTTTTGTAATCCAATTACAATTCCATCTTAATCCTTAATGCAATCCAACCATTGGATTTAAATTCCATAATTAAAGATATTATATTTCAGTAATTATTCAATTAAACAAATCTTAATCCAATTAGGATTTCTCAAGTGGGCGCCCCACCCTAGGGTTTAAACCCATGAGCTTTGGCCCATATTAAAGGTCCATATTTAATGGGTTTATGGATATGGGTCAAACCCATTTCCTCTTTAATTATGTTAATAAAATAATTATTAAAATAATCTCTAGATTTAAATTAGCAATTAATTTAAACCATAGATTAACTTTTAATCTATTTAATTAAATGATTAACTTTTAATCACTTAAATAATTGATTAACTTTTAATCAATTATTGAGTTTGTATTTCTTACATGAGCACCTCTACAGATTGCTTTGGGACATTCTTACGCTGACTTACTCAATGTTATCCCATTGACCCTAAACAGGAATTACATCGGAATTGCAAGTGATGTGAGATATCCATGTTGCAATTGAATCCCAGTGTATGAACATTAACCATTATGGATCCCGTCACATGAATTTTCAAATTCGATTTATCATTCCAAATACATTATCCCTAATGGGCATTCGAGATTGACATACTATCTAACCCATAGCCCATTGCAAATTATCCGAGTTTCCAAGACTTATGATTAAGTCATGAAAAACAATTTCTCATGAAAAACATTTTAAGAAAATCCTTTTTATAAGTAAATAAAAGTATATTTCAAAACTTATTTTGTTTTTAAAATCACCTGCGCATGATTTGAACTTAATCAACTGTCTTACCCGGAACTTGGATAATCTCTCAAATTAATGAGCATGAATTTCTTGTTTGAAATTCATTATGACTCGAATAACTTTCTAACTATTCAACTGTCACTGTATTGTATTCCCTAAGTTAGAAAATACGCTGGTAGAATCAAAACAGTCAGATCACCGCTCAGTCATAGATGAACTCATTGGATCTAAGGATCATCGAAACCGTTCAATGTGAATGAGAGACCAACTATCTGATAGTATGTTTATGCAAGAGGTCTCTCATTGAATGCAATCAGTCAGTGTACATTTAAGTACCTATATGCTGATGTGTAGTCTCCACTACAATAGTTCGAGATTGAACTACATCTCAACTATTGAGAACATCTTAGCATTCTGTCAGCCATATAAGTGAAGTGTCCAGTTTCATCCATAGTTGTGACTATATAAGGTATAAGGAACCGGAAAATTATATCTGTCTGTGATAATCTAATCACATAACTTTCCTACAATATATCCTATGGACCTTTATCGATATCTCATATTGTATAGATCATCTCATGATCATAGTCAATTACCGATAATGAATACACAATAGATTAAGAAAAAACATTTATTAATCAAATTAATAAGGTTCTAATAATCTAAATGATTTTTCTGGGCATCATGTCTAACAATTTACACTTTTATTTACCTTTTATTTTTGTTGGAAGAGTATCAAGTAACACACTGAACAGATGCACACAATCAGATCTAAGGGTACCGTTAAGGTATCATAAGAGTAAAACTAAACCCAAGTTAAAACTAGCAATTTGGATATTTTAGGGTGAACCCTAGTAGTGGGTGAATTTTAAACCATAATTAGGGGGTGTCAAAAGGGACACGTGTGACCTCAGGGGCATTAACCGGATTTCAAGGACTGTGGAGTGCCCATAGGCCATACGTAACCCGACGGCGTCACGCCCTAGCATTTTTCCAAGCACCGCTTCTCCGTCATCTCCTTCGTTAAAAAGCCGTTTCACTCTCACCTATCTCTGTATCACTCTCTTTAATTTAGTGGACAAAACATCAACACATCCCCTGCAATTTAGGGTTTTCTAATCCTCCGCCATTAACGAACCTCTCTGCAACCAAATCTCTCTCTCTCTCTCCCCCTCTTCTCTGTAAGGTTCAAGATCAATTCCCCACATTTACCCATCATCGCAGTAATGGCGCCTCAGCGGCACCGTTAAAACCCTAAATTCATTCTTTTGATTTAATTTCTAAGTTCTTGATCGATTGAATTTATGTTCGTTGTTGTTTGATTTTTGGCGACATGGATGGAGTTCAAGGCAACACGGTCCCAAACGCGAATGCTCCGCCGCCGTTTCTCAGTAAGACTTATGACATGGTCGATGATTCATCTACGGATTCAATCGTTTCTTGGAGCCCTAGCAACAACAGTTTCGTTGTCTGGAATCCCCCGGAGTTTGCAAGGGACCTTTTGCCCAAATATTTCAAGCACAATAACTTCTCCAGCTTCGTCAGACAATTGAACACATATGTAGGTTTTTCTTTCTTCCCTAGTTGAAGTTATTCTATTGGTTTCAGTTTAATCAAAGAATTGTCTGCATATGTCTTTGAATACCGTTATTGGCATCCATGGCAATAGAGAGAATGATTAATTAGTAATGGAATGTGACAAGAGGGTATTTAGGAAGAATTAGAAAAGTGTATTCTTCTCTCAAGGAGGTATCAATATATATATAGATTACAATCACAAATTAAATAAGGAAACTAAATATAATCAGATCCTAAATTAGAATCCCTACGATCTCTTTATATAATTAGTATATACTAACCTCACTCCCCCTCAAGCTGGAGAGTAGATATCAATAACTCTCAGCTTGCTACAAATAGAGTCGATGACATTCTTGGGAAGAGCTTTAGTGGAGATGACAATCAACTTCGATGTGCTTGGTTCTTTCGTGAAAGACGGGATTGCTAACAATATGAATAGCTGTTTGATTGTCACAATAAAGTGGTGTTGGACCTTGTGCTGGAATTCCGAATTCTTGTAAAAGAGCTCTCAACCAAGTAAGCTCACAAGCGGTATGAGCCATTGCACGATATTCTGTTTCAGCACTAGAACGAGCCACAACTGGCTGTTTCTTACTTTTCCAAGTGACTAGATTGCTTCCTATAAAAGTACCAAAGTCAGTGGTGGATTTTCGGTCTAAAGGTGATCCTGTCAGCATCAATATATCCTTCAATGCAAAGGTGTCCAGATGATCGATATAGAAGGCTACGGCCTGGGGTACTCTTAAGATACTTCAAGATTCGTATTACTGCATTCATATGAGGAACTCGAGGACTAGTCATAAACTGGCTCACAATACTAACTGCATAAGAAATATCAGACCGAATAATAATTAGGTAAATAAACTTACCCACAAGTCTTCGATACATTTCTGGGTCATCAATCAAGTCACCCATGTCTGACATTAATTTTAAATTAGTTTCCATGAGAGTAGCTATAGAATTGGAGCCAAGATAACTTGTGTCTTTTAGAATATCGAGAGTGTATTTTCTTTGAGATAACTGATGCCTTCTTTGGACCTTACAAGTTACAACTTCAATACCGAGAAAATAACGAAGCTTACCCAAGTCTTTATTGAGAAAACTTAAGCCGAGATGATGAACCAAGGTCTGGATACCTTCCTTGTCACTCCCAGTGATGACGATATTATCCACATAGACAACTAATATCACAATACCAGTTCTTGTCTTCTTAAAGAAGACTGAATGATCAGCTTGGTTTCGAGTCATGCCATGAGAAACTACCGCTTCACTGAATTTGTCAAACCAAGCAAGTGGGGACTGTTTGAGGCCATAAATAGACTTCTTAAGGTGACAAACACACTCCCCCTTGGACTCAAACCCAGGTGGTTGAGCCATATAAATAGTCTTAGTAAGATCATCATGTAAAAAAGCATTTTTGACGTCAAGTTGATAAAGAGGCCAAGTAAGATTCGCAGTAAGAGATAATAATAATACGAGCAGAGTTTAGTTTGGCAACTAGAGAGAAGGTCTCAGTGTAATTAATGCCATATGTTTGATTAAACTTAGCAACAAGGTGAGCCTTTAAGCTGTCTACAATACCGTCAGGATTCTATTTGACGGCGTAAACCAGCCAACAATCAGAGCACCTACAGGTGTGGGAATAAGATCCCAAGTTTGGTTCAAATCTAAAGAATACATTTCCTCCTCCATTGCTTTCCTCCAACCCAGTTGAGAAAGAGCTTCCCTGTAGGACTTAGGAATATTGAGAGATGATACGGATAAAGAAAAAGCTTTAAAGGAATGAGACATATGATCAAAAGAGACAAAGTTAGAGATAGGATGATTTGTACATGTGCGCGTACCTTTACGAACTGCAGTAGGAAGATCAAGGTCTGAGTCAGAAAGAGGAAGAGATGGATCTGTAGATGTCGAGGTGGATGGGGAAGCGGTAGAGAGGACCCCACATGGGCAGGAACTCGGGCATGAGATGCACTCCGTGGCCGGCGAGGAACATAAACCTGAGAGATAGGAGGGAGAGCAGGAACAATAGTAGGGATAACAGGTGCAGAAAGTAGAAGGTCTTGGAACTCACCTCCTTCTGGAGAATAATATGGAACATCCTCAAAGAAGGTCACATCAGCACTGACAAAGTACTTACATAAGGTAGTATTATAGCACCTGTATCCCTTTTGAGTACAAGAATAACCAAGAAAGATACACTTATGGGCCCGAGCTTTTCACGACTAGGATGTAGATTATGAGTAAAAGAAACACAGCCAAACACTTTTGGGGGAAGAGGAAATGGGTTTTTACTAGGGAATAGCATCTGAAACAAAGATTAACCTTTAAGAACACGAGAAGGCATTCTATTTAGAAGAGATGCAGCGGTAAGAACTACATCGCCCCAAAAAAGCTTAGGAACATGCATTTGAATCATCAAGGCACGAGCAATAGCGAGAATAGGCCCATTATTTCTCTCAGCTATGTCATTTTGTTGAGGAGTATGAACACAAGATGTTTGATGTATAATACCCCTAGACCCAAGAAATTGTTCAAACGAACGTTCTTTTATATTCGAGAGCATTATCAATCCGAAAAGCAAGAATTTTGGTATTAAATTGATTTGAAATTTCAGCATAAAATGATTGAAAAGCTGTAAACAGTTGAGATATATCTTTAAGCACATATACTCATGTTAAACGAGAATGATCATCAATAAAAGTGACAAAGTACCGAGCACCACATAAACCAGTGGTTCGAGCTGGACCCCAAACATCAGAGTAAACCAGTTCAAAAGGTTATAAACATGGTTCATCATGTCGAAGTTGAAAAGTAGCTCGATGATGTTTACTAAGTTCATAAGTCTCACAATTAAAACTAGAAAAAGAAGATAAAGAGGGAACTAAATGTTGGAGATTGAACGATGATGGGTGTCCAAGACGACAGTGCCACTGATATAGAGAAGCTGTAGAATGAAGAGCAGATTGACCTGAAGTACAAGACGACTGATAGTATTAAAGTCCATCCTGCCTAAATCCCCCACCAATTACCATCTTTGTCTTTAGATCCTGAAAGACACAATGAGTGAGATAAAAAATTACTGAACAGTTTAAATCATGTAAGTTTGCGCACAGACAGTAAATAAAAAGGAAACTGAGGCAAATAGAGAACAGAGGAAAAAGTAAAACCAGGAGTACTAACGGTACCTATCCTTTGAACATGAGTTTTAGTCCTATTAGCGATAGTAACAAATGAGGGAGAGGAGGTACGACAAATTTTAGAAAGGAGAGAGGGATTACCTATCATATGATCGGAGGCCCCTGAATCAATAATCCAAGAAGTATTAGAGGAAGAATGAAGACAGGTGTTACCTGAAGCTACCAAAGGGGTTGTTGAGGATGAGGAGGCATTGACGCGCTGGAGAATGGAATCATACTCTGTTTTTGAAAGAAGAACTTGTTCATCAGAGATAGAACCAGAGTGCTCCCCCTCAATTGTAGCCTGATTAGCCCAAGCCGGCTTGCCATGAAGTTTCCAGCAAAAATCAACAGAGTGATTATGGCGGCTACAATGAGAACATTCCTTAGTACCGCATCCACTGCTACCACTACGACCATAACCGCGAGTATCGAGAGGACCATGGCCTCCATGCTCCCTATGAGGAGTATCATATCGCCCAACAGGGGCAGCAAGAGCAGAACGATCATCATTCTCTTGAGCAGAAGGATGGATGGATGGATGCTCGCCGAACTCGAGCAAAAGTTTCACTAACAGTTGGTATGCCTTTACCGGATAGAATCTGAGAGCTGATCGGAGCAAGTTCTGGTTTAAGACTTGATAGAAATTTGGCAACTCGAAATTCCTCCCGGTGCTGTTGTTGTTTCTTCAAATCTGTAGACAATGGCTAATAGACATTAATTTCATCCCACATGCCTTTTAGAGCAAAAAAATACTCTTCAACCGAGCAATCTCCCTGTTGGAGAGAAAACATATCCTGATATAACTGATAGAGACGAGAAATATTCTGATCTGAAGAATACATCTCTTTCAGAGTGTTCCAAAATATCCTCAGAAGATTCCAAACAAACAAGAGACATTATTAAAGACCTCGGGTTCCAAGTTGTTCCATAGCCAAGTCATAATTTGTGCATCCTCTTGTTCCCATGTGGGAACTTGGTGACATTAGAAGGTTTGGTGGTCGTAAGATAAGAGGCCTTGCCATGAGCTTTCAGAAAAACGGATACAGCTTTGGACCATTGAAGATAATTGTGACCCTTCAATTTGATACTAGTCATTGACCTAAAAAAACAAAATTCTTTGGATTCAAATTTGTCCCCCATGATATCAGAATGATGAGAGATTCATGAGAAAAATGTTCACGATATGATTGAGATGCCGAGGGGGGCTGGACGAGAGATGCTGAGAGGGGCTGGTGGTGGATCCGAGTGGCCTAGAGGGCCTGAGTGGTGCTGTCGAGCGGCTTGAGAGCCTGATTGATGGAACCGAGTGGCTTGAGGGCGTGGTTGGTGGAGCCGAGAGGCTAATGGTGGTGCCGAGATGACGAGATGCTCTTTGTGGTAAACCGAGTGTGACTTTAATAGCAGATCAGCGGCTGCGTTCTTCAACAATAGATCAGCGGCAGAGAAAAAAAAAATCAAAGGATTTTACCACTTTGATACCATGACAAGAGGGTATTTAGGAAGAATTAGAAAAGTGTATTCTTCTCTCAATGAGGTATCAATATATAGATTACAATCACAAATTAAATAAGGAAACTAAATATAATCAGATCCTAAATTAGAATCCCTACGATCTCTCTATAAAATTAGTATATACTAACAACATAATGTATTAGAGAAGCTGTCTTAGCTAGAATGCATGCCACACACAATCTTGAAACCAAAAATTAAAAACAAGATTGATAATAGAGCTTTACTAGAATTTAGTTTTTTTAATGGGTATTTTGTTGGATAATTACATTTACATTTAGTAAAACTGTAAAACAAAGACTCAGATGAAGGTTTTTTTGCTTAATAGAAGATGGATAAATTAAATTGTAAGTAGTGATTCCTCTTTTTTTTTTATCCAATGCATGTTGGGTACTAATACATTTACTAAAACAAAGACTCAGATGCAGGTTTTTTGCTAAAACTGAAGATGGATAAATTTAAGTAGAGATTCCTCTTTGTTTATCCTATGCATGTTATATTAATCTAAAAAAAAATGAATGTAAGATAAAGATCATCAGTTAGATGTGATTGTGATAAGACCTTGAGAAACAAGTGTGGAGTAAACATTAGTGGCGTGCCATTGTGATAAGACCTTGAGACTTTCCATAAGAAAAAAAAAATAGCTCATTGTATCAATGATGGATTACTTCTAGAGGATACTTATAAGACTCTTTTAATGGGACCAATGGATGACTGGTGCAATCCTATATGTTATTTATTTGATACTTGATAGCATGTAGAGTAATCGTATATAGAGTGATCTGACTGTGATGCACTTCATGCACACATAATTACCCTTCTCTGGAGTTAGTGGGATTTAGATGCAACTAATTTAATCGAACATTTCAAAACATAAAATTTTAATATGCTTTCTGGACCGAGAAAATCTATCCTTTTGTATGATGATCAATGTGGTCTTTAACATATTATGAGTAATTTTAAGGTTTCTTATAAAATTTGAAGAAGACAATTGCGATCCAAATTGCATATTTGGTTATTTGTTGGTCTAATGCTCAAAATATTTATTTTGTACCATTTGTTATTTAATATTTTCACATTCTAGTTTTGCACCTTTATGTGGTATACCCTGTTTCTAGTATATGTTGAATTCAATCTGTTTGCCACTATTCTACTTCAGACAAATGCACAATTTTCAGGATATGGTTGCTATATATTATTTAGGGACCGATGTTATGGATACAGTCGATGAAACTTAGCTTTTGTTGGCCTCTGAAAGGCTGAAACCCCATATAATTTGCATGTTTACATAACTAACATAAGTGATTAATGTCTGATCGTCAATTAAATAAACCTTGTAGTAGCTACAATTCCGTAAAATAGTGACTAGTATGGGGTGTCGAACCACAGAAGATTGCGTTGATTTGATTGCTTTTATCTCAAGATTGATTGTGAGTCAAGGAGTAACAAGTTGATTTAATTGGATTTATTTTAAACTAAAAACAGAACTGAAACTAGTAGATTCTATTTTAACTAATTAAACTAAGAGTTTTTGATGATATATCAGTGAGAGAAGATCTAGGGCGTTCGAATCCACCACTAGCTTCATAACTAGTCCCTAATGCATTTATTCAAGTCCATCACAATGTAAACAATAGGGATGAGAGTGACTACAAGACTCCACTCATCCATCTAGAATAATTCAAGGGATTAGACCATAGGCATATCCTATCTTCGGTTAGCACGAGTGATACACACTAAACTAGGGTTGTAAAATCACTCGTCTTCCCTTAGCATAAAATATCCTATGATTTAATTCCTTAACAGTAATACCATTGCATAAAATCCACATTAATAATCACAGAAAATTAAGATGGATGATATCAATCTCAATATAATAAAGCCTAAGACAAGGATAGAATCATACTGAAATCGAATATAATTAATAAACTCTGGTTACGAATAACCCTCTTATTATGCAATCATTGTTTATAATTGAATAAACTAAAACAAAGTACAAAGAGACACAGTTACTTGGCTAGGGTTTCATCTAAACTCTAGAAAAATGAATTAGTTCATGCTGAGAGTAAGAGACACCGCTTTCGATGAAGAACACGAAGAATGCGAGCAATCCATCCTCCAACCTCCACAGATCTCCAGAGTCTTCTCTCTTTCAAATCTCAAAATTCAGAACCTTTTGCTGGGAAGGAGGCTTTCCTTTTTATAGAGAGAGAGTCTCAATGAAGTCTAGCTTTAGAAACATCCAAAACAAGCTCAAAAATCCATTTTTTTGCACTTTTCATTACACCCAAAACGGCGTCCGCCGATCGATCGGCCAAAAGGGCGCTGATCAATCGCTGGTTATAGAATTTGTCCGAACTTCCTTGATGGAAGTTGTAGAGCTTTTCGAGTCGGTCGTTTTGATATATTATGGGCACTTAAATCGGAGATACGGTTAAGGAGTTATGCCCCGTACACCGAACAAGGGTTGATTTGCAATTCCAACTTCTCTTTAGCTCGGATCTTTGCTCGGTAGTGATTCATAAGGAACTTCAAAGCTTGTAAATGATCATTTTTGTCTTCTTTTCCTCGCATGAACCTGAAAACAATAAATACACCCAAGTGAAGTATCATAGTGGATAAATGGGGTCAAAGGAATTAACAAATGAAGTTTAAGGTGCATAAATGTGTAACAATTAGCACCGATCAATGTCCTTTGTGTATATTGTCATTATGGGTATCTGGTTATATGCTATTGCTCTAGGACTAGCAATTTGTGTAGTTGTTGTCGAAAGGTCTAGGTAGTTGGGTCTTATGTTGGATAGGGAAAGATAGACTTTAGAGTCTCACTAAGGTTTCTTGGATTCTCATATGGAAGTATTTAATGGGGTCTTACTGAAACTTCTCTTATTATGATATCACAAAACCTAGAGGGGGGGGAATAGGTCTACTAAGGTCTATCTGCCAATTAGAACTAAGCTTACAACTCTAGAGAGGAAGGGGGGAGGAGAAACAATGGGGTTGCAACCAAAAGGTGTGGGAAACCCTAGAGCCCACTCACAAATCTAAACTCTCTCAAATAAAACCCTTAATTCGTTCAAAGGAACAATTAGAATACTAAGTGCAGCCAAAAACAGAATTGTGTCAAAATAATAATGATTCTTGATCCCGTTCGTCAAAGATTACTATTTATTATTTCATTTAATTTTTCAGGTTTATTGAAACCTTTTTTTAGATTTAGAAGCATAAGTAATGGACGAAAGAGGGGGGGTGGGGGGTAGAAGTTACTAATGATTGACTTTGTGGTATTCGCTCAAGCCAACCAGAGCTCGTTTGAGCGAGGTGGTTATTGGAGATGATCCAATTACACTGTCTCAACCAGAGAGCAGTTTGCTCGAGCAAGCCCAAGTTTGTTTGAGTGAATTGGCTACTGGAATTGCACAATTGCTCCGACATTGCGGACAGATACTCCCGAGAGCATTTTGCTCAATCCAGACATTATTCGCTCGACTCAAGCTCCTTTGCTAAACATGCACTATGTCTACTGATGTCTGTAAATCCATAAATATGTTCAAGTCATTAGTCACCTAAGGTAAAAGCAATTTATCTAAGTCAAATCTCTTAAGATATGGACTAGGTATTTAGGTCAC
This sequence comes from Tetracentron sinense, assembly GCA_015143295.1. NCBI lineage: Eukaryota > Viridiplantae > Streptophyta > Magnoliopsida > Trochodendrales > Trochodendraceae > Tetracentron > Tetracentron sinense. The sequence goes on from CM026571.1 coordinate 23,535,156, forward strand.
CATCCTAAGTGGTGAGAGCAAAGCTTCAGGCATATTGATCTTTAGTTGTACCTCTTCAAGCTTCATCTTCACAGACAATACTAAACATGGATGAACATGACTCAAGATTATAACTTGACTCGGTTTTGTCAATGGATTTAGCCAATTACAAATTTGGACTTTACACGTACCATTAAGAAGTAGGGGTGCACACGGTTCAGTTTGGGTCGGTTCTAAGAATTTTTTGGATCGAACTGTCAATTCTCGGTTCTAAAAAAATCAACCCAGGACCGAACCGTAGAGCCTTGGTTTGGAAAAAAACCAACCCAGAACCAAACCTAGAGCCTTGGTTCGGTTCGGTTCTACCCACGGGTTGATTCCTAGAAAGGTGGAGGCGGACTGGTGGTTCGGTTTTCGGTTCTCGGCTCCACATTTGGTTCTTAGTTCGGTTCGGTTTGGTTCGCGGGTTCCACATTCAGTTCTACCCACAGGTTGGTTCCTAGAAAGGTGGAGGTGGACTGGCGGTCCGGTTTTCATACAGTTTTCGGTTCTTGGCTCCACATTCGGTTCTTAGTTCGGTTCGGTTCATGGGTTCCACATTCGGTTTTAAGTTCAGTTCGGTTCGGTTCGGTTTCAAATTGAAACAAACCATAACCGAACCGAAGAAAATCGGTTTAAGTAAAACCCAACCCAAAACTGAACCGAGCCTTTACAAAAACCGAACCGAACCGAACTGGACCATGGTGGTCGGTTCGGTCCGGTTCACGGTTTTGACCCGTACCCATGTGCACCCCTATTAAGAAGAACTATTCTTTTATCTTCAAATCTGAATCCTTACCATTGCCCTCATTTTTGTAGATTTATTAGAACATTCCTTCATAAATGCTAGCACTTACAAAATCTAAAGCTTACTAGTTCCTTAAGAGAACTAATAAAGTACTAACAACTTAGGGGCCGTTTGGATACACTCTGTTTTTCTATTTTTATTTTCTGTTTTTAAATACTGGAAATGGGTTTCTGTTTTCAAAATTTTTAAGCAGGAAGCACGTTTGGCATTACTAACTATTACTTGTTTTAAAAAAAGAAAAAAAAACGTGTTTGGCAAAAATGATGAAATAATTTCAATCCATTGTGGTGGTTGAGGTTAGTGGTGGTGGGTGGTGTAATGTGGTGGTGGTGTGTGTGGTGGTGGGTGGTAGTGGTGGTGTTGATGGTGGTGTGGTGGTGGGTGGTGGTGGTGGTGGTGAGTGGTGGGTGGTGGAGTGGGTGGGTGGTTGTGGGTGGTGGGTGGTAGTATGGTGGTGGTGGTGGACCGGTGTAGTGGGTGGTGGTGAGTCCATATTTTCTATTTTTATTTTTAGTTTTCAAAAACAGAGGTAACATAAACTTTTTGTTACCTTGATTTTCAAAAATTTTGTTACTAATTTTTAAAAATAGAAATAAGAAACATGTTTACCAAACATGTTTTGTGTAATATTTTTAAAATTTTTGTTTTTAAAAGTAGAAAACGGAAGTGCAACCAAACGGGGCCTTAGTAAAAGTCATTAATGATCTTTCTAGAATTTAATAAATTACAACTTCCAATGGAACACTCTGGATCTTTCTAGAAAGCAATAAATGACAGCAAATTTCAATGAATGAGTTTTGATCCTTCTAAAATACAAGGACTTTGCTGGTGCAATAAGTTTGTGGGCCTATTCCATGGGTCCCATGGACAGCCATGGGCCTATGACTATAAAAGATTGTTGTATAAATTAGAGATTATTGAGCATGCTAACAAATATGAACATGAAACTTAAAGATTTCATATAAAACAATAATATTTTGTCAAGATCAATTTAAAAAAATCTTAAAAATAAGAAATAGAGAAAACTTATTGATTAGAGTTTAGACTGAGACACGATACTGATACTAAAATCGCTGTCCTTAAGACTGATTTAGTCCCCCTTGGACTATTTCCCTTGATGCAAATGGGTTATGGCGGCACTTGAGGCTCATGGGCTTGTCTTCATCATTGGGCCCCACATCACTTTTCTCACTTGTTTTCTCTCTCTTGCCATGCACTTTAAGGCCCCCCCCCCCCCCCCCCCCACACACACATATATATAATCTTATCTTCCATAGCTTATAGAGCTCCTTTACTACTAAAAGTCTAAAACTGTAGAAATTTTTGTGCGAAAGAAAGCCTTTCTCCATTTTTTTTTTTGCTAAAGCAAAAATACCACATCGTGCCAAAACTCACAGTCGAAATGGTTTTCTTCCAACTGCCAAAGTGATAAAATGTCCTTTGGAAACTCTAGTTTCAAAACCCACTAATTCTTCTCTATGCCATTCTGTTGCCAACGGTGACAATATCAATAGTATCCTCATCCACTCTCCTTTGCATCTAATCATCAAGTAGTATTCTAGGTCAAGTATAATAAACCCCTCACAAGACAAACTGGGGTTAAAGTAGAACTATGTATCATAATCATAATAATAATAAAAATACGAAAGTAGGTTCACCATTAAGTGAACAAGAGCAAGCAAGAATAAAGTAAAAGAGACCAAATACAATATATGTGCTACCCATGGTAAAGAAAAGAAAAATCCAGCTCTTCATAGTCTTTCCTGATCTATCACCAAGACAACAAAAGATTAGAAATGTCGACACTAATTTTCTTAATTCGGATGGAGGTGTTTTCAAACAATTGTTTGTTCCACTCCTTCCACACACTCCAATAGATGACTCCTATGAGAATCTTCCAAAACAGTCCTTAGACTTGTGAAGGGAAGACTCATAACAGACCTAAGCAGGACAGGATATGCCCCCTAGATCCCCTCGACCAGAGGCAATGAACAAGTTAAACAAATATCTCCTCTGCAAAACACATAGAGCATCTGTTGGTCAATTTCCAACCCCGACACTTTAGGTGGTCCAGAGTGATACGTTTGTCCGGATAGCTACTAGAGAAAGAATGCAATCTTGGAAGGGGTGCTAGTATTCCTTACTACATGAGGAAAGGAAGAGCTAGATTTGTCGCACATTGACAAAAAGAATGATCTTACAGTGAATCAGCCTTTGCTATCTTTAGACAAGATCCCAATGTATTTGGCATACACGACCTCACCATTTCTAATCTCATGGCAAAATGCTTGTCTGAGGCACGAGAGTAGATATTACCAAAATTGCTTTAACCAGTTAACAGCGAGTGAACTTTGCGAGCTATTCCCGCACCATATATCCTCCTCAAATTTGTCCTCGCCTTCACCAACTTAATTTTTATTTTTATTTTTCTAGAAGTCCTCTTTAGCCTTTAAAATTGCTTTCTACATTTAACCCCATGAGAAGTTCCGGCATCCTTTGGGTCCTACAATGAGTCCATACGAAACTTGGCTGCTATCACCTTCCTCCACAAACTTCCACAACCACCTACCTAGCAACGCTCTATTCCTCTCACATAAGGGCCTAATACTTAGATCCCCCTCTGAATAGGACAACATACATCCGTCTACCCAACTTGGTGATATCTCCTCGCTTCCATTTGTTCTTTCAATGAAAAATTCCTTTCCACTTTTTCAAGGGCGTCTATCATACACACGTGAATCGTCATCAAAGACATGAAATATATAGGCATACTCAATAAGTTGTTGTTGATGAGGGTGAGTTTACGTGAACAAATTCTTAAGAAAACATTGAAGGAAAGTTTAGAAGTTGTAGTTTATACATTTATTCTGTATTCTTTTTTTTTATTGGTAAATCTCGTATCATTTTTTAAACTAATATACAAAAGCACTAATAAGGGACAACAATAAACAGGATAAAGCAGAGTTTGCAAGAACATAAACTTGGGGGGGGGAGAGAGAGAGATAAAGGAAGAAATAAGGTAACCCTGTAAACTAAAGGTGACCTGGAGGCCTTGACAAAAAAGATTCTCACCCATCAAACTTCCCAAATTCTTATCTGCCCGCCATATTGAGCACCACTCAATGATGAGCAGCTTTATATGTGAACAAATACAGGAGGGAGGAGGAGGAATCTTAAAAAACTCTCTTGTTCCTTTCCTTCCAAACTAACCACGAAATGACTCGAGGGAGGACTGGCCAAAAAGTCTCTCGGGCTATCCAAACTAGTCAGAGACCAACACAATAAGAAGTTGTGAAAGGAAAAAGGAAAGACCCAATCTACTACACTACACCTACCCGAGATTGGAAATACTCCCAAATTTCATAGGCAATAGAACAATGCAAAAACAAGTGGTCCATTGACTCTCCTGCATAAAGGCACATAAAACAACTGTTGCTATCTTCCACTCTTTATTTTTCAAGTGATCACAAGTAAGAATTTTATTCAAAGAAGCATTTGAGAGGAATAAAGATACTTAGAGGGAATACCAAAATCTCTCACAAGACTATAATTTAATAATGTCGACATAAAATATAGGAAATGATACAAGAATTGGAAAGCGAGTTCTCAATGTGCACTGTGTAGGTCGAGTTTTATAAAATATTGCTTAAATTATTGAGTCAAAAATTGAGTTATAGGGTACTAGTTACATGGTGGTCAGAACAAAATTTCCTATTGGGTTTGAAGCATGCTGTAGCACTTGAAATTCCGGGCCTTTTTCTAGCTGTTCTTTCATTTGTGTCTTTGATTGGTAGTATTTGGAATATAGATTTTGGTAGAGTTCATAAAGAATCAGAGGTCATGTTTTATTTTGTAAGCATCACATTACAATTGCCCAAAATAGCATTACACGTTCGTCAATAAAACGCATATTACTATAGCTGCAACACAAATAAAATGAAGATCTTGTTTGCGTGCATTGAGGGAAGGAGGGCCAGATGCTCTTCATAGTCATTTGTTTAAAGATCTTCCGAGTACTGACCCAGCAGCTTCAGATTCAACATGACATGAAAAGCGTTGCTCATCATGGGATGGAACTGGGAAGAATGGTATAACTGGAGGGCCAGATGTTGATGCTTTTACCAAAAATTGAGTCTTTACCTATTCAATTACTCTTTACATACACACACAAAGTTATGTTGATAACATGAGATACCAATGAAATTTCAGACGGCAAACCTAAATATAACAAATTCAAACACAAATGACTATGAACAAGCAAAAAGAATGTGTTGATACCTGGGAGCTAAATTCTGCCAAGACTGAGATGGCCTGAGATAAGAGCTCACACTTGTCAATAGGAACACGCAACTCATACATGGTTTCATCAACCGATGTTGGTGCATTCAGACAAGCACCAAAATCTGCCCCAGTGCTTTCCAAAAACATGACAATATCATGATTTGTGTTTTTCTCAGTAGCATTGAAACCATTTGTCAAAGCTTCTTTTACATAAACCACCAATACTCAGGCTTTCATACTACAGGGTTGTCTTGTAGAAGTAAACAAATGCTAAAGCATTTAGTTCTCTTGCAACTACTGCTCTGATAGCAGAGAACGAAGGTAAAATAAAAAATAACAGAGCCTGGAATTCGGGAAAAATGAAAATCAAGAGTTAAAGTTATCCAGTCCATTTTCATTGAAACAAACTCGACTCATAAATTTCACTCCCCATGTTTACATAAATAACGTTCAAAATTTGTTGAAATTTATACCACCTGATGAAGTCGATAATTCACATTTGAAAGAGAAATCTTTCATTTCCATTGCAAGATTTGATCTTCATCAATCCGAAATAGGGCCTGATCTTCAACGAATGAACTGACAGGGGTTTGAGATTAAAAAAATGGTTAACCCCTCCCTTGATCGATCAACGTTAAAAATGCTTCTCAAACAACCATTTAGAAGCCCTAAATATTGCAAAGAGAGAAAGAGAGATAAAGAAAGGGAGTGCCTCGTTGCTGCCATCGAAGAGGAGCATATGGAGGTGGAGGAGAAGATCGAAGGAGGAGATGGAAGAGAGAACCCTTTTCAGTTTTCACTGAAGAGCTTAACAAAGGGGGTTCTTCTCTTTAGACCCCTTTTCTTTTCTTTTTTTATGGGGAACAATAATGAGTTTTCAGGTCCAGCGTTTCGTTCCGATCCTAAAACCCAACTTTTTTTGTTCCGAGAAAAGTGTTCCCAAAACGTTCCGTTCCAAGTTGCAATCCGAAAATCACCCCTATCCAAACACGTTCCCGAGAAAAGGAGAAACGGAACACGACAAATCATTCCGCCAGAACAATAGCAAACGGCTCCTTTGTTGAGGAGTTCTTGTGTCATGGGGTGTAAGCTGGGTCAATTACCCGTTGGATACTTGGGTCTTCCTATTGGAGTGCGACTATAGCCAAAGGGGATTTGGGATCTAGTAATCGAAAGGGTTCAAAGAAGATTAGCAGGTTGGAAGAAGAGCTTTTATCTTTTAGTGGGAGGATAACTCTCATCAAAAGTGTCTTGCCAAGCCTCTCGGTATTCTATACAACCCTAAGTTGTGGTTTTCCCTTACATTGTACAACATCTTTTGATAAAATTTAAGCTCCTCTTGTCTTCTAGCATAACTGTATTGACTAGTAACAGAGTCATCAAAAGACAATGAGCGAACATGGATCGGGCAACAAAGAGGGAATTCTTGATCTCTCTTCAATCTCACTCTCCCCTTGAAGAGAGGGAGGATTACAATGTGACAGATTTAAAAAAGGTGAACTCCATGAATAAAACTTTCTTTTGGTGGAAATAACTTTCTTTATTGACCACTTGAAGTGAGGTGAAAATAAGTGTTGAAATGAAGCAATGAAGCACTCCTCTGGTTCAATATGTATAGATACATCTCAAAAATATATGGTGTCCTTTGGTTTTTAATAGATGGTTGTTAGTTGGAAGGGGGTTCAGGTGGTGGATGATTTTTAATATTTATATCTTGACATATCAAAATGTCAAGTTAGTCAAATAGATGTTTGGGTTTTGATGGGTCCTGCTGGATCCATTTGATCTTTGCTAGTTCATCATATCTAATTCCTTTTAGCAATTAATGCTGATCTACATTAATTTTTTTTTAAAAATTTTGTTCACTTTGATCAAGCAGGGTTTTAGGAAGGTTGATCCTGACCGCTGGGAATTTGCAAATGAGGGGTTTCTAAGGGGTCAGAAACACCTGCTTAAAAGTATCAACAGGCGAAAACCCTCCCATGTACATAGTCATCAACAGCAACCTCAAGTACAGAGTACATCAGCCGGGCCATGTGTTGAGGTGGGAATGTTTGGGCTTGAGGAAGAGGTTGAGAGACTTAAGAGAGACAAGAACGTGCTTATGCAGGAACTGGTTAGGCTGAGGCAGCAGCAACAGGCAACCGATCACCAGTTGCAAACCATGGGGCAGCGCCTTCAGGGAATGGAGCAGCGGCAGCAACAAATGATGTCATTCCTGGCAAAGGCCATGCAGAGCCCTGGTTTCTTAGCGCAGCTGGTACAGCAGCAGAACGAGGGCAACAGGCGCATTAGCGGAGTCAATAAAAAACGAAGGCTCCCCAAACAGGAAGATAACTCTGAGGGTGAGCATGCCACCATTCCTGATGGACAGATTGTTAAGTACCATCCTCTGATGAATGAGGCGGCAAAAGCAATGTTAAGGCAGATTCTGAAGATGAACGCATCTCCCAGGCTGGAAACATTGAACAACAATCCTGATAGTTTCCTGATTGATGATGTTCCATCACTGTCCAATGGATTAGATAGTGGGAGCTCTTCAAGCCGGATCTCAGGAGTGACATTTTCAGAGGTCTCACCAACATATTTGCCAGCGGCCTCAGAGTTCTTGGGCAGTATCCCCTCAGCCGCCATATCCGAGATTCAATCATCCCCTGGTGTAGGAACAGACATGGTTGCAGCAGCTCAATTCCCGGATATGAGTGTGCTGGATGGACTGCAAGAGGGGCCCATCAATCCGTGCCAAACAGACATGGTTATGCCCGAGTTTGCTCAAATACAAGGAATGGTGTCGGACAGCATTGTTGATATTGCTGGGGTTGAGACAGGAAATGGTGGCTACATGGATCCGATGTCAGTTGGAGTGGATGAGACAATGCCAATAGAAGCTGACAAGTTCTCAACTGATCCTGGTATGGATATCTTTCTAGATGGGATCCCCAAGCTTCCGGGCATAAATGATGTGTTCTGGGAACAGTTTCTTACAGCGAGTCCACTCTCCGGGGACACAGATGAGCTTGAGTTGAGCATACAGGAAGGTGTTACCGAGGAAAAGGAAGTGCAGCCAGTGCAAGAGAATAGATGGGACAAACCTCAGCATATGGATCAGCTTACAGAACAGATGGGGCTTCTTTCGTCTGAGACAAAAGGGAGTTGATCTTGTTTAGCGATGTCTATCTGTGTCTCGCATTGCCCAAAGTAAATTATAAGCCAGACTCCATACTACAATCATCAAGGTCCTCTCCTCTTGGCCATTCGAGCGAGCAGCAAATATCACTACAATACCCTCACCCTGCCTTCATTTTGCTCATATGGGGGATCCCCTCCTTCCTTAGGCCCATCTTGATCCAAAGGTAAATGAACTAAACAGGCATAGCGGTGTTAAGGCTCTCGATATGTATGATTCATGTATGCGTTGATGCCCTGCTCAAGGTATACATCTCTTATTTCAGAGGGATGATGACCAGTTATAATAGAAGCTTTCATAAATTCAATTCTAATATTCCTACCAAATGTATGGATCTATTTCTCATCAATCATCGTAATTCTTTAACTTTTTTTTATGCGTACTAGGACTTTTTAGGCAATACTAGTACTACCTTAGCATCCTCATCAATTATACCTGCTCAGAATTGCAATATAAGGAATTCAGCTTCTCAGTTGGTCTTAGTGTAGACGTAATTGGAAATTCGCTCTCTGAAATAAGCAAGATATATCTGCTTCCTCTCATGGCCACTGGACTTTCTTTGCAGTCCGCAACTACGGAAGAGTCGGTCATTAGCATGAGCTCTTTAAGCTTCTAGTAATTACCTCCAAACTGTTACTTAGCCATGAACTTTTTCAAAAGCATCTAGCAACTAACCACAGCATCTCTAGTGACTAAGGACGCTATTTTAATGAACATAGAGAACCTTAAGCTGCTAAAATACGTAGACTCAAACCGAGTAACATCCCTAGCCGACCTTGTAGTTGTATTTGTATTAGTCAGCATCCCCTCATTACAATGTTAATGGGCCAACTTAATCCGCAAGTAATTGCAGGTCATGGCTGCCTAATACCTTCCTAGTTGAGGGGATTATGAACAACCATGTGTGAGTAGAGTGGGGGATAGGGGTTCACCATCTCCCATTGATTGGATGGAGTTCAACATGGCCAATTTGCAGCCCATTAATGCCATGTGCGTTATGGCTGTCAGTCAGGTTCGCAATAACCCCAAACAGGTTCACGATATCTCCAACTGGGGTGTCAACGAGCCGAGCCAGCTCGGCTCGACTCGACTCGAAATAAACCGAGTTTGAGCTTTTACTTTGGGCTCGTTGAGCCGAGCTGAGCCTTAAAAGTGAGCTTGAAAAATAAACGAGCCGAGCCTGAACAATAGGTGGCTCGGCTCGGCTTGATTAATTTTATAATAATACCCTTTAAAAGTTAAATTTATATTATATATTTAGTATACCTTTTTTTTTTGGTAAAATATGTTTAGTATACATTAACATAATTATTTCCGTTCAAGTTTTAACTCAAGCTTTCACGTGAGTCACATGACATACCAAAAAAAATGCCTTTCTAATGTTTTTTAATTGAATTTAGTGCTTATCAATGTATTTTAAAAAAATAATTATCGAGCCGAGCTCGAGCTCAACGATTTGTGGACGAGCCGAGCCTGTGTATAAAATTCCAACGAGCCAAGCCCGAGCAGTGCCCAGCTCAACTCGTTGACACCCCTATCTCCAACCCGGTGCCAAGACTCGAGCCAAAACCGAGTTTGGGGGCCATCACATAAAGTGCTTGATGATAAGGCCGTGGACCAGTGGCTGGGTCTTTCCCCAAGTGGGAGGTCTTGGGTTCCATTTCTCACTCCCCCGCACAGATTTACCCGGACTTACCTGGTGTGGCGGGTTGCGGGCTCACGTCGCACCCTCGGGAATTAGTCCTGACCCAAAGGGTTGGGTTCGAGATGGCAAGTCTGGTTAGGGCAGGTTGAGCGATACGCCCCCAGGTTTTTTTTCTACCCGCCTTTTTTGGGGACCATGACAAATACTCCTCCGGTTTTCTTTCCGGGCGGCACCCCAAGTTCCCCAAAAAAAAAAAAACATAATAGAGGAGAGACTCTTAGCAAACAATTCTATTAAAATCGAGACAGCCTGTGTACACAATGATATCCTAATGAGAGCAAGGATAACCATAATTGAATAAGGACATCCATGATGTGGATATGTGCAACTTTGGACCTATAACCAAGCAGATCTCCTTTGAGGGTCCGTTATTTTGCTGTGACTTATAAAGCTTGGCACTTTACACTTCTTCATAGCAGTTGGTATGAAATTTGATTAACTTTGATATGGTTTTTTTTACAAAGATTAATTCTTACCATCATGAGATTTCAAGTCTTACCATTTTTATGAGATTTATAATCATTCATTTTGTTGCATATAAAGTCTTTACGGGAATTGCAACCCAATAGATGAAATCTATAGATGTAGTTCTCAAAAGAAAATGCATATTGTCAATTGACAAAAATTGCAAAATACTGAACTTTACAAGTCTTTGCAAAAGAACAAACCCCTGAATGGAGTCGTGGAGGAAAATTTTACTTCATAATTAGGGAAAACCTACTTCGTGTAAGATTATTTGACCCTCACTTTTCAGTGAGATCCATCGGTGGTTCCCACATCGTATGGTCTAAAAGTACCTCTCTTTTATTGAAGATTGTTGAGCCATTAAAGGCCCCTGTGGTACATAAATTCACTATTAATTTGAAGTTAGTATCTTGGAAAATTCTTTAGATTTTTAAGTGCCCCCATTTTCTGTTATGTTGCGCAAGCTTGTACGGGAAACTGATTAAGTCAGAGCTAAGTTGAACCTCAATTAGTTTTGCCTTAATCCCTGGCTTCAACCATCTTTCTTCAACAAATATACTTTCTAACAGCCAATTTGTCCCAAGGAAAATCGATTGGAAATTAGAGAATTTATTTAGAACAGTAAACAGGTTTGATTCCAAAACAGGTTGAGTTTTGGGGTCTGTTTGATTGGTCTGCTGGAGGCATGTAGGAACTTGAAGTGCTGTGCCATCAGAACGCCATTTGGGTCACTTTCCATCTATTGGTCCTGGGCAAAGAGCAGATTGAGCTACTAATATGTGCCATATGCTTTGCTGAGCAACCAGAAATGCCATAGACATTGCCTAAATTCTGGAGCTTTTTCTGGCAATGCCTGAAGAACTAGAGGAGAGGAATTGTGTCAGAGCTTCTTAGTAAATCTCTTGAGACCATGATTATGCATACCTGCTTTTATATGTCAAGCTAGGGGGGGTTCCTTCTTTTAAGAGAAAAACTCCCCTCTCCTAAGGCTAAGGTCAAGTCTGCTCAAGGCTTTCATCAGGATGGGTGCAAAGAAAAAAGTAGATTAGACGATATTCCCTTAAGTTAGCCTCGTTATCGTTAATCTAGTCCCTTGTTTTTTCAGTGGAGAGAGACCAGTAGCTAAACCAGCTTCTCGTGCGTTAAACGCTTGATTTAATCAGCATTCTATAGCTATATGATGCATTCTTCAGTTTTTCCTTTTTCTTTCTGGGGAACTTGAGCCATGAATATGGCACAAGATTAGTGCTCTCAAGGGAAAATCATACTAACCTGAAATGTTGCCCGTCAGTGGAGCAAATGGGTAGAGAAAAGCCATTTGCCCCATGTGACCTGCACCAGAAAAGCCATGGCAGAGGTGGAATGGGGCAAATGGTCTGATGGCCTAAAACAGCACAGTGAAGATAAATGGGCTACCAATCTACAAATGGATGGAATATAAAGGCACACAGATGATGATTTTTTTTGCTAGCAAGATGATGAAGCTGAAACTAAATTTATTGCATGCCATGGTCAAAGACCAGGGATACGGCTGCTAATGACAATGTACAAACAATATGCACGTGAACTGTTTATCGACACACCCCACGAATGGTCTTCTTGGGAAACGATGATGAAACATCCACCAAACTGACCAAGTTGTCTGGATTTGTTGTTCTAAAAGACCAAATCATACTTGCTTTCCTTCTCCATTCTCTAAAACTTCTCTTAGAACAAAATCATGGCTCTTAAATAGAATGAAATGACTATCCTGTGTAGCAGACCCCAAATATTTGGGATAAGATTGATTTTAGAATTAAAGTTTTACAGCAGAATCAAGAATTAACAAGAAACAATTATATAACTAAATTAGTGTTCAGTAGTGCTAACTCCACAAACAATGCAATAATCGGACCATGAATGTAAAACAAGAATAAGCACACGGTAATATCACCTGTGTTCAATCTGGGTTTTCTTTTCTATGTGAGAGAAGGCTGGCGCTCCTGCTACTTCCAACTTTCATAGCATGACTTTGTATCCATTTAAAACGGCTAGTTTCTGGACCACAGATGGACCAGCTACAAATTGATTTGGAGTGCTCAACTGGTGGCCCAATGGGCTATACCAAAACTTCATATTGATCAGCTCTATTAACTTTCATTCAAGAGCATAAACTACACAATAACAGGGCAGATACAAAGGAAGTGGGTTGACAATCTTAAACAAAAACAGATCTGAAAGTTTATAATTCTTAGGACTGTCCAGGCGATACCTATCCAATAGGTGCCCCACCAATTCAAGAGTCAGAATTGATTCATAAGTGGTTGCTTATGTATGGCATAACGTGAAGGATGCAGAACGTTTCTGTTCTCCACAGAAACAAAATGTTGTCTGTTTGAAGAATTCAAAATCATTTAGGGGGAGCCAAGATCCACTGCTTTGCAGTTTCTGTTTTCTTGTGCAGAAGACCACCTGAAAGAAAAACAAAGGCATAAAAGGAAAACTAATAAATAAGAGCATATAAATGAATACCTTTAATAGAACATATCATGCATAGAAAAGCATTGCATTTATAAGACGATCATTATGACTAATTTGTTAGTCACCAATGGTCTCTGTTTCGTGTGCACCATTTTTTGCATTTGTAATCACTTGTAACCATATACGCATAACAATCTTCCTTTTATGCTGAAGCCTTATATGAATACCTGCTATTATTATAATAAGATGGATGAGTTGACCGAACAGGTAAATAGGTAATTAGCTGGTTAAAGTAGCCCCTTTTGGAAGTAGGCAAGCCAAAGACCACTACTATAAAATTACTATAAAGAATTACAAGCTTTTATACTTGCAATCTGTGGCATCCTCAAAAAGAATATTGTCACTTCGAAATTGACTCGGGAACAAAAAAAAAATCATCATCTAGTGGTCTTAAAGAAGCAACAAATTCTGCATCCCTGTTTAATTCACACCATCCGTGATGAATTCATCACTCTTCAAATTTCTCGAGGAGAAGCTTAATGAAGTGGACCATCCATTTTGCATGCCAAGGGACTAGCAAAATGAAAGCAACAACATTCATGGAATCTGTATCAATAGTAATATGGGAAATGGAGGGAGCGAGCTATTATCAAGAACTTAGAGATAGATTTAAACTCAAAAACAAATAAATGATTGTGCTTAATCTTACAATAGGGGCGTAACTCAAACAGATTGGGTTGGATTAGGGGCCAACTGATGCAGGGGCATTAATATTGTGTTGACTAAAAGTGCTTGTGTTAGACTTGGTAAAGTCAAATGGTCAAAGTATGGGAGTCATGGTCCTCGTATCAATATCTAGAAGATGTAGTCATTTCTAGAAGAATGCCTTGGAAGTTGAAGAGTTAAGTCTAAAACTTTTGTAAGCATTTAATGCATCTAGAATGTTCCAAGAGATCTATAAATAACCATGTACTCATGACATTTGGGGATATGAATGAACTTAGCCTTGAGTTGTCTACTCCATATCATCTATATCTTATAGATATTGTAGTTCTCTTATCTAGTTCCTCCTTCATTCACTTCTTTGAATCTCAACAAGCCTACTTGCTAGCGAGTTTATCAATTGTTGCGTCAAATTGGAATCAGAGCCGAATATGTTCCATCTATAGCAACACAAGGAAGAGGTCATGGAGCAAGGATGAATTAGGCCCAAAAAGGAGAGATGATGGAGATGCGAAGGATGATTGAGCATCTTGCGCGAGAGGTTCAAAACCTTTAGTGTAGAGAACATGCAGAAGCCCGAATGGAGGTACCTGAAGGAGACCGCGACTCTTGGAAGGTGATTCTGAAGAAGACACACAAGAAGTGTTCGACGAAAATCCTTTCCATGATCCTACGATCCGAGAACAACTTGAACATATTGGATTGGAAGAACGGTTGGTGAGGGCCCGATTTAAACGGTAGCAGAGTTAAGGATTGTGGTGCCTGATTTTAATCGTAAAATGCATACAGAGGACTTTCTCGATTGGTAAGCCACTCTAGAAAATTTCTTCGAGTGGAAGCCGATGGTAGAGGATCATAAGGTGTTGTTTGAGAAGATGAAAAAGAAAGGAATTACTCTTTAATGATGGAGAAAGCTTGAGGAGCAGTGTGCAAGACAAGACAAGCTACAAAATAGTAAATGAGAGCATATGAAGATGAAACTACACAAGCAATTCCTCTCTGCAGATTATCTGATTACCTTGTATGAAAAGTTTCATGGATTGTGACAAAGGGATTTGAGTGTGCAGGATTACACCACTAAATTTAACAATTCGTCTATATGGGTTGGACTGAATGAGACCAATGAGCAGCTTACTCCATGATATATTTCTGGCTTAAGGGTAGCCATTCGCGATGATATGGGAATTATAAGAGTTTTCAACATCGAGGATGCTTACCAATATGCCCTTTGGGAATTATAAGAGTTTTCAACCTCTAGGATGCTTACCAATATGCACTTTGAGCAGAGGAACGTGTATCACGCCTAGGATGTAACATAAATTTAGTCAATCATACAACTACAACAGCTAATATGAGGAGTTCAGATGTTGGCCAGAGTGTTAGAACTTAGAAATGATTTAGCAACGATTGGATGCTATAAAAATGCTACAACAATTGGTCGGACAGCGGTTAGAACTATTGGGAATAATGAATGAGCAGATAAGGGGCGGGAAATAGCCAAAATGGTGTTGTTGGCCGTTTTGACAGCAACAGGGCAAACAACATATCAACACTATATTGTTACTCATGTAAGGAGCGTAGACATGTTTCTTATGCTTGTCCCACCAATTGTTGGCAACCAAAATGGTGTTGTTGCTCTCATTTTGGCCACGATTTTTAGGATTAAGGGTAGCCAAAATGGTGTTGTTGCTCTCATTTTGGCCACGATTTTTAGGATTAAGGGCAGCCAAAATGGTGTTGTTGCTCTCATTTTGGCCTTCGATGAGCAAGGATGTTGAAAGTCTAGTCCGTAGGTATCGAGTTTGTCAATATACTAGGGGACAATCACAAAACACTAGTTTGTACACACTTCTTCCCATTCCCACTTCCCCTTGGATCCCTCTTAGCATGGATTTTGTGTTGAGTTTGCCTAGGACAACTAGGGGTCATGAATATTGTAGTTGTGGATCGCTTCTCGAAGCTGGCTCACTTCATACCATGTTTGAAGACATCAGATGCATCTCATGTGGCTGAATTTTTTTTTAAAGTAATTCGACTACATGGTGTTCCATCCACTATAGTTTAAGATCGAGATGTCAAGTTTGTGGTACATTTTTGGCCAACACTTTGGAATGTTGGGAACCCAGTTGCAGTATTCAAGCACATGTCATCTACAAACTAATGGACAAACAGAGTGATTAATAGGAGCTTGGAAAACCTTCTTCGTTGTATAGTGGACGATTATGTGAAGATGTGGGATATGGTATTTCCCCAAGTAGAATTTGCTTACAACAATTATGTCAATAAGACTACGAAGAAGACTCCATTTGAGGTTGCATATGGGCACAAGCCACAACATGTTGACTTAGTTCCTTTACCTTATGATGCTAGGATTAGCGAGCAAGGTGAGGCTTATCTTATGCAGATCATATCAGACGCATGTTGGACCTATATGCCCTTGAAAGCCAATATAAGATTTTTCAATGTTGATTAGAGAATCATCACATTCACACAAGACACAACTATATATAAAGGGTATTTATAATTGCTAATGTCTCATTTAATGATGACATAAGGTTCCTTAGGTAACATTATAGGAAAATCATGCAAAAGTTGCGAGGAGATATGATTTTCCAGTTCCTTGTAAACCTAGTAATGTTGTAAGCCTCTAGAGTACTGATTGGGCGTCGTACTTCATCATGGCTTGCACATGTGTAGTTCTAAAAGATAGTGTGATGAATCTCATTCACAAAGAGTGGTGGTGACTCTTGACTAACATGTGAGTATATGTAGTAAGTACATAATACTGAACGGGTCACTAGTGGATACCCTATGGAATACACTGTCAAATTGTATTAGGGTTATCCATTCGAAAAATTGTCCTTAGACCTGAGAGGTTAACATCTTCTCAAACATTTGTCTATATGGAGAGGTTAACATCTTCTCAAATATCTGTCTATATGGCTTTTATGTGCCAATCGGCAATGTCCAATATACAAGAATAACTCCGGGTACGTTGGGTGATGTACACGGTGTTTGGAGAAGTGTGTAAACACTCAATAAGAAATCCACTACTCCTTAATTGGAGATAAGGATATCAAGATGATACTTGTTGAACTGAACTCAAAAATCCAATACTGGTGTTATCCGATAAAATGATCTTTATCGAAGTTGATATTTTTCAATATAGAAAGTATATTTATATATACATGTCAGTTCTTTTCTAATGTTTCTTCGAAAGTGTTTTGGAAGTCCATTTCGATGAAAACGTATTATGAGAAAGAGTTCTATACATAAGCTAGGGACTAGACAGTGGACTTGTTCCAATCCCGGAAGCTTATATGTGATATCGGATTGTGGAATGATTGATTTGTAAATATATTGTGAGAAAGGATTTACAAGCACTTCTCTAATCTCTGATGGTTGCATCGTAATGAAGTAATGTCTGAATTTATGATTTGTGGAAGTCCAAGGGTTTTGATAAAATTCATTTACCCTAGTAATGGAGTAATTGAAAAGTTGTTTCAAGTTACACTAGGATTCCAGCTTATGGAAGCTAGTGGATCCCATAGTTGGAGATATGAGATCCCTTTAGATCTCACACAAAAGAGTCTTCTATTAGGGTATTTAATTTATTAAATAAATTAATTAATCTCCATTAAGAGTTGTCCAAAATTTTGCTTTATACATTAGATGTATTTATGTTAATCCTAAATTGTAGTATTATTGTTTTCTCTCTCTCCTCTTGACCGTACACCATTATTGGGTTATTAGGATTAATTAGATGGAAATCATTATGGGTGGTTATGGGATTAGATTCCATAAATCCTAATTGAAATAGAAGTTATTCAAATTCCTTAAAAATAGGGATTGACCTTTGACTTTAATTATTTTAATTAGATTACAATTAATAAAAGAATAGAAGGAAACCTAATCTAATTATGAATTAGATTAGAATACTAATTGAATTAGGAAAGTCTCCTAACAACTCTCTAATTAGGTTAGATGGAGTTGGATTTCAATTAGGAGAACACCCAAATTAGTAGGAGATCATCCCATTCCTATATATATGGGAAAGTAACCAAAAACCAAATTAATTGGAGAACTAATAAGGAGAGAAAAGAGGAGAGTTGGACGGCCAAGCCTCTCCCCTTTTTGGACGTCCTCCCCTCTCTCCTCATGGACGTCCTCTCCTCTCCCCTCATGGACGCCTCTTTCTCTCTCCTAGGTTGGAATGGCTCCTCCCTTTTGGTTTTTGGATTTTGATCCTACATCTACATAGATCAAGAGTTGATCTTTGAGAAAAAGAAGAATGATCAATAAAAGATTTTTCTTGATAATCAAGAGAGATCAAGAATGTGATTCTTGATGACAGATGAAGATGAAGATGAAGATGAAGATGAAGATGAAGATCTCGGCCACTACGTTTGATGAAAAGGAAGATCATCAACTTCCATTAATGGAAAACCCTCAACTTATAGATGAAGGCTCGTGTGAATCAACAGGAGACTTCATGCGTGAGGAGTTTTGTAAGTATGCTTTCTCACACCATGATTTAATATGATCATAAGATGACCCTTTGGAAGATTTTGATAAGATCAAAATCAAGTTTGAATTAAAAATAGTGCTTCGAAATTTTTATATTCATGTCTTTCACGCATTCATGTCAAAGTGCATGATGATATTAGGAAGAGCAAAGAACATTATCAAAGGGATGCTAACCAGTGGCGACGGCCGACGAGCGAAAGAATTTGAGGGGGATCAAGTCATGGTGTACTTGAAGAAGAGAGATTTCCTCGTGGGTACTTATCACAAATTCAAGTCTTGGAAGATTGGGCCATGCAAAATCATTAAGAAGACCAGTGTCAACGCTTATGTTGTGGATTTGTCATATGAACTTCAAATCACCATTTTTAATGTGGCTGGCTTGTTTGACTTCTATGGTTCTGATAATGAACAAAGCCAACCAGCTACAGTAGGTTGGGTAGAAAGACGTGATTGAAGACATTCTTGACATGAAGGAAGCTATATCAAGATGTGGTGACCAATATCAGCATTTTCTTATCAAGTGGTTGGGTAAACCGTCAAGCAAAAGCACTTGGAGTTCTGAGGAAGACCCAAAACAACTGGATCCAGTCATCTATGATCAGTATAAGTATATTTTCTCGTCGGAGCCGAGATCTCTCCAACCTAGGGGGATTGATGCAAGAGCATTAATATAATGTTGACTAAGTGTTCTTGTTTGTTAGTCTTGGTAAAGTCAAATGGTCAAAGTATGGGAGTCATGTGTCATATTAATATCTAGAAGATGTTGGAACTTGGAAAGATGTAGTCATTTCTAGAAGAATGCCTAGGGAGTTGAAGAGTCAAGTCTAGAACTTGTAAGCCTTTAATGCATCTAGAATGTTTCAAGAGATCTATAAATAGCCATGCACTCACGATATTTGGGGATATGAATGAACTTAGTCTTGAGTTGTCTACTCCATATCATCTATATCTTAAAGATATTGTATTTCTCTTATCTAGTCCCTCCTTCACTCTCTTCTTTGAATCTCGACAAGCCTATTTGCTGGCTGGTTTATCAATTGTTGTGTCACCAATGCAAGCCCAACCCAAAAAGTGAAACACTTTGCCATTGGCCCAACCCAACCCTACTCTCAACCCAAGGTTCATAACCCAAGCCTGACTAATAGCTTGAGCTCATTTCTAAAACCTAGGCTCAACTCAAATTGATGTGGGTTGAGTTAAGTCGGATTGTGCTTTCATAATTAAGTTTTTAACTAAAATTGTCTACATTAAACAAGTGGTCCTAGAGTTTAAGTATTATCACTTTGCAATTAGAATTCTTTCTTTGTTACTGATGTAGAATTCAGCCCTACGTAATATAACTAGTAATGATGTGATAAAGTTGTCCGGTTTGCTGATCTTTGCAATTGTCTTTGGACTTTTTGCAGGTATTACATCTACATGACTCCCTAGTACTCTCTTCCATTAACTTAGTATCAGAGCCTATGTAGACTGTAAACACCTTCAGTGGTAGTAAACAGTGTTTGTTGTTTTCTTTGCTTGCTTTCTTCTTCCGTTGACCTATTCCTTTCAGCCTGCCATGGCCAAATTTTGTTCTATTCTTCCCAACAAAATCACACAAGATGTATGCAGTTATAATTCTCAAGTACCTTTATCTGAAAGAGGTTATGAGTTTGAAGGAACTTCTGTCACCGTGATCACTATCCTCATCAAATTCCTATATTTCTCTTGCAAATACGGTATTGTGATTTTACGACAAAAACTTTGACATTTCTCCTACTGGTTTGCATTATCCTTCACCTCTTGCTATTTCACCTATGATGGAAACTTATGACTAAATTTATCCATTGGATATTCCCGTTGTTCCTAGATTCCATCGGCATATTTCATATACCGAGTGTTTTGCAGACCCATTTTCTATATAAGAAATATGTAAATGATGAGGTTTTTTTCATTAGTGAAGAAAAAACAAATTTTATGCTCTATCCTATATAATTTCCTATGCTCGTGAGTCGTGAAACCTTACTGTTGTCTTCAAAGATATCATGAAACATGGAGTCCTTGAACCTTTGGAATCTAAGGTATTCCTTAAAGAGGTTCGGCAGCCTTAACCCCCTGATCACACTTTTGTGGCACTAAATACTCTTTTTGGAGTTTTCCAGATCCAGCAAAAGTAACCGTTCCTACCAAGTTCATATAGTCTTCTACTTTTGAGAATATTTGGGAAAAAGCAGTACAGCAAATGGAAAAAGATATTTTTTTAAATGGTGTAGTTAGCAAATTCAATGCGAGTGGACCAAACATCAATGTATTCAAGCCCTAATGGTACAACAGCCAAAGTTTAATGTGGACAAATGGTATCCTCCACCCCCAACAAGTGCTGTCTGGAAGAAACCCATCCAGTTGAGATAATCGAGTTGAATATTATAAACGACCAAAATTTATGCATCAAGGTTCTCCCGCCTTACTCAATGCTGAATCCTCCAACAATAAGATTGAAGCGGACAGTTATGAGATGACAGAATTTTCTCCAACCACTAGTGAAGTATTCTTTAATCCATGGAATGATGGTAAGGATTCAACTGATCAATCATCTTATGATGGCAATGGTAATCTCAAACTCATACTTTTGTATACTTCTATAAAAATGATACAATATTTCCGAAATTCTTCAACTTCTTCGTGATTATACTCCTCTTTCTACGTTACATGTTCACATTCATGAACAGGAAGCACAGGCCAATGAAGATGGACAAGTCTCCTTTCCCCCAATCCAACATGTTCAAGAAAGTCTGTATTCCATTACTGAAGAAAGAAATCAAAGTAAGGCCAAAGTTCCAAAAACAAAGAAAGCTGCAGCCAAAGCTCATGATGAAAATCTGAAATATCTCCAGCAACAAACTGAAGAATTCAAAAGGCAGAAGCTTGAATCTGCCAGAGCTGAATTTATTCTCTCAAATATCAGTTCACCTTCGAATGATGATGCCTCAAAATCAGAAATACGCTATAGCAATTCTTGAATTTTATAATTCATATGCAATCTCCACATAATTTTGTTAACATTATTCCATTCGGTGTAGATATTCCTGTAATCAACATTGATAATACACCTGGTTGATAAAGTCGAAGATGTCTTCAGAATCTGGATTCAATGGACGTATCTTGATCAACAAGCCAGACATTTGTTAAATGAACAAATATTTGAACTTTTAGCATATTCACTTACCGGCAAACTAAAATATTAGTGAAGCTATTTTACAAAATTCTCAATGGCAAGATATTATTATAGCCAGGGTTTCTGAACTTGGAGAAAAATTAGTTCAGAAATTCAATCCAGTCCGAACACATTAATAAGGAGCTCATATTCTTATGTTAGCACGATGACGCGTGCGAAATTTGGGTGATTTTGAAGCATATATGGAAAGCTATCCTCAAGAAATTTATTGACTTGACTTTCATCTATCACCAACAACCATTGAAAATTTAGTACTTGATTATCTTCGAAGAATATTGCAGTGGATAGCCTGGTATTAATTGACATCGTTCAAAATCTTCGTCGAGAAAATAAAAGGTTCTGTTATGGAATGCATGCAAGAAAAGCTCTTCCAATAGTTGGTCAAGGCACTTGTTCTCAAATAACAGGAACTGAACAAAATAATATTCCAAAGAAGCAGTTTAAAGTATCAAAGTAATGTTTCAAGTTCCTGAAATTGACCGGTAATGGAATCTTATTGAGAATGTTGACCAGCTACAGCAGTTATATGATGACAAAGAGCCCATATATAAACTTGATAGCAATAACGATGAAGAAGTCAAAACTGAAGCAGGAATTGATGAAGCTGATTTGTAGCAGGAATTTATGATGCTGATTTATCTACTATGGAGATAATAAAAAAATGTTCCAATATCAATCTAATGATTCTGACAATGAAGAATATTGGACAAATCCTACGGCTCTATCAATTCCTTCAACTAGTAGCCTTATTATGATATTGATGAATATTTTTTTAAAACAGCTCCATCCTCTCTCAATATTAATTTACAGACAAAGGGTTCCAGTAAAGATCACCATCTACACGACACCATGACCAAGGGATTAAAAATGCTCCATACTTGGGCAACACCTCACTGGCATAAATGACCAAGACAACAAAGTAAATTTTTTCAACAAATTAGAGAATTATTTCCTCAAGGAAGCTCTGCAGTTAGAGAATATCCAAATGTTGATTTGTTCTATATGACTTCAGGAAGAATTAGTTGTATAGTCAATAATCTCAAGTGGTTAACATTGGAACCAGACATAATACACAGTTAATCAACAAGGAAATACAAAATGATATTCTACTTTTCCGAAGACAATTATACGCTACTCATTGTCAAAATCATTCTTTACTGAGCTTATTGGAAGCAATCTCTGGAAACAGACTTATGCAAATTCTTCAAAATAATTAATTTCATAGAGCACAACATTGTGTCTATCATGATAAAATGAAAAGAGACATTAACATTAACAACTCTGATAAAGAGATGCTTATTAGCAAATTATTAAGTGACATTACAGAAAAGATTCACGCATGCCAACAATGTAAGAAAAGAACACAAGGCTTTTACTATCAGCAATGACAAGAGTATATTTCCCCTATTCGAAGATGACTAAAAGGTTAATAGTGTCTAGCAAAAGCGAAAAGTGCTCTATATCTCTTTACAAAGAACATTATTAAAAGTTGTCTTTTCCTTTTCCTCTTCCTTTATATAAAGATATTCCAAATGTATCCTATCAGAGATGGTGTAGTACAATGTGTTGTCCTATGTATTATACTCCTTGGATCCTGCTGAGTTGTAAAGAAATTGTCATTGAATTTTTTACTTTTAAAAAACCATCCCAATGGTTTGAAAGGCAGTTTCCGGTTTTATATTGGCTATTTATAGCCTCTCTATACATCAATAAGAGATAGTTTTATAACCAAACATAAGTCAAACTATCGCGTGATTTTGTGATAATTTGCGAAATTTGGTAAATTATTGTAGAAAATTGACGATTTTTAAGTGAATTTTTATAAAATAATTAATACCCTGAGTTAAAACTTCGCTGACCTGCGAATTAGCAATAATTTCGCCAAATTATCAATATTCACACGAACCTTGTAAACAGAGACTCTTGCCCACAATTGAGTAAGTTTTTTAAAGGTCTTTAGGGAAATTGGTTTTGAATTTTCAAGGTATGTAGGTTGGGGTGATATGCTACGAAAATTTAGCAATGAGAATCAACTGAAAAATGTGGCATTGTCCACCAAGAATAGAAATATGAAAATTAAGTTGCTAAAAACTAGGGAAGCAATTAATATCCTGGTTTAAACAACACTAAGCATATGGGTTCCGCCAATTAAAGTTGATGTACAACTCTTAATCAATTCATGGAGTTATAAAGAAAAAAGTCACAAATAAATATATTGGTAATTTGATTATATTTTAAAGATAAAAAAAATCAAAGATTTGAATACCCAGATGGCAAATGGTGGGTTGAATGATTTACCTGGTCTTGAAATAAGGTGAATTTGGGAGCGAGGTCCAGCAAACTTCCAGTTATCTTCATCCAAGGACTTCACCTCCTTGTGTAGAGCAGCCATCAAATCGGATTTTAAAACTGCAACGCCAAGGTAAGCAGTAGTTATCAGTCAAAGTGATAAAGAAAATATAGATAGACAAACCAAAAGATAATACACACACATGGTCTACAATCCCAAAGGTTTTTAATCGTGCGAGAAAATATAATAGTTGTATCAACAGAAGAAAAATAAACCAATGCTTACATCAATATATAGAAATCTAGAAGGCTCAGTAAACAACCTCAGAAGCCCTAGAATACCCTAAAAACATACCCACCAAATTGAGAAGGAAAAACTCCCAAATAGAATCCCTAGAGCCATCCCACAAATGAATCCTTAAATTATCCAGTGAAGCCCTACTACATAATTCAAACATAAAACAAACAGATATACACCTACCTGTTGTGATACTGGTAGTGTGTGTATCCCCTATTGGGGTGATCCGGGTTCCACTCTCGTTAGGTGTGGCAGTTGAGACGCCCACTGTTACGTGAGTTCTGTTTCTTACTTTCTTAGAAATTTTGAATTCATAAGGTTACCCTCCTAAGATTTGTGTTTTTTGGATAGGACTCAAAAGTTTACTTTCATTAAAACAGGGAATTTTGAATACATACAAACAGCCACACCATCCTATTAAGCTACTCCACATCTAGAAGTGAAAGACACACCTACCACATCTCCTACTAATACTCAACAACTACCACATCTCCTACTTAAACACCCCACGTACATAACTAAGAACTACCACATCATCTGAATGAGATGATAAATAAGATCAAAGGACCTGTACCCAAACTACCTTCTTGCACGTGCATGTAATCACGCATGCATGGCCACACCATTTATGTTAATCTCGTAACAATCCCCCCCCTTCTTAACATGAATCATGTCCTCAAGGTTCAGATCTTGGAACTGATTTTGAAGCTTGTGGTAAGATTCCCACGTGGCATTTTCAGCAATCTCCACCGCCTTGACCTTGGTGGTGCCTTTAATGTAAGAAATCAATTGAGGTCAGAGGTACACCATAAACAACCTCATATGGTGTGAGGCGTGTGGCCGAATGGGAACTGGTATTATACCAGAATTCGGCCAATGCAACCCATTTGGACCACTCTTTAGGTTTTGAGCTGCAAAAACTTCTCAAATAATGCTCAAGCCACTTGTTAATAATTTCAGACTGTCTGTCTGTTTGGGGATGATTTCCGGAGTACCTTGCAACTTGAAAATTTCGCTCTAAAAATTTATGGCAAAGGTTTCGCATACCATGCAACTTAAACACATTATCAAGGAATAACCTTGCCACCACTGCATCTGTATAAGGGTGAGAAAGCAGAATGAAATGTGCATATTTTGAGAGGTGGTCCACCACTACCATTAGAGCATTTTTGCCACAAGATAAGGGTAATTCTTCCATGAAATCCATGGTGATTTCGGTCCAAATAGGTGAAGGAATAGGGAGTGGTTGGAGGAGTCTAGCAGGTGCAATATTTTTGGTTTTGTGACGCTAACATGCATCGCATTCATGAACACGGCTTTTCACATCCCCTCTCATTCCAGTCCAGAGTAAGAACCACGCTTTACTCGTGTATGTTGAAGCCTGAGTGTCCACCCATGGAACAATTATGCAGTACTTGGACACTATCTTTAAGAGAAGAGTTAGGACTCAGATAAAAACGCCCCTTATAGAACAGGAGTCTGTCTGAATACCTTGTGGGGTCCAACAACCCTTGTTTTAGCTGTTGCAATCTCTCCTATATAGCGCAATCCATCTCATGCTCACCTTTCAATTCATCTAGCCACATTGCTGTTGGGATGGAGATAGCCTTTATCTCCCCTTCTTCATTCTTTCTAGAGAGGGCGTCTGCAGCTGTGTTGAGTCTTCCACTTCGGTATTCTACTAAGAAATCATAACCAAGTAACTTTGAGATGGAATGAGATGCCCAACCTTTGCTCCAAGAGCTCCAAGCCCCAAGCCTGACACGTCACATTCTACTGTAAATGGCTTGTTGAAATTGGGCAATGCTAGTACAGGTGGGTTGCTCACAGTCTTCTTCAACCGATCAAAGGCTTCTCTTGATTCTTGTGAGTTGCGAGCATGTGAATGAATTTTTCTTTAACATATCAGTAAGTGGTTGTGCAATTTTACCAAAATCTTTGACGAATTTGCGGTAATAACCTGTAAGACTAAGACCGAAAAATCCTCGCAGGCCAATCAAGCATGCTTGCTATTTTATGAAGATCAACTGACACCCCATGCTCAAATATAACATGGCCAAGGTATTCAATTTGGGAACATCCGAACCTGCACTTGCTTTCTTTGACAAACAGTTTGTGCTCGAAGAACACTTAAGACAATATGAAGATGACTTAAGTGCTCATGTCAAGAATTGCTATAAATCATAATAACGTCAAAGAAAACTAATACAAACCTCCTTAAGTAAGGCCAAAAAATTTCATTCATAAGGCTTTGAAAGGTGGAGGGTGCGTTTGATAATCCAAAGGGCATGACGAGAAAGTTTTAGTGTAGCCATTGCACTCTAATTTGATGATAACCCCATCAAAGATCAAGTTTAGAGAAAACCCTTGCACCATACAACTCATCCAAGAGTTCATCGATCCCCGGAATCAAAAATCTATCTTTAAGCACCTCCTTATTCAAGGCTCTATAGTTCACATAAAATCTCCAAGTGCCATCACTCTTTCGAACCAGCAAAACGGGAGATGAAAAAGGACTTTGGCTTAGTCGCACCACCCCATTTTCAGCATGTCTTGAACCAATTTCTCGATTTCATTTTTTGGTAGTGTGGATACCGGTATGGTCTCGCATTAATGGGTTTCATACCTAGTAGTAAGAGGATCCGATAGTTGTGTTGGCATGGAGGTGGCAAGCTTTTCAGTTCCTCAACCACATCTGTAAATTGGTTTTAAATGGGATTAATCTAAGGGTGAACCGGTTCAACTTCAAATGATGACCATGATGCTACAAATTTGCAGAAGCAGATTGCATTTTCCGATTGAACACGCTTTATCAACAGCTTTGCTGTCCATGAAGTCTAGCGCCGTAGATGTCTCCTCTTTGAGGGTGCAGAATTTACCTTCCACCAAGAACCTCATATTGAGTTGGGTAAAATCCCAAGTGATTGGACCCAAACTTTGTAACCATTGGACCTCCAAGATGTCGTATACGGTCCTCCCCATTGGCCACTGCAACCTTGAAGCATCCTCCTTTGATCATATTTAGGTTTCCTTGTGTGCTATGTTGGGGTCGAGGAAATTGTGTGTGCTCCCTGAGTCCACCAACACCATAACAGGAACCTTACCTAGTCGACCCCTCACCCTCATAATCTGTGGTGCAAAGGAACCCACAATGGCGTGGAGTGAAATTTTGGGTGAGAGAGTGGAGTCGTCGTCATCTTCAACTTCAGAATCCTCACCTTCCTTCTCGTCGGGTTCATCTTATGGCCAATTCCATCCTTGTGGAATAGCTTTTGTACTCTGCATTTATGGCCAAGGGCGAACTTTACGTCACAATTGTAGCAAAGGACTTTGTCCCTTCTCTCCTTATCTCTATTTTCATCAACCTTTTGATGGGTGGAGATATAAGTTTAGAAGTGCCTTGGTTGTTGAATGGTATGGTTCTAACCGTATCAGGTCGAGTTTGGCGTCAACAAACCACAACTTTCTCTTCTTGCATCTGAGCAAGCCCTATTGCATCCATTAAGGTGGTGGGTTTTAGCATTTAAATGCTCAATCTAATTTCTTCCTTCAACCCTCCTACAAAGCAACTTACCATGAATAACTCATTAAGACCTTCTGTACGGTTTGCGAGCTTTTCAAACTGAGTTTGATAATGCTCAATTGTTGAGGTTTAATGCAACTTTGATAGTTGCTTCGTTGGATCTTCATATTGAGATTGGTCAAATCTCATCATAAGAGACCTTGAAAATTCTCCCAACTAGTAATAGCGCTGAATCTCTCCATCCACTTAAACCATTGGAGCGCCTTTCCTTCCATGTGGAAAGAAGCCATGAGTAGTCGTTGAGAAGCCAGTGATTGTTGGTGTACATAAAATTGTTCCGCTCTGAATATCCAACCTGATGTGATGGGTCATTCCCATCAGACCGTGGAAAATCTAATCGAGCCATTCAAGTTTAAAATATTCGATCATTTTTCGTCATGGGTGTTCCATTGGTTCGATTTAGGGATCTTTCGTTCAAACTCTCCCCTTTTTCTCTTGCTTGATCATTGGAGAGGTGCTCGGTCTTAAAATCCATGGTCGTAATCCTTTGCATCGACTGTTGCAACATCCTTCCTTGGTTCTCAGTCGTCTCCTTCAATAACCCCATCATCTCATCAATTTTGGCATTCCTAGTTGCCTCAGCCATGGTAGGATTGTCCGCTCTGATACCAATGTTAAGTGATTTCCGTTTTTTAGCAATTTTGAATTCAAAGGATTACTACAAGGGTAACCAACCTCCTAAGATTTGTGTTTCTTGGATAAGACTCAAAGTTAATTTTCATTGAAACAAAGGAAGTTTAAATACATACAAACAGCCATAGTTCAAAAACCCGAAAACTCGACTCGACTCGAAAGTTAGCCGGGTCGAGTCACTCGGAAAACTCGAAAAAAAATCGACTCGGTCTAACTCGGAATATATATGTAATAACTTAAAATTTTTTGGTTAAAATAACTCAAAGTACGATGGTTTTACAGTTTCAAACCTCAAAATTAGGTTTAACAAAACCCATAGTAAGTTGTTTTTGTAGACCCTAAAAAATATGATGCAAAAATAGTGTGACATTTTAGTTTAGGTTTTAAAAAATGATAAAAATACTCTTTTGTGACTCGACCTAGTCTGGAGAGTTGAAAAACTCGGCTAGACTCGATCGAGTCACCGAAGTAACTCGGCAAATAGTGTCTCCTTCGAGTTTTGAGGCAACTCAACTCGAAATTCAGCCGAGTCGAGTAACTCGGCCGAGTTACTCGGGTGACTCGCCGAGTTTTCGAACTATGCAAACAGCAACACCTCCTACCAATACTCAACAACTACCACATCTCCTACTAAAACACTCTGGGTACATAACTGAGAACTACCACATCATCTGGATGAGATTATGGATAAGATCAAAGGACCCCCTACCCAAACTACCTTCTTGCACCTGCATGTGATCACCCATGCACGGCCACACGATTTATGTTAATCACGTAACACCCACCTGCAGCCACAGCTTCCAATGCTACAGATACTAACACCACTAACCAGAGTGTAGAGTGCAAAAAAAGAGAGATATAAACAGACAAACAAAGCAAATAACCCTCTTAAGAAAAAGTCTACGAAACACTTGAAAATTGCAGTAACAACAACATAAACACAAAACCAATTGAAAAAAAAATAATCATAGAAAACACTAGGAATCGTAAACAGAAATCCCCAAAACCCATATAGGAGAAAAGAACCCAGAAAGATCAAATCAACAAAATATTCTAGAATTCTTAAAAGGGGTGAGCGAAACCAAGTTAAAAAAGAGAAATTGCAATTAAAAAGAACCCACCCACCGAGTAGTGCCTCATCCTTTTCATCTTGGATAGAGATGTGATCGGAAGGGAAATGTAAGGATGGGTTGTCGTCGGAGGCCAACGCACTATTGGCGATACTTCCGGCCAGCCGTCCTCCTGCTCCGGCGATCGTCCCCGCTGATACCAAGGAATGAGCAGGTGATGAACTGTTCATCATCCTCACTGTCGCCGGAAAATTACTCTAGCAGATAGCCGCAAGCCGCAAAAATATCCCCAATACCAAAATAAACAAAAAAAGTTGGCCCAGTGGAAATTTGTTAAGAATTAATAGGTTTGAAAAATACTTGAGATTTCGCGAACTTTCGCCCTTCAGAGTCCAGAAGTCGAAATTTTAATTTTGAAAGAGAGAATGTTGAAAATATATATTTTTTTAATGAAAAACTAGCGGGTGGCACATGTGCTGCACGTGAGAGTGAGGGGAAGGAATTAACCACAATTAATAGGAGTTAAAAGGGACACGTGTTAACCCGTGGGTGCGATTGAACTCTCCTCAAGTTCAACCGCAATTGACTGTGATTCTATTCTTTAAATAGATAGATGAGGTAGTTTGGGAATCAAAGCAAAACATTAAATTAAAGGTTTGTTTTATATAAGGGTAGTTTAGAAATTTCAGAAAATTCAGGCTACGCCTGCCTCTCCCATTATAATAGTAAAGATAACGAAATATATAGAATTATTTGTGTTTTAGATATTTATTACAATTTAATATCTTTTTTTAATTTTTTAATTTTTGTTTATAAAATAGAATAATCATATTTTGGGGGGAAATACATTTACACCCTTGAGGGTTGACGAAAATATACATAGATTCCCTCAATCTTCATAAAGTACATTAAGCACCTTTACTTTTCAAACTAATAATAGTTACACCGCTTTTGTCAGTCAACTGACTAGACCTGCTGATATCATGCGATAAAATCCAAAAATTTTAAAACAAATCATTTTACGGAAAATACATTTACACTCCTTGAGGTTTGACGAAAATATAAATAGATCTCCCCAATTTTCATAAAATACATTAGGCAAACTTACTTTGCAAATCCAACAGACTTGAAATGCAATCGTAAACAAAAAATAATAATCCCACTATGCAAAGAAATTCTCTTAGTAAAATTTGTGGGATGAGCTGAATTTTGAGATAATCTTTTAGTAGAATTTCTTTGAATGGTGATTCTGATCTCATAGATGGTCATTTTCTGTATATAGTTTTTGGGCTCCGAGTTTACCCTTTCAATTATAGCTTTCACTTCTCTTTTTTCCTTAATTGATACTAGAAAAGTATTCAGTTTTTGTGATGAGATTTCAGTTCAGGCCCACAATTGCATTTCAAGTCAAGGATTTGCAAAGTAAGGGTGCCTACTGTAATTTTTTGAAAATTGAGGGTGTCTATGTGTATTTTCATCAAACTTCAGGGGGTGTAAATATGTTTTCCCCAAAATGATTCTAGGCGTAATTTTGGATTTTTTGGACTTTATCGCATGCCATCAGCAAGTCTAGTCAATTGACTAATGGTTAACTAACAAAAAAGGTGTAAGTGTCATTAGTTAGAAAAGTAAGGGTGCCTAATGTATTTTCTGAAAACTAAGGGGGTTTATGTGTATTCTTGTCAAACCTCATGGGGTGTAATGTATTTTTTTCCTAATATTTTGTTACTGAATTATAAGCTTAATAACTAAGAGGGTCTTCAACAAAACTTATCAAAATAAATATATATAAATAAATAAAAAGTTTTTTTTAAAATTATTTTATAAGATAAGCCTGTTTGATGAATTTTATTATATTGAGACAAATATCACTTATTTCTCATCAATGTGTTTTTTAAGGATATTTCTTGAAACTTATTGTAAGGATATTTGATTTCATTTTTAAAGGTCATATATGTCGTCTAGTATGATCACTATAATTAATATAAAGTCATGGCCATTGAGGATCCATCGAGTTATTCCTTTAGTAGGCTGCACATTTTGTGGGTTGGCTTAAGCCTAGGTCAATGTTGGACCCAAACATGGACTAGAGTCCAAATTCAGCCCAAACTATTGGTCCACTCTCTTTGCAGACAAGGAAAAAAGCAATCTATGAATCATTACCCATAGTTGAGAAAGACGCAAAAGACATATAAACACTACAAAATGTTTGGGTTTTTAGTGGCGGTTCCACATAATCTGGGCTGAAACGCATATACAGTGGCGATTTCTATGCACCGCCTCTAATAACTTGGGCGGGAAACGGTTTCTTCGGCGGTTTTTCTCTAATAAACTGGCGGAACCAGTTTCAAAGGCAGTTTTTTTTAAACCGCCTTGAATAACCTAGCGGGAACTTTTAGAGGCAATTTTTTTTATATCTTTTTTACCCTCATTTTCCAATGAGATCAACTGTGGTGCGAATCTTGAGAATTCAACACAAACTTGGCTTCATATTCAGCCACATTCATATCTTTCTGCTCTAAGGTAAGGAAGTCAACTCCCTTCTGCTCTCTAATGAACATCGGGAAGTACGGCTTATAAACACATCCAAGAACTCTCCCCAAGTCCATGGTTGATCTGCTCTGGTCACATCTCTCCTCCTGATTGCAAATCTCCACCAATGCTCAGCTTCCCCCTTCCATTAAAAAAGAAGCTCAGTCAACTATTTGTTCTTCAGTGCAGTGTAGTACCTTGAAGATCTTCTTTAGTTGCATGATCCACGCTTCTGTAGCCATTGGACCAGTGGTTCCATAGAAGGTAGGAGGCCTAAAAGCCTCAATGTTTGGTTGAGCATCGTGTATAGGAGGTGTAGCCGGTGCAGCTGTAGGAATAGCAACAGGTTGTCTAGCTGCTAGGAGTGCCATAGTTTCAGTAATGGATCCTAAGATTTGAGTCAAATCAGGTTGTCATTGCCCGCTAGAGCTTCTCCTCCATTTTCTCTAGTGTGATATCTATGACCTTGATTATTGTGCTTCATTCTGATTATCCTAATAGCAAACAGTAATCCATAAGTCTAACTTAAAAGATAATTTTA
Source organism: Tetracentron sinense (assembly GCA_015143295.1). NCBI lineage: Eukaryota > Viridiplantae > Streptophyta > Magnoliopsida > Trochodendrales > Trochodendraceae > Tetracentron > Tetracentron sinense. The sequence continues at coordinate 23,567,490 of CM026571.1, forward strand.
ATTTATCACATAAAAACTTATCCTATCATATAATGACTTATCCTGACATATAGTGCTTCCTAAAACTCATGCCTAGCTAACATGATGCTTTTGCTCTGATACTACCTATGTCATGCCTCAAAATCTCACTTAAGAGAATGTGAGACTTTAGCACGTGACTTACTTATCATACCATCCTGTTAGAAGCATACAAAAAATACTACAATATGAACCTGAAAATTTCATCAATTAATATCTTAATCAAATTTCATAATCCATAAATAAACTAAAATATAATAAATCATCTTAATCATCCATTATGATTCTTAACTATCAATTAAACCTAAACATCATCCTTAAAAAAAATTGATGACATTTCCTTTAAAATTAAATAAATGTCTAACAAACTAAGATCAATAATAAAGACATCAATCAAGATCATTTTTCTCTTCAGGATGATCACCTTCTGGTTCTTCATTATTTACTTCTTCAATCTAAGGTTCCTCCCCACAGATTTCGAAATTTGAACATGCCGACAATAACAGTTTGGTTAAGCACCGAATAGCTCAACGTATATGAACTCAAGCTAACAATGTCATAAGCATTAATATAAAACATATATCATAGTTTAACATGATAGTCATTTATACATTAATCCAAGCATACATAATTAGAGTGCGGAAACATAATTTATTTTCAGTTCTTACTTGTGCTCACTTGTACTTACTTTTCTCACTTTTTGACTTTTCTTACTTTACTCCACGAGTGAAAATAAATTTTATGCATTGTGCAATAACTTGAAATAACTCACACCATATATGGATAGAGATTAACTATATATTCCTTACTGTGTTACCATTTACTTAGCACATACTCCGGTGCGCGCGGGCTTATTTGATTCACTTACTTGGGCATCCATGCCTCTTGATCTTAGATTGTTGGTACTCAGGTCGTGCAAAATTCAATCATACTTGTGCGATACATCGTACACAACGTACTTGTCATAGTGTTTTAATCGTGTTTGTGCATACATCATTGTGGTGAGTGAAGTGAGTGAACAAGTGATAAACCTTGATTAAATTGTGTCATAGATTATTAGTCAAGAGCTATTGAAAATCTATCATAACAGTCCATTCCGCCGTGATAAAGATTCTAAGCAACTGAGACCGTAATCTACAACCAAAACCCTAATACAAGGCTCCTTTATCTGGACATATATCACAACATGCAAAACCAGCATCATACATCATTCATAATTATCATGGTATATATTTGCAGGGTTGGTAAAATTAAACATATGCAATCATGGTCCTTCAAACAATAAATAGTAATAGGTCGTTCATCATACATTGGTTTTCAAGTGGTATCTACATGAAGATAGTAATCCTAAAATCCTTAATTTTACAAAAATTCGGAAATCATATATCCACACATACAATCATTCAATAATCTTCGACATACATCATTTCCTCCACATTCTATCATATATACTCCCAGAATTCAATATATTTCCTCTTGTTGATCACACATACATAATTACAATTGAATCATCATGCATCAATAATCATAATAAAGCTTGCATCTTTTCCCTCTTCTTCAAAAACTTTGTCGATTTCCTCTCGGCAATCACAACTCGCTCGTGAACCTCCCAGAATGTTCCAAGATGTAGGATCTCGACTCTATCTCGGATGTAATCTCTCAAACCCCTCTAGAATCTTCTTGCCTTCATACTCTCTGTAGTGATGAGATGCGGCGTAAATCTGGACAACTACAAATTTGGCCTCATACTGGGCCACTGACATACTTCAATGTTGTAGCTGTAGAGTAGATAACTCAATCTTTTTTTGCTCTCTTACTGACGTAAGAAAGTACCACTTGTAGAAAACATCGAGAAACTCTCCCCAAGTCTAGGCATGTCTGGCTCGCACCTCGTTCATCTGCCTAGCGACGGCTCTCCACCAATGCTCGACCTCTCCCTCCATCACAAAGACGGCTCATCTCACTCTCTGATCGTCGGTGGCCTCAAGTACAAAGAATATCTTCTCCAATTGCGTGATCCACGACTCTGTCACTGTCAGATCAATGCTCCTATAGAAAGCTGGAGGGCCCATCCTCCAGAAAGCCTCCACTCCGTGCTGTCGAGGTGGGTGGACATCAATCGTCCTTTTCTGCCTGGCCTACCCTACCCTACCCTGCTGCTATAAGGTCAGTCAGATGAGGGATGGCAGCAGCAATTCACTCTAGTATATGAGTCAAATCGGGCTAGCGAGCACCCTCTGGGGGTATTTCCATCAGTCACACTGCCTCCTCCTGAAAGTATGCCTCTTTTTAATTTTAGAAAAATAGTTATTAGGGGGCATACATTGAATCCCAAAATCTGACTATAGTTCTAATTTAATTTATTCAATGAATGATAGAACAATAAATAACTTCAAGACTTTGCAAGTGAAAGTTTTCTTTGCGATTCGAATGATAGAATAATACTCGCAAAACTTCGCAAGTGAAAAGTCTCATTCGCGATTCACACGAACTTTCTTTATATTTTTAAAATTTTTCTCCAATGGAAGCTAATGACCCTTAAATTCCAAGCTCTATAATCTTTTCTTATTTTCTTAAATGCAAGAACACTTCTTGATCAATAAAGAATCAATCTTGTCGCACCCCAAAATACCCCCTAGGAGTTAAGGGATACTTTAGTCATGACTATTCATACCTGTCAAACCATCCTGTAATGAACAAGGTAAACCCAATACTATAAAGACAATAATCAGAGTGCAGAAGCTATACCAAATTTTCTTTTCTTTCCATAATCTATCTCAGTATTCCAAGTTAAATATACAAAACATAACAGTAAAGGTGAACATACCCACCTATCAAAATACAAAGTCCAAAATATAAACCTCGCTGTCACTCCTCTCAACAGTAGTCCAAATAGGGCCACACATCCAAATCTCTATCCGCCTGCGACTGCATTGGGATAGGTGGCTCACTCTCCTCTATGTACTCTTCCTCAACCCAAGGCTCAGGGTTGAGGGCGTCCTCGGTACCTGCCGACATGAAAGTACGGCTGAGTATGGAATATTCAGCGAATACAAGCTACTAGCTAACAATAGCAATAACAAGGCACGACAATAATAGCCACAATACACAACATCAAGTTGAAGCAATAATATTAACATATAGCATGCATAGCATTTAAAGGAAAGCAAGGTAATAATCCTGTCATACTTGAATGAATGCGAATCTTGACATGCTTGTATGATTGCTAAAACTCCGATAAAACCCGTATTTAGGAATCATAACTTGTTCTTGAAATTAGCTTTTCTTGTTGTTCAAACTTGTTTGTTGTGTTAAAACTTGTTCTTGTATCGTGGGAATCACACATGTCTTACTTGTTCTTTTCATGTTCTTGACTTGTTCTTACTTGTATACTTGTGAGCCAGAGGCTAGCACCCTTCTTGGGTTACCAACCTCCTTGACATATCATTTACTTGTGAGCCATAGGCTAGCACCCTTCTTGGGCTACCAACCTCCTTGACATATCATGTTCTTGTAAGTCTTTACTTGTGAGCCAGAGGCTAGTACCCTTCAACTTGGGCTACCAACCTCCTTGACATGTCATTTAAATACTCATGCTTAAAAACGTCGGTTCATGCATGCATGCGTGGGTGTGTGTGGCACTTGTAGTAATCATGATGACCATATGACATGAAGAATAGAGTATAACATTTCAATTCATGGTATAAACATGTGGGAATTTAGATAATCTATATGGCATTTGATCAAGGTCATGGACTTGAAGGAACTATATACATTCATGTTTTCATACTCTTCATTCATTGAGAAACTTCTCATTTAGGCTTTAAATTAAACACATAACATGCGACCTTTCATAATCCTTTCATTTCCTCTTATTAGTGCATATATTTCATTCAAACATCAAGGTTTATTCATTATTTGTAGGATACCCATCCACCATTTCCATTACCCACATCACATCGACATAGCATCCAATCGCCAATCCATCATCCATTCATCCATCCACAACATCCCCATTTCTATCTTGTTTATGTTTAGGAGCATTGGTGTATTTCAAAAAAAGAGATCACAAGATAAAAACCATCATTTTGAAAGGAGAAACCCTAGTTATTACTAAGCTAGTTAGTAAGGGTGTACTAACCTTGTGAGGATCCCTTCTTAGTTTGAAGAAACCCTTGAACAAGAATCTCAACTTTAGGAAGAAGACACCACCACTTGAGGATGAAGATCCTTGCTTAAGAGGATGATCCAAGCTTGATTTGGACTCTCTTTGATCTCCACAAAAACCCCTCTTGGAAATCTCCCAAACCTTTCCTCTCCTTTCTCTCTTTTTCTCTCAAAAAGTCCCTCTTTAGGTGTTAGGAACCTTGGACCCTCGAAAATGGGGTATATATAGTGTTAGGTTTATAAAAAACCTAAAAAAAAACATTTCTGGGTGATCTCGCTCGAGCGGGTTGCTCCCTGGCCTCAAAAAAACCATTTTTCGCCGATCTCGCTCGAGCGAGTTTTTCTGCAAAAATGTGCTTTGGTAAATCGGCCATAACTTTTGACTCGGTGGTTCGATTTTGACCAATTGAACTTGTGTTGGATTCGTCTTTCAAAGGAGAACAACTTTCATGTTTTGTAAAACTCCTAAATTTGAGGTTTACTTTATCAAAAATGGCTCTAAAGTCAACTGGTACAAAAATAGATTTTGACAGTCCAAATTTTCAACAGTCCCAACTTTGGAAATCGGACTTTTGACTCAATTCCGACTCAAAATTAAGGAAAATGGTAAACATGAACCTCGAAGAGGGTTCAAATACCTTTTCAAAAATTCAAGAATTGCTCTATTCCGATTAGCCATGAACGAACTAGGGCTACGTAAAGTTGAGGGTATTGTTAAGCCATAATTTATTTTTGACACTTAGAGTATTCATTTACTCTACTCCTTCATTCCAAGCACCCAAAACTGAAGAAAACACATCTTAAGGCTTAAATACATGTTAAAAAGATCCGGGGTTCTACAAATCTTGATCATGAAAGAATCAATATTGATCTTCAAAGATTTGTTCTTGATCTTCTTCATGATCAAAACCAACCAAAGGAAGAAGATGGGAGAAGGGTGACCGTACAACCACAAAAGAGAAAGAGAGGGGCGTGCACTTTTTCAGGGAGAGAGAGAAAGAGAGAAAATCCTTTAAAGATTGATCTCTTGGACGTTCCACACTAGGGGTCTTTATAGACCCCTTGATTGTTAACTTGTAGCTCAAATAAAACTCATCTTTCTAATTCCAATCCAATTAGAATTCTCTATTTAATTCTATTATGATTATGCCTAATCCAATTAGAATTTAATCAAAATAGAAATTCTTCTAATCTAATTAGAAGTCTCATTTAATTCCATTATCTATTTTATATTTTCTAGAAAACAATCAATTAGTAACCAATCATTAATAGTAACTAATTAGATAATGTTGCATAGAAGTGGGCAGCCCAACTTAGGTGGGCCCCACATATCTCATGCCCCTTTTGGAGTGTTAAACTCCTTGTTGGTCAACCTTTGATCTTTATCAAAATCCCATATGGGTCCTACCCATTCGGTTAATCACATCTTATGTGATTTCACCTATAAGAGTTTCACTATACCATATAGTGAAATACATAGAGAAATTAATTAATTTAATTATTTTTTAAATTAAAAGCTTTAAGAAGGTCCCAGTGTGTGGGATCTAAATGGATCTCCTATTTCCAGTTGTGGGTTCAAGTGTTTCACCATTAGGTTGAAGCCTTGTTGTTAGGAAACATTTTCCAATAATACCATTAGGATCATAGAATATTATCTATGTCCCTGAACTTCCACTAATCATAATAATGTCCATTAACACAATGTGGCTAACCCCCAGAAATTAGAAAATTACTTGCAAGTATTTTCTATCACAAGATTTGTTTACATACACGTCCTTCCACCATCTAATATTGTTATATGCTTGCGGGACAATATCTTATACTGTTTGTAATCCCTAGTCCGGTGTGTTGGACATTGACGATTGGCTAAATCAAAGTTATATAGTCAAATACCAGAGAAGATGTCGACCTCTCAGGTTAAGAACATTCTGTGAAATGGATTACCCTAAATATATAGACAATATATTTCTAAGGGTATCCACTAAGCGATTCTGTTACAATATAAGTATTTATTACTTATATCCACATCTTAGTCAAGAGACCCTTCTTTCAATGATTGAGATTCATCACTTCATCTTATAGAACTAACCATGTGTAAGTTAGTAGGAATACATTGTCCAGAAGATGTATCATAAATAACTTAGAACTATTCTAGGTTTATAACGAATCAGAAAACCATATCTCCTTAGTATTTGGTTCAAAACCAACTGAATGATTTTCCTATAATGTTACCTGAGGGATAAAGTAGTCTCATCTTATGAGATACTTTATTATATATTACCCAATGCAGAAGACCATGTGTGAATGTAAAGATGCTTTATTGATAACGTAGATTAATACAAGTCTGGAATAGCTTTTATGGGCACAAATGTCTAACACCTCAATCTCTGTTGTCCCTCGTTCCTCTCCTCATAACTTGCAAATTCCTGAGAGAGTAAAACAATTCATCTTAGAAGTAAACTCAAACAAGACCCTTAAGCCTATGTCTAAACTTAAACCTTAGCCCTTTTGTCTCGATGTTGCTCCCCTAAGGTCGACACTTTTCTAGCCCTAAGAACTCTAATGCCTTGGGATCTTATATCACCTTTGTAACGACCCGAAAATCCCAACTTAATCAATATTGGACTTTGGATCGTAACATTTCTTAAATATGCTCAAGTCTCTAGCATGCAAGGCAAAACTAACACAATTCTCCAAAAATAACAATTATAAAATTTCGATAAGAAACTCAACCATCCTGCACAAGTATGATCAATGGAACAACATCCACCATAGACATAAAAATCCGACGAGGTACAACTCTAAGCAAAATCCAACAACCAACTAAAAAAAATATGCCAAAGGGTCTAATACAATTTTTCCTAAACTCAAATGACTATCTAGTAATATGGGAAATGATCTAGATTTCTCACCTCCTCGGAGAAAGGATCATCTTCTTCCTCAACTCAGTAAGCCTCCTCTATTCAAGGCTCGGCAACACCCTCTGTTCTAAACCTGCCAGGAAAACAGTCTGGCTGAGTACAAAAAGCACTCGGTGTATATTAAATCCAGCTAACATCATAGTATTCATGCACGTAGTCAGTACCATAATCAATAGTATAATCACATAATTACAAAATCAGAGTGCGTAGAAACATGTGGGGACAATACTTCATATTGTAATGACCTCAAAACTCCAACTTGGACATAATGGGACTTTGGGCCCATTACATTTCGTAAACGTGCTCAATCCCACAATGCAAGGCAGGCTAAACAAGAGTCTCAAAAATAGCAATAATAAAATTTCGATATATATAACCCAAACCATCCTGCACCACTGTAATCTGTCCAACATGAATCACGATAGTCGGGGTAGTCCAAAACCATCAATAAAAGTAAGACAATCTAAGCAATATCTTGAAAATAATCTAAGTCTATTACAACACTTTCAAAAGTAAAACAAAGCCTAATGGTATGGTCACCTATCCAACTCTCGATCTTCCTCAACCGAAGGCTCACGTTCTTCTTCTTCCTCGACGTATAACTCTTCGACTTTATTCAGAGAAACGTTTAGAAACCCAGTACAATATTTACTCTCCTCTCTCAGATTAAATCCCAACCCAAGCCCAGAGCCCCTTGTACACCCCACTCAAGTCACATTCTCAATGAACCCTAAGAACAATCCTTATCTATCATCCCTACAACCTTTTCCCAAGCCTTAGTATGCTTTAACCACCCTTTCTATTATCTCCCACTCCCCATGAGAACTACCAGGGCTCTCCCTGAGAGCAAACCCCGCTCTCCCTGGGAGCCCTAAAACATTCACCTTGTTCTCACAACCATGACCTTCAAAGGTTCAAACCCTAGACCCATAATCCCTTATTTATAGGCCTAAACTTGGAGTCCTAGACAATTAGAAAGTCCCCCAATCGGAATAGGGGTTTTCCAAAAGCAAAACTGCCTTAATTAGAAATTTCGAGAAAATTTCCCCACACCGCCGATCGATCGGTGCCTCCTGGCCGATCGATCGGTCCTTCATGATTTTCCATTTGCGCAAGTCTACGCCCACCGATCGATCAACACTACCTGGTCGATCAATCGGTCATCCATGGTTTTGCCAATCTCGAGCCAACTTCCACAATAACATGTACATAATCAGAGTGCGAAAAGCATGTGAGCATATCATGGCAATGCTTGACTCGTGTACTTGTGTGACACTTGGACTTGAACAATGAATGTCATGCATGCTTGTTTCCCATGAGATAGTATTTTGGTCTTTATATCATATCCATGGAGATGCCTCAACGGTAGGTATAAGCCCCTTGCGCTCTTAGTGATTCAATATCCATGATAATTATCCATAACTTGAAATCTTATCCATGGAGAGCACACACGGTTTTCCCAACGCTCCTTGTAATTCATGTACTTGTAATTCATGCACTTGTGTTCTTAGACTTGTAGTTCACGCACTTGTGTTCTTGAACTTGAAATTCATGTACTTGCTCTTGCCCTTGCATTTCATGCACTACACTCATGCAATGTCCATGTCATGCTTGTGTACCCATGAGACTTACAACTACCACACATGTGAACTTGTGCTTGAGTGTCGTAATCAATATTCGAGCTCGGTCATAACTTAGATTCCGTTCCTCCGCCAATAAACTCCACCAGGGTACATCTACCTGGTTAGAGAATTCTCGACCTGGAAGACTTCCTCTAAGCTCTGGCCTACCTGAATGTCGATCACCATACAAGATAGATATGAATAATTTATTAAAGTAATAATCATTGTTGATTTGACAAGATATAACAAGTTCCATAATTCCATCATGTGCAATTTACATTTCTAAGTCTTCAACACAAAACATAAATGTCTCAATAACATAATTTCACAATTTTAATAACATTATTTCCACATTTAGCATTTCTAAGCATTTGTATTAACACATTCAATTCATTATTCATGTACAAGTATCCTTCTTCCATGTTTATTAATCATCCATCTATTCCATCCATCCATAAACCTTAACCATACCATGAAATCCATCCATCATTATTTCTACTCATCTACTTTCAATACCCATACCATTATACCCATTCCTCATCATTTTCATTCATTCATATACAATAAAACAATGTCAATTATCATAATACTACATCTATTTCCATATTTATCAATAGCCTTTAAACACATGCAATAGCTCAATTCCAACTTTATACAAAATAATCTCGATAATCATGTGAGAATTCATTAAACTTTCTTTAATCATGATAAACATTTCATAATCTTGTCTTGGTCATAATAAATCATGTCATAACACATAATAGAGCTATATTAGAGGGGATATAACTTAATTTCATATTTCAACTCTTTAATTCATGCTTAGTCTTGTAAATCTCTTGATAATCCATAAACATTCATATTTTAAACATATAAAACATTAGTAAGGTTAGATTAGAAGAGATATTGACTTTAGGGATCGTTCCCTTCAATCCAAACTCGAAGCTTCAATCTCCTTCTTCAAGCTAGATCTTCCATTCTTGAGCAATCTCCCTTTGAAACCCTAGGTTTTCTCTCCCATCTTTGCCAAATTAGGTTTAGAAAAGTTAGAACCCTAAAACCTTCGAAATAGAACCTCTATTTATAACCTAGGAGTTTAAAACCCTAATTTTCATAACTTTTTTAAAAACCTGATACGCCACCTGCGATCGATTGCAGCTCTCCAGTGCGATCGATCACACATATGATGATCAATCGCATATTATCCAAAATATTTCCCAAAATTTTGACTGAGTGTGATCGATCGTAGTTCCCCTACGATCGATTGCAAACAGAATAGAGAATTTCCCCAGTTTTAAACTGAGTGCGATCAATCGTAAGTCTTCTGCGATCGATCGCATGCTATATTTTTTTCCCTTTTTATTCGCTTAAGCGTTTTAAACACTCCACACCGCTTAGACATAAATAACATGTGCATAACAATATAACAAAAGATTATTCTACCTAAACCAATTGTATTAATGACATAAAAGAAAGTTTGGGTCTCTACATCCTCCCTCCCCCCCTTTATGAGAATATCGTCCTCAAAATTTACGTACCTTAGTCAAACAAATGTGGGTACTTTTTGCGGACTTTGGTCTCTCTCTCCCATGTAGCTTCCTCTCTAGGGTGATGCTCTCATTGCAAGAGTACGATGGAATGACCTTCGAACGCAAGATTTGCTCATTCTGATCCAATATTTGAGCCAATTGCTTAACTAAAGTCAAATCTTCCCGAACTTCCAACGGTTCGAGGTTGATGATATGAGACGGGTCTGAGATATATTTCCTCAACATGGAAATATTGAAGACATTACAAACACTTGCCATGTGAGGTTGCAAGGTGACCCGGTAAACCACTTTCTCAACTCTAGAAGTGATCTTAAAAGGACCCACATATCTTGGGTTGAGCTTGCCTTGCTTGCCAAACCTCATAACACCATTCGTAGAAGAGATCTTCACGAATACAAGGTCTCCAACTTGGAATTCACGATCTCACATGCGAGTATCGACATAGCTCTTCTGCCTATTCTGAGTTGTTTTTAACATCTCTCTGATTAGCTGAACTCTATCCACAGTCTGACAAATGAGTTCGGGATCCAGAAACTTCCTCTTGCCAACTTTGTCCAACACAATGGTGACTGACAACTTCTCCCATAGAGTGCATCAAATGGTGTTATCTGAATGCTGGCTTGATAGCTATTGTTGTATGCAAATTCAACCAACGACAAATGATCATCCTAACTACCCTAAAAGTCTAACATACAAGCTCGTAGCATATCCTCTATGATCCAGTTCATCTTCTCAATTTTTCCATCCGTCTATGGATGAAATGTCGTACTAAAATCTAAACGGGAACCCATGGTCTGTTGAAAACTCTTTCAGAATCTGGAAGTAAATCTTGGGTCTCGATCAGATACAATGTTGACTGACACTCCATACAAATGGACTATCTCCTTGATGTACAGATTCGCCAGCCGATTGCGATTGTACGTGGTTTAATATGGAAAGAAATGAGCTTACTTGGTCAACCTGTCAACTATGACCCAGAGAGCATCAAAGTTCTTCGCTATCTTTCGGAGACCAACAATGAAGTCCATGAAGATATTTTCCCACATCCACTCGAGAATAGGAAATAACTGAAGGAGTCCTATCGGTCTCCGATGCTTGGCTTTGACATGTTGGCAAACCAAACACTTAGACATATAGGTTGCCACATCCATCTTAATGTTCTTCCACCAGAAGTACTTCTTGAGGTTCTGGTAAATCTTGGTGCCTCCTGGATGGATTGTGTACTTAGACTTGTGTGTTTCATCTAAATTCTATTTTCTCAATTCTTCATTAGTCGAAATACAAAATATATCCTTGAAGGAGACTCCACCATCTCTCCAGGAGAAGTCTTCGAACTCGTTGCTAATCGACTTGTTCATCGAAGCATGCAGTTCTTCATCGTCCCACTGTAGGTCTTTAATCATATCCAAGATGGTTGGTCTAACTATAATGTTAGCCACTAAGGCTTCAGATGTTCCAACACCAAAACTCTCATCAAAGCTAGACACTTCTTCAAGTAGCTTCCCTTCTTGGACCATCAGATGTGCCAAGAATCCCGTAGGTCTTCGACTAAGTGCATCTGCCACCACATTTGCTTCCTCGTGTGGTATTGGATAGAACAATCATAATCCTTGAAGAATTTCACTAAACGGTGTTGCCTCAAATTCAGATCTTTCTATGAGAACAAATAATTAAACTCTTGTGATCGGTGAACACTTCAAACTGTTCAATGAACAAGTAGTGTCTCCAGGTTTTGAGAGAAAAGACTATTGCTGCCAATTCCAAGTCGTAGGTAGGGTAGTTATTCTCGTGGTCTTTCAACTACCGGAAAGCATAGGCAATGACTTTTCTGCGTTGTATAAAAGCACAACGTAACCCAAATGAGCGAGGCGTCATTGTAGACCACAAAACCTCCACTACCGGATGATACCATCAAGACGGGAGCGGTGGTGAGGCATTTCTTCAACTTCAGGAAGCTTTTCTCACATTTCTCATTCCATTCGAACCTGACGTTCTTTCAGGTCAAATGAGTGAGTGGCGCTGTCAAACTAGAAAATTCCTCAACGAATCTTCGATAATAACTAGTTAAGCCCAAGAAGCTACGGATCTCTGTGACGCTCTTTGGTCTTCCCCAACCTTCCACTGCTTCTATCTTAGCAGGGTCAACTGAAATGCCTTCTCCTGACACTACATGACCTAGGAATGCCACATTCTCAAGCCAAAATTTACACTTACTTAGCTTGACATACAACTGATGTTCCCTTAATGTCTCCAAGGTAGTCTGGAGATGCCTTCTATGATCCTTTTGTGTCTGAGAATATATAAGGATATCATCCACAAATACTATCACGTAGGAGTTGAGAGTTGGCCTAAATATCCAATTCATAAGGTCCATAAAGGTTGCCGGTGCATTTTTTAAACCAAATGACATGACTAGAAATTCATAATGCCCGTATCTGGTCCTGAATGCTAATTTGGGAACATCCTCCGACCTAATCTTCAACTAGTGATAACCAGACCTTAGGTCTCTGTTGGAGAAATACTTCGCTCCACGCAACTGATCAAACAGGTCATCGATATTCGGCAAGGGATACTTGTTATTGATGGTGACCTTGATCAATTGCCGATAGTCGATGCACATCCTCATCGAACCATCCTTCTTCTTCACAAAAAAAAATCATAGCTCCCCAAGGTGACACACTTGGATGAATAAATCCAAGATTGAAAAACTCGTCAATCTGCTCCTTTAGCTCTTTCAAACTAAATTTCCCTATCCGGTGGTAAACCTGGTAAGTATTTAGAAAAGACATCTAAGAATTCCTTCTCCACTGGGGTATTAGATAAGTCTGATACTTCCGAGGTGGAAATACTCAAAGCTGCAAATCGGGTCAGATCTCTCTTTTTCAATCCCTGAAAATAGAAATGAGCTCCATTTACTGGCTTAAAGTTAACCATATTCCTTGAAACAGTCAACGTGGTCATGGTAAGCAGAAAGCCAATCCATGCCTAGTATGACATTGAAATCCTAAAATTCGAGGATAATCAGATCAACTGACATCTCTCCCTGTCCAATCCGAATATCACAAGTGCGGTAGACCTTGTCAGTGATGACTGAACTACCAACAGAGGTGGCAAAGGATAGTTCATGATCTAGCAGACTTGGTTCCATAGGGAAAGCTTGAGCAAAACTAGGTGTGATGAAAGAATGAGTCGATCCGGTGTCAATCAATACAAGGGCTAGACAGTCTTGATAGGATCAAAAGGTTTGGATAAGTGAAGGTTAGGAATTTGGGACCAAGTGAGGAAATTCTGTTTATGAGAAAGTCCTTTATCTGACCAACGTAAATTGGGGAATTTATGAAGGATATCGAATCCAATTAAAAGATCTTTTCCAGGTAGGCTAGAACCAAGGAATTGATGTTTGATGGTAAGATTAGGGAAAAGTTTAACTAAGATTGGTTTACTGATTTTTTCAATAATGAAACGTTCACCATTGATAACTCAAAAGGCTTGTTCATGAGGTTTCCATTATTATTTAGGGAGAATATCAGGGTTAATGATAGATTGAGAAGCTCTGGTATCGAAAAAGGCTATGGCAGGAACGGGTCTAGAATAATGATCTGTGAGGATCTGAACTTGGGCCATAGGGATTGGTTGAGTAAATGTAACCGGATAGATATCTTGAATAGTGTATACCCGAGGTATACTATCGTTAATTCCAAGAGTTGCATACTGCTCATAGAGGAGCATAGAATTGTGAACTGGGTCATCATCACTACTGGAATATCCAATAACGAGTAGAGTTTCGGGTGAAAACTCATCATCAAGAGAAAATAGTGATTCAACATCAGAGAAATCTGATTCATCAGCGTATGTAGCAATCCGTTGTAAGAGTTTTACACTTTTATCCCGGTTGGGACAATTCTTAGCAAAGTGACCAAACTTGTTGCAAAGATAACATCGGGAAGATATTGTCGCGACCCCAAACCCACCCTAGGAGTTAGAGTGAATCTTGGACGACTTAATCATTACTTACATGACTTGCTTGACGAACCAACCTGCAAAACTCACAGAACATATACAATAGAGGATAACAACGGAAGCATAACTATAAAACACAACGGAAGTCTAACAAACCTCTAAGTATATATACACATGGTCCAAGTTTAATACAAAAGAAAACAAAACAAAGAAAGTGCGGACATGCCCGCCAAAATACATGGATATAATCACTCATGCTCACCCACAGCTAAACCACTTAGAACCTAACACCACCTACTGATAACCCTCTACGGGAGGTTCCTCCAAAGGTTCCTCGACGTACTCCTCCTCCACCCAAGGGCTAGGAGCACAGACATCAAATGGAGCAGCAGCTCCCTCAGAACCTGCCGACATAAGAAGTACGGCTGAGCATGGAATACTCAGCGGGTACTAAATACTAACCAATAGTCATAGCAAAACCATAGCAGTATAGGAAGCAGGAAGCATTTCACATATATAAAGCAGGAAACAATTCAAGCATATAAAGCAGGAATAATTCATATCATGACAATAAAGTAAAAGAGTATATAATCATGCTTGAATTCGTAAAAGCCGATAAAACCCTTGAAAACACCGTGCACTTGACTTGACTGAAAATACCATTTCCTTGCTTGAAAACTTGTCATGTTTGTCTTATCTTATCGTATCATGCATGTCATGCCATGTCATGCTTGCTTGGAAAGTAAACTACTTGTGAGGGAAGGGAGACCCTTCTTCCTAAATGCCCATGCTTTTCATGTCATGTATCATGCTTGCTTGTTCGGAAAAGTAATCTACTTGTGAGGGAAGGGAGACCCTTCTTCCTAAAATGCTCATGCTTGTCATGCCGTGTCATGTCATGCTTGTATCATGCTTGGAAGAGTAAACTACTTGTGAGGGAAGGGAGACCCTTCTTTCTAAATGCTCATGTCATGTCCTTTCACTTGTGAGATGTCCTTGTGAGATGTACTTACGAGGGAAGGGAAACCCTTCTTATGATATGTATGTACTTGCGAGGGAAGGGAGACCCTTCTTATGATAATGCATGATTGACTTTTCCTTGCCAAAAGCGAGGTAATACATATCGTAGGATATGCCCCACCTCTAAATCCCATTCTTGAAAAACGTCGGTAATCCATGTCATGCATGCGTGCTCGTGAGATCGTGTGCATACTTGCATTTGGAATTAAATATGACAATTTGGGTAATTTACAAAGCATAGCATATCACGATTTGAACAAGTAATAAGTCGCACATTTTGAGAAATGTAAGAAACACACTATCATATGCCCTAACAATTTCATGAATAATTAAACATGTATTCCCTTAATTTATCACTCATTTTATTCACCTTGGCATCTCATCAAACATAGTGTGTTCATTATTTATTAACCCTACAACATGCTTTTCTAGGTGGGTTTTACTCACATCACATATGTATGTTTATTATGGGTACAATGCCCTCCCCGTTCATCCATCACATCAATACACACGGCATCCAATCGCCCACATTCATCTCCATTCATCATTCACCATTCACCATTCACCATTCACAACCCATCTCATAATACATGGATGTATAAAGGAACACAAAGAAAATAAAGGAAAAGAAGAACTATAACTAGGAGGGTAGCAAGAAGTACCGACCTTGATCAAGTGGGGAAGAAATCCCCCTTTCCAAAACGACCGTGAGTTGCTGCCCTAGCTTGGAACACGAGCTCCACACGAGCTTGAGCCGAGATCTTGAAGGAAAACGTGCTTGAGGATGATCTAGGGTCTCAAACCCCTTTGATTCCTCTTCAAAATGGAAACCCTAGATTTAGGAACCCTTTCTCCTCTCTTCTAATCTCCCAAATCTTCTAAGGGTTGAGAATGAGCCCTAAAGGCTCGGGCAATCCTATATAAGAAAGGGTATAACACCCGAATGCCGAAAATGCCCTTAGTGAAAATTCTGTAAAACGCGAGGACCGAGCGATCGGTGTTAATGACCGATCGATCGGTTGCCTACCGATCGATCGGTTTCATAACCGAGCGATCGGTTGAAATTTCACTCTCTGGAAAATTTCCCCATAGTAAAATCTCGACCAGTCGATAGCCTCCGAGCGATCGGTTTTGGACCGATCGATCGCTCCATGGACCGAGCGATCGGTGGTCTGCAGGTCCAAACTGTTTTGGCCATAACTTTTGACTCGTTCGTCCGATTTTGACGATTCAACTTGCGTTGGGTTCGTACTTCGAAAACGAACATTTCTGACGTTTCAGAATTTCCAATTTCTTCCTTATTTATTAATTGCATTACTTTAAAGGAAAAATGGCTACGAAGGGTCATGCATAAATGTGAAAAGGTCCGGGGCTCTACAGATATTTTGCCTTTAACTTTTTTCTTGCGTAAGTATCGTCATTTGCGTTTCTTCTTAAAGCGATGAGACTTTGTTTTATGGTCCGGAGGACGGGTAGAATGACGTTTAGAATTCTTCTTGTGAAACTTATACTTCTTAATTTTAGAATGTTTAGAAGCACAAGAGGAGCAAGAACAATTATGTTTATCACATTTGATAGACAGATAAGTTTTATCACAAGTAGGCTGAATCTTTTTTCTAATAGACTCGAAATGTCTAAAGAAAGTAGTCTGATTGCATAACGTTTCAAGAGTTTGAAGAGTAAACTGGAAAATTTCATTGAGAGAAGCTTGTTGGAGTGTAATACGTTTTGTATTCATAAGTCTTGTGGTGTCATCACCAAGGGCTTCTAGTAATGATGATAGGAAAGCTTGTTTGAGATTAACATCATCCATAACATTGAGGACATAGAAGCTTCGAGACATTCGATCATAACGCTTTTCGAGAGCTGATCGTTGATAAGAGTAATATTTCATTTTAAGAAATTCATCATGACATTTTTCTGTATGATGAAGAGGAGAACCTATAAATTCTTGATGGATGGTAGATAGTTAAGCATCAAGTGTAGGAAGTTGATTAAGTTGTATTTGTCGATATTCGCCAAGAGTACTATTATACCATTCACGAAGACGTCCATTAAGTCAAGTAACTAATTTTTTAATTATCATACTAACAGTAGTACCAGGTATATGGTATTCAGTAGTGCACTAAGCAAATATTTCAAAAAGACGTTCACGCCATTTTGATGGAGGGATGTCATCGATAGTGAAAAATCGTTTAGCATTTGGATGAGGTATCCTAAGATGAGGAGGGATCTCAGAAGGATCAGGAGGTTCAGGTGGTTCTTCAATATGAGGATCATCAATATCAGGAGTGTCCATCATAAAGGTTAGAGGGACTATATCAGATGAATCAGATGAAGCAGTGTCATCATCTGATTGAGTTTTGGTGGTAGAATTAGAATTACTTTCATTATCGGTAAGAGAAACATCAAATAATTCTAAGTCGACTGTTTTCATTAAAGTCTTAAGAAAGGAAGCTATAGGATTTGGCTGTTCCTTTTCTAAGAGAAGTGATAATGGAGGTTCGGAGGAGGAAACACTGATTACAGGGTCTTTAGGTTCATACTGTGGAGTAGGTGTGTAAGGTGGTGGTTCACGAACTGGGTTTGAAAACCTAACTGGGTTGGCTACTTGAGTAGGTACAGATAGTTGGGTATTAATTGTAAGAGGTAAGGATAATGGTTTAGTCTTTGAAGTAGGAGGTAAAGGTAATACAGTTGGAGCGGTAGAAATGCAGGGGTCTGATCGGAAAGGACTATTGGTAGTGTCGAATACTAAAGGTTGCATATTACTAAGGACTGGTGTTTACCTAGGTGGAGGTTGGAAGGTAAGACCTGGAGGTAAACTAGATTCAAAAGTAGGAGGTGGAAGAGGAGTGCGTAAGTTCTGGTAATAACTTCGTTCACGTTCTTCTTGTCGAGATTGTTCTAGAGATCTGAGTTGATTTTCAAGATGACTTAATTGAGAGATCTTGGGGTTCATTAATTGTCATTGATAATGCCGCAACCCAAAACCCACCCTAGGAGTTAGAGTGAATCTTGGACGACTTATCATGACTTACATGACTTGCTTGACAAACCATCTTGCCAAACACCTGGAGCATATACAAAGAGGACATAATAGCGGAAGCATAAACTTAACATAGCATAGCAGAAGACTAACCAAACCCCTAAGTATATATATAAATGATCCAAGTTTATACAAAAAGGGAAAACAAAAGAAAGTGCGGATAGGCACGCCAAAAATATAGGAATACAATCTTTCACCCTTACCCACAATCACTCAGAATCCTACCACCTAATAGTACTCGTCTACATGAGGTTCCTCCACAGGTTCCTCAACGTACTCCACCTCCACCCATGGGCCAGGAGCACAGATATCAAATGGAGCAGCAGCTCCCTCAGTACCTACCGACATAAACGTACAACTGAGCATGGAATACTCAACGTGTACTAAATGCTAACCAATAGTTACAGCATACAAAAATGACAGAGATAAGTAGGAAGCAGTTTTGTAGAGCCCCGGACTTTTTCATGCTTAATGCATGGCACTTTCGTAGCCAATTTGCCTTTAATGTAGTACAATTAATAACTAAAGAAGAAATTGAAAATTCTGAAATATTAGAAATGTTCCTTTTCAAAGTACGAATCCAACGCAAGTTGAATCGTCAAAATCCGACGAACGAGTCAAAAGATATGGCCAAAACAGTTGGACCTGTAGAGCACCAATCGCTCGGTCCACAACAGCGATCGATCGGTCTACAACCGATCGATCGGTAGCTATCGACTGGTGCACTTTTTTGTATGGGAAAAAATTTCAGAGAGCATGTTTTGACCGCTCACTCGGTCAAGAACACCGATCGATCGGTCATAACCACCGATCGCTCGGTCTTCGCGTTTTTACAGAATTCTCATTAAGGGTATTTTTGTCTTTTGGGCATTTCACTCATGCCTTAAAGGCTTTGCTCGAGCATTTGAGGGTTCATAAACCCTAAGTAGAGACCTTGAGAGATAGAGAGAGAGGAGAAAGGATATTCTAACCTAGGGTTTGCTTTTGAGAAGAAATCAAAGGGGTTGAAGGCCCTAGATCACTACAAGCTCGTTTTTCTTCAAAGTTCTCGGCTCAAGCTCGTGAGGAGCTCTTTCCCCAAACTAGGGCAGCAGCTCACGCAAGTTTTGCAAGGGGTTTCTTCCTCTATACAAGGTCGGTACCTTGTGCTACCCTCTTAGTCATAGTTTCCTCTTTTTCTTTTCTATTATTTGTTTTCTCCCATTTATGACTATAAAATGAGTTATAATGTATGAATGGGATGAATGGATGGTTGTTGGATGTGAATGGGCAATTGGATGCCGTGTGGACGGTTGTGATGAAGGAAATGGGGAGGGCATTGTATCCACAATGAACATACATGTGTGATGTGAGCATCAACCCACCTAAAAAAGCATAATGTAGGTGTAATAAATAATGAACACATCCCATGTTTGATGAAATGCCAAGGTGAATAAAACGAATTATAAATTAAGAAATGCATGCTTAATTAATGATGGAAATTGCTAGGGCCTATGATAGTGTGCTTCCTTATTCTCCCTAAATTGCATGCATATTGACTTGTTCAAATTAATGATGTTATATGTATTGTGAATTACCCAATTGTCATATTTAAATTCAATTACAAGTATGTACACGATTCCACGAGCACGGCATGCATAACATGACTTACCGAGGTTTTTTAAGAACGAGAATTAGAGGTGGGACATATCCTACGATATGTCTTACCTCGCTTTTGACAAGAACAAGACTCGCATGCATAAGAAGGGTCTCCCTTCCCTCGCAAGTACATATCATAAGAAGGGTTTCCCTTCCCTCGCAAGTGCATTTAGGAAGAAGGGTCTCCCTTCCCTCACATGTAATTTATTTTCCAAGCGAGCAAGATACATGGCATGACAAGCACGAGCATTTAGGAAGAAGGGTCTCCCTTCCCTCACAAGTAGTTTGTTTTCCAAGCAAGCATGATACATGGCATGGCAAGCATGATTATTTAGGAAGAAGGGTCTCCCTTCCCTCACAAGTAGTTTGTTTCCCATGCAAGCATGACATGGCATGACATGCATGACACGCATGATACGACATGATACGACAAGATAAGACAGACAAGACAAGTTTTCAAGCACGAAAAGGGCAATTTGAGTCAAGTCAAGTGCACGATGTTTTCAAGGGTTTTATCGGCTTTTACGAAAATGCAAGCATGATTATAAGCTGCTTTACTTTCCTGTTATGAGATTAACTGCTTCCTGCTTATATATATCATTGTTGCTGTAGTATGACTGTTGGTTAGCATTTGGTACACGCTGAGTATTCCATGCTCAGCCGTACGTTTATGTCGACAGGTTCTGAGGGAGCTGCTGCTCCATTCGATGTCTGTGCTCCTGGCCCATGGGTGGAGGAGTACGTTGAAGAGCCTGTGGAGGAACCTCAGGGTGAGGGTTATTATTAGGTTGTGGTAGATTCTGAGTTGATAGCTGTGGGTGAGCTTGAGAGTTATATTTATGTATTTTGGCGGGCATGTCCGCACTTTGTTTGCCTTATTTCTTTTGTATCAAACTTGGATCATGTATGTATATACATAGAGGTTTGTTAGACTTCCAATGTGCTTTGTTATATGCTTCCGCTATCACACCTCTTTGTATATGCTTTATGGGTTTTTGCAGGTTAGTTCGTTAAGCAAGTCATGATGAGTCGTCCAAGATTCACTCTAACTCCTAGGGTCGGTTTTGGGGCGCGACAGAAGTGGTAACAGAGCTTAGGCTTTAGGTCTCTAGGGTCACTTAGAATCTAATACCACGGCTTGATAAGAGCATATGTTAGGAAACAAGTTAGGAACGAAGTAAGTCGGAAGCGAATCATGATCCAAGTGTAAGACTAAACCTTAGTCTTAGTCAAATGGTTGCTTCAACCAAGTACGAGTCTTAGGAACTCTAGAACACCAAGGTATAATATTATAAATACACCGATGGTTGTGATGCGATGTATATTAGTACTATACAATTAATACAAATTGAATTATTGTGAACTGGAACTGTGATACATTGTGGTTTCAAGTGAGACTCATGTGGTGCTATTGTTCTCAGGGCTTTAGTCATGAGGCGGGACACACAGGGTCGTGGACCACACACCAGAGCTTCATCTTCTTCTAGAGATGAGGATGAGCAGCCGGACCTCTCTCAGGTCTTAGGCTCTATTGCTGAGACATTCGCCATACTGGCAGCTCGGCAAACTATACCATCATCAGCGGCACCTACTCCACCGCCTACGGCTCCAGTACATCGTACAGCTGGGGTTGAGGCATTCAGGAGATTGAGGCCTCCATCATTCCATGGGAGTGTGGACCCTCTTGCTGCGGAGGCTTGAATCCTATAAGTGGAGAAGATATCTGCTGTTCTCTCTCCGACAGAGGAAGAGAAAGTATCATGGGCTATTTTCATGCTAGAGGGCGAAGCCCACCATTGGTGGTTGTCCGCATTGAGGACGCGAGATTTGACCATGCATGGTCAACCTTGGACTTGGGAGAAGTTCAAGGACACTTTTTATAAGAAGTATTTTCTGATCGGAGCATGGGAAAAGAAAGAGAGAGAATTCATCAACCTTGAACAAGGTTCGATGTCAGTAGCACAATATGAGGCCAAGTTCTCAGAACTGTCATGCTTCGTGACTCACATGGTTGCTACCGAGGCGATGAAGGTAAGAAGGTTTGAGCAAGGGCTTAAGGATGTTATCATGGAGAAAGTTTCGGTTTTCAGACATGCTACCTACCCTGAGGTAGTAGACAAAGCCTTATTGGTCGAGGCGAATTCCGAGGCTGTGTCCAAGAAGAGGGAGTTGGCGAGAGGCCAAGCCAGTAGTTTAGCACCTCCAGAGAGGTGGGCTCGTACCTGCCCTTATCAGTATGCGTGGCCAGCACCACCGATGAGGCCATCTTATGCACCTCCAGCTCCACGGTAGTATGTGCCTCAGGCACCGCGACCTTAGGCTCTTCTGGCCCCACGGCCTGTTGCACCTCAAGTAGTAAGGTATGCGCCACCTCCGGCCCCTCCGACTTACACATATGAGGTCTGCACTTCATGCGGCCGAAGGCATCCGGCAGGAGATTGCCGAAGAGCATCAAGTGGATGTTATCATTGCGGTCGCCAGGACCATATGATCAGGGATTGCCCGAGTTGGCATTTGCCCGGCCAATCTCAGGGGATTAGGCCCCCAGCACACCCAGCAGGATCATACCAGGCGTCCTCTCAGCCTGCACGTTCTGCACCTCCGCCTCGTCAGGCGAACCAGGGGTGAGTTTTTACCTTGATAGAGGGTGATGCACTTGCATCTGACGATGTGCTGCAAGGTACGCAGTCGTAGTTTATTTGATTTTCTTTAAAATTTAGTTATGTATTATTCGATTGTGTACGTATATGGCATGTTATATATCTATGTATCTATATGTTTATGAAGTTGATGCATGGATTGACTGAGCTAGTTAAAATTTCAGGAACCTTATTTGTCAATGACTGCTTGGCTTGAGTGTTGATTGATACCGGGTCTACTCATTCATTTGTCTCACCGAGTTTTTTAGAAGGCTTTTCTGTGGAGCCTAGTCAGCTAGAACCGGAGTTAGCCATTTCGACTCCTCTTGGCAAGACAGTATTGGCTGATAAAGTGTATAGAAACAGTGTGGTTCAAGTGGGGAGCTCGAATTGGCGGTTGATCTAATCATCCTCGGATTTCAAGACTTCGATGTCATCTTGGGAATGGATTGGTTAGCAACACATCATGGGCATGTGGTTTATTTTGAAAAGATGGTACTCTTCCGGCCAATGGAAGGCAAGCCATATCATTTTCGGGGGTTGAGAAGTAGAGATATTGCCCGTTTTACGACGTTGAACCTAGCGAACCCCGAGGCAAAGGACTCTTCGACTATTCCAATCGTGAGTGAATTCCTGAATGTATTTCCAAAGGAGTTGCTAGGTTTACCTCCAGACAGGGAGATTGAGTTTGTGATCGAGCTTGTACCAGGCACAACTCCTATTTTCAGGGCTCCGTACAGAATGGCCCCGATTGAACTCAAGGAGTTGAAGACTCAGTTGGAGGAATTGCAAGGCCTTGGTTTCATTCGACCAAGTGTCTCACCGTGGGATGTGCGTCGATTACCGACAGTTGAACAAAGTCACTATAAAGAATAGGTACCCATTGCCTAGGATTGATGACTTGTTCGATCAATTAAAGGGAGCAAAATTTTTTTCTAAGATCGATCTTCGGCCCGGTTACTACCAGTTGAAGATCAAGGACGAGGATGTGCCCAAAACTGCTTTTTGGACTCGATACGGACACTACGAGTTCTTGGTGATGCCTTTTGGTCTCACAAATGAGCCAGCAGCCTTTATAGATTTAATGAACCGGGTGTTCCGGCCATACCTGGATCGATGCGTGATCGTGTTTGTCGACAATATCTTGGTGTATTCCCAGACACGGGAAGACCACATGCGAGACCTTCGTCTTGCTTTGGAAATGTTGAGAGAGCACAAGCTGTACGCCAAACTTAGCAAGTGCGAGTTTTGGTTGGAAGAGGTGGCATTCCTAGGCCACGTTGTGTCTGCGGAAGGCATCTCGATAGATCCGAAGAAGATAGAGGCAGTCATAGTTGGGCAAGGCCCAAGAGTGTCACAGAGATACGCAGTTTCCTTGGGTTTGCAGACTATTACCGGAGATTCGTAGAGGGTTTCTCCAGCCTTGCGGCACCGCTCATTTATTTGACAAGGAAGAATGCGAAGTTTGTATGGAGTGATAAGTGTGAGATCAGTTTCACGGAACTGAAGAAGAGGCTTACCACGGCCCCCGTCCTTGCAGTGCCATCCAGATAGGGTGGTTATGAAGTGTACAGTGACGCCTCGCACATTGGACTTGGGTGTGTGCTCATGCAACACAAGAAAGTCATTGCCTACGCATCCAGGCAATTGAAGGAGCATGAAAAGAATTACCCTACACACGACTTGGAACTTGCCGCAGTCGTATTTGCACTCAAGATTTAGCGACATTACCTTTATGGGATAGAATTCTATGTGTTCACGGATCACAAGAGCCTCAAGTATCTCTTTTCTCAAAAGGAGCTAAATCTACGTCAACGGCGTTGGATGGAATTTTTAAAAGATTATGACTGTACCATTCAATACCACCCGGGCAAAGCGAATGTAGTGGTGGACGCCTTGAGTAGAAGACCTCCGGGTTTGTTGGCCCACATGTTGGTTCAGGAATGGAAGCTATTGGAAGATTTGGCAAATCTGGACATCAGTGTGAATGATACAGTTCGCGGTCCTGTTTTGGAAAATGTCACGGTTCGGCCATACTTTATAGATTTGATCCAAGAATACCAAACCCCGGATGCTGAATTGTTGGCTTATCGGGACAAGGAAGTTGCCAAGGGTAGTGAAGACTTTTCTCTCACTAGCCGAGGTGCTATCACATTCAAGGGAAGGCTTTGTGTTCCGGCCAACACGGATCTTTGACGAGAGATTATGAATGGAGCCTACCGGACAAAGTACACGGTGCATCCAGGGGGTACAAAGATGTACCAGAACCTCAAGAGTCACTTTTGGTGGCGGAATATAAAGAAGGATGTTGAGAATATGTGGCACGGTGTTTGATGTGCCAGCAGGTGAAAGTAGAGCACATACAGCCTGTAGGTCTATTACAGTCTCTTCCTATTCCTGAGTGGAAATGGGAGAACATCTCCATGGACTTCATAGTTGGCTTGCCAAAGACGGCAAGGGGCTCAGACGTGATATGAGTTGTGGTGGACCGTTTAACAAAGTCCGCGCATTTCCTACCTTATCGGACTACCTTCAACTCTAGTCAGTTGGCCGCGTTATATATCAAGGAAGTGGTACGATTGCATGGGGTGCCAGTTAGTATCGTCTCAGATCGGGATCCAAGATTTACATCAAGGTTCTGAAAAAGTTTTCAGAATGCTATGGGTTCCTGACTTGATTTCAGCACCGCATTTCATCCACAAACGGATGGACAAATCGAGAGGGTGAACCAAGTTATCGAAGACATGCTTCGGGCATGTATGTTGGATTTCAAGGGCAGCTGGGAAGAACACTTGCCTTTGGTTAAATTCGCCTATAACAATAGCTATCAAGCGAGCATCCAAATGGCACCTTTTGAGGCCTTATATGGGCGAAGCTGCAGGTCTCCTCTCTACTGGGATGAGGTAGGAGAAAGAAAGGTGTTAGGTTCGGAGTTGATCGAGCAAACTGCGAGTATAGTCAAGATCATCTGGGATCGGTTGAAAGCCACTCAAGATCGTCAAAAGAGCTGTGTAGACACACGCCGTAGGGACTTGGAATTCTAGGTTGGGGATCAAGTCTTTGTGAAAGTATCTCCTAGCAAAGGGATCATGAGGTTTGGCAAGCGAGACAAGCTCAGTCCTCGGTATGTTGGGCTGTTTGAGATTATCACACGAGTTGGTGAAGTTGCTTACAGGGTAGCTCTTCCACCTCACATGGTCGCGGTTCACAACGTTTTCCACGTGTCTATGCTTCGGAAGTACATTGTGGACCCTTCGCATGTCATAGAGTTGGAACCGTTGGAAATCTGAGAGGATCTCACTTTGGTTGAGAAGCCGGTTCACATATTGGACCGGAGAGATCAAGTCCTTCGCAATAAAACTATTTCGTTAGTTCTTGTGCAATGGCAGCATCATGCTCAAGAAGAGGCTACGTGGGAGCGAGAGGTCGAAGTCAAAGCGAAGTACCCGGAATTGTTTGAAAGAGTTTTGTATAGGTTTTGTATATGACTTGTAATTTTGTTTTGGTTTGTAATGCAAGTATTGTCTAAATTTCGAGGATGAAATATTTGTAAGGGGGGGATGATGTAGAGCCCCGGACTTTTTCATGCTTAATGCATGGCACTTTCGTAGCCAATTTGCCTTTAATGTAGTACAATTAATAACTAAGGAAGAAATTGAAAATTCTGAAATGTCAGAAATGTTCCTTTTCGAAGTACGAACACAATGTAAGTTGAATTGTCAAAATCCGACGAACGAGTCAAAAGATATGGCCAAAACAGTTGGACTTGCAGAGCATCGATTGCTCGGTCTACAACAGCGATCAATTGGTCTACAACCGATCGATCGGTAGCTATCGACTGGTGCACTTTTTTGTATGGGGAAAAATTCTAGAGAGCATGTTTTTGATCGTTCACTCGGTCAAGAACACCGATCGCTCGGTAGGCAACCGATCGATCGGTCATAACCAGCGATCGCTCGATCTTCGCGTTTTTGCAGAATTTTCATTAAAGGTGTTTTCATCTTTTGGGCATTTCACTCATGCCTTAAAGGCTTTGCCCGAGCATTTGAGGGTTTATAAACCCTAAGTAGAGACCTTGAGAGATAGAGAGAGAGGAGAATGGATATTCTAACCTAGGGTTTGCTTTTGAGAAGAAATCAAAGGGGTTGAAGGCCTTAAATCACTTCAAGCTCGCTTTTCTTCAAAGTTCTCGGCTCAAGCTCGTGAGGAGCTCTTTCCCCAAACTAGGGCAGCAGCTCACGCATGTTTTGCAAGGGGTTTCTTCCTCTATACAAGGTCGGTACCTTATGCTACCCTCTTAGTCATAGTTTCCTCTTTTTCTTTTCTATTATTTGTTTTCTCCCATTTATGACTATAAAATGAGTTGTAATGTGTGAATGGGATGAATGGATGGTTGTTGGATGTGAATGGGCAATTGGATGCCGTGTGGATGGTTATGATGAAGGAAATAGGGAGGGCATTGTATCCATAATGAACATACATATGTGATGTGAGCATCAACCCACCTAAAAAAGCATGATGTAGGTGTAATAAATAATGAACACACCCCATGTTTGATGAAATGCCAATGTGAATAAAACGAATTATAAATTAAGAAATGCATGCTTAATTAATGATGGAAATTGCTAGGGCCTATGATAGTGTGCTTTCTTTTTCTCCCTAAATTGTATGAATATTGACTTGTTCAAATTAATGATGTTATATGTATTGTGAATTACCCAATTGTCATATTTAAATTCAATTGCAAGTATGTACACGATTCCACGAGCACGGCATGCATGACATGACTTACCGAGGTTTTTCAAGAATGAGAATTAGAGGTGAGACATATCCTACGATATGTCTTACCTCGCTTTTGGTAAGAACAAGACTCGCATGCATAAGAAGGGTCTCCCTTCCCTCGCAAGTACATATTATAAGAAGGGTTTCCCTTCCCTCGTAAGTGCATTTAGGAAGAAGGGTCTCCCTTCCCTCACAAGTAGTTTATTTTCCAAGCGAGCAAGATACATGGCATGACAAGCACGAGAATTTAGGAAGAAGGGTCTCCCTTCCCTCACAAGTAGTTTATTTTCCAAGCAAGCATGATACATGGCATGACAAACATGATTATTTAGGAAGACGGGTCTCCCTTCCCTCACAAGTAGTTTGTTTCCCATGCAAGCATGACATGGCATGACACGCATGATACGACATGATATGACAAGATAAGACAGACAAGACAAGTTTTCAAGCACGAAATGGGCAATTTGGGTCAAGTCAAGTGCACGATGTTTTCAAGGGTTTTATCGGCTTTTACGAAAATGCAAGCATGATTATAAGCTGCTTTACTTTCCTGTTATGAGATTAACTGCTTCCTGCTTATATATATATCATTGTTGCTGTACTATGACTATTGGTTAGCATTTGGTACACGCTGAGTATTCCATGCTCAGCCTTACGTTTATGTCGGCAGGTTCTGAGGGAGCTGCTGCTCCATTCGATGTCTGTGCTCCTGGCCCATGGGTGGAGGAGGAGTATGTTGAGGAGCCTGTGGAGGAACCTCAGGGTGAGGGTTATTATTAGGTTGTGGTAGATTCTGAGTAGATAGCTGTGGGTGAGCTTGAGAGTTATATTTATGTATTTTGGCGGGCATGTCCGTACTTTCTTTGCCTTATTTCTTTTGTATCAAACTTGGATCATGTATGTATATACATAGAGGTTTATTAGACTTCCGTTGTGCTTTGTTATATGTTTCTGCTATCATGTCCTCTTTGTATATGCTTTGTGGGTTTTTGCAGGTTAGTTTGTCAAGCAAGTCATGATGAGTCGTCCAAGATTCACTCTAACTCATAGGGTGGGTTTTGGGGCGCGACAAGTTTATATAATAACAGGAGAGTAAAACAATTTATATTCATTCTTGCATCACATAAAAGCCGATAAATCTCTTGAAATCATCATGCACTTGACTTGACTTAAATACCCTTTTCATGCTTGAAAAACTTGTCATGTCAGTCTTGCTTGATCTTGTCGAGCGTGTCATGTCATGCGTATCATGCGTGCTAGCTTGGAATTTAAACATGTTCATGTAACTTGTGAGATGCGCTTGTGAGATGCACTTGAGAGGGAAAGAAGGCCCTTCTTTCAATGACATGTACTTGAGAGGGCAGGGAGACCCTTCTTTCGATGATATACACTTGTGAGTGAGGGGAGACCCCTCATGAAAGGGAGGGAGGTGTAATCTCCCTTCTATGAAATGCTTGTTCTCTTGTCAAAAGTGAGGTAAAACATATCGTAAGATATGTCCCACCTCTACGCCTTATTCTTGAAAACACCGGTAAACCATGTCATGCATGTCATGCTCGTGAAGTCGTGTACATGCTTTCACTTGAAATTAAATATGACATTTGAGATTTCAACAATACATAGAATATCACAAATTGAACAAGTAAATAATCATGTCATTTAAAGAAAGCAATTCATCATGCTATCATAAACCTTAGCAATTCTATAAGCTTTTAAACATGTATTTCTTAATTTACTACTTATTTTCTTCGCCTTAGCATTTCATCAAACATGTGGTGTGTACGTTATTTGTTAAAGCTTACACTTTGCTTTCCTAGGTGGGTTTATATTCACAACATACATGTGTGTTTATTATTGGTACAATACCCTTCCCATTTCAATTGTTACATCACATACCCACACGACATCCATCGCCCATCATCCTCCATTCATTCATCCCATAACATTTACATACTTAGATAGTAGTGAAGAATCATAAAAATGAAGAAAAGAAGGAAGGATGTGAACTAGGAGGGTAGCATAAAGTATCGACCTTGAAAAGGATGAGGAAGAACCCTCCAATCGTGTGTGGAGTCGCTGCCCTAGCTTGGAGAACGTGCTCCTCGAGTGCTTGAACCGTGAGTTGAGGAAATCTAAGCTCGTGGTGATCTAGGGTATCCAAACCCTTGATTTCCTTCTCAAGTTGAAACCCTAGGTTAGAAAACCTTCTCTTCTCACTCTCTCTCAAAATACAAGTTTGAGGGTTTATGAAGCCCTCAACCCATGAACTTAGGTTTATATAGACAAGGGGATGGTCAAAGACCATCATACCCTTAATGATCTGCTTAAAAAGACCAAACCAAGCAAATTCGTAAGGGAGCGGTTGACCGGTCATGGGGAGTGGTCGATCGGTCCAAAAGACCCTCTCTGGAAAAAACCTCAATACAAAATTAGTGCGATAGCGGTCGACCGGTGGGTAGAGTGGTCGACCGTAGGCAAGCGGTCGATCGGTCATCTTAGCGGTCAAGCAGTAGGCTACTGGTCGATCGGTCCTTGGAGCTGTCGATTGGTTGGTCTATGTTTTGTCTATTTTGTTGATTTCTCTCATTTTTCTCATATCGGTGTTTTGGCCATAACTTTTGACTCGTTTGTCGGATTTTGACAAATCAACTTGCGTTGGATTCGTCTTTCAAAAATGAACATTTCTAACATTTTAGAATATCCGATTTCTATTTTATTTATGAACCAAATTATCCTCAAAGTTGACTGATCCGAAAATGAAGTTAAACAAACCGAATTTTTAACATATCCGACTTAGGAATCCCACTTCATAGATATGGGAGGTTACAAAGGCATCATGCCTTGACACACATCCCAAGGCATATACAAAAAGTTTCGGGGTTCTACAGGTAATTTGAAATCTTTAATAGAAGAGGCAATTTGATATATTTTTGATCTCAAGATAGAGATCTGACTTTGACAATGTTGAATAAGTAATTCAGTACTATTGAAATACTGAGAGATAGAAGAGGTTAAATTCTTCTGATTTTCAAGGAGAGAATGGAGTGCAATATTTTGATGTCGAGAATTCTCTGCTTGCCAATTCAGAGAAGCTTCAGCAGCTGTGATAGTTTTTCCAGGAGTTGGTTTGATTTTCCATGTATGTTGTTCTTGGGATTGAGGATAGGAAAAATCTTCTAAAGGTGGAAAGTCTGGTGGATAAGAAGCTGAAGTAGGTTCAAACATATTGCATTAAGGAATTCTTAGATCAGCTAGAGATTTACGACTAAAGAAGTAATCCTTAGATTCACTAGAATTAATGTGGGTGTTTTTAAATATATTTTCATCATGAGGTGAAAGAGTCAGTTTCTGTAGAGTTTTTTGATAATAAGGTGAGAGAGATTTCGCTACAGGTTTAGTAGAAGAAGGTTTAGGTGGAGAAGGAGGATCTGACGGATCTGGTAGTTTACTTGGTAGATCGGGTGGTTTACTAGGTATATCTGGTGGTTTAGATCTAGAGTAAAGGACATAATAGTCAAATTTGCCAGATTGATGGCCAAGAAGTCCAACTTCGGGATCTCCTGCTTCATATCTTTCTTGAAGAAGCTGTTAAGATGTTTTTATTTCTAATACCAGGTTTAATGGGAATGATGTCATAATCATCGTCGGAATCATAATTAAGGCAATCCTCACAAGAGCAAATATCACATGGGATATGAAAGGATTTAGAAACTTTGGTAAGAGGAGAAGTACCTTCTGGAGTAAGCATCATCTGTGTAGATGTAGCGGGGAGGGCAGTAGTGAAAACTGATGGGGCATCACTAGATGTGTTTAAGGGAAACTGTGTTTCTACAGTACCATCAGATTGTCTAATAAAGACAGGAATATGAGACTGAATTGACTTGTTTTCATTATGAATTGACTCATAGTGAGTAATCCATTCAGTAGGTAAGAGAGTGGTAAGTTCAGTCATACTAAGTTGGCGAGGGACATAAGTACATTGGGGTACTTTACCAGTGTCAACCTTGATCATAAGTGTATTTTCAGTGCGAGTAAAGTCAGGAACCATCATATCAAAGACATGATTTTGAAGGCGATAAACCATTTGATAATGAAGGGTGGCTGCATAAGTGGTTGAGATCAAAGGAGCACCATTATTTTTTATTTGGACCTTAAGAGCATCTATGAGATGAGGATCTTGTAGAGGCATATTGAAATTGGGAAAAAGGGTAATGAATACAGTGCCTGAGTTGAGTGTTGTTTGAACTGTTTCGATAGAGGTATGTTGGTATTCTTTAAACCTTGAGTCTAACAGGGCTATCCTGGAGACTACAGGGAGACCTTTTCGTCTATGAAAAGTTAAGGCCAATTTTACAGCACCAAAGTGTAAATGGGTGTATCCTTCTTGAATCCAAGGGATAATAAGCTCTCGTAGTAGAGAGAGAGTGTAGAAGGATTCTTGATCTGATGCAGGGATTTGGAATTGGTCAAACTTAGAAGCTTGAACATACTCTTTAACAGATTTAGTAGTATTGAGACCAACTAATTTTTTTTATGGATTTTGTGACTCTATTTTCAAAAATATGACCATAAATACTATAAGGATTAACTAGGGCCCTGAGGTGGCCTCTACTGGATGAGCTACCTGAAAGGGGTCCTGACTCCTTGTGACTGCATGCGTGGAGGCATTTGTTGCATCTGATTGTATGCTCTGTTTTTTTTCCCCTTTTTATTTGCTTAAGCATTTTAAATACTCTACACCTCTTAGACATAAATAACACATGCATAACGACATAACAAAAGACAATTCTACCAAAACTAATTGTATTAATGATATGAAAGAAAGTTTGAGTCTCTACACTTATCATCATCTTGACTCATGTACTTGTGAGATTCTTAGGCTTTCTGAGATACCAGTGCTTATGAGATCATACATGTGTGAGCATACATATGCTTTTTGAGCAACTTTATCAGTTTATGCAATTGGGATCATGAGATTGCATACCTATGCACATACATATGCTTTTGAGCAGCTTTACCAGTTTATGCAATTGGAATCATGAGATCATACACTTATGAGCATATATATGCTTTTTGAGCAACTTAACAATATATATGCAGTCCTACCCACCCTTATGCATTTTTGAGCAGCTTAACAATACTTTTCCAGCTTAATACATGTCTCTACCAGTGCATGCCCTTGTGAGACTCCTCACTTGCCACAAATGTGAACTTGTACAAGAGTGTCGTAATTAACATTTGAATTGGTCATCCCTTAGATTCCGGTCTTCCGCCAAGAAAATCAGCCAGGTTACATCTCTCTGGTTAGAGAATTCTCAACATTGGAGTCTTTCCTCTAAGCTCTGACCTTCCTAAATATTGATTGTCATGCAACATAAACTAAAATACTCTTCATCTATCACATAAACTAAAACCCCATTTGTACATAATCCACAAATCACATGCACCCATGAATCCAATCATATATACTCTCATCCTCCATTTCTTCCCTTCATAAGATTGAATATCACACAACATTTCATAAAATCCCCAATTCATACTCACAAATCCATCCATATGCACAATAAATCAAAATCCCTACTCCATAGTTTACCAATCCATCACAAACATGCTAATAGTCCATCATTTCTAGCTCAAACAATCATAAACACATATAAATTCATAATAGAATTGAGTTTGATAATATATCGACCTCTCAAGAATGAATCTCTGCAGTCTTTAGCTTGACAAAGGGCTGAGAAGATTTGAAGTATGATTTCCAAGCTTGAGCAGGAGGATCCAAGATTCTCCTTGCTTCTCCAAGAGCTCTCCTTATAAAACCTAGGGTTTTCTCTTCCCTTTTTCTAAATTGGGTAAAATGACCTTAGGATTGTCTAAACCCTCGAATTAGGTGGTCTATTTATAGTCCCAGGGTTAAAAATCTCAAAAATCTGCACTTGGCCAAAATCTAAAAAAAATAGGTTTGGGGACTTTTGTTTGAACGAATTTATTTCCTTTCGAATGAAAGTCTTTGTTTTAAGCATGAAGACTCCCTTTCAAATGGAAACGGTTGTTGTCTTTTGGCACCCAATTGAGTTTCTGGCTTCGTTCGAACGGATGGGACATCCATTTAAACGAAGATCCCAAATCTTGGTTTCCTCCTTTTTCATCCAACTTGGTTTCACTAACCCCTGCCTATATGCCTTCCAACCATCCCAAGATAAGTTTTAAGATTGGAAATTCAGTGTTTCGTGGAAATTGGTCATACTTGCTAATTGACCATAATGCCCTTGGTTGCCACTTAAGCCAGTTTTCCCTCAAAACTTAGGATGTTTTGCTCCAGTTTTTAACCCGACATTATTATAAAAAACCCGAGACACACACATACACAAACATTCAATTTTTACAACCTAACAAGCCTAAAACCCCGTACACATCCTATGTACAACGGATTCCCGGTTTTCACCCAAACCTAAGCATAACATTATTCACCGCACTAGATTTCTGGGGCTCTACACTGGGCCCTATGCAAGGCCCAAATTCAGAATTCCTGGGATTGGTGGTAAACATAGTACCGCCAATTCCAGTTCTTTATGAAACTGGAATGACGATGAAAGGTCTACCGCCATTTCAGTTTATTCTGAAAAATGACTTTGCAAGCAAAGTGAAAGGTCTGGAGATGCTCTAGAGGGTCTCTGGATCCTTAGGGATGATCAGGAATCTGGTATATACCTTGGGCTTGGTCTAGGTTCAGCCCATAGTGAGGGAAATGACCAAAATAACAGATGCTTAGGAATGTCGGTAGACTCAGTACCGACATTCCTGGGCTTTACCAACTTACTAAGCTTTAACCTTGGTTAGGGAGGTCTAAGGACCTGAGGATGATCATAGAAGATTTAGGGGACTTAGATGGACCAAGTCCAGGCCCTGGAATGGACCGTGGCTTGAAAAATGTGTGCGTGGGCCACTGAAACACACAAAGTCTAGAATGACAATAGAATAATTACCACCATTACTAGGTTTTCCAGATTTCAGATTTTATCCCCCACAGCCATGAAGTACTACACTTCTAGGGACTTTCTCATGAATTTGAGGTGCCCTGGAGAGTTAGGGGAGTTGAAGGGCCTGTTGTCTATTTATGCAAGAAGAAAAAGAGTGTTCTCTTTTAGGAGGGTCCCCATTGCCTATGAGGAAGGCAAATGGACCTTTTTTTATATAGATAACAACAATTATATGTCCCTGGAAATGGATCAGAATCACTTTACAATAATAGAATACATAAAAAATGAAGAAGGGTGAAGACCCTACCCTCTTGCTTCAACTTTGGTGGTGGGGGATATCAAACACGTGTGAGTGACCTCTTAGAGAGGGCAACCCATGATATCCCTCTGGTTCAACTCAACACTAAGGCCTAATGCTCCTAAGGCTGAGGATTCGGTGTTTTTGGACTTGGGGTTGAAGTACCTGAGATGCTGCAGAGCTTTTAGGCTGGGTGTCTTGGAATGCCTTTAGCTTGAGGGGAGGTTGGTATTTATAGGAAAAAGAGGTCTAGGGCACAAGGGTAATTCGGAGGGAAGTTAGGTGAGGCAAAACGAGAGGATTGGAGGTCAACCTAGAGGTGCAGGGGGAATTGTGTTCTGTGCAGAAAATGGGAATGACTGTAAAGCCAGTACCACCATTCACCATTCCCTGATTAGGCCAAAATGGGAATGGTGCCATTCTTGAGGTTTTACTTAAAAAAGGTCTGAATGGTCTAGCACAGGACTGGGGGCACTATTCATTTATTTAAAATTGGTAATGTCGGTAACTAGATTACCGATATCATCAAAAATTTGAATTTTTGAAATGTTGGGCCCTCCTAATGGTTAGTCAAGGTATGTGGGCCCATGTTTGGGCCCACAGGGTATTTGGCTATGGGTTTTCGGCCTTGGGGCCTTTGGCTAGGTTTCTAAATGGGTCTTGGGTCCATGCTAGGTCTTTTGGGACTCTACTAGGGCTAGGCCAAGGCTAGATAGGGCTGAGGTTTAGGGTTTGTCTTAGGTTTAGACCTAGGGTTGGGTCTAGGGTTAGGTCTAGGTTGAGGTTGTCTAGGGTTAGACCTAGGGTTTTTGGGTATAGTCTATGGTTGGATCTGGGGTTAGGGTTAAGTCTATGGTTGGATCTAGGGTTAGGGTTAAGTCTAGGGTTAGGCATGGGGTTAGGTTTGGGGTTGGACCTAGGCTAGGGTTGAGTATGGGGTCGGGCCTAGACTAACCATGGTTAAGATTGGGGTGTAAAAATTGGGTGCTTACAAAAACCCTTACAAACCCTAGGTTTTTGTTCTCTCTGCAGATGTTTAAAACTCCTAGAATGATTAGGAAACCCTAAACCCACGAGATAATGACTATATATAGGGTTTAGAGTCATAAACCCTTTAAAACTCTTGGAAAATTGGATTTCCAAACATTTTTCAAACTTTTGTTAAACAACCTGAAGGGTTGTTTAAACCATTTGTAGTCGTTCGAACGCTCCTATAATATTTTTCTGCAACACTGTTCTTTCTATAATAAATAACAACATCACCCTTTTCTCTTCAGCAGTAGTCAACACACTTATTTTCCTTTAAAAGAGATTCCAAACGGACGTGACTCTTATGTCACATATCTTCTTCTTAAAAAAAAAGTGTAGGCATCCATATCATTTATCTAAACAAATGTTTGAGAAAAATAGTTGGACCCTGCACATGGCATGTGTAAGTCTGTAGACTGCAAAAAAATAGTTATCAAGAGGGGGGTTTTGACTGTAGATGTCCAAAAGTTGTGAATAACGGATGTCACAAGAAACACGTGGAATAAGTAGAAAAAGAGTTAGAATGGATGGGCCCACAAACATCTAACATAGGAGATCAGATCATAGCCAATTGCAATTGAATTCAAGTTTCATATGTGCCATGTATGGATTGGAGGAGGGAAAAAATGCGGAAAAATCAAATTTAAATTTATTTTCTCTTCCAATCCATATTTGATACATATGTAATTGAATTTACTTGAATTCAACTGCAATTGGCTATGATATGTTCTCCTAATGTAGTTGCGGCCTGCGAGAAGTGGTGGAAACGTAGTTGCATAAAAGAAGCAGATGACAAAGCTAAGTTATACGACAACTATTTGCTAGAAAAACACACATGTTTGCACAAATTGTTATCTCTAAAATGGGTATAGAGAAAAGTTAATATATAGAAAGCAACAAAAGTTAAAACAATGCAAATGGGTCCCACCCAAAAAGTTAAAAGATTTCACAAGTAGGCAAGTTCAAAAAGTTCTACGAGCATGCAAGTAAACTGCCTCTTTTATATAGGTGAATAGATGGATAATACTTTTTCTTATAGGTTCAACACTTGATTTCAGGTAGGAGTATTTTTTATTTTTTTGTTCATTGGAGGCCACATGGACCTATGGGCTACACAACAAGGGGTAGCCTCCCTCTCCCTTAAACCCTGGCCCTGATGTTGATGGGATTGGATCCCAGGTCTGTAGTACGACGCCAAAATACTTTACCAACTAAACTAGTTGGCACCTATTATGTAGGAGTCTTAATCAACTTCAAATCCTCTTATAAAATGTGTCAAGCTCGGGCTAGGTCAATTCAAAAATCACCAAAATTTAAGGAGTTCTAATTAGAGGACCGCAAGGTCCTCTTCCAAGTTAACTGCACCAATCAAATTTCAACACATTTGGGAAGAGAAAAAAAGTTAAAATAACTACCCTGTGTCAATTTGCAATTGGGTGGTCAGTTTGGAAGAGGATCTTGTGGTCCATTTTCCAAATTTAAGCCCATGACTCACCCCTAATCTCATGTACTATGGAGCTTTGATTAGACCACACCAATCAAATTTCCAAGTTGACCACACCAATCAAATTTCAACACATTGGGAATGTTGCGACCCAAAATACCACCTAGAAGTTTTGAGACTTTGACATCATGACTTATACTTCAAATCATCGTGTAAAACATACAAGGCATACTATTGCGGAAGTGGAAACTGAGAATTTCTTTCATACATACCTTTTTCCAAGTGATTACAACAGTTTAACAAAACAAAGTGGACATACCCACTTAACCAAAAAGGACATATACAATCTCTCCCTCTTGTATCTCAATAATAAGTCCCGTAAGGCCACTTGTCAAGACCTCTATCCTCTACTGGATGATCGTTCGCAAGATCGTCCTCAACATACTCCTCCTCAACCCATGTGGTGGAGCACATATATCGAATGAACTTGCTGAACATAATAATTTGGCTGAGCATAGAATACTCAGCGTATACAAACTACTAGCTAACAATGTTATAATATTATTAATCACATACTGATATGTAAAGGCATATCAATTCATCATATGAGAAATCCGAACGTAGAAATCATGCTTCAAGTCTTATCTTAAAATGTGCATAGCTTTCAAAAACCTTTGTTGTATGAGCTTTCGTAGAAAACATAACTTATGAGAAACCAAAACTTATGAGTCTTATGGGTTCTTGTGAGAATTAAGGTTCTAATGAGATCTGAGCTTGTGAGAATCAACTTATGGGTTCGTATGAGATCTTATGAGTACTTATGAGATCTTTGTTTATGAGACTTATGAGCTTATGAATACTTATGAGCCGGATGATAGTATCCTTTGGAAACTTATGAGCCAGGTATGTAAATACCCTTCATCGAAGGTACATAGAACAAGGCTACCATCCTCCTTGACCAATCCTCCGTTTGACATTATCAACCTTCTTATGAGATTACTTTGAGCCGGATATGACATATTCTTGGATATGCCCTATCCTTGACCAACCCTCAATTTGGCTTTATCAATGCTTATGAGCTTGTGAGTTTTCCAGTTTACTTATGAACTTTCGAAACTTATGACAAAAACTCTATCATACAATAAAATTGTGTTCATAGAGTGCTTGTGAGTATCAGGTGGACATGGAAAACCTTTAAGCAACAAAACATGTTCATATAAGACTTATGAGTATCATGGTAGACATAGAAATCCTCAAATCACACTTTCACGTATCATTCATGGTATTAGCATACCTATACATGGGCTATAGACACCAATTTCACCAAGAACATGCTTTTCAACTTATTCAATTTAAGGAAAATCATAACAAGGTAGTTAGTAGAGTGTATCAACCTTTCAAGATCAATTCCTTTTGATCTAATCGCTTGAGAAAAGTTGGAGAAGGCTTGAAGAAGCAAAATCCAAACTTTTAGAAGCAACCCAAGCTTCACCTTTGATCCCAACACCAACCCTAGCAAACCCTAGTTTTTCTCTTTCTGTCACTCTCAAAATCTCCCAAAAACTCTCTAAGGGTTTGAGTAAACCCTTACCCACGAAAAGTGGGTGTATTTATAAGGTCTTGGGTTGCCAAAGAATCAAAATACCCTTAAAATATCCCAAAATATCTCAAACAAGGCAAAATGCAGAGAAGGGGTTGACCAGAGATGTCCACCGGTTGATCGGTCAATTTAGGGGGTTCTGGAAAAAAACCTCATACAAAAATAGTGCAACAATGGTCGACCGGTCAAGGGGAGGGGTTGACCGCTAGTGGAGGGGTCGACCGACCTTAGGCAGTAGTCGACCGATTGCCTAGGGGTCGATCAGTTTGGGCACCGGTTGATCGGTGGTGCCCTGTTTTGCCTATTTTGGCTTGTTCTTGACCATTTTTCCACATACCAACACTTAGGGTATTTTATATCTATTTGTTTTAAACACAAAAACACACTCACACACATACTTGGATTTATACAAACATCCTCATTTATAAATTGAGGTACACAAACAGTACATGGAAGCTCTTAGACCTTTACAAGCACTATTCAAAGTACATCGCACCTGGATTCCAGAGTTCTACGTGGAAAGAGCAATAAAATAACAGTTTAACTACCACTTGTCAATTTTGCAATTGGGTGGTCAGATGACCCTATGTAGACCTCAACCATTAATAGGAAGCATTGGATTTACTATGACTGTTGCCTGAATCACGTAATCGAGCATCCTTTCACCATCGGGCATGTGACGATTGAAAGGGGAGAAGTCAAAACCATTGGCCTTGCATTCGTCATGAGGCCAAAAAAAAAGGGGGAGAAGTCAAAAAAATAAAAAAAAAGGAGAGAAAAAGAAGAGAAAAATAAAAACAGGAGAGAAGATGAAATGACTTCTCCTCTTTATCGCCACATGACGGATACAAGATGAAGGGCAGACGGTTTTGGTCTTGCGAGAGCAAGACCAAATCTAATAAGGAGAAGTCATTTCATTTTATCTCCATGTTTTATGACTTCATCTATTTACCTCGTTTTTTAGCGGCGCATGCAAATGGACGCCCGATTGCATGACTCGGCCGTCTGCCAGAGTAAATCCTATGCCTAAAAGAGGAGTCCTTCAGCAATCCTCCATCCGCCACCTCTCTCTCTGCAACGTCAACACCACCTCCCTCAAAGCACCCTGCATTTTTAAATTATAGAGAGAGACCCCTTTTGCTTGGGGAAAAATACTAAAATACGCCATGATGTAACGTACCGATTGCCGAAATACTTGGAGGAGTCTGCGAAAGAGCGATTCAATACGATTTGGTACTTGTTTGGTTTGGAGCTTTGGCTATTTAGGGTTTTCAGAAAACTAGGGTTTAGTCCTTTTACTTTTTCTTTGCTCTCAATTTCTCTCACAGAGATATATTCTAGGGTTTCGCGTTGCCTCAGTCTCTTGTCCGAAACCATATAGAGAGACAGGAAGGTTCTTCAATGGAGGAGTATCAGAACATGGAGAAATTCGGAGTGGAAAATGATTACGAAGATGGGCAATGGATTGGGGGAGAATTCTATTACAGGAAGCGCAAGGATAAGCGACAACAATCAAAGGAAGACGTCCTCTATGGTGTATTCGCTGAGAGCGATTCTGAAGCTGACGATGAGTCGTCAAGAAAACGTAGGAGAGATGTTTCCAAGAAACTTGATCTTACCAAACCTGTAAATTTTGTTTCAACTGGTACTGTAATGCCCAATCAAGAAATTGATCAGAATACCAAGGAAGAAAATGGTGATGAAGAAGACAAGGCTGGGTTGGGGCTTGGAATGAACCCACGATTAGGATTAGGGTTAGGGTTAGGGTTAAATTCCAGTTCTTCTAAAGACGAGG
This sequence comes from Tetracentron sinense, assembly GCA_015143295.1. Lineage (NCBI taxonomy): Eukaryota > Viridiplantae > Streptophyta > Magnoliopsida > Trochodendrales > Trochodendraceae > Tetracentron > Tetracentron sinense. Next base: position 23,607,999 of record CM026571.1, read on the forward strand.
AAGAAGATGATAATGATAATGATTTTCTTCCCACAGCTTTTGGGAGGAAGATCAAGGAGGGCGCGCAACGTCGCGAGAGAGAAAGGGAGAAATCTAAATCAGTTAAGAAATCTCAAGGTGGAAGGAGAGAACCGGAATCAGGTGATGTCGGGGAATTTGAGAAGCATACGAAAGGGATTGGGATGAAACTGCTTGAGAAAATGGGGTACAAAGGAGGCGGATTGGGGAGGAATGAACAAGGAATTGTAACTCCAATTGAAGCAAAGCTGCGGCCGAAGAACATGGGAATGGGATTTAATGATTACAAAGAGGCGAAATTGCCGGTATTAGAAGAAATAGAGGAGAAGAAACCCTTGCCTGGGGTGTCTCGGCCTGGGGGTGGATCAAAAGGGAAGCAATGGTCGAAGCAAAACCGGGCAAAGAAAAAAGATTATGTTACGGCAGAAGAGTTATTGGCGAAGAAGCAAGAACAAGGTCTAGAAATTGTTCAGAAGGTGTTTGATATGAGGGGACCACAGGTTCGGGTTTTGACAAATTTGGAGAACTTGAATGCTGAAGAAAAGGCGAGGGAGAATGATATGCCAATGCCTGAGCTTCAACATAATGTGAAATTGATAGTAGACTTAGCGGAGCTTGATATCCAGAAACTGGATAGGGATTTGAGGAATGAGAGGGAAACAGTGGCAAGTTTGCAGAAGGAGAAGGAGAAATTCCAAAATGAGGCAGTTCGGCAGAAGAAACAGCTGGATAATATGGAAGATATAGTAAGGGTATTGGACGAAATGAGCGAGGAGAACTTGTTAGGGGCTTTGACACTGGATTCACTTGCAAAGGCTTTTGGTGACTTGCAGAGGAGATACAGTGAGGATTACAAACTCTGTAATTTGTCGTGCATTGCATGTTCACTTGCTCTGCCTTTGTTGATTAGAGTGTTTCAGGGTTGGGACCCACTCCAGAATCCCTCACACGGGTTGGAGGTGATGTCCTCATGGAAGAATCTGTTACAAGGAGAAGAAGATATTTTTGATTTTGCAGATTCAGCTTCACCCTATACGCAGTTGGTGATGGAAGTTATTTTCCCTGCCGTGAGGATATCTGGTACTAATACGTGGAAGGCCAGGGACCCTGAACCAATGCTCCGGTTTTTGGATTCTTGGGAAAAATTACTGCCCACTTCTGTTCTTCAGACCCTAGTAGACAATGTTGTTATGCCAAAACTATCAGATGCCGTAGAGTTGTGGGACCCACGTCGGGAGACTGTCCCTATCCATGTCTGGGTGCATCCATGGCTGCCACTATTGGGACAGAAGTTGGAGACTTTGTATCACACGATACGATTTAAATTGGGAAATGTTCTTCATGCTTGGCACCCAAGTGATGGGTCTGCTTACACTCTATTGTCTCCTTGGAAGACTGTATTTGATCCAGTCAGTTGGGAACAACTCCTTGTTCGATATATAGTTCCAAAATTAGTAAATGTCCTGCAAGAGTTTCAAGTGAACCCAGCAAATCAGAATCTTGATCAGTTCTATTGGGTCATGTCTTGGGCATCTGCTATTCCGATTCACCACATGGTCACAATGTTGGAGGTCGGTTTCTTCACCAAGTGGCAACAGGTTTTATACCACTGGTTGTGCTCGAACCCAAATTTTGAAGAAGTAACACAATGGTATTTGGGGTGGAAAGGACTTCTCTCACCGGAACTTCTTGCAAATGAACGTATCCGGTATCAGCTTAATGTGGGGCTCGACATGATGAATCAGGCTGTTGAAGGTATGGAGGTGGCGCAACCTGGATTGAGAGAGAACCTTAGCTATCTTAGGGTGATGGAGCAAAGGCAGTTTGAAGCTCAGCAGAAAGCAGCAGCATATGCTCAACAGCAATCTTCCGCTAGTGTGGGAAGCGCTGCCCACGTTGATGGTATGGGTGGTGTGCTGGAGATGAGCTTGAAAGATGTTCTTGAAGCCCATGCACAGCAGCATGAATTGCTTTTTAAGCCTAAACCCGGTAGAGTGTACAACGGTCATCAGATATATGGCTTTGGTAACATAAGCATAATTGTGGACTCTCTAAATCAAAAGGTCTTCGCGCAAACTGAGGAGGGGTGGTCTTTGGTATCCCTTGAACAGTTGTTGGAGATTCACCATAAAGCTGGTCTGAAGCGGCGGTGAGTTTCAGAGTAGGATAGTGCCGCAGATGCTTTGTAGTCTTTGATTGTGTGCACATGGTTTCAGAGTACACAAACTGTATGCAATCATGCATAAAAGCCATTGAGAACCCAAGGTTGGCTTGCCCCTAAACTTTCATTTTGTCTTTAGTGGCTAGCGCAATGCATACTTATATTGTTCTTTTCATTGACTGTCAGAGGGATTTTTAGCGTAAGAATGATATTACTAACACATTTTTTGTTTTCTGTTAGCGTAGATTAGTGGAAGATGTTCTTAATAGTTAATATATTTGCTCTTGTGGTCTTTTACGTTATCTTGTATGAGATGAATAGTCCTCTTGTTATATTTAATTAGTTTAAGGTTGGTTGTACATGACAATGAGTTTCTTCAATTACCGATAAAAAAACATTGTTTCTTCAATTTCCTTTTTAATTTTTCTTGGTTATCAATGACCTTTTTCTGTTTTTTTAATAACCTTGTCAATGACCTTATTTCCTCTCGATCCAACTTCCTTCGACTTGGCAAACCCAACATATCTTGCATTACTTCTTTGGATCTTATATGGTTCTTGAAATTGGACATTGGGAGAGACATGAATTAGGCTTTGTTAGATTTTTGGAAGGCTGGTGTGTGAAAATCCAATGTGGGGAATGAGTCGCGTTTTAATTGTTGAACAATAAGGCATCCCACCCTCAGGGGATATGTTAGAAAACCCACGTATTGCACTTTATTATACCAACGTCTCAAATTGGATTGCATGGCTGTGACCAGCTGTTCATCTTCAAGTGTGTTTGTCGTGTCTGTTACTTATCTTGGCAGTACCATAACATATTGGTTTGGACCTTAGTTCTTGATTTTGTGCAGTGTAGTCAAAGCGTCTAGGCGACGCCTAGGCAATAGGAGTGTCCCTAGGCAAGACGATGCCTAGGCGACCAAAATTTATGTACTTTATTTAATTACTGGTAGAACATATAAAATATAACCTCTTTTACAGTTTATATTTATTGACAACATTTGCAACAAATGCATGCCATATGAAATATGACCTCTTTTATAGTCACCTTTGTAGAACAATTGCAATTTGTGTAATTTTCCAGACGAGAAAGGTCTGTCATAGTTATTGGGGATGCATATATTATCCCATTATTTTTTCGAGTTTATTTATTCATTGGCTATTATTACTATTATTATTATTATTTTTATTTTTAATTTCTTATTGTAAAATTGGAGGCTGCAGGTGTTTATGATTTATAAATATCTGTTCATTTTGAGTAAGGCTCATTAATTCATTATACAACTGGTTTCTCTTATGCTAAAACATGAAATGAGGTTACCATAAGTTCCGTGATCCTATTCGGAATGGTGTGGTGGATTTGGGAGGTGTGTTGGGATGATAAATGTCACAGTTACAGATCCATCCCTGGTACTAGTGCGGGACCTCTTATGCTACTTCAGTGCTCTTCAGTTTACGCTGCTGTAGCTTATGTACTATGGTTTTTCATTTATTGATCCTTTTTTGATTAATATATACTCTTGATTATCAATAAAAAAAAAAAGAAGTTCTGTGACCCTATTTTGGTGTGGTTTGTATACTTCTATTATTAAAAATTTAATGCATATCTGCTTCCCACTGCCATGCCTGGTGTTTGTCCTATTTTGGTGTGGTTTGTTTACTTCTATTATAAAAGATTTAATGCATATCTGCTTCTCACTGCCATGCCTGGTGTTTGTCTTCTCATTTTTGCTAGGTATCAAATGCACAGTTTTGTCTTATGACTTGAAAGATTTCGTGCTTATTGCTTATTTCATATTTCCTTTTTAAATTTTTCAGTCTTCCTCACCTGTTATGGTTCTTGTTGTTTATTGTTAATAAGATTTAGTAAGCCAAGCTGGGGGCCTTTAAGATGAAATCTGATTGTTGAGATTGAATCCTCAGTTCCTTTTCCATTTTAAATGGTTATTCTTCAAATAATAATAACACACTACTATCTATTATGGGGTCTGACCACAAAATAGAAGGTGATGTGGATTTAGACTTGGTGGGCATCTTAATTATAAAGGAGAAAGGTCTGGTGGTTGCTAGAGAGGCATGTGGATGATGTTGAACCATTTGCTCGTCATCATCATTAATGTCTTATCCCAAATATTTAGGCTCGCTAACACAAATCCTTTTCCGCTAATCCGTTCTATATGCTGAACCATTGGATAGATTATAAAATTTGACATCGGGGAGGAAAAAGGATTTTTATTAATGCATGTATCAAACATAGAAGGAGCCGTTGTGATTTAGGGGGCTCTGTAACGCCCCAAAATCCCATGTTGGCCTAAATAGGACTTTGGACCTGCGACACTGCATTCCATATCCTTATCCGTATATCATGCAAGACAAACTAACTTTGAGTTTAAAAATTTCTTCCATATCAAATAAATCAACTGTCGACCAACTAGCAAAATGATAATCTGATCACCCATATGATCTTAAATACTGAATTTAAAACTAAAGCAACATCTTTAACTTTGTCTTATTACATTCTTTTCAACTGAAATAAAATAACAAACTAAAAGCTCAAAAGTATGGATAGTAGTCCGAATTAATCTCATCCTCAAGATAATCACCTTCCTGATGCTCCTCTTTTATCTAAGGTCCCGGAGCATTAATGTTGAACCCTCCTGAAACTATCGACATAAAAAGTACGACTGAGCAAACGAAAGCTCAGTGCACACAAAGTCTAGCTAACAATATCATAATTTATAATCATGGTCATGCTTTATCATAAATATGTGCATGAGAGTTCCTAAAAACAATCATAATATCATGCTCAAACCTCAAAATAATCTCTAATCCATCATTACAACATCAATAGCATATCAAATCCCATATAACTTATTCCATTTATGATCATTAATACAAATCTTCTTGAAATGATACAAAACCTTCATCGACATAACTTAAAAGCATGAAATTATCATTCCCAGATCTTAAAATCATAATAACATACATATTAGACTATGGTTGAATGATGATTATATATGAAATTCTATGATGTTAACCGTTATTCTATTATAAGTACATAAACTATTCTTGTATATGATTTTCATGTAAATTATGCCTAATTATGCATGCATATGGATTGATTAATTTTAGATAGGTAAATACTTAGAAAATGATCTCAAAGCCCGGAATTCATTAACCTTAGTTATATGGGTGACTTTAGTGGAATTCTATGTTTTGATGTTAGAAACTAAGGGATAACATCGATGGAAGTTGACCATGACACTCAAGAACATGTCGCACCTCATGATAAGTATTATAAGCACATGTAATCCCATGTTGGCCTAAATAGGACTTTGGACCCATGGCATTACATTCCATATCCATATCCGTATAACATGCAAGACAAACTAAATATTAGTTTAATTTCTTCTATATTAAACCAATATTGAGATCTTTATATTGGAAAGTTATTCCTTAGACTTGCTGACTTGGGATTTAGTGACTAAGATTGAATCCTGCATTTTGTTAAAACCATATCATCTTAGTTGAGAAGTCCCAATGATTTATCAAAATTTCTCTAAAATTCATCCTCTTAAGGCAGTCATACAACTCTAGCTTCATTGCCTCAAGTTTAGCTCGAGAAGAGATACTACAAGCTCTTGTTGTCGGTGAAGATCTCGAATTGTTTTCCATATAGATAATGCCTCCATATCTTCAGAGCGAATACAACTGTTGCAAGCTCTAGAGGACTTTGGACACGTGACACTACATTCCATATCCATATCCGTATAACATGCAAGACAAACTAAATATGAGTTTGTAAATTTCTTCTATATTAAACCAAATAGAACTCCAATCTAACAATATAAATCAACTATCGACCAACTAACAAATAATAATCTGATCACCCATATGATCTCAATACTGAATTTAAAACCTAAGCAACATCTTTAATTTTGTCTTATTACATTCCCCTCAACTGAATTAAAAACAAACTATCTAAAGATCAATAATATGGATAATAATCCGGATTGATTTCCTCTCCGAGATAATCACTCTTCTATTCTTCTTGATACTCTTCTTCAATCCAAGGTCTTGGAGCACATATATTGAACCTTCCTGAAACTATTGACATAAAGGTACAATTTAGCAAACGAAAGCTCAGTGCATCTAAAGTACAATTAACAATATAAAATATCATGCAGTTGCATACATATCCATACTATGTATAATAAGAGTGCGGAAACGTAAAAGTAATGTCCAAACCATCATTCCATGCAAGACTTGTGAGACATGTGCATATGCATGAAAGTCATAACAGTAACAGTCAGTTCCCATGTCCATACCAGGGTTCAAAGTCTATGTCAGTTTAGGTTTCATACCAGTTTTTCTCATATTTAGAACAAGCACTGTGTTTAGAACGTGCTGTAGGTGAATGCGCAACTGTATCTAAAACGTGCATCTATGTCCATGTCCATGTACATACCAGATTTCAAGGTCCATACCAGATTTTAGTCAGTTTTCGTATCCATGCATATGTGAGACTCGTGTACTTAACAACTTATCATGCCGTGAACAATGTGCTTGAGTGTCATGGTCAACTTTCATTAGGGTTATCCCTTAGATTCCGATATCAATACATCGAATTCCACTAAAGCCACCCATGTAACTAATGATCATAAATTCAAGGCTTTGATATCATCTTCCAAGTATTTGCCCTTTTGAAATTCTACCATCATAATGCATAATTACTCATAATTTACATCTCAACAATAATACTTACAATATACTATCACAATCAATTCATATAAACATGTTATTAACATTAAGGTATATCCAATGGCATAATCATCATTCCAAAATTGTAGTTCTATAATCTCAATTCCATCATCCTAAGTCTATAATCATAATTTCATCATCATAAGTCTATAATCCAAATTCAATAATCATCATTCAATTTTTATATAATAATTACCATGATCATTATTAATCCAAAAATCATAAAACAATAATATATCATTTTATTCTTCCAACATCAATAACAAATCATGAATCACATCCTTTTTCCATCATGAAAGATCAAGTCATATTTTTTAACAAAGCATTTTATACTTATCATAGCATCATTAAAAGTACAGTACATGACACCTTCTTTGATCGTTTCCCTACGATCTTTCGCTTTAGAATGACCTTGAAGTGATCTTCAAGCTCTTCTTTCTTCTCTAATGAGAACTCCTTGAGAAACCTTAGGTTTTTCTTCCATTTTTCTCTCTATTAAGTTTTAGAATGATATAATACCTAAAATCCACGAGTTAAGGTCCTTATATAGGCAATACCAGAGTTGGAAAGTGATTAGAATTGCTAACAATACTATTCACGAGAACACATACCTTGCTGAAAACTTTTCAAGAATCTCGAGGTGAATCTTGTATCTCTATTAGTGTAGTCAAGGCGTCTAGGCGATGCCTAGGCGATTAGCCCCGACTAGGCGAGGCGTTGCCTAGGCGATAGATTTAATATAAATATATATTAATTATATATATATCACGTATATATATTATTATATATAACATCCAAAAGACCAAAACTTCACACCCACATTCCATAAAAACATAAAATAAAAAGTCTATTACAATCATTCATCACATAACCAAAGACATGTTGACATAGTGGAGTATTAAACACTTCAAAATCTGGACCAAATACCCAAATTTGTGTCACCGTCCATGTATAATATTAGGCAGAGCCCCCTTTGCGATTGCCCGGGGGGTGGCAGGGGGGGCAGCGCCCCCCTGCGATGCACAAAGTGCGTCTGCAATCTGGGCCTAATAGGCCCAAATTGTGTCGAAAATGATATTTTTAGTGAAAAAAAAATGATATTTTTAGTGAAAAAACGATTTAGAATCTTGTTATTTCTTCATTACATGTTTTTTTTTATTTTTTTCCTATTTATTGGGATTTTTTTAAAGCAAATTTTTTTTTTTTTTACTGGGTTCGACTGCCTAGAGGGGCGCCTAGGCGGTTGAGGCCCAAAATCGCCTAGGCGACACCTTGACTAGATTGATCTCTATCTAAAACAATGCTAACCGGCACTCCGTGCAAACGAACCACTTCTTTTATATATAGCTTTGCCGGCTTTTTTGAGTTAAATGTAGTGTGATATGACAGAAGTAGACTGACTTTGAATAGTGTTTTGTGAATAATATTTTTAGCAATTCTAATTACTTTCCAACTCTGGTATTGCCTATATAAGGACCTTAACTCGTGGATTTTAGGTATTCTATTATTGTAAAACTTATTAGAGAGAAAAAAGGGAAAAAAAACCCAGGGTTTTTCAAGGAGTTCTCATTAGAGAAGAAGGGAGAGCTTGAAGATCACTCTAAGGCCATTCTAAAGCGAAAGATCATAGGAAAACGATCAAGAAAAGTACCATGTAGTGTACTTTTAATGATGTTATGATAAGTATAAGATCTGGATATGCTTGTATGTTATTCTCATGCTTTGTTAAAGAATATGACTTGATCTTTCATGATGGAAAAGGGATGTGATTCATGACTTGTTATTGATATTGGAATAATATAATGATATATTATTGTTTTATGATTTTTGGATTAATAATGATCATGGTAATTATTATTTAAAAATTGAATGATGATTATTAAATTTGTATTATAGACTTATGATGATGAAATTATTGTTATAGACTTATAATGATGGAATTAAGGTTATGGAATTACAATTTTGGAATGATGATTATGCCATTGGATATGTCTTAATATTGATAATCATGTTTATATGAATTGATTGTGATAGTATATTGTAAGTATTATTGTTGAGATGTAAATTATGAGTAATTATGCATTATGATGATAGAATTTCAAAAGGGTAAATACTTGGAAGATGATATCAAAGCCTTGAATTTGTGATCCTTAGTTATATGGGTGGCTTTTGTGGAATTTGATGGTATTGATATCGGAATCTAAGGGATAACCCCAATGAAAGTTGACCATGACACTCAAGCACATTGTTCACAGCATGATAAGTTGTTAAGTACACGAGTCTCACTTATGCATGGATACGAAAGATCTGGTATACACATGGATATGAATGCACATTTTAGATACAGTTGCGCATTAACCTGCAGCGTGGTCTAAACACAGTGCTCGTTCCAAGTATGAGAAAAGCTGGTATGAAACCTAAACTGACATGGACCTTGAACCCTGGTATGGACATAGGAACTGACTGTTACTGTTATGACTTTCATGCATATGCACATGTCTCACAAGTCTTGCATGGAATGATGGTTTGGACATTGCTTTTATGTGTCTGCACTCTGATTATATATAGTATGGATATGTATGCAACTCCATGATATGTTATATTGTTAATTGTACATTACATGCACTGAGCTTTCGTTTACTCAGTTGTATCTTTATGTCAGTAGTTTCAGGAGAGTTTGATATATGTGCTCCAGGACCTTGGATTGAAGAAGAGTACCAAGAAGAACATAAGAGTGATTTCTCGGGGAGGAAATCAATCCGGATTATTATCCATATTATTGATCTTTAGATAGTTTGTTTTTAATTCAGTTTAGAGGAATGTAGTAAAACAAAATTAAAGATGTTGCTTAGGTTTTAAATTCAGTATTGAAATCATATGGGTGATCGGATTATTATTTGTTAGTTGGTCGACAGTTGATTTATATTGTTAGATTGGAGTTCTATTTGGTTTAATATAGAAGAAATTTACAAACTCATATTTAGTTTGCCTTGCATGTTATACAGATATGGATATGGAATGTAGTGTCACGGGTCCAAAGTCCTCTAGAGCTTGCAACAGTTGTATTCGCTCTGAAGATATGGAGGCATTATCTATATGGAGAACAGTTCAAGATCTTCACCGACAATAAGAGCTTGAAACATCTCTTCTCGCAGAAAGAGCTAAACTTGAGACAATGAAGCTGGAGTTATATAATTGCCTTGAGAGGATGAATTTCAGAGAAATTTTGATAAATCATTTGAGACTTCTCAATTGAGATGATATGGTTTTAAAAAAAGGCAGGATTCAATCTTAGTCACTAAATCTCAAGTCAGCAAGTCAAAGGAATAACTTTCTAATATAAAGATCTCAATTGACGCTCAAAATATGCCCAAATTGAAGTAATCATTTAGGGGTTTAACTATAAATAAGAATCAAATCTAAATATTTTATTTACTCTTAAATCAATAAAATAACTTGGACTAGAATCAATTCTAGATGATCCAAAATTAACCCAAGCCCTATTTTAAGGGTTTTGAAATCTAAAGATATTTGAAATTAATTATTTCAGCTATAATAGTTTCAAAATATTAGGATAAATCCTATTAGTTAATTTCTTTGATTATTCGAATAACAGAAAATCACAGTTATCAAGATGTGATAATCTGAAAATCGGATGGAGAACAATCTCTTCGAATCTGATGTGCGGGACAATTCAACCAAGAAGTGATTGATGTTGAAGGAGAGGAATGAATAATAGGATAGAAGAAAGGAACAATTGATGTCTATGTGAAAGTAAGTGGGGGTAGAACACTCATCCAACCACCCTCAACCAACTATGGAAGAAGGAGGGCAGGGAAACAATGCTAAATTATAGCACACTGTTTTTAATCTAGTTCTGTACAATTTAATGTGATGAAGAGTGCTTCCTTTGCAGAGATGGTGAAGGCAATTTCATCTTTTGACGATGGCCTTGAGCTTCCAAGTTACCATGAACTTTTGTCAACATAGAGGTCGAGCATGTACAAGTGCAAATAGAAGATTATAAAAAAGATGGGCAAAGACAGGATGTACCATCATGTCAAATGGGTGGACAAATGAGAAGAAGAGAACACCATGCAATGTTTTGGTGAATAGTCTAATGAGAACAATGTTTCTTCGCTTCGTATATGTTTAAGATATTGTGAAGAGTGCAGATAACCTCTTCAAACTTCTTGATTCTGTTATTAAAGTGAGGAAGACAATGTTGTCCAAATGATCACAGACAGAGCCTCAAATTATTTAAATGTTGGACTGTTCTTGATGGAGAAAAGGAAGAGGCTATTTGGTCATCTTGTACAACATATTGCCTCAACTTGATGCTTGGAGATATTGGTGAGCTTCCAATCCATGCACATAGTTAAATGTAAGGGTCTTACAGTCTACATGTATAAACATTGTTGGGTCTTGAATTTGATGTGCACACACACAAAAGGTCGTGATTTAGTTCGCCTTGCGGTGACCCAATGAGTTTGTTAATTTTTTCTTGACACTGAAGAGTGTCTACCAATATAAGATTGGTTTGATCACTATGTTCGGACCTGAAGATTGGCAGAGGAGTTCATATGCCAGGAGGCCAGATGGGACCCGTGTTAAAGATAATGCGCTAGCAAATTTTGAGTTGTGCCTGCCTATAAAATATTGCCTAAAGAGCATGGTTACTCTTGTTAAAGTACTTAGGTTGGTTGATTCAGATGAGAGGTCCGCCATAAGATATATCTGAGGTGATGGATTGGGATAAAGAAACAATTGTAGCAAATTTAGAAGGGGCGAAGAAAAAGTATAAGCCGATATGGAACATTATTGATCGGCGTTGGGACCGCCAGATGCACAGACCTTTACAAGTAGCAGGTATTATTTAAATCCCTACTTCTACTATGATCCAAAGTTTAAAGCAGACATGGAAGTGAAGCTGGAGTTGTATGATTGCCTTGAGAGGATGATCCCATCTTCACCAGATAAGATTATTATTGACGAGCAATGGATTTGTTCAAAGGTGCCAATGGCCTAATTGCAAGAAAGACTACTAAGTTAAACAAGGAAAACCAAACAACCAGGTAATTTAAGTTTTTTTGTTCATTTATTTTAGTATTAAAATTTGGTTGCTTGAATATAGTTTATAGTTCAATTGCCTACAGTAACACCTTGTGGTGTTGTTGTGTACAACCAAAAAAAAAAAATTATAGTTTATAATTTATAAGTATAATTTGTAGTTAATAAGTTTATTTTTTAATTTATAGCTAATAAGTTTAAATATAGTTTATAAGTTATAATTATAATTTATACTTTTTATATTCTATGGACTATATTAAAATAAGTATAACACTATTTTATATTTCTGATTGATAATCAAAAGATATATTAAGATGGAAGGAGAAATATACAAAATAAGGATGTGGGGTCACAAGTGGATGAGCCCAGGGCCTTGAAGAACTAGAAAGATTAAAACAACATTATAGATTTTGCACCTTCTGAATCCACCATGGACTTACATTTGAATTCCAGATCGACTTAGAATACCTGTAGAAGACTTAAAACTTCTGTCCCCAGCCTGGTCTGATCGAATTTCGACCTACAATTTTTTGTAATAGATTTCTCATTAAATTTAGAGTCCATATACTAATTTCGATGTAGGGATCAAAAGATATGGCCTTGATTAGTTTTTGGGTGCAGTGTAATAGCATACATCTTGAAACATAGTAACCAAAACTTTAACTAGCAGCGGTGTAAGTACCGCTAGCAAATTGGTATGCTATTTCGAGGCTATGGTGTATCGTATCTTGTTTGTTTAGGTTTTGTTTTCTGGAATTCTATGCTTGACAGACCATAGATCAGGTCTTTGATTTTTGGTTCACAGTTTTATCAGAGTCTTTCTTATTTTTTCCCCTTTTGCATGCACTTGTACAGTCTAGGGATTTGATTTAAGCTTATTATCCATCATGCTCCACACCCGCATTAGCCTATAATATTTTAGGCCATTTTATAAATACAAATAAGTCTTAAAATATGTTTTTTTTAAATAAGATAGATGCATGTTGAAACTATGTGTGGCTTGATTCCATTCAAACTAATACTTAAGAAATCCTGATTTGATTCAGGTTTTTAGGTAGAAACCTTGAGTAGTTTCCGTTTTTGGTGTATGTTTCTATTTTCAATTTATTTCTATTTTAGGTAGCTGTTATTTTTTATTTTTAGCAATTTTCATGTTTGTTAGCATGTTTTGATTTTGGGTGATTGGATTCTTAGAAGTTTCCTAGTTAGAATGTCACTATTTGATAGTATATTCTAATTTGAATTGATATTTTATTTAGCTTGTTTGTAACTTCGATTTGGTTTTCTATCCAGCATGTTTCCAACTTAATTGATCTTTTGATTAGCATGATCCGTTAATATGCATATTTTAATTTAGAAATTTTAATTTGATTATCAAATTTAGTCTAAGGTGGGTTGAGGGAGTAACTTTCTTTGGCGGGTGTCTAATACTTGGACTCTATTTTTGGTCACCTGTCTTACCATTGGGTAGTTTTAGGATTCTTATTCTCTCCGAACTAGAATAGGTGGTCACTTCCAATTTAGTATTTTTTTTGCTATTCTAAATTAGGGTTTTTCCTTTTTGGAATAATTGTTAAAATATGTTGCTTACACTTTGTTTTTCCAGTTTCCACAATTACTTCAGATCATCGTAGTTGAACTATTAATTTTCTGTTATTTCACGTTATCTAGAAATCACCTATCTGATTTATTTTCATTAATTCGAAACCCTAGCTAGCTGCAACCCTAGCTATTTGTTATTTTTGGATACCTAGAATTCTCTTTGTATCCATCTGTTGAGAATAGTGCATATTGCAATTTGAGAATTTGTTGAACTTGCCTTATATTTCGTCAAAAGCATACAATTTCTTACATCTTATTTGTGTGCGTGAGAGAGATTTTAGGCACTAAAGGGGAGAGAGTGGGGGGTCTTAGAAATTCCTAGAAATACTAGATGAAGCCTCCCTAAATCATTATTGATGTATAGAATTTTATATTAAAATCATAAGAACACTATTTGATGTGAGTGGTGGGCATTTTGAATCCATTCTCACACTATTTAAGGTAAGGGTGTATTCCCATCTCCCGATAATGGAGAAACTATAAGGATGCATCCACCAATACCTGTTTATTAAAGGGTGTACATATTTATTCTAAAAAAATTAAAAATATAGCGTACATATTTGTTATATTTTGTGAAACTTATCCTAACAAAGGAAAGTTTTCAGCAAGAATTTTTGGAAGGTGTTATATATATATATATATATATATATATAAACAACACATGATGTGAGGAAATATCTTGGTTTTTACCCATAAAAAGTAAAAAGAGGAACCTTATAGAACTATCTGAACAGTCTTATGTTTTGGTCTCTCCTTTTGGGAGTCATCATGATTCATCAAAAAGAAATTATTCTGATCCCACAACGTTAATGGTCCGATTAGTGGGCTAAAACTAGGGATTATAATTTCTGATCCGAACCATAACCTGTGCATTGTCATTTCCTAGTTTGGGCTAATTTTTTGGACCATGGTTTGGATTTGGGTTTGTCATTCTCAATCTGTTTTTATTTGGGTTGGATTGGATTGGATTGGATTCCCCGGACCCTTGGGTCATAATATCTAGCCAATATGACAGTAATTATATATACAACATACTTTGTTAATTTCTAATTTTAAGTTTTCACATTATTAAAATAGTTACTTGATTTATTTTAACGGGCTAGGCAGGCTCAGGTTGTGAGGTTCCTTGTCAGATTAGGTTGGGGTTTTCTTTTTCAACCTATTTATAAATAGGTCGGGTTCGGTTGAGGTATTTTTTGACCGCCCTAAAATTTAATTGATCGGGTCTGACCCGTTGTTACCCCTAGTGGGTTGATTATGATGTTTATTGCCATAATCTATTTTCATCTTCTGAGAGGTGGTAGTGTTGCTGGTCTATGACTATGAGTGATTTTTTTTTTTGCTCCTTTTCTTCATAAAGATTTTGACATGTTCTTCCCAAGCTATCAACATAGTGACTCAATCAACCCTGCTTCGCTCTTCTCCATCTGCACTCTACAGCCAGTTTAAAAGAGGTGTTTGACAGTTTTAGATTAGATATTTGAAATTGAGGTTATTGGGCTAGAACTCAGCTTGCTTTAGGCATTTTTAAAATAATATATATGAATGAAATGTGTTTCTTCTCGATCCACTCTCTTATTCTCTTCACATGTAAGTGCTTTTGCTTCTCTATTAGCTAGTTTTCACTTAACTAATATGGCTCTTCAGGCTACTCAAATTTATCTCACAGGATCATCTCCAGTAGTCGGAGGAAAAGGATTTTCCTCCGACAATCACACCATTGCGTCATGTGTCCCATTAACCTTAGTTGGATCACAGCATTGACCCCTAGGATTAATGTAGGAGTGGAAATTTCTGATCCATCCCCCTGTGCCCCGAATCTCTAGTAGTTGCCGGAGGAAAATGCTTCTCCTTCCCTGCTTATAATACCTAGCTAAGTTCTTTTTTGCTTGGAAATATATAGTTAATCAGTTAATGTTTAGTAACTATTAATTTTAAGTTCTAATATCATTATAATTTAAAGTATAGTTTATTTGTTTAAATAGGTTAGGCGAGCTCATTTTGAGGGATCCCTTAATTGGTTTTGATTGGCTTTCTTAACCTCTTTATAAATGGTTTAGTTCATTTTATGGCGTACCTAAATCTTATCTTACATGCCATGCCAAAAGTAAAGAATAAAAAATATCTAAAATGGGTTGGTCCAAACTGTTGCCATCCCTATTCCCTAGTTGAAAAGAACTGCTGCAACAACAGACTGCAGCGAAAAGCCCTGCAACCCAACTCTCCTTCTGCCGATGTTGGGACGTTTTTCTGTAGACATGAGGGACAATGAGTTGTGTTGAGTTTTATTAGTGTTGGAAAGTCTATTTAGTTTAGGGAACTTTCTTTCTCATTTTGTGGGTTATTATTATTGAGGACTTTAAGTCTTTAATGCTGTTGGAGGCTTCCGATTTAAAAGAGTTCCTTAGTTAGAATTGTCCTTGGTGTAAAAAAAGTTTTTCTTTTGAATTCCAGTCAGAGTACAAAAGAGTCTCTTTCTTCTTCTTATTGTCCATCAATAAGAAAAGCTTGGTCTTTTTGAGAAAGTGATTCTTCTTCAAGTTGTCAGTTGGAGTTTTGCTTTTCTCAGCTGCATAAGAGCAAGTTCATGTGGCAGTTTTGCTTTTCTCATTGCCTATTTTGTTGATGAACAATCAATCGCAACTGAGGGAGTAAACAACACGACAGAGGAGATTGCACCATAGCAAGCAGCATTTCAGGTTTTGCAAGATTAGAAAAGAGAATTTAGAGATCAGATAAACCATCTAACGCGTCCACTATCAAGTTGATGGTGGTGATTTGGATGAAACAGAAACATCTGCAGAAGGTCCTAAATATTTCCGTCCTATGTGTGATGAAACTAATTTTTGACGGTTTGAAAGCCAGGAGAACTACCAAGCTGTAGAGCAAGGGAACGACTATGGAGTTAAAATTGAAATTTTCTGAAATCTATAGGGATTTTGAACCAGAGGCGTTCCTAAATTGGATCAATTCAACAAATTTTTTTTGACTGGAAGTATCTTGCGGGAAATAGGAATGTAAAGCTGGTAGCTACAAGGCTATAGGGCTTTGCTTGTAGATGGTGGGACCATGACCAAACAATACAAACCAAGAAGGGGACGATGAAGATAACGTCATGAGAGATGAAAACTAGTTGGCATTAGAAGTTTCTACCTGTAAACTATGAGCAGTTTATTTATAGGGTCTGTTCTTTTGTTGAGACTTGCAAAGCTTGGCATTTTACTAGTTAGGAGACTTTAAGTGTCTGATTTTATAATTTTCTTTTGACTTTTGAGTCCAAGGTTCAGATAAATCAAAATTCTTACCATCATGGGACTTCAAGTCCCACCATTTTTGGAGACTTGAAATCTATTATTATGTAGCTTTTAAAGTCCTGTGAGAATTACAAAAGAACGAAAAATACCTACAAAATTAGGCACTTAAAAATCTCCGAACTTGTAAAGTGTCGAGCTTTATAAGTCTCTGCAAAAGAATGGACCCTTAGTGGAATTTCAGAACCTTTGCTAAGGTGACTGTACAATGCAGGAATACACGGAGAAATTCTACCGCCTTCAATTTTGCTACGACTTGCAAGAGAGTAATGAGAAAACGGGTGTGTGTTACAGTAAGTCTAAGTGTTGATATCTGAGACAAGATTGCACCAGATTTTGAAAATTTATGATGCCGACAGATATGTTGTGTAAGCTGGAGAAATGTTGAAGAGAAGGAACTACAGATTGTACCTCTAATGTCCTTCACCTACAACGGGAGGCTGTCTGGCTAGTAGGGGCTTGGGTCATTTCACTCCTGCAAAAGTTCAAAGAGAAACGAAGAACGAGCTACAATCCAATATTCCCAATTGATCTGGGTGGACTCTAAGCAGATTGCTCCAATCCCCGTACTCTACTTGCCCTTTTCAATTGCTTCTAGAGCGGTGCGCCTGGACATAGAATATTGTCCACAAAAGATAGGTGCGCGTGCACTATAATGAACCAGAGCATGAGACTCATGACTTGGGGATCAATGAACACTTAGGTGCCGTTTGGATAGACTTCCCCAACAACTTCTAGCTTTTCGGAAGTCAAAATAGACAATTTGGCATTTGGTTTTCCATTTCCAGTTGACTTCGCGCGGAAGTAAAAAGTTGTAGGAAGTCAATTTCTTTACTTCCCCAGAAAGCTAGGCGAGCCTGCTTATGTGGGAAGTTGATTTTTCAACTTTGGCGGGAAGTTGACGGAACCCCGACAGAACGATGCAATATAAACCTCCAATCCATTTTTTTTTTTTAAGGTTTCACCGAACGAAACCCTCTATGCTTCATTGCTTCTCTGCTCGAGTCCAACTCTACTCTTTTCTGATCCCGCCGGCGATCCAAAGGAAGCTCACAGGTAAGTCGTCTTCTCCTCCTTTTTTATTTCTCTGAGTTTTTTTTCTCATCTCTTTCTGTCTGTAATGGAGATGGGAGAGGTTTTTTTTTTCTAGATTTTTTTTTTCTCTGATAACTGTGGAAATCAAAGGGAGTTCCTAGCCACCATTTCCAGGTAATTATCTTGGAAGCAGAGAGAGAACTAACTCCACCAGGCTTGAAATGCAGAAGCTTGAACTCTCCATCTGAGATACCTCTTCAGCTTCTTTTCGGCCCCAAAAATCTTACAAGAGCGTTTGACTTCAGAGGCTACTACTAAGGTGAGTTCAAGCTTCTCATTTCATGGACACACCTTAAGAATAAAATGATATTAACAGTAAGAAGTATGGCTCTTGATTTGATTCCTAAAAATCTTGTGAAAAAAGAAGTGTCTATTTCTTCTGGTTTAATAGGATTGCTGCTGTTATTAGCCTTGATTTTTCACTTATACATTTGGGTTATAATATGCAAGATTTTATACTGTTTCTGGGTTAGGGTTTTCTGTTTATTATTGCTCTGTTGTGCAATCTATATGATGAGCAAATATGATTTTGCTATTGTTTTTAAATGATCGAATGCATAACGGTTCATAGCACCTTGAACATTCAATAAGAGTACCAGTTAACAGTTGGGAAGAATGCCCCCATTGGTATTATTGGCTCTCTCAGCCTATCCAATTTGTGGGTCTATGTTAGGTATGGACATTTTGATACCATCACCCTGGAATTGTTATAAAACCATGACATTTAATCTCATGTTTGATGTGCCTATATCTGTATTTGGATGGATATCGTATTAGGCACAATTTTCAGGATCACGATGTGGCCTACACAATTGGTTCATAATGTCAGTTATTTTTTTTTACAGGGAGGGCCTTTTCTTTTCTTTTGAGGAAAACCACCCAATTGGGGAGGGTTTGACAGACACCTGCTGGTTTTGTTCTATATAATTAGGGTCCATTACGGATATAAGGAAACCAGTTTCACCTATCTAAGAATTTAGTGGGAACAGAGACATGGAGAGCAGCAACTTATGTTGGAAGTTGCAACAATCCAAATTTTAGTGAAAATGTGAGACTTTTGGATCCCTTGCATTTTCTATCATAATTGCTTCTGTAAGGGTCTCAGTAATCAGAAACTGCAGTTAGAGTTTTAGTGGGTCAATTACCAAAATTGCAACTACTTTGGTCATTCCTTCTTATCATTTTGTGGGTAGCTAGCTTATGGTTGAGTGGAGTTGACTTGATCCAGTTTTTGTCCTGGACCCCAAGACCAATTATTTTAACTTTCAGTAATCCTGATTACTAGTGACTTCTCTGAATCATCATTGGAAATATTGAGAAATATTGAGAAGAAACCTTTTGGTCTTGGGTTTTTCTCTTATGTTGCCAATTTCAATTTCTCAATGGCGAGGAAGGAAACCCAAGTAGCCCTTTGAGTCAATTATTGGCCTGTGAAATCTCGTACTTGATGCCTAACTAAATGTTAGACCCCATGCACATGTGCAGCTTGACCGTAAGGAGACTTTTTTTACAGTCTAAGACACATGATGGGTGCAACTTACGTTCCTCTTCTGAATAGTTCTCGTCTTTTAGAGGAATTTTGAATTTGAGCAAGTTCTTTTGTTAATAATACGTTGCCTCTTATCTAGTATATATGGTCTTGTCTGATGCTTATAATTAATTAATGTACTATTTTTATGAAGAAGCTTATCTTTTAAACCTCATGTTTGATTCGTTTTTGTGTTGGACAATCAATTCATTGGCATGCTGTACCAAGTGCTGCTGAATATACACAATTTCTAACCCATTGTTTTGGCAGTTGACGTTGGTTTTTGTTTTTTTTTTTTTTTTGGTGGGGGGGGGTGGTTTATTATGTAGTTTCTATGGATTAAAGTGCATGCCAGTTTTATATACCTTTTTGCTCTAGCCATTGGCTTTGATGATGGGAGATTTGTTATTATCATTTTTGTTTTGGTCAATTTAAGTGGATAAAAGATACTGCATTTGGATGTTTCCTGTCTCTGTGCTTACGCCAGTGTTTTATGTTTTAGATTTTTATATAGTTACATGCTCTACCAGGTGTAGTTATTTGTATATTAGCTGCTAGTGCATGAACAAGTATAAAACATGTTTTTTTCCTTCTCTTTTATCCATGGGCATTACAAATTCTAGAAGAGTATATATGAAAATAACCATATATCAATTCAATACCATATATAAAATCTACATAAATTATTTCTTGCAAGTGCAAACCAAACACAAATTTGACTTTTAGTTTTCAAGATGTGTAAATCAAACACTATTTTATCCATCGAATGACTAGGTCTATCCAAACGTCATCGTCATTCATTTCTTAAAATGCCTTCCAAGCATTTACCATGAAATGGTAGCATCATTAGTTGAATGTGGCAAAGGAATTGAGCATTTGATGTCTTCAATGTTTGGTTGTACTACATAAGGGTGCTCAATGATTGATCAGACCACTCTTTCATTCGTCCCAATTCATATAGGCATTTCAATTTTCTCGACTATGTTCGGATTTATCCATACTTGGTTGGCAACCTGTGGCGATTTTTTTTTTTTGGTTGGAACCTGTGGTGGTTTAAGAGGGTAAAAAGCTTCGAAATCTCTGGATAAAAAATGTTTTTCTTTATTTCTTTTAAACCCCAGGCCCGGCCCATTGACAGCCCTATCATTAACTATGACTCATAGTTAATGAAATGCCTCAGTTACCAAATAACCAATACAATTGTTGCTACTACTCAATTACATCCAACATGGTCCCACTTAGGGGTGGTGTTGGGCTTGGGTTAGCGAGGGTTGCCCTCAATCCAGGTCCAAAACCCATTTATAAATGGGTTGGAAAAGAAAAACCCTAAAACCCAACCCATTAAGGGACCCCTCAACTTGAACCCGGTCACTTAATCTGCTTAGAGTAATCAATAATAATTAAATTAGTTGATAAAATTAACTTTGATTTATAATAACATTTAAACTTAATTGTTAACATATAACTTATAAAAAGCTTACAAATTTAATTAACTAGGTAGTATGACTCATGAGGTTCCGGAGTCTAATCCAAACCCAACCAACAGTCCAAAACCTCAACCAAAACCAGTGAAAAAGTGGACAGATTGAGGGGTTGGGTCAGAGATGGCCACCCTAGTCCCATCTAATCTGTAATCACATGGACTAGCAGGATATCACTATAATACAATAACCAGGATATCACTATAATACAATAACCCTAGGGAAGGTTTGCCAAATGCTCCCAAGACAAATGCTTTACGGAATCTCAATGAATAATACATGAAACCAAAACCTTCTCCCATTGGAGGTGTTGGGCAGTACATTTCACATGCCATAACGAATTTTCAAGACATGCCCCATATCTGCAATAGTCTTGTCTATAAATAGAACTATTGAAGTGAGAATTGGAGGCAACCGAACCATTTGTAGGGAAGCCTCTTGGAAAAACCTATGAGAATGGGTTTTGAAAGTGAGAATTGGCGGAAATCGAACCATTTTTCATAATCTGTTTGAAAGATAAGGTTCGATTTCCTCCAATATCTCACCTTCAAGGGTTCATAAGAAGTACAAACTTGAGTCTTGAATGTTTTAACCAATTGTGATAAACAGTTTGGTTTGGTTTCCTTCAAACTAATCAATATCCTCATTGCTGAGATCCTTAATCCTGTTCAAACTGGACACCTTCTTGATCAGTGGAGGCAAAGTGTGGTCTCTGAGTTTGAGATACCTATGTCTTGATCTTGGCCCAAGGATCGTGGATTTTCTCAACTAGGGGTCAATTCCAAGCAACTTGCAAGCTCGACACTTTGCCTCTAGTTCTGTACTACTTTCCCTCAAATTGGACTTAGGGGTGTTAATGACCGGGCCACCTTAAAAAAGCCCACCACCCATTACCCATAGTTCAATTCCTTAGGCCCATATTAATGTGAGTCGACATGGGGCTTGACTCCTTAAAGCCTGGCCTCAACCTGGCTCAATATATTTACTTATATATGTTATTTTAGTTATATATTTTATGTATGTTACATCTATACTATAATATAAAGAAATGAGTCACTTAACCTCCTCTCTTTGCTTTTCAATCTTCAACTCATCTTATGAGTTCTATTTTAAGTATTCCACATGACACACTTCATTAATCTCAATTGTTAACTCTCTCTCTCTTTCATACACGTTGAATTGATGAAGTTGCATATCGTGAGCTAGCTCTAACCTAATGATAAGAGATTGGTACTCTGCCACATTATTTGAACATAGTTCTATAATTGTAAAGGCAAAAGGCAACACTTCATTGTGTGGAGTAATGAGAGGCTCACCTCGTATTCTCCAAACAAATACAGTACTGAATTTTCTCCTCTCTCTATATTAGTCGCAGGATCCAATCCACATATCGCGGCTCAAGGAAATGGCTTCTGAATTGGAATTTGGCACAGTTGACTCACTCACCTCCTCCCCTCGATCAGACTATCTACCGCTTCCGCACCACCGATTGGACACGATTTTCAAAAACGTGTCCGATTCATGTGCAGTTTCGGTGGCCGAATTCTCCCCAGACCCCACGACAACCAGCTCCGATACGTCGGAGGAGGGGACATGCGTATTGTCTCCGTACCCCACACCATTCCTTTCTCAACCCTCCTAATGATTTGACATTTAATGTTTAATGCAAATTGACGCAAGACCACCACCGACCAGGCCAAGATGGCAAAGGTGTGTCCCTATCAGAATAGTGGTCTAGGGAGGGAAGCTTTTCTGACCTAGCAAGTAGGAGGTCCAATCACCCTCACCGTTTACTAGCCCATTAACTCACCCCTCACTAGATACTAGATACTTAGCCCATTAACCCTAATTACAAACCAACAGTATATGTGTCGAAGCAAAATTTCGTGGATAAAATAATGGAGGATCAAATAATAGTTTACTATTAAAAATTGGTACACTCTCAATAAACCTCTGATTAACAGTCAGAGTGTTAAAGATTAAAGAAATTTGATAAAAAGAACAAGGGGCCGATGGATATGTTCCTTGCTCTTAAAGAAGTTGTGTGACTCTCTTCTCTTTGGTAAGAATCAGGCTTTGACTTTGACTTATCTTCTTTGGAGATTGTAGTAGTTTTATCATTCCTTTCGTGCTTAGTGCGTTACCGGCTAGGGATGTGTTTTTCTCTTTAGAAGACTAGCTTTGACTTTGGTTTGATTCTTCTTTGGAGAGCTTTGAGTCATTTCTTTCATCTTTTCTTCTATTCTCAAATCCTTTGTCTTATTTGATTTCTCTCTTGAGGTCTTGTCTTGATTGTCTGTCTATCCTCTTTTCTTTTGGCTTGAGAGTCTTGTTTATAGACTCTTGATATGAAGATCTTGTGGATCCCACTTTTTTTAGTGGTTTTAAAATCATAAAGGCTTTGATATTGGCGGGCTGACCCATGTGATGGGTTTATGGCTTCTTTATGGACGGACCCAATTTGGTGGATGTAAGGCTCATTTAACTTTGACTTCGGATTTGTAGGTTTTCTTTTTCGTGCCTAAAACCCAGGCCGTCGAAGACCCATTTGGACTTGATCTTGGATTTTAGGCTTTCTTCGTGCTCAAATCCGGGCCATGAGAGGCCCATTTTCTGCCATTGGGCAAAATTTAATTGTGTGTAGTCATTTTCATGATCTTAGAGGTCTTTTTCCAACTTTACAGGCATGTAGGGCCTTTTTGTAAAATTGACAATTTTTAGGGTTCTACAAATTGCCCCCTCAAGAGTGCGTGTCGTTACTTGGGATGACGTTAGTGCATCTCTTGAGCCTGTTTTCCAGTTGAGCCTTTCTGTTTGGATTTGCTTCCCCAATGAGGACATGCTCTTTCTTTGTTGGAGATTGTCTTTATGGCTTGGATTTGCTTCCCTCTTGAACTTTCTTTTGTTTAAGGTTGTCTTTCCTTGTGTAGAATTTTTTTTTTTTTGTTTTTTCGGTATCAATCTTAAACTTTGAAGCTTGGATAACGTGAGTAGTCGACATGGAGAACCCATTTTGCACAATTCTTTTTTTTTTTCTTCTGCAAACTTCTTTGTCCGGGCTTCATGCTTGTTCAAAGGAACTAAATTTGTCAAACCACTCCGGCCGAGCAAGTTTCTTGGGCGGAGTTCATGACAACAACACTTGCCTTGCCCTTGTGTAGTTGACTCACTCCCTGAGTTCGACCCAACTAAGACTTTGGTGAACAAATTAATTTTCAGCAATTTGAGAAGAGATCAACTCGACTGCCCAAGAATGAAATCTTCAACTAGCTTATTGAACCCAATTTTATGAAGGGGTCTATTAAACACCGTGTTGATTATTCTTCCTTATTGAAACACAATCACCAATAAGATAATCTCATGCATGTTGCTAATCGTAGAGTGTAAGTAATAGAATGATCTCCCTTTCCAACAATAAAACCTTCTTTCCATGGCTCATAGAAGGAAAAGGTTTTCTTGGTTGGTCCATACTTTTACAGCTCTGGCCAAAAGAATATTGATGACACCAAGTTTGCCTTTTGAGGTTGTCCTTTTAAGAGCACTTAGGGACTAACCGATTTGAATACACATTGATTAGAGGTTGCCCAAATCGAAGCGTTGAAAGGGTCGTGAACAAGAGGGGTTGTAGCAACGTAAGCTGGGAGTATCTACCAGATTTTTTCCATTGATGTTTGGATGCGGTAACTCCTATGTAGTCCGCCAAAGATATGTCACCAATCTCAACGCCTTCAAAGGACTATTTGTTGAAGAGTTTCAGTTCGTCATTCAATCTTTTCCAAACTTGATTATGCAATCTGAGGCTTCTCCATTGTTTGTAGAACTGAATCAACCACAAATTTTAATCTCCATACCGTGGCTTCTTCATGATAATATCAATGAAAATGTCTCATCTAATGTGCCTTCATTAAAATTTTGGGGTAGCAAAGACGGTGAGTGGTGTGAAATAGAGAAAGTGAGATGTTGGTGGGCTCATATGAACACTTTTTTTTTTGTTATGGAGATGACAAATCTTGTCTTTTGCACAACATCATCATTACACCACGAACACTCTCTTCATATCTTTTATTTTATTATTTTTATATCCCATCATCATACCATCATTAGCGAACCTCTTCACTTTCGTGTGCTCTACAATTGAGTTTTTTTTTTTTTTTAAAGATTTGGCGCAGACTTGTTTTTTCTTGTCTTTGATGGCGCATACTTTGGTCACATACCAATCGGCTTTAAGGTGTGAAGTGACTCTTCACCCGACTTACACAGAACTTCACCCCCTGCACCATCTTTGATAATACAAACCCTTTTTTTTTTTTTAGAGCTTCCCAGTGGTATAGTTTGGTGATCAGAGAGAGAATATGTTTCCAACAAAGGGCTGTTTTCCAATCTTTGAGTTCTTCTCCCGCCATAATGACGGTTGCCAACAGGGTCTGCGCGGGCCAGGGTGCTAGTGGTCATATCCTCTGGTAGCCTTCCGAAGCGCAGTCCAGTACTAGGTCCACTTCCAGATCTCCCAGTTTTTGAGTTCTTCTCTTGTCACGACGACGGTTGCCAGCAAAGACTGTGCGGGCCAGGTTGCCAACAGATATGTCCTTTAGTAGCCTTCTGAAGCGCAGTCCAGAACCGAGTCAACCCAGTCTCTGAGTTCTTCTCCCGACATGACGATGGTTGCCAGCAAAGTTTGTGCAAGCCAGAGTGCTAGTGTCTATGTCCTCTGGTATCCTTTCGAAGCGTAGTTCAGTATCAAGTCAACCCAGTCTCTGAGTTCTTCACTTGTCACGACGACAGTTGCCAGCAAAGTCTGCTCGGGCTAGGATGCTAGTGGTCATGTCCTCTAGTAGCCTTCCGAAGCGCAGTCTAGTAACGGGTCAACTTTTGGATCACCCAGTCTCTGAGTTCTTCTCCCGTCACGATGACGGTTGTCAGCAAAGTCTGCACGGGCCAGGATGCCAGTGGTCATGTCCTCTGGTAGCCTTTCAGAGCGCAGTCCAGTACCGGGTCAGCGTCCGAATCTCCTAGTCTTTGAGTTCTTCTCTTGTCACGCTGATAGTTTCCAGCAAGGTCTGTGTGGGCCAAGATGCCAGTGGTCATATCCTTTGGTAGCCTTCCGAAGCGCAGTCTAGTACCGAGTCAATTTCCGGATCTCCCAGTCTCTGAGTTCTTTTGCCGTCACGACGATGATTGCCAGCAAAGTCTGCGCGGGTCAGGATCCTAATGGTCATATCCTCTGGTAGCCTTCCGAAGCGTAGTCTAGTACCAGATTAACTTGCGGATCTCCCAGTCTCTGAGTTATTATCCTGTCACAAAGACGATTGCCAGCAAAGTATGTGCGGGCCAGGATCCCAGTGGCCATGTCCTCTGGTAACCTTCCGAAGCGCAGTCCAGTACCGAGTCAACTTCTGGATCTCCCAGTCTCTGAGTTCTCTCATCATGACGACGGTTGCCAGTAAAGTCTACGCAGGCCAGGATGCTAGTGGTCATGTCCTCTGGTAGCCTTCCGAAGCGCAGTCCAGTACTAAGTCAACTTGCGGATCTCCCAGTCTCTGAGTTCTTCTCTCATCACGACGACAGTTGGCAACAAAGCGATGCTTCTAGGTCTTTGAGTCTTCCAGATGTTACAAGTGAAGTGTCATCAAAGTCTGAGAAGAATTTTTGAAATTTCCAGGACCAGGACCCTGACCCCATTGATTGGTCATTTGGATACTGAGACTTCTGTAGAGAAAAAGAGTTTTCTTCGCCTTCAAGATGTTGCTTTGTCGGAGGACCTAGAAGATGACCTTTGGAGATTGAGCGGATGCATACACTTTTTCAGTACCCAAAAGCTAGGACAATGACATTGTACAGCAATCTTGGAGCGAACGCATTGTCCATGAAAGGTAAAATTTTCATGTTATTTTATAACCTTTCTTTTTTGAATTCTTTTTTTTTTGGAACTTGTGGATGAACACATTTGTTTTTTTTTTTGAAATGGTGGCTGAACATGATGTAACTTTATAGGCTGCCTACGTATCCATGGTGGGATCAAGCCTTAACGTAGTTCGATTTTTTTTAAAGGACAATTTAGGCTCATGAAGGAGCGTACAATGTTATGGGTAATATTGCTTGAGGAACTTGTCATTGATAGGGCCGAGACGCACTCTGTCTGGTGTTGAGAGGAGGTAAGCACCGTTGGTGTAGACTTCTCTTACCACATGGTCCATCCCACTTGGGATCAAGTTTCTCTCCGAATCGACATGTGAGGATAATAGGTCGCCGAACTGCAAGTACCAAGTCTCCCACTTGAAAAGAGCGAGGCCAAACTTTCTTATTAAAAGCTCGGGACAAGCGAGCTTGATAACACTCAATGCATTGTTGCACTTCTAGTCTTTTCTCATCCAAAACTTCGAGTTTAGCGAGACGTAACTTAACATTATCATCATCTGTGAGCCCTTCTTGAATTACAATTCGTAATGATGGAATTTGACATTCCAAAGGAAGTATTACTTCAACTCTGTAGACCAGTGAGTAAGGTATAGCTTGTGTAGGAGTGCGATATGACATTCGGTATACCCAAAGTGCTTCGATGATTCGTTCATGCCAGCCCTTTTTTGGCTTAGAAACGACCTTCTCGAGAAGGTTGCAAAGAGTTTTGTTGAAAGCTTCGGCGAGTCCATTTGCTGGTGCATTGTACATTATGGAGTATCTTTGCTTAATGTCAAACTTTTCACAAGATTGATCCATAAGTGCATTCTTGAACGACTTCCCGTTATCCGTTACTATGTATCGGGGGACTCTGTAGCCAAAAACAATGTTGTTTTTTTATGAAGTCCACAACTGTTTCTTTCTTAACTTCCTTAAGAGGAACTACTTCTGCCTATTTAGTAGGCTGTTGCAGTCAGGATGTAGAGATGTTGCTTAGATGACATCGGGAGTGGTCTGACAACGTCAAGTCCCCAACTATCAAAAGACCAAGATGTAATTGTGGGATGTAATGGTTCAAGTGGTTGGCGAATGAAGTCTCCATGGAGTTGGCATGCTTGACATCTTTTGGTATGCTCTAGCGAATCCTTCACCATAGTTGGCCAGGACTACCCCATTCTCTTTAGTCGGTTGTGGAGTTTCGGTCCAGACTGATGAGCACCACATACATCGGAGTGAGCTTCTTTTAAGGCTTTTCTAGCCTCATCATTTCTGAGACATCTCATGAAGACATCATTGAAAGAACGTCAGTAAAGCTTGTTGTTGAAGTACAAGAACCGAGAGCATGATGCCGTATTTCAGTCCTGTGCTTCGGGTCGTCTGGTAATTTTCTAAACTGGAGATAGTCAATGAGGGGATGTTTCCTGTCTTCAACTTCAACCTCCAACACTTCGATGACATTTGCTGCTTGTATTTCAGTGTCGATGTTTGTTATTACCCACCGTTGGCAAACGGGAACGGGTAAAGTCAATGTTACAGTGAGGTTGGCCAAAGCATCGGGTTGCTTGTTCTCATTCCTTGGTACATGTTTGATGGTAATGTCCTCGATTTGGTTCATGAGATGAGTAGCATACATGTGATAGGGGATGAGATCTGACTTGTGAACTTCAAACTCCATCAAGAGTTGGTTTATAACAAGCCTTGAGTCACCATACACATCGAGTTGATGAAGTTGCATATCGTGAGCTAGCTCCAACCCAATGATAAGAGATTGGTACTCCGCCATATTTTTTGAACATGGTTCTGTAAATGTAAAGGCAAAAGACAAGACTTCATTGTGTGGAGTAATGAAGACAATTCCCGCTCCCGCTGCATTTCTTATAGTGGCACCATCAAAGAACATTCTCAAAGCTGGTAAGATCTCGACATAGAATACCTCTTCATCAGGTAGATCTTTGGATAGTTCCCACTCTACTGGAATTAGGTGATTTGCGAGAAAGTCAGCTAGTGTTTGTCCTTTTACTGCTTTCTGAGGAATGTAGAAAATTTCAAATTCTGACAAAAGAAGAGCCCATTTAGCGAGTCTCCCTGAGAGAACTGGTCTAGTCATGATATACTTGATCGGATCATCCCGAGAGAGGAGTCGAATTATATGTGACAACATGTAATGCCGCAGCTTCTTTGTTGCAAAGATGAGAGCTAGACACATCTTTTCGATGGGTGAGTAGTTTAACTCTGCCCCCACTAAAGTTCAACTCAAGTAGTAGAGCACATTTTCTTTATCATCGTGATTATCTTATGCGAGCAATGCCCCCAATGACTGTTCTTGTGCGCTGATGTAGAGGATTAATGGTTTTTCCGGGATAGGTGCTGCTAAAATCGGTGGTTTGAGAATGTACTCTGTGATACTCTTTAGAGCGTTCTTGCAAGCGTCATCCTAATGAAATATTGCATCTTTCTTCATCAACTTGTTGAAGGGGTGACATCGTCCTGCTAGATTTGAGATAAACCTCCGGATGTAAGCGAGACAACCTTGGAGACCTTTGAGCTCACGGATGTTCTTAGGCTGCGACATATTCTGGATGGCGTTGATCTTGGTTTGGTCAATCTCAATGTCGCGATGTCGAACAATGAACCCAAGAAACTTTCCTGAAGTGACTCCAAATGCACATTTTAGTGGGTTCATTTTTGGTTGGTATCTCCGAAGCCTGTCGAAGACATTGTGAAGGTCTTGGAGATGATCCGTTCTACTTTTTGATTTCACTACCAAATCATCGACGTAACATTCAACCTTCTTGTGTAGCATTTCATCGAAGATCTTTTGCATAGCACGTTGGTAGGTGACACCAGCATTCTTGAGTCCAAACGACATTACTCTGTAACTGTATATTCTCTTCAGTGTGTGAAAAGCTATGAACTCTTCATCCTTTGACGCCATCATGATTTGATTGTAGCCAAATGACCTGTCCATGAAGGAGAAGGCTTCATGCCCAATTGTCGCATCCACCATGAGTTCTGTGATTGGCAACAGGAAATCGTCTTTAGGGCATGCATTGTTCAAGTCACGAAAGTCGACGCACACTTGAATTTGCCCATTCTTCTTCTTGACTTGGCCTCAACTTGGCTCAATATATTTACTTATATATATATATATATATATATATATATATATATATTATTTTAGTTATATATTTTATATATATTACATCTATACTATAATATAAAGAAATAAGTGTCACATAACCTCCTTTTTTTGCTCTTCAATCTTCAACTCCAGGAATCCTATGAGTTCTATTTTAAATATGTCACATGACACTCTTCATTAATCTCAACTGTTAACTCTCTCTCTCTTTCATACATGTCGAGTTGATGAAGTTGCATATCGTGAGCTAGCTCCAACCCAATGATAAGAGATTGGTACTCCACCACATTGTTTGAACATAGTTCTATAAATGTAAAGACAAAAGGCAAGACTTCATTGTGTGGAGTAATGAAGACAACTCTCGCTCCCGCTGCATTTCTTCTAGCGGCACCATCAAAAAACATTCTCCAGGCTGGTAAGATCTCGTCATAGAATACCTCTTCATCAGGTATATCTTTGGATAGTTCCCACTCTGCCGGAATTGTGTGATCTACGAGATTGGTACTCCGCCACATAAAAATCAAAGTATCTTCTCTTCTCTCCCTTAAGTCCTTGATGGAGATCATAGTACCAAGCCAACTAGGCTTTTTAGCTGGGTACCTCTTGCATCAATAATGTTGATGAAGATCATTCAATAGTGAGGGCATTATGCCGTTCAAAGATCAAGCGCGTTAGGAATTTATGTTGGAGGTTTAAGATCCAAACTTTTTCGTGTTCCACTGTAAAAATCTCTCCTGTTAAGTGTAAGTTATATCTATTCCTTGTATTATCTATTTGTTATAATTGGGAGGATGTGAACTTATGCTGAAGGGCTGTGGAGAAGGAGTGGTCACAACTTTAATATTATTTAAATTGCAATTGATATTGAATGGTATGCCATGCTTGTTATGATAATTTAGTGAGGCTTCTCATTTTCAACCCAACAAAAAGGCCATAGGTTGCCTTTTCTTCTTTACTTTTTGGATTTGTATTATTTGTTGCTTGGAAAGTGTAAGGGATAAAATTCGTAATTTAATCTTGTGTTGTGGCAAAAAGCGTGTTTTCGGTGTTAACTATTGGATACGAGCTTATCTGTGTTTTTGAGTATGCATTCGTTACGTGTATAACAACGAACTCGTTGTGCTCCTCACAACGGGAATGTTGTTCTTTAGACAACGAACCCGTAGTCATCAAGGCGACGGTATCGTCCTCGTTGTGAACAACGAGCCCGCGTTTTATGTCGACAACGAGACCGACTTTTAGGAGTCAATCCTCAGGAGGCGATCATTTGTCTCTGACGTTAGGTGGAAAACACTGTCTTGACATTTATTACTAGTCACCTCAAGTGGGTTTTCGACCCATAAACCGACTTAGAAATTGTAGGCTCCCGCGTGTGCTGCGTTCGTCATCAAATATGTCTGACATATTTGGTGATATGTGGCAAGCTTATGGCATGGTTATCCAAGTCATCGATGGTCATCATGGGCATCCCAAGCTTAAACCTATAAATACCCCGGACTCCCAGTGCATCAGGATCAATAAGGGAATATCTGAACATAGTGCCTAAAAGTTCACCTGTGTTATAAACTCTCAGTATTTCAGTGCCTTTGTGATTTTATAAGTTACCTCCTTCTTCCTTTAACTGACTTTAGATCGGAGTTGTTTCAGGGTGCGAACTCGCCTCCTCTCCTTTTGTTGTTTTCAATTTTATTTTCAGGGACAAGTTATTTTAATTGCTCTACCAGCCTAGAAGCTATTGACGTGCCGAACCCGGGAAAAAATCCCTCACAGAAAGTATCTATATTTATGCTTTTGGAATGCTATCAATATTCAGACAAACTCAAAATGGTATGAAATTGGATAGCTAGCCTAACGTGGGCTTACTTGTCTCGATTTGGTCGTAGATTTTGTATTTGCAAACAGAATAAGGTATCCGGTTGAGAACGTATTAGCCCTGCAAGTTTAATTCTCACTTACTTCTGAATCTATGTTTAATTTCATGAATTAGTTATTACCTAGAATTTAGGATAGAATTGTCTTAGAATCAGACTCCATCCTTGCGCCTTGCGCGATTTAAAGGCCATTCTAAAAAATACAATTTAAAAAAAAAAAAAACCTAGTGCATGTTTGCTTATTTCCATGGCAGTATGCCAGCATAAACCTTTTTACACCCTACCTAGACTAGTCTGCACATTTACTTCCTTGTATGTGTGCATGCTTGTATGAAGTAAATTTCCTTATTGAAACTACGTGTGGCTTCATCCCTACCTTTAGGTACAATAGAGACAACCTTACATGGGTTCAGCTACCTTAGGATAGAAACTTAGTTAGCTTTGGTTTTATTTGAGTTAACACATTTAATTACAATAAATTTAGTATGATCTTTCTTTGCTTAGTTGTTATTGCCATGATATGCATCACTTATCAAGTTTAGAAGATAGCATGATTTTAAATTTGTTTGTTTCTAATCTCTGTTTCATTACCTAATTAGGGTTTAGGGACTCAGTAACCACCATTGGTTTAGTTAGGGGTGCCTAACACATTCTTATAAATCAACCGAATCTCTTACTTAGATCTCAACTCTAGACCTTGTATTATCCATTTGATTTTGGGTTTCTATTTTTCCTTACAAATTAATTAGGGGTCAACTCTGCCTTTAGGATATTTAGCACTATTCCATTTTAAGGGCCTGATTGTCTCTAGCAAAGCCAGAAATCCCTCTCGGGCAACCATAGAATAGGGGATATGTGGCGTTAAAAAGGGGAGAAGCCATTTCATTTTCTCCCCATGATTTTGACTTCTCCTCACTTGATATCTCTCCCCCTTTATCTCAACACCTTATCCCCATGTGTCATATTGTGTGTGGAGGGCCCAAGATTTTGACTTCTCCACCACTTGTCCCTTATTCTATGGTTGCCCAGACAAGGGGTTTCTGCCTTCGCCACAGACAATTCGAGGACCATTTTAAGTATTTCTATCTAATTTATAATAATAATAGTAGTAAATTGTCTTACCGACCTCACCCCTACTCTTCAATTGAGTTCTTGTTCATTTTTATTTAAATAAAGGGAAAAAAATACTTTACACACGAGCCTTTCCTAATGGGGAGTGCTCATCCAATGAGGGAACGTAATGTGTAAAGCGAGTTATTCTCTTGGTTAATCATTCTAATCTTAGTTAAAGTTATTAATACTTGTTGGCCAAAGGTTAATGCTTACCCAATTAGGGTTTAAGAAATTTAAAAAAAAAGTATTTTCAGTTTTACATTTGGCAATCGGGGATTGCATACTAACGGCTAACGCGCTTGCGAAGAGAAGCGAACCCCTTTAATAAATAGATTATATATGAACAGAAGGGTATTTCTGTCAACTGAACTTTTCTTGTAAGTCTCAAGAATGTTAACCATACTTTTAACATTCTAACAAAATTTCCTTACTGTGATCTATGAAGCGACAAGTAACCTTGTTTTAGGGGGTTACTTTACCTCAAGTTGAAAGTTGAAACTACTTTAACCTTATTTGAAGTAAATAATTTAACAATTGACATATCTGTGTGTTAAAGAGAAAGAAAGTCTGAGAGTATGGTTATCACTCCTCTTCCCAAAATACCCCTGTCAACGGCAGTTTTTGAGTTATTTCTTCAACCGTAGCTATTGCTCATACTATTTTCTTAAAATGCGTCGATTGAGACTGGTCTAACGGCAATCGAGACCATTTGCAACGGTATTTTAAGACATCCAAAAACTTAGCTCTCGGGATAATTATTTTGTGAAAGCTTTTCCATCTTAAGGTACAATTATGCGATTCAAGTTAAATAACTTAAATTATGTTAATTTAAATTTTTAACTAACATAATTCAAGTTATTTTACTTGAACAAATTAATTTTTATAGAGCACTCAAGTAACTTAATTCCACCAAAATAACATGATTTAGGTTATTTTAACCGATTCATGAATTGAGTTTTGTGGGATCAACAAGTAATGGGAACATTAGGGCATCCTAAAAAATTGGATGCCTTAGAATCCCGCCAAGTTGCCCCGTGACCGGGCAGTCTCAATATCTTTGTCCTTTTTTTTAATAAAATAAAAAATATGGGACATAGAGTAGGAAGAATGGTTTAGGCTGAGATCGAATCATATCAAATTGCGATTGAATTCAGGGAGACTTCCACCGCACCCATAGGTCAACACTTACCCCTTTAATCCCTATTATCTATGATTAAGATTCTCTAAACTGTATTGTTCAATAATCTAAGGCCTTAGTTGTTTGAAAAAAATATTAACCTTAAAGATTAAAATTTTCTAATCAGGGTTAAATTTTTTTTCAAAAAAAAAGGTTAGATTATTAAATACTAAGGGTTAGAGAATTTTAACCATAGGGGTTAAAGGGGACACGTGGTGACCTGTGAGTGCGATTGACTCGTCTAGGCCTGTATAACAGAGGCTCTTCCTTAAATATCAGGAAAGACGAACACCAGACGAGTGAGAAACAGCTAAGTTGTTAGTACTCTAGGATGCGCAAAGATGTAGATTTTGATCCTCTTTCGGATATTGGGATTCTCCCTTGGAGAAATTGGGGTTCTGGTGATAATGGGGGGTCGGATTTTGGAAACATATGCGTTTTCCAGCACATTTTGACAATTTTCAAGCCCATCTTTGCCAGAAAATCCATATTTTTCTTGTTCTGAAACATCATGTAAATCATTGTTTATTTGCTGTTTCAGGCACTCTATGGAAACTCAACAACATGTTCAAGTTCACATGTATATGATAGTGGGGATTCAGTCCATCATGCTCTTCGCTAGCGTTGCTGCTTGCGCTCATAGTTCTTCCTTCTCCTCGAGCCAGGTCAGTGAATTACAATGCTTGCTTCTCTGCACATTATTTGGAAGAAACTGTTTCTGTAATGCATCTTTCTCATTAATTCTTGGCACTTTCTTTGGTTATCTTATTTGAGGTATTTCAATTTAGAATTAGTCTTTAGTGGAAATCATCTATTCATTCATTCTGGTATGCTAACTTCCATGGATGGCAGAGTCTTGCTTCTCCACAATTTTAGTGGTGTGTGTGCTCATTGGTCTGGATTGGATTGTTCATATACTAGGCGCTGTTATGTGCTTCTTTCCCTTTCCAAATAAAAAAAGGAGAAATTAAACGAGAAGGGGATAGAATTAGATCTCATTAGAGGGAGATCTATGCCTATTGGGCTCATTCGAGTGAGTCCAACACCTCCCAAATCTCTCTTCCGAAAGAAACTCATCTTCCTTCATTTATTCTCGAAAATAAAAGGATTACGACTCTTAAATAGATACATAAATAAGTTACGAGGCTATAAATATTTTGAGGATGAGTGGTTTCTGGGGGTATGATTGTGTTATTTCCTGTGACTAGTTTCTTCTCTCTTACTGCTTTGCAATTGTGTATTTTTTTCCAGTTCGTATTCCTTGTGAACCGTCTTTTTGCTTTGTAATCCTTTTTTTGCCATCTTATATATATATATATATATACAAATAATAAAAAAATGAGGCCTTAAATACATGTCAAGGGGTCACCCTACATTCTTTTGTTTAATAAAGAATTATTTTGTTCTTGAACGACATTCTTACGAGTGTGGTTAAGCCTTTTGGTGGTGTTGATTCCATCAAGCCCTTCGTGCCAATTCCACACGCTTATCTCTCTTCTTTTTCTTCTCCTAATATTTCTTCGTAATTTCTCATTTATATTAAGTGATACATGCTTCAAATGATCTTGGTTGGTTTTCATAGCTTGCATGCTGCGCCAGATTTGGTACTAGAACAAGTTCTCTATCTTGGGAATATTAATTTTGACTGACCTCTAAGGATATATCCATTATGATTTTGCGAGCATGGTTCAAAATATCGGTATCGATTACCGTATCAGTAAGTCTAAAAAAGGATACGTATAGACACATTGAACCGTATGGTATGGATACTGTGACGCCCCGAACTCACGCCTAAGGAATCAAGTTCCGAGATGCGTGCCTGTTCGTCATAGCCACGCATGCGGAAGACTTTACCCGCGAAAATACGGGAATTTTGAACTTTTCTTATGAGCTTACATAAGCAATAACAATTGGTCATCACAATAACCCATCATAAGCAAATGTGATACATCACTGGTTACATTAGTCCTTACTTTGGCGCCGCAACTGCGCCGGAACAATTTCCAGACTCTATCAAGCATAGCTTCTTGCCAATCTACAATCGCTCCAGAATCTGAAGACATAAGATGAAGGAGTGAGCCATAGAGCCCAACAAAATCCACAGCCCATCTAAACTATTTTCCACATATTAACATTCATCAATAATGATATAGTAGTACAATACAATTCTCATATTATAATAATATGCAGAATAATAGTATCGTAATTCGTGACCCGAGGTCAATCAGGGCTATCTCACCCTATTCGAGGTTCCCAACCTCCAAGTTGTCAAATTCATCCAGTCATTGTCCACGACACCAGGTTACCGTTTCAAATAACTGCTCACGCTTTATCCTTGAGTCCACAGACTCGATCGACTGGGCCTTCGCCCGTGTACAACCTCTATCCATGAGTCCACATACTCAATTATCAACCAATCGGGACTTCTCTCGATTATAACCAATCATTGGGTATGTCGACCCAATTAATCCTTCAATCATCATATTCTACACATAACCTGGGTCCTCACCCGATAACTGCCAGGAACAATACTTCTGACACATCACACTCTGTCAGGAACAACACCTCTGACATATCACACTCTGTCAGGAACCACACCTCTGACACTTTATATTTTCCCCCTATGGAAACACCGACACACACACAACCACATTTGTTAGAAAACACATCTGATTGCCAGGATACACATCTGATTACCAGGATACACATCTGATCAGTCAGGATACACATCTGATAGTCAGGAAACCCATCCAACCTGTCAGAAAAATGAAACTCATCTGACAAGCCAGAGACGCACCTCTGACTAACAGGAAACACCTGACCATCAGGAAACACCTGTCTATCAGGTATACATCTAACATATCACTCTGTCAGGCATAATACCTCTAACATGACACCCTTGTTAGGAAACACATCTGATTACCAGGAACACATCTAACCTACCAGGAATAACACATCTGGCATGCCAGGAACACCCATCTAATAACCAGGAAACATCTCAGACATCAAATCCTATCAGTCACAACACCTCTGACATATTACTTTCTATTTTTTCCTCTGTGGGAACACCAACACACACAACCACATTTGTCAGGTAACACATCTGATCACCAGGATACACATCTAATTGTCAGGATACACATTTGATCAACCAGGATACACATCTGATAGCCAGGAAACTCATCCAACCTGTCAGGAAAATGAAACCATCTGACAAGTCAGGGATGCACCTCTGACTAACAGGAAACACCTGACCACCAGGAAACACCTGTCTATTAGGTACACATCTGACATATCACTCTATCAGGCATAACACCTCTGACATGACACCCTTGTCAGGAAACACATCTGATTGTCAGGAACACATCTGACCTGCCAGGAATAACACATCTGACATGCTAGGAACACCCATCTGATAACCAGGAAACACCTCTGACATCAAATCATACACCTCTGACATCAAATCCTGTCTGGCAAAACACATCTGACATTAACCTCTGTAAGGCATAACACCTCTGACATTAACCTCTGCCAGGCATAACACCTCTGACATTAACCTCTGCCAGGCACAACACCTCTGACATCAAATCTTGTCAGGCACAACACCTCTGACATCAAATCCTGTCAGGCATAACACATCTGACATTAACCTCTGTCAGGCACAACACCTCCGACATCAAATCCTATCAGGCACAACACCTCTGACAGCTACTATCATATATCATCACAACCTCTGTTGGGTGCATACCTGCCGACATAGGCCAATGCCCCCTCAGGGTGACATCATTGAGTTCGTAAACTCAATACATCACTGGGTCCATAGACCCCAAATCCAACCTTGAGCCCATGGCCCAATGCCGTCCTAACTCTCCCGACTATCAGTCACGGAAGGACCCGGGCTCATAATAGATGTTGCCTCTCCGGACCTAACCAAAGAGGGACCACAGACAGCATTTCACGTAGGTTAGGTTTTCTAACCATACGAAATCCCCAATTATTCAAGCCCTGCTTGAATAATTGAACCAGTTGGGCCTCACGCCCGTGTACCAAGTCCAATGGTATACCGTTCCGATGTGGAACATTACCCGGCCGATGGACCATTCCATCGCCTTACCATGTTCCAACAACATCACATCATACACAAAGGTTGTCCCGATGTGAGACTTTTACCAGGCCAATGGACCTACCATTGCCTTAAAACAAACATCACATCATACAAGAGTAGTTCCGATAGGGAACTTAACCAGGCCAATGGACCCTACCATTGCCTTACAAT
The DNA here is from genome assembly GCA_015143295.1 of Tetracentron sinense. Taxonomy (NCBI): domain Eukaryota; kingdom Viridiplantae; phylum Streptophyta; class Magnoliopsida; order Trochodendrales; family Trochodendraceae; genus Tetracentron; species Tetracentron sinense. The sequence goes on from CM026571.1 coordinate 23,646,499, forward strand.
GTCAAAATCATATCACATCACACATATAGAAGCCCAGTCAGGCTCTCATAACTTCCTGCGATGCGATCGCACTTCTCCTGCGATCTATCGCAAATCACACTGAGCCTAAATTCCGAGCTAGAAACAGCCCGAAACCGAGGGTTCCATCCCTCTTCTCCATTTTTACTCTTATCCATCCCATCCATACATCATTCATAAGGTCTCCGACCTTTTTTTTCATCCACACATAATATCATCTAACCATTCCACATAATTAAAGTAGCTTAAAGAAGGGAAAAGAGAAGAGATGGAGAGGGATTTTACTTCTTTGGCGCTTTTCGAGATGTCTAGGGGCAAAACGAACACTACCAACACGTTCGAGAAAAAGATCAATGCCCAAGGTGAAGCTCCTCGCCTTCAAACCTGATTTTTCACAAATTTAACAAATACTTAACTAATCAACCTCAGTTAAGGACCCATAACATATAATTTTATTCTATTAAAATTCCGGGTCGTTACAATCTCCCCTCCTTACAAAAATTTCGTCCTCGAAATTTGATGAACCTGTATCTTCCAATAGTAGAGGGTACCTTATACCCTACCGCCAATTTCACCATAAGGTTATGAGAGTTCTATTTAGTCAAGTAGCATTTCATTCTCATATGCACTTAAACACATTACAAAATATATCAATTCTATTTAAAAAAAACTTTTGAGTTTTTACATACATATTAGCAAGGATAAACTACAAACCATACAAAAAATACATCATGACAATGCCTACTATGACAAAACAAAAGTGTCTAAAGTCTATCTCTAATGAAGTCCTCATTGTGTTGGACTTCTTCTTGTGACATTGCGAAGACATGACCCTTTTTGTCCTCGCCTGACTTTTGCTTCAAATCAGGGTAATCCCTTTTTATGTGGCCCGGTTTGCCGCACTGATAGCAAACCCTAGCTTTATAAGCTTCAGTACGCTAGTCTCGATCACCACGTCCAAAATTTGTTGTTTTTGTTCCTTCTGAAGCATTTTCTCTACGAAAATTTTCAAATTTTCTTTTCTTATTGTTATCCTCTGAACTCTCTTTTTCCATTAGTCCTTCAGCTGGCCTCTTTTCTCTGATGGCCAACGATTCTTGTAATTCTATATGTACTTTTTCAATTCTCAGAGCTCGATCTAGAATTTCTGAGAACGAAGTAAACCTTTGAACTGCCAATTTTCCTTTGATTGCTAGCTTTAATCCATCCTCGAACTTGTCGACTCTCCATTGTTCATCATCAACAAGCCTTTGTGCAAATCGGGAGAGCTGGTTGAACTTCTGTTCATATTCGCTGACTGACTTATTGCCTTGAGTCAGCTGAAGGAATTCCATCTTCTTTGTCTTCCTCATGGAGATCGAAAAATACTTCTGATAAAACAATTCCACAAATTTTTCCCAGGAGATAGGCTTTTGATCGTCTGAAATTTTCCTTTCAACAGGTGTCCACCAATGCTCAGCCTCTCCTGCAAACATGAATATTACTAACTCTGGCTTAACCTCTTCTGGGCACATCATCGCTCGAAATATCTTTTCGAGCTCTCAAATCCAGTTTTGTTTTCGGCCACTAATGGATCGGAGGCACCAGAGAATGAGTTTGGTTTAAGTTTTCTGAACTTCTCAAGTATACCGTTCTAGATTAATAGAGACACGACTTCCACTCTGTTGCCGTTGGATCAATTCGGTTAGAGCAGTGATGGCCTCAAATGCTCCTGCCAGAGTACTTCCAGGTGCTCGTCTCTGCGGCATCGTATTCCTATTACGAAAATAACAACATTTTACTATCTCGTAATAGGGACATCAAAATCAAAATGACATCCAAAGACATCAAAAAATATTTCACTCATCTATCCTACTTAGGCTAATAATGTTTAATTCCCTTTTTGGCATAGTAAGATTTCCTCTTACACTCTCCTGGAGATGATCTATATCCCCAACTTTCACTCCTAACAGTATACACACGGTTTCAAATCATCATTTAATTCGAAACCGGCAGTGTACGATGGTCCTAATTGAGTCTAATATACAATTAGACCCTACAACTAATACGATTTGTTATGATGGTTATTGCTTTTAGCTCTGATACTAACTGTGACGCCCCGAACCCGTGCCTAAGGAATCAAGTTCCGAGACGCGTGCCCGTTCGTCATAACCATGCATGCGGAAGACTTTACCCGCGAAAATACGGAAATTTTGAACTTTTCTTATAAGCTTACATAAGCAATAACAACTGGTCATCACAATAACCCATCATAAGCAAATGTGATACTTCAATGGTTACAGTAGTCCTTACTTTGGCGCCGCAACTGCGCCGGAACACTTTCCAGACTCTATCAAGCATAGCTTCTTGTCAATCTACAATTGCTCCATAATCTGAAGACATAAGATGAAGGAGTGAGCCATAGAGCCCAACAAAATCCACAGCCCATCTAAACTATTTTCCACATAATAACATTCATCAATAATGATATAGTAGTACAATACAATTCTCATATTATAATAATATGCAGAATAATAGTATCGTAATTCGTGACCCGAGGTCAATCAGGGCTATCTCACCATATTCGAGGTTCCCAACCTCCAAGTTGTTAAATTCATCCAGTCATTGTCCACGACACCAGGTTACCGTTTCAAATAACTGCTCACGCTTTATCCTTGAGTCCACAGACTCGATCGACTGGGCCTTCGCTCGTGTACAACCTCTATCCATGAGTCCACAGACTCAATTATCAACCAATCGGGACTTGTCCCGATTATAACCAATCATTGAGTATGTCGACCCAATTAATCCTTAAATCATCATATTTTACACATAACCCGGGTCTTCACCCGATAACTGCCAGGAACAATACTTCTGAAACATCACACTCTATCAGGAACAACACCTCTAACATATCACACTCTGTCAGGAACCACACCTCTGACACTTACTTTATATTTTTCCCCTATGGGAACATCGACACACACAGAACCACATTTGTCAGGAAACACATCTGATTGCCAGGATATACATCTGATAGCCAGGAAACCCATCCAACCTGTCAGGAAAATGAGACTCATCTGACAAGCCAGGGACGCACCTCTGACTAATAGGAAACACCTGACCACAAGGAAACACCTGACCATCAAGAAACACTTGTCTATCAGGTATACATCTAACATATCACTCTGTCAGGCATAATACCTCTGACATGAGATTACCAGGAACACATCTGACCTGCCAGGAATAACACATCTGACATGCCAAGAACAACCATCTAATAACCAGGAAACACCTCTGACATCAAATCCTGTCAGGCACAACACCTCTGACATATTACTTTCTATTTTTTCCTCTGTGGGAACACCAACACACACAACCACATTTGTCAGGAAACACATCTGATTGTCAGGATACACATCTGATCAGTCAGGATACACATCTGATAGCCAGGAAACCCATCCAACCTGTCAAGAAAATGAAACTCATCTGACAAGTCAGGGACGCACCTCTGACTAACAGGAAACACCTGACCACCAGGAAACACATGACCATCAGAAAACACCTGTCTATCAGATACACATTTGACATATCACCCTATTAGGCATAATACCTCTGACATGAAACCCTTGTCAGGAAACACATCTGATTACCAGGAACACATCTGACCTGCCAGGAATAACACATCTGACATACCAAGAACACCCATCTAATAACCAGGAAACACCTCTGACATCAAATCCTACACCTCTGACATCAAATCCTGTCTGGAAAAACACATCTGACATTAACCTCTGTCAGGCATAACACCTCTGACATCAGATCATGTCAGGCACAACATCTCTAACATCAAATCTTGTCAGGCAAAACACATCTGACATTAACCTCTGTCAGGCACAACACCTCTGACAGCTACTATCATATATCATCACAACCTCTGTTGGGTGCATACCTGCCGACATAGGCCAATGCCCCCTCAGGGTAACATCATTGAGTTCGTAAACTCAATACATCACTAGGTCCATAGACCCCAAATCCAACCTTGAGCCCATGGCCCAATGCCGTCCTAACTCTCCCGACTATCAGTCACGGAAGGACCCGGACTCATAATAGATACCGCCTCTCCGGACCTAGCCAAAGAGGGACCACAGACAGCATTTCACGTAGGTTAGGTTTTCTAACCATAGGAAATCCCCAATTATTCAAGCCCTGCTTGAATAATTGAACCAGTTAGGCCTCACGCCCGTGTACCAAGTCCAATGGTATACCGTTCCGATGTGGAACATTACCCGGGTGATGGACCATTCCATCGCCTTACCATGTTCCAACAACATCACATCATATACAAAGGTTGTCCCGAGGTGGGACTTTTACCAGGCCAATGGACCTACCATTGCCTTAAAACAAACATCACATCATACAAGAGTAGTTCCGATAGGGAACTTAACCAGGCCAATGGACCCTACCATTGCCTTACAAGGTCAAAATCATATCACATCACACATATAGAAGCTCAGTCAAGCTCTCATAACTTCCTGCGATGCGATCGCACTTCTCCTACGATCTATCGCAAATCACACTGAGCCTAAATTCCGAGCTAGAAATAGCCCGAAACCGAGGGTTCCATCTCTCTGCTCCATTTTTACTCTTATCCATCCCATCCATACATCATTCATAAGGTCTCCGACCTTTTTTTTCATCCACACATAATATCATCTAACCATTCCACATAATTAAAGTAGCTTAAAGAAGGGAAAAGAGAAGAGATGGAGAAGGATTTTACTTCTTTCCCGCTTTTCGAGATGTCTAGGGGCGAAACAAACACTGCCAATCGGGAAAAAGATCAACACCCAAGGTGAAGCTCATCGCCTTCAAACCTGATTTTTCACAAATTTAACAAATACTTAACTAATCAACCTCAGTTAAGGACCCATAACGTATAATTTTATTCTATTAAAATTCCGGGTCGTTACAGATACAGCGGAAAAAAACATGATACGCTAAAAAAATGTTTGGATACGTAATGAAAAACTTGAATACCTTTCATAAAATTTCTTTTAATGCAAATATAAGCTATTAACAAACTAAATGAAGGTCTCTAATTATGTTTATAACTATACATATGAGAATTGAGAATTTTATAAGTTAAAAAAAGCGTGCATGCTGTGCTGATGAGAATGTATAAAAATACAAACCATAGTCACTTAGCTAAGTATAAGAAAAATAATTTAAATATAAAAATCTTACATTCAATGAGTTAAATAAGAATACATTGAATTACAACCATATATTTTAAGCTTAATGTAAGTCTTTTAATGTTGAACTGTTACATTGTTAGTTGTTAAAGGCATCACCTTGCTGGGCTCAGGCGTCTGGCCGCCGCAGGCAATCATTATTATAAATTTGATATATGTTATTTTTTTTTATTGTTTAAATATATAAAAGTTACTTTAATTGAATATAGTAGTTTGATAAACAAAAAAATATGTTATTTTATATACTTTTAATGTCTTTTACCATATAATATGTTAGTTGATTTTTTAACCTTGTAGATGAAAATATTTTTTTAAACTAAGGTATGAGACTTTTTTTGCCAAAATTTTGGGTTTTTGGTAATCTTTGATATAATAAAGTTTATGAAATTTTGATATTTGAGAAATACCTTATTATTTGAAAGTTGAAATTTTGACCAAGTCCCTAAAAGATGTGAAAAAAATGATTTTGTTCTTGAATTGAAAGTTGATTTTTTATTCTTCAGTAATTTGGATCAAGATAATTTTTATTGAATATAAATGAGGGATTACCTTGTTTTCATATTAATATCTTAAGTAAATGAAAATAATATTAATTTAAAAAATTAAATAATATTTTATATAAATAAGTTGTTCGTATTGAGCCTATATCGGTCTGATACAGGGAGTATTTTTTTTCAGCGTACCAGTGAATTGGGTAGCTCCAAATAGGATACGTATCGGCCCATATCGGTCGATACGTATCGATATTTTAAACCATGTTTGCGAGAAGGATTTCTTTTCATTTCCTTGAACCGTCATGTTGTGTGTTAGGGTTTTTCTCCCTACTCGTTGCAATAATACTCCTAGAGAGGTTTTTTACCTCTTCTGCATTCACCAACACCTCACTCACGACCGATCATTTCTAATGTGAGTTTCCTCGATGAGCCGAGCTTGAACACAACCCTGCTCGGCTTGAACGCAACCCCTTATATTTCATTGGGCATATACCGCACGATGATGGTTTAGACACAGTGGTGTCATCATGTCTGGACTACTTATAATGTATCACTCTGCTCAATTCCTGATCCCATAATGATAGAGTATGACTGACATGAAACTCAATGTGGTATTGAGCTTCTATCATGTATGTAATTTGATTTGTGAATATAAGGGGTTTATGTATTTTCATATTTTTGATTTATGAATGCAAGTGAGTTTCCATCACTTAGTTAAGTAACTATGGTTTGTATTTTCATACATATTTATCAACGCACATGCTTTTTTTAACTTATAAAATTGTTAACTCTCATATGTATAATTATAAATGTAGTTGGAGACTTTCATTTAGTTTGTTTTTAGCTTATATTTGCATTAAAAGAGGTTTTATGTAAGGTATCCAAGTTTTTCCTTGCGTATCCAAGCTTTTTTTAGCATATCCTGAATTTGTTTGCTGTATTCAACTGATATGTTACCGATACGCCGATACGTATCCTATTTTGGACTTACCGATACGGCAACCGATACTGATATTTTGAACCATGGTCCTGACTCATGAGAAGAGGACCCCAGGGTCCTCTTCTAAGATTGTTTAACCCTAAGGGGTGAGTGAATCCTAACCACTGTTGATGGATGGTAAAAAGGTGTCATGGACCAATGGGATCCCGAGGTCAGCTTCTAAGTTGACCCTGAGGTCCGTTTTCCATTTCCCTATATTTATCTAGTAAAAAGAAGGGAACGAGCTCCAAAATTCAAGCATAAAATAAAATATTCTGTTCAAGAAATTATTAAGTATGTGTCTATTTATTGCATGTGTACATATAATAAATGAAATAAACTTTACTAGTATTATTTAGCTTGATTCCTACTTAAAAATTTGGGGCCAGTTTGGATTGTAGGAATCAAGGGGTGGGAATTATAATTGCAAGATAGGAATTCCAATTTACGTGAGAATTGAAATAATGTCAATTTCTTACATTTTTTGGAAATTATAATATTCACATATGAGGTGGATATTGCAATTCACATATGCATGAGAATTGACACAAATCCCTTACAACTTGACTATCCTTCTTTATTGACCTTCCTAGATTATTTCATATTTTCAAATAAGTATTTTTATAAAAATAGTTTTCATTCTAATCTTTTTATTGGTTATTAAATAAATTCTTATATAAATATTCATTTGATTTATTAATATTTAGTTAAACTTATATATTTTTTGAAAAAGTAAATACATGCTGTATAAATCTTTAAATACAGTGTTTTTTTTTTTTAAATCCACAAATATTTTTTTCTGCTTAAATTAATTTTTAAAATTTACTTATATATTCTATATAGTTTTTAATTATACTCCATATCTTTACTTTTTTAAAAATAAAACTTTTAATCAATACATTTTATAAAACTAACATTCATTATATAATAAGAACGCCTTTTTCATGTTAAGAAGTATTTTGGAACAACTAGTGTATAAATTAAAACTCATTCAAATGGTGAGTCTAATTGATTGTGTCCCAAACCATTTTTATGATTATCTAACAATATAATTATTTATCTTATATGTAAAGTAGATTTTCAGGCATTTTTCTTATATGTAAAGTAGCTTTTTTATGCATCCAAACAGTGAACTTGAAATTAAAAGCTTATTTCCAAAAAATTTCAAAGTTTCAAGACTCTCAACCAAACAGTAGATTTCCAATACACAGGTTTTCCAATTTATAGATATTGCAATGACTCTCTGTTTGAATTCATGGATGTTTCAATTCCTGCGATCCAGATAAACTCTTAGCTTCAACCTAAATACCACAATTTTGAATTTGTAGTGATAATCTAATTATCAAAAACCTGAATTAAGAAACTTAGACCAAACTTCTTCAGTAATCCTGCGACTAATATTTGAACTCACTTTTGAGGATTAAAAGACAAACTCTCGACAAGTATGCAGAAATAACTACCGTAGATCACTAGGCCTTAAAAAGAGACTTCTGAAACAAATTTAAGACCATCTGAGATGGATGCCCAGAAGAAAGTTATTCTTCTTCGAGTTCTCTGCATTCAATTCTGGTCTTCCTTCAGTATATATGATCTGTTGAACTCACTGACTTGTTTATAAATTTTTTCTCATTAATTCAAAATGTAATTCACAAGGAATATTTGAATAAGAAATGCTGGATTGAGCACTTACAAATGTATAGACAGGCTGGTCTATCACGTAAGAATACTCATGGCACATCATGTAAGGAAAGGGAGTAGGGGTGTCTCCACCTGTTGATGGTCTAACCTCAGATATCTCCTACTTAGAAACTGACATGATGGATTAGATAGAATAGATGGTTATGTGAATAGAATTAGTTCAAATTTATTCGTAGGAGACTTTCAAAGATGGACCCATCAAATGGTGAATCCCACCCCTTATATGCAGGTATTCTGATATTTTGTTGTTAGAATGTCCTTGTGGTCTACTCATTCGATACCAACCCATATCTTTGATATCCTTAAGGATAACATGATGGCTTTAACTATTATTGAGAAGATGAATCGTCCTTAAATATTGTAAAAGACCCCTTGTTATGTATGTTAGGCATCATTTTCCTCTATTTAACCATTTTAATCTCTTATTTCCTCCTTTAATTTTCAGGTGGGCAGGTGTAATTTGAATTTTGATTGCAAGAGCAACCCAGATATCAGCTCTTTGTCATGCTCTCAGAAATATCTTATGGAATATTGCTTTGCTTTGAAAAACATGGTAGCCTGCTTGAGTCAGATTTCCAAAAATCTTTAGAACATGAACTTCCCCTTGATTCCTGCAAAGGGTCGCCGGATAATCTGAATCCTGTGCTAAAACTATCAGTCTTGCAACGCCGTTTGATTGGTGAAGGTGCTCATCAGCGTTTGTTTTCCTCCTTCAAGTTTAACGTCCAGCTAGAGGCCTTGTCTGAGCTACATACACACTTTTGCGAAGCCGTAATGATCGAAAGACTGCCCTCTGGAATCTTTGCAGACCCATTTGAACTACGACATCTTGTTCAACATGGCGGTGAGAGACTTTCTGATTATCCTTGAAGCAAGGTTTATGGGCTTTTTCTTCTCTCAGGGTTTTAACTTGGAACCATTTATTGAAGTCTTCATTGATGCTGCTGTTTTTGGTGACACAAATTTGGAGTTGCCATCTGCTCTTTCCAACTGATCAGTTGTTGAGGTTCACACGGATATTGGTCCCAATATTTTATCAAGGAACAAGAAAGGAATGGAAGTCAACATAGAGCTTCCTTTGAGTTTGAAATGGAATTCCTGACATGTGAAAAGATATTTCTGAAAAGGAAAACAGTCCGATGAACATTCGATGAGAAATCAGCTGAGAGTCATTTCTGGCTAATATGAGTACATGCAAACCACATTAATTGTCCATGACCGCTTGGATGCATGGCCACCAATTTAGAGTTTGAGAATTTTTCGATGAAGGGGACATCCAGAAAAAATCAGCAGAATTTGGGGAAAAACCGAAAGAATTTGGGAAAATAAAAAATTAGACTAGTTGCGAAAACTTATAAATAGTAATTCAGATATTAGGTATTTATTCATGATTTATTTCATGAGGTCGCAAATAATTCGCGTATAATTTGCAACTTTTCCAAAAAGGCGCAATTTTTTTCAAAAGGTAGATAATAGGTTCTGAATTAATCGTTTTGATTTATTCACGACTTGAAAAGAGCACAAAATTTTGTTACTATGCTTGGATGGGTTAGGCTCCTAAATCATAACACTCAAAATCCTATTTATCAGATCAAATGATCAATTTACAGTTTTACACTTTTTTGAACTTTGTGCTTAATGTTGTAGCCTTTCAAAATGAAGCATCTAAGTCAATTGGTAAGACCATGTAATCGGTTTATGCGCTATTTGTAAGTGTTGATTTTATCAATTAAACCCTCTTTTGTGACAAAAACATGTAGAGACTGGACAGATAATTGCCTACTATGCCATTTTCTAAATAGTACAAGACTAACTAAAAAATTATCCCATTTTGCTATCACCCTGAGACTCTTTAATTTTCTAAACCACGCTATATGAATTGGTAGTCTCCTGGATCTTGAACCTTGCAAACAATGTCGAATCCTGTATCCTCCTACTAATTGGCTTGTATTACTCATTACTCCATATCGTTTTCTATGTTAGATACTTCAATTTTGACTAAAAACTGTCATATTTGTGCTGTATCGTGGTCTTGTCCTTGATTTAGTAACATACTCTGTTGGAATACATTTCTTGTAACAGACACCTCTTTAGTTTCCTAAACCATGACTTTTCAAGTGGACCAATGAGATTTCACTTGGACCTTCTTTTGTACACTATTGATGATTCAAGTCAGGGAATTGTTGTATAATGTAATGGGCCCATGGCCCTTTGCTCTCTTGTTAGCTCTATTTTTATGTCTTCTCTTGTATGTGGGCCTTGGGCCCACACTTTGTATTCCCCAAGTGATATAAATATCATTGAGATGAGTAATCCCTAGATAACACATTCTCTCTTTTCCATTTCTTCTTCTTTCTCTTCTTCTCACTCTCTCAAACCCTAACTAGCAAACCCTACTAATCTACTTGGTATCAGAGCATCAAAGAGGGAAAGAGGAGTTTGGTTAAATAAAAAAAACTCAACAAACCAAAAAATGAGGACAACAATGTTGCAGTCGTATGGCTGCCATCAACCGTACGGCTCAGGCATCCCATGAGGGTGGTTTGAAGGTACTTTCTTAAAGAACTCAATTTTAGGGAATTTTGAACCCTATTTCATCTTATTTGGATCAATATTGAAGAATTTACAATGATTTAAAAATAAATAAAGAAACATTCTGGAATGGGCCCTTTTTTACATTGATTATTGGTCAAGTTTGGACCCCTTTTTTATGTGAACATTCCAAAACAAGTTTAGGTTCAGTCCGTTGAGATTTGAAGGAGTTACGAATTTGTTTTGGGCTCTCTAGGTACCATTTTTTGCATATGGCTGTGGGTTTGAAGGCACCTATAACAACCACTGAGTTAGCTTCATTTGATGTTCTTAAAGGTCTATGGATAGTTTGCTTGTTGTATTTAAGGTCCGTGTGCAAAGTATAACCTTATTTATGTTGGAGTTTGAAGATTAAGATTAGAGGTGTGACTCCTTTCGTACCTTGTGAGTGAAGGTGTGTCTCCATTGCTTTGGGCTACCTTGTTGTGTGATTGCCTTGTGAGTGTTTGACAAAAAAAATGACTATGGCCGACGAATCTCAATCCCCGGAAATGGAAATGAATGTAGTACCCACACGTGTTGTAATGGATCATGAGGGGTCAAATAATGACAACCCTCACCTACAAATCACCTCAAAGAAACTTGATGGTGAGAACTATGTTTATTGGGCAAAATATGTGGAAATGTATGTTATTGCTAAAGGCAAGTTGGGTTACCTCCTTGGAGAGATAGTAGAGCCCGCCAAGTTGGATCCTAAACATGCCAAATGGACTCAAGACAACTTGATTGTGATGTCTTGGTTAACTAACTCTGTGAAACCTCATATCAATCGAGGTTTGGTGTTCTTGAAGACCGTGAACGATGTGTGGGACACTCTATCTCAAACCTACTCCAAAGTGGGCAACTTTGCCCAACTTTATAAACTCCAACGGGATATCTCCCAAACTCGTCAGGGGGAGATGTCATTGGCCATGTACTATGGGAAGTTGAAGGGGAAATAGGAAGAATTTGATCACTACTCCGACTTCAAACCTAGTTGTACTGTTAATGCTGTTGTTTTCAAGAAATGGGTTGAATGGATACAAATCTTTGAGTTCCTCACTGGATTGAACCAGGATTATGAGAATGCTAGATCACAGATCGTTGGTCGGGATCCTTTGCCTAACACTCTTAGTCGTGTTTATGCCTACATCTAGAGTAAAGCAAGTAGGCGAGATGTGATGAGACCTAGCATGGTCACTGCACCGCCTGAGAGGATTGCTCTTTCCTCCACCTCTCAATGTGAGGGCAGAGGAGGTGCGAGAGGGAATCCTCACGGTCGAGGGAATCGATTTGATGACACATATTCTGATGACAAGGACAAATTGAAGTGTGATTATTGTGGATGGACTCGCCACACTTGTGATCAGTGTTGACAATTGCATGGACGGTCTCCCTAGAGATGGGGTCACAAAGGAGGATTTGAGGGTGATTCTTGTCATCCAGGAGCAGTTAGCGACTCCTCAGCCCATGTTGCCACACCTTCCCCGGCTACCGCTACTCCTAGGGATGATGTGAAGTCCTCCTGTCGTGAAGTTGAAGACCTACGTAGAGTAATGTCCCAGTTGGAAATTCCTTCCATTGCATTTACTTCCTCTTTTGCTTAGCCAGGCACCTCTACCACCGCCTTACATATCTCTCCCATCTGCTCCTCCCTCTTGGATCATTGATCCCTCTTGGATTATTGATTCTGGAGCTTCCGAGCATATGACTGGTATGTACCCCATATTTTTCTCATATCATCTTTATTCTAAGAGAGACAAAGTCCGTATTGTCGATGGTACTATGTCCTAAATTGCAGGGAAGGGTACCATCCATGTCTCTCCATCATGCACTTGTCTACTGTTCTTCATCTACCTAACATTGATACTAATCTCTTGTCCGTTAGTAGTACTACCAAGTCTCTAAATTATAGTATCACATTCTTTCCTACCCATTGTATTTTTTAAGACCTGGGGAGGAGGTGGATGATTAACAGTGGTCGTGAGAAGAATGGTCTATATCACCTAGATTCCTCTCCTATGATGCGTGCTTATCGGTCCTCTTTAGGACACGAGTGATTTTGATCAGTTGATACGATGCCACTTTCGTTTAGGCCATCCATTGTTTTTACTGTTTCCTCAACTGTTTGTCTCTTTATCTGATGTTTCTTTTAAATGCGAAACTTGTGAATTGTCTAAACATTGTAGGGTCTTGTACCCTCCTAGCACTTCTAAATGCAATTCACCTTTTGAACTGTGAAATTACCCCTTTATGTATCAACAAAACCTAGAGGGGGATGAGAATAGGTTTTCTAAGGTCTGTTTACCAATTTTAATTTTATCAATTAAAGTTGCCGAAACGGTAAACAACCAATCAAGCACACAAACCACAGCACCAAGATTTTTACGTGGAAAACCCTCTCGGGAAAAATCACGGGAACTTGTCCAGATAAAAGAGATTTAACTAAGAGCAAAAGTAACAAATACTTACAAACTCAGACTGTACCCAACCGGACTTGACACAACGATCCTCGGCAACATGTCCTCAACTCTTCAGTAACCAACCACGCGCTCGCAAGCCAAAGTGATCAACCAACAGCTGATTGTGCTCCTCTCAGAACTCTGCAACCACGTTTCTCTATCGATCTCCGTCTCGGCGACTCTGGATTTATCCGACCACAAAAACCACGATTCAATACAGGGACCGATCTCCTTTCTCGAAGGCTTTGGCACGTGCCAACAAAGTTTATACTCACAAGACGTTTGAAGGGTTTAATTCAATTTAAACAAGGACATAGAGTAATCTCATGAACAGTTAGAATCAAACAAAGCAAGTCGAAAGATATTTCAATGGAAACTGACACTCTAGTCTAGAACATGAGAGATAGCTCAAATGGATAAATCATCCACAATAGGGGGAACCCTAGAACAACTTTGGGAGCCTATCTTCTCAGTCTCAAAAACCCTAAATCGTGTTAGGGAATAATAGAATATATGGGCAAACCAAAAAGGGGAAAAAGAAACATTCTAAAACTGTTATTTGAACCACCCCTTGGTCATTTGAATGCCCATGGAGTGGTTCCAGTGTAGTCAAGGCGTCTAGGCGATGCCTAGGCGATTAGCCCCGGCTAGGTGAGGCGTTGCCTTGGCTATAATATATATATATATATCACGTATATATATTATTATATATAACATCCAAAAGACCAAAACTCTACACCCAAATTCCACAAAAACATAAAATAAAAATTCTATTACAATCATTCATATCACATAGCCAAAGACATATTGACATAGTAGAGTATTAAACACTTCAAAATCTGGGTCAAATACCCAAATTCGTGTCACTGTCTATGTTATATGTATAATGTTATGCCCTAGAGCCTAAAAAATGTATTCAAAATTACAACATGATGATTAAAGATTATGGAATATAGAAATAATAAAAGAGCTTCATCATTTGAACCCACGAAATAGTAAAGTATTTAAGAAGAGCTTCATCGTGTGCTGTCCCAACAGTGTGTATCTGCCTATCTGGACTGGATTATGTGTATATTTCAACCCTCGACCCATCTAATTTTCTTATTTCTAAATTTTGAGCTTCATATTAGCTTTAGAAGTATCTTGTTTTGTTTTGGAAGGTACAACCTTTAGTGAAAAAAATGATATTTGAGTGAAAAAACGATTTAAAATCTTGTTACTTCATTACATGTTTTTTTTTTTTTTCTATTTATTGGGATTTTTTTAAAGCAAAAAAAGGAAAAAAAAACTACTTTTATAAGGCAGACCGCCTAGGCGACCACCCAGATATCAAACGCCTAAGCGACCGCCTAGCTATTTCCGACTGTCTAATCACCTAGTCGGGCGCCCCACCCCCAAAAATGCCTAGGCGGCCGCATAACCAGAGTCTTTGGATTTTTCTCTCATACATTTTTGGTTATGTGGTTCGAACAACCATTCCATGGTTCGAACCACCAACATGGAAAACGTCCATAAACTGATTTTTAACTATCTTGACTTGTTTCTAACCACCTAGGGAATATCGGGCATTGTTTAAGTCAATTCCTCATAGGATAGATGTCATCTAAGTCACTTACCATTCCTAGGCACGTATGTAGCACATGATCAACAACTTATCTTCGTCTTCTCATGACTTTTGGCGCTTGAAGCTTCTTGGACTGAGACACCCTTTAATCATTGTTTTTCTTACGGAATTAGCCAATCCAAATCTGGACTTTACAAACTGATTCATTTTCATGTTTGGGTCCTGCACCCACTAATTCTGTGTTTAATTATAAATATTTATGACTTTTGTCGATGATTTTCTCATGCAACTTGGGTATATTTGCTTAAGTTCAAATATGATGTTTATGCTTCTTTTAAGGGCTTTCACGGGATGGTATGCACTCAATTTGATGCTAAACTTAAGATCCTTCGCTCTGACAATTGTGGGGAATACCTGAGTGGGCACTTGTGCACCTACTTTATATGCCATGACATTATTCACCAAACCACTTGTGTTCACACTCCTTAACAAAATGGCGTGGCCGAACGCAAGAATCGTCATCTCCTTGACATAACCAGATCCTTTCTCCTTGCCATTCATGTTCCCACCTATCTTTGGTCAGAAGCCCTACTTTTCGCTGCCTTTCCTATAAACTCTCACGGATATTGGACTTCAAAGCCCCTTGGATATCCTTTCACCTACATCTTCTCATTTCCCTCTCACCCAAAGTGTTTGCGTCTGTCTGCTTTGTGCATGTGCCCAAACCCGACCGCACTAAACTTGACCACCCTCGCTCAATCAAGTGTGTTTATCTTGGGTATTCCCCCACTCAAAAGGGTTACAAGTGCTATCATCCTCCATCCAAAAGGAAATTTGTGTCTATGGATGTCTCTTTCTTCGAGTATGTCCCATACTTCTCTCCTACAAAGACTCCTCTTCGTAGGGAGAATGTTGATGTTAAAGGGTTGTCTTTGTCTGCTCCATTTCCTCAGTCCCTTCCTATTTTTGATGATATTTGTGATTCTCCTGTGGATGCTCCTATGGTTGACATTGGAAATGAGAAATGGAAAGATTTGCAGGTCTACTCCAAGCGCTCAAGACCTATCTCACGTCCCCTGCTAGGATTCTACCCCAGAGCCGGATCCCTTCGACAGCAGATAATGTCGTTGATCCCTCTCCTGTTAATGATTCTGAACTCCCTATTGCAATTAGAAAGGGTGTTTAGATCTTGCACTCAACACCCCATCAGCAACGTTGTCTCCAATAACTCCTTATCTTCTTCATATTGTGCCTTTGCCTCTTCCTTGTCGTCGATTCCTTTGGCATGCAGTATATATGAAGCTCTTGCTAATCCTAAGTGGAAGAATGCAATGTGTAAAGAAATGGGGGGCCTTAAGAAAAAGGCACATGGGAGCTTACAAGGTTCTAAATGTCAATATCGCATGTCATGTCGAGCCGTGGAAAAAAAATATATCGGGGATATATCATAAGATATATCGATATCGCGGGAACAATATCGCACGTGGAGGGAAAATAAAAAAATAGTAAAAAACATGGATTTTTTCGATGAAACTTTAGGAAATGTTAAAATAGATGTTAATACACATCTGATAATTTAAAAAAAATCAATGTATATAAGAGATGCAATGAAAAGGGGGCCAAAGATGTGCGTTGACGCGTACTACAATATATGATTCATTACTATTAATGTAACTTACATAAAAAGTTGTATTCATTTCTCAATCAAGCATAATTTCTCGTTATCTGCTTGTTGAGTTATAATTTCTTCTTGATATTTCTTTAAATTGTCAAAAAAAAAAAGTAACTACATTTTATTCTCTTAGTCAATTGAAGGGATATGTAGACCCATTTTATTCTCTTTAATAAAAAATATATATTTTTTAAATAGGACTAGTAATAGCCATTATTACAATTCATCACTAAATAAAATATTCACGAATTCAAGTATAATCCTTAGAATAAGAAGACATTGTATTAAGTCCATAATTGTAAGAAATTTTTTTTGTAAAAACAAATCTATGATTCGTAAATTTCAACCTATATTTCCGAAATATCATGCAATATTTCGGTTATATCGATCGACATTTACGAAAATTTGTAAAAAAAAATTAAAAAATTGTGATTCGTAAATTTTGACCGATATTTCGGATATATCGATCGACATTTACGAAAAATTATTATAACCAAAATACCTAGTATAGATGTATCGGGAGTCATCGAAATCGATATATATATATATATATATATATATATATATATATATATCGTCGATATTTTGAACCATGGGAGCTTATGGATCTTCCAAGGGGTAAGAAGCCGGTTGGATGCAAGTGAATTTTTACAGTGAAACACAAGTTTGATGGACCCGTGGAAAGATACAAGATAAGACTGGTAGCAAAGGGTTTTACCCAAACCCATGGAATTGATTACCATGAGACCTTTGCTCCTGTGGCAAAAATGAACTTTATCCGTGTTATTCTTTCACTTGCTACTAATCAAGATTGGCCCCTTCATTAGTTGGATGTGAAGAATGCCTTTCTTCATGGAGACTTGGCTGAAATTAGTCTCCTCGTGCCTGGTTTGAGAGGTTCAATTGAGCCATGAAGAAAGAAGGATACACTCAAAGTCATGCTGATCATACTTTGTTTATCAAACATTGTCAAGAAAAAACCACTGCTCTTATAATCTATGTGGATGACATAGAATTGACAGGATCTGATGAAAAAGAAATGAAGTTAAAATCTCAACTGACTACAGAATTTGAGATAAATGACTTAGAACAATTAAGGTACTTCTTTGGCATAGAAGTTGTCAGATCAAAGAAATGATGAATTTTGATCTTTCAAAGGAAGTATATCCTAGACCACCTCAGAGAAACAGAGATGTTGGGATGTAAGCCGTTGAATGTGCCAATAGAGCAGAATTACAAGCTAATAGAAGATGGTGGAGAACCTCTCAGTGATGCAGGAAGATATTAGAGGTTGGTCGGTTGTCTGATTTATTTCTCCCTCTCTCGCCCTGATATAGCTTATGCAATGAGTATCGTGAGCCAGTTTATGCATGCTCCAAAAATTTCTCATCAACAAGCAATTTACAAGATTCTCAGGTACTTGAAATCCTCTCACGGGAAATGGATTCTCTTTGGTTGTCATGGGTACTTACGAGTAGAAGCCTACACAGATGCTGATTGGGCAAGATCCAAATCTGACAAACGATCCACTTCTGGTTACTGCATGATTTTTGGGGGAAACCTTGTCACTTGGAGAAGTAAGAAGCAGGCAGTTGTGGCAAGGTCTACTGTAGAGGTTGAGTTCAGAGCCATGGTTCATGGGATATGTGAATTGTTATGGGTGAGAATTCTCTTGAGAGAACTTGGGTTTGCAGTGATAAAACCTATGACTCCTTTACTGTGATAACAAGGCTGCAATTAGCATTGCCTATAACCCTGTCCAACATGACAGGACAAAACATATTGAGGTTGATCGACACTTCATCAAAGAAAAACTCAGCTCTGGAGAAATTTGCATTCCTTTTGTGATGACCGATGACCAACTTGCAGATGTTCTCACCAAGGGGGTTCCGAGTTCCGAGTTATCGCGTACTTGATATTCTTAGTAAGCTGGGCTTGTGTGGCATATACGCCCTAGCTTGAGGGGGAGTGTTGTATAATGTAATGGGCCCATGGCCCTATAGCTCTCTTTTATGTCTTCTCTTGTATGTTGGCCTTGGGCTCGCACTTTGTATTCCCTAAGTGATATAAATATCATTGAGATAAGTAATCCCTAGATAACTCATTCTCTCTTTTCCATTTCTTCTTCTTCTCACTCTCTCAAATCCTAACTAGCAAACCCTACTAATCTACTAGAATTATTGTTGGGTCCATAGTTGCAGGGAAGCTATGTATAAGATGAGAACCTTGTTTCTTTAGAAGCTCGTTTCCCCGGAAGGTCGTTTCCTAGACTCACTTCCCCATAACCTTGTTTCACATACTCGCTTCCCGAGAACCTTATTTCCCAGAGCTTGATTCCTTCATGTCTCATTTAGTGATAAATGAGGCTATGCATGTAGGAAGTTGGATAGACCCAATTCTAAAGCATAGGGTGTAGATCCTAAGCAAGTATCATTGGATTGAAACCTAAGGCACCAAGTTATCCATATATATTTCATGTAAGATAAAATCAAAGATATGGCTGGACATCCTACTATAATGGGAATGAGGCACATGTATCTCATTTCTCGCTTCCTATTTCCTATGGATTTTTTGAGTCTCGCTTCCTACTTCTTGCTTTCGCTACGCATTTTTGCTTTGGTAACATGGTTGGGCCTGATGGTTCTCTTGGGTCATCTAGGTTGGTTCAAATTCTAAGTCAAAACTCATTCGAGGAATCTGACCACACAAGATCAAAAGTTTAAAACATGGAGTATAATATCTTTGAGACCACATGTCAGGCAGTAGCAGCTACATATCCTTACATCGATGTCTCCTCACTAGTGCAGTCAATGGACTTTATTGCACATTACTAAACCATCTTAATAATTTTACTATATCAGCTATTGGAGTTACTCTTAGATGCCTATGATGCTGCCATCTCTCATTTATCTTTCCAAGTCTTGCCATTCCCTCACCATCCTCATTGCAACTATGCTCCTTCTATGACATTAGATATAGCAATCAAAGATTCCATTCTATTTTCTACAATGTGAATTTAGTGTTGAGTAAATTGAAAACGACGTTTAGAAAAAATAAAAATAATATATATATATATATATATATATATATATGTTGCCCAGGTATTGGACCCTAGAGGAGAGGGGTGAATAGGGTGTATGGCAAATTTAAAGTTCTACTTTGAATTCTTTGTGCAGAATTTAATTTATCAAAGAATTAGCAAATAAATAATGCAAATCAGAAAATTAAATGCAAGAGTTGGAGAAGACAAACACAACGATCTTGTTCACGAGGTTCAGCAATCCCGCCTACGTCCCTGCCTCAAGTTACTTGCAAAAGGATTCACCACTATTTGATTATCGTATTGACTTCTTCCAGGTGAAAGCCCAAACCTTTTACAATCTCTCATCCAGGTCGAGATCAAAACTTGTAAGGGAACAATCCTCCCTAGACTTAATCCACTTTCTGGGTCGTGACTAGACCTTCCAAAGCTCTCCGCTTCAAGGACAAAAATCCACCGATTCTTGATTTTCACATACACTTCAAGGAGTGATGATTACAATCTGATTTTGCTTCTAATACAAGCTAATAGATCACTTTCAAACTCTCTAAGAGTCTCTTAAAGAATGAGATTGAATAGCTAAAGAATGACTCTTTTTGGATTTCTAGGTTCAACTCTATAGATTTTGAAATCTAAGCTTTGGAGTGATTAATTGAATGAATGGAAGTATTATTGGAGTTCTTATTTTGGTTCATAAAATCTTCCATTTCATAACTATTGCAATAATATAGCCGTTGGAGGCATCATCTAAAGAAAAAGAGTCCTTAAAAATAGCCGTTACAGAGTTTAACAAACTCTGTCCCGAGCCATCCAGTCGACTGGATGGGTCATCTAGTCGGGCTAGATAGGCAAAATTTCCATCCAAATGCATTTTGGCCTATTTAGTTGGCTGAATGGCTTCATCCAATCGACTGGATGATGCAGATTTTGCTCAAATTCAGTTTTTCGAGATCATGAAGATGAGATTTGATTACAAGGCCTTCTACCTCATCTTTAACAAAATAAATACCATTTTTTTAGATCCTTTAAATGATTTTTCAATTTGGTCTTAAGGTACTATGGTCATTCTAAGTTTTTGAGCTTTTCAACACCAACCATTGAAGACTTTTTACAAAAGTCCTAAATACTTTCAATGACTAAAAATTACTCTAAAACCATTTTTGAGAGTCTTCTAACTTGATTCTTGGATCTTCAATAAGGCTTCAAACTTTGAGATCTTCCAAGGCTTCTTCTTTCTTCATCTTTATGACTTGAGCTTGGATATGATCTCCACATATCTTCATTATGATCCAAACTTGATCCTGACTTGATGATGAATCGTCTTCATAGATGTAGTCATCTTCATATTTTCACTGAATGACTTTGCTAATGCTCTTTGTTTCATATAAACTCAATAAAAGCATTAGTAACACTGATCTCATTCTATTATTGTGTTATCATCAAAATCACTAAGGAGACCTATGGTGGACACCTATAGGCTAACAATATATATATAGAAAAATAATATGAATATCCTATTGAATAAATTGAAAACAGTGTTAAGAAAAAATAAGAAAACTCAAAAGAAGAAAGAAAAGAAAGAAAAATATTTGAATTTACTGTTTAATAAATTGAAAACGGTTTTAGGAAAACTCAAAAATAAAAAAGTATAAACTATAAAGATATACAGTATATTCGCACATAATTTAAGTACATCAGGGTGGTTATGGGTGATACAAAATCTTGTCCATATTTCCCATCCAAGTGCACTAGATTTTGGGCCAGACCAGATTTTATTCTTTTTTATTGGGTTCATCTCTTTTAGACTAGCCACATGGTTTTTCGTGTCTCAATGATAACTCAGCATTTACAAATCTAAGCTTGCAAGACTGTCTTGTAATTCTATAAAGTCGTTCTCTTGCAGCCCCTTGAAGAAAGTGGTTACTCAAGAGTTGATATGGGTGCACCAAACTTATTCATGCGTTGCAGCATAGAGGAAAAATTGAATCATCAGAACTGTTTATGGATTTCAATAGATCAGGCCGCTGATTCCAATACTGGTGCTGTCTTGTGGAGCATACCTTCTGGTATCAAGGCACATGCCGGAGCTGTATCTTTTGTTACTTTTATTTCAGCCTTATCATCCACTCTTGTAATTGTTTTAATATCCATATATTATTCAGATATCAATGATTCCAACAATTTAAAACAATCATAGTTTCTATTGAATACTTCTCTTGGCTAGATAATTAGTTATGCAGTGATATATATGTAGTAATTTGGCACTTGCGGGAGCACAATCTGCTGTTAGTGGCATTTCAGGCTTATCATCCACTCTTTTAATTGTTTTAGCAGCTTTATATTCTTTGGATATCAGTATATTAAAAACTTAAATGGTGACACTGGTTATAATTTATTGAACACATTCCCCTGGAAATTAAAAAAATGTACGAATTTATTGGAACAATAGTATTGAACATGATTAAAATAGCACTTTTAATCTTGTAATTACCCGTACCAAAAATCTTAATTCTGGAACTGCTTCTGACCTTTTAGCTCCTTAGATTTGTTGGTTTTGTTATGTTTCTTGGTACTAGTAAGCAATTACAGTGGAGATAGAAGGCGGAGACCTCTCTGCTGAGATCTGTAACCAACAGTTTACTGGTTGAAATGGAGGAGAAAAGGGATGCCCTTTGTTTTAATCCCTGCAACTCCCATAGGATCGAGCTGTGGGAAACGATATAGAGATGCAGAAAAGATATTCCTAGATTGATCTTGCTATTCAGCAAACTTTTTACTCAGCAATGAGGGGATTGGTAGACATTTTTTTTAGAAAGATGAACATCCTCATTCATCCATCTCTCCAGTGGAATTGGCTGATTCATGGTGTCTTCTAGTGCTGCTTTCATGGCAGATGTTTTCTCAAGATGGAACCTTTGGTGCATCCCATCCACTTTGTTGGTGTTAAATTTAGGGCTAGGCAATCTAAATGCTATAAACTATATTTAGATGGACTTAGTTTCTCCTTACATTTGAAGCTTGGTGAAGAGCAGATGCTGTGAATCTTTGCTGGAAAGCTATATTCATAATATCAAATAGAAATTAGGAAAGGATTTTCTGATCTGGAGGAGAACTCCCTTTTCATATCTTGCTTGGTCTGTAAGTAGTGGGAGCAACTAGTTGCCGACGTTCTGTGACACCAGCAACTCAGTTTGTGTTGGGTATGCTGCTCTACACCTGTCAAAATGAAAAAAAAAAGAGTGAAGTTGTTTCACCAATGAGGGAGTTTTGGTCAGTTTGTTTCTTGCCAATGCCAGAGAACATGGGAAACTAGATCTGCTTCTTTGAACCCAAGGATCAATTCACAATTTTGAAAACATCAAGGATTATAGTAAGCTTCTGCATCCAAATGTGTTTCGTCTTCTTCAAAACAAGGGGATGTGTGGGGGTGTTTGGAAGGCAATTGGGCACAGGCCATCCTTTATTTATTGGAGGGAAGGGTTTTATGGGATCGTCTCTGCAAGAGCAAGATTAGATTGCCTCTTCAGACTCACAAGGAAAAAGCGAGCATAGCGTCTGTGGTCTTTTTGGGGGTAGTTATAGGTATAGTGACAAAGTTGGGGTTCAGGAATAATTCGGCAAGGGTCAAATCGAGAAAAAATCAGGAACAATTTGTGGAAAAAATAATTATTATAAAAAGATATCCAACAATTTGATTAGATAATATACAAAATAAACAGTTTACTTTATCGAACTAAACGAATTATTACGAAATTCGGGAATAATTGATCAAGTTTGGGATATTTTCACAAAATCCGTGGATAATTCATCAAACCTAAAATTCACGATTTTTTACAAAATTTGGAGAATTTTGTTAGGGTGTTTTCCCAGTAGGCTAGTGAAAGTGGAATGAGGAAGGTGTTGAGTAGATGGTTCCAGATAGAGCAGCAGTGAACATGATTGCTTCAGCTGTGCTGAACATGCTGGGGACAGAGGTGGCAGTACCATCTCCGATTACACCTGTTCTGTATTTTGGAGGGTAATCCAGGGGCTCATGGAGGATACTTGCAGGGTCTGAAATTTCTCTGGCGTCTGATATAATCGGGATTGAGCAACAATTGGTGCAAGAACTGTCAACTCAAAGGGAAGTGCAACCTGTTCAAGCTCTGGGAATGTTTTGAGGGTGAGCTGTTCGAGGGGATCTTAAGGAGATAGGGCTATTGTCCCAGTCCTGCATTGCATCGAGGTGTTGATGGAGGAGTTACTAGTCCAACTGGATTCTTGTCGTCGCTCCTACATCAAGTACGTCTCATCTCCAACCTCTTTCAATTATTCATTTCCGTTGCGTTAACAAGGGTAAGGAGAAAAGGAAGAGGATTAAGTGGTTGCATGGTTAGGAGAATTGTTTTACAGGATGTATGGAAGCAGGAATCTAGGAATCGCAGCTCGGTTGAGGAATTGGTGAAGAAAGGCTCTCATCTAGGCCTTGCATAGGTCTAGATCTCAACTTAGATAAGGTCATTGTTATTTTCAGTAGCCCTATCGATCTAAGATCTTCAGGGTGTATTGGTGGAAAATTTGGAGAATCATATTAACTATGAAAAAAAATATCAGGAGGGGAGAGCATGGGGAGCAGTAAATAATGGGTGTCCAAAAAGGTTCTCAATGTCAATAAAACTCTTTATCTTGGAACATCATAGTGTTGGGTAGTCATGAAAAAAAGGTTTCATCAGTCAGATGATTAGATCTAGTAACCAGGATAGTTTGTGCTTGCAAGTAACCAAAGTATAAAATATGAAGAATTATTATGATTCAGGAGATTTGGGGTAGTAGGTCTTCACAATGGTCCAGGTTAGATGGATAGATTTCTCTTATGCAATCGTTGAGATAATCTTTTCCCTGGTATAGTCCAGATTACCTTGCCGAAACCAATGTCAGACCATATTCCCATTTCACTGTCAGCTCGTAGGATGTCTTGTGGTCCCACCTCTTTCAGTTTCAGGTTTGAAGAGATGTGGTTGGTGGCTCTGATGTTTTTGAGTGGTTGAAGAGGTGTGGAAGAAAACTTCTTTTTGGGATTCGAGGCCTGAAACTTAAGTCACTGAGGGTATGTTTGGTTGTGAAAACATGGAAAATAAAAGAAAATTTTGAACTTCTAACACAATGCTTAGTTGTGTTTTGTCTAATTTTCTTTTCTTCTCTCTTTTCACTAGATAGCTAATGCAAGAAGGATGGTGGATTCATATGGAGGTAAAAGGTGGGAGATCTGTGCCTTGAAGGCGAGAATGGTTTTCGCAAGAAGATAGTTTCGTTTTACGAGATGTATACGAGGAGAACCATATCATAGGCCGAATCTTGAGGGGTTGAAATTTGACATCATTTCATAGGAGGATAAGGTTTGATTACATAGGCCGGTTGGGTTCACGATTTCCTCTTATAAAAGATGTTGGAACTTTGTTAGTGATGATTTCATGAAAGTGGTCTTAGATTCTTAATAGTATTGTAAGCACCCAATTTTGCACCCCTGTAGGGCCTACATGATTTCCTGCGACTTACTAGAGAGTTCTCCAAAACACCTCAAAATATTCATGACTTCTGCAAAAATTACAAAATACCCTTGGGTGGAAGATTACCAAGATATCCTAATCTAACAAATATTTAAAGTGGAGGCATTCGATTACATCCACTTTGATTTTAGCTTATTTTTAGAGTAGAAACATTTTAATTATATCCAATTCCCACCACTTATTAGCAATAAATTATTTTTTTCAACGCTTCCAAAGCATGCATGAAAATCACTTGGATTTAGAAACACTTGAAGTTGATGGTAATCTAACTTGCAGTTAGTTTATTGACTTAATTAGCAACATCTGTGACTATCTTTTGCGGTGTTGGCTTCATATGCGACTCGTTATCTTTCATAAATACCAACTTTATCGTATTGCACTTCTTTTTCATAAATTCATGAACCTCCCAACAAAATATGACCATTTGTCATCGGAATTGCATCTTGGTTGCCAATATAGAAGGTGACCAAACACTACTTTGTCACTATAAAGGAGCTGTCTTCATTTCATATGGTTTTGTAGGGTTGTTGGTGTTCTTGTATCTTCAGTTTCAACTTGTAAACAAGTTCATAGGCTGACACATTGCAGTGGTCTTGGGTTCCACCCTGCCCCCGGACTCATTTGGTGTGGTGGGTTGCAGGTAGGGGCGGAGCCAAGATTCTCCTGCAAGGGTTAACAATGGGGATTCGGGGGTGTAGCCCCCGGAAAAACAAAAATTTGAGGGCCAAGTTCATGGGCCATCATGTTTGTTTGGGGAGTGGTGTTTGTCATAGTCGTTTCCTCTATATGATGGAGAGTCGGTGGACCATTTTTTGTTGCATTGTCTTCAGAGGGATAATTGTAGGACATGTTCTATCTTCACTAGGGGTCTAATAAGTCTTTTCACACAAGTTGTAGGATGTCTTGTCTAGTTGGGTTCCTCGAGGTTTGGACCGACTCTGGAGGTTGTGAGGGATGTTTCCAGGGAGCAAACTGTTGGAGTATATGGAAGAGTAGTTGATGGTCTGTAAGGCCTATGCAGGACATCTAGGTGTGGCCATAAAATTGCTACTTGATGTTGGGAAAAATTACAGTTTCCCCCTTAACACTATAACAAAACTACCGACTAGTAATGGAAATATTCCGTTTCTAATACGGTTTTTCCATGTCTGATACTATTAGACACAGAAATAGCAGCCGTCTCTATACTATTGTGGATGCTTGCGTCACTGATGCCATTAGAGACGGAAAGAAGTATCCATTTCTAATATGACATTAGAGGCGGAAATCTTCCTTGTCCAATACCATTATTCGGTAACTGCTGCATATATTTATGACGTCACTATTTCCGTCTCTAATTAATAATTAGTGACGGAAATAGTTCCATCACTAGTATCTTATTTGTGACGGAACTAATTCTGTCACTAACTATTAATTAGAGACAAAAATATTTCCGTCTCTGATGCCTTTTTTTTTTTTTTTTTGCAAAACTAGTAACTTGTTCCTATAACCGAAAACTGAAAACCTGTAACCTATTCCTGTTTTCAACCCTATTCCAATATCCACATTAACCCTGTTCTAATATCCACATTCCACATCTACATTAAAACCCACATTAACATCCACATACATTCATTAACCCTATTCTAACATCAACTATGTTCTAATATCCACATCCACATACATTCATTAACCCTGTTCTAACATCAACCATGTCATCCACATAGCATTACAGAAATTAAAAAGAAATAAAAAGTTCTTGCTCAATTTGATACCAACTCTACATCTCCCATAAAAAACAAATAATTATATCATGACAGCCAAAAAAGCTTAAATCCAAATGCCATAGAAAACAAATTGTAGAAAAAAAATGCTTAAATTTTCACATAGTGGTCCATGTCATAACCAGATTACCAAGAACATGCCTTAATCCAAAATACTATAGAAATTCAGAGAAGTGAAAAATTCAAGAATTTTCTACATCACCTACTCAACTCCAAACCATTCTCTCTCCAAATAGAAAAAAACAATACACAAGAAGGGCTTTTTAATCTCACTAAAGCAAGTCATTAGTAGTGAGATTATCATTTTAGTGGTGCATATATTCATTACACACAATCCCTATTTGGGTTATCTATTGTGATTTTCAACAGTAGAGAGATTATTATTAGTAGTGCATATATTCATTTAGAAAGATTTATGCATGTATTACAGGTATGTCGAATAATAAGAAAAAAAAGGAAAAAAGAGCAAAATTTCAGGCCTAGTTTCATTGATTTCATGAACAAAGATAGGACCGATTCTGGTCGTCCTCCTCCTTCCCCATCATCAGGTTCAAATGGGTGTTCTGTAAGCAAATCCAAATAATAATCCTCTCAAAATAATTACACCTAGTAAGAGAGAGAGGAGAAAAGCTAAGGCATATATCCAACTGAACTTTATCAAAAGAGACCCTGTTTGGGCAAGCACAAGAATAAGCACATGATTTTAGCAATAACATATGCACATGGGGACATGGGGTTCCCTACCCCTATCTTTCAAATTTGAGAAAAAAAAAGTAAAATTCCTCAAAAGAACCTAATTCCCAATTATACAATCGATCAAATCTCAAAGCCTTCCAACCAAGCACAATTCAACACAAAATTACCTAGGGTTGAGAAGCTGATGATGGGTGCGGGGGTTGGTGGCCCTACTGGTCCAGAGGGAGACACAGAGAGAGAACCTGAACAGACAGAGAGAGTTAGAGAGCATAGAGAGAGAATGAGAGAGCAAGAGCGAGAGAGAGAGCTCAGTAGAGAGAGAGGGCAAGAGAGACTGAGATAGGAGAGAGAGAGCAGAGAGTGTGTAGAACCCCGGATCTCACTTTCATAGCCTGTGAATAGTGACCATGTAATGAAAATTTTTGAATTTAGAGATAAAAAGTCCTGGTAATGGTTGTTTATAGGTTAACTAAGCTTATGTAATTTTATGGGATTTTATTTATATGTTTAGAATGGTTTCCCGAGCAATGGAAAATTTTACGACGAACCGGATTTATCGGGTTTTTCCTAAAACTGGTTGTTCGACAAAAGTGGGGTGAATTCGATCAGATTTTAAGTTATAAGGAATTGGATTTTCTAAGTATTTTTATTGAATTCAAATGGGGGGTACTTCCTTATTTTACTTTAAGAGTAAGTAGAAGAAGGGGAAAAACAACAAAGCATAGTCCAAAAATAGTAAGAATCAAGGCAAAATCGGTCGACCGATTTTGCTACCGGTTGACAGATCCTCCTTACCAGTCGACCGATCCCCCGAAATTTACCCTTTTTAATTTGTTTTGCCAAATCATTAAGGATAAGATGGTCTTTTGACCACCCCTTTTTCTATATAAGCCCAACTTCATGGGTTGAGGGTTTCATAAACCCTCAAGCTTGTTTTTGGAGAGGATTAGAGAAAGAGAGAAAGGGGAAGCTAAGGTTTTGGTAGGGAGCTGGATTGATCAAGTTGGCGGTTGAATCACATTTCCTCAAGGTTTTTCTACAAATCTAAGGTTAGTACACCCTTCCTAGTTAACTTAGTAGTAACCTAGGTTTTCTTTTCAAATGATCATGATTTGAGCATGTGTAACCCTATTCTTACCTTAAACTAATGATTCCCTAAATACACAAGATAAACCAATTAGTGTGGATGTGTGGGATGTGGATGGTTGAGGCGATTGGATGCCAAGTGATTTGTGATAAATGATGTGTGATGAAAAAGGTGGAAAGGAAATGTACACATAATGAACGCACTCTATGTGATTGATGTAATGTTGGAATATGAAAACATGAATAAATGAATATAAGAATGTTAAATGCCACATGTTGGATGAAATGCTTACATGGGAATTAAATGAATTCAAATAACACTATAAAAGTATGATTCATGTAGTTTTCCATAAATGATAATTTTGACCAAATGCTATGTACATGTTCTTAAATTCTCGCATGCCTATTGACGAAATTGAAATGTTATATGACATTCTTAAATTGTTCATGTCATCATGATTGCCACTATTGCTATACACAAGCACATATGCATGCATTAACCGAGGTTTTCTAGTGTATCTATATGAGAAAACAACTAGAACAAGACATGTGATTTACGAAACGAATGATAAAGCCGGTCATCGGGCTAGTCAAGGATAGGGCATATCCAAGGATATGTCATATCTGGCTCACAAGAAAGCAAGTATGATAATGCCAGACAGAGGGCCGGTCAAGGATGTTAGTGTACCTTTTCTATTTCGCTGAAAAATACTTACGTATCCAGCTCACAAGTTGCTTTCTATATATTCGCTGAAGGATACTTAGGTATCCGGCTCATAAGTTACTACAAATACACTAACATCTGGCTCACAAGTTAAGCATGAAAAGGCAAGTCAAGACAAGCATGACATGACAAGTATGACAAGATAAGTGTGATCCCAACAAGAACAAGACAAGACATTCATGATTCCCACGAGACAAAAAAGACAAGACATTCATGATTCCCACGAGACAAGAACAAGACAAGTACAAGTTTTAACACGACAATCAAGTTTTCTTAAACACGAAAAGATATTTTCTAGCATAAGTATAAAGTATGAACATGGTTTTGTTTTACGGAGTTTTTGCATTTAGTCTCATGCATGTCATAATCATTGTATTTGCTTAATTGATTTTATGAATTGTATTTCGTTATTACTATTGTTAACTAGTAGCTTGTACTCGTTGAGTATTTCATACTTAGTCGTACCTTTCATGTCGGCAGGTCAGGTGGATACCTTCAACCCTGAGCCCTGGGTTGAGGAAGAGTACGTGGAAGAGAATGAGCCACCTATCCCGATGTAGTCACAGGAGGATAGAGATCTAGATGTGTGGTCATATCTAGACCATTGCTGAGCGGAGTGATAGTGAGGTTTCATTTTGTATTTTGATAGGTGGGCATGTCTACATTTACTTTCATTATGTTTGTATACGAGCTTGGAATACAGACTATGTATAGAAAAAGAAAGTTGGTTTACGCTTCTGCATTGTTTTAGTTTCCGCACTCTTTGTCATGCCTTCATTTTATTATGTGTTGTCTTGTTCATTACAGGATGGTTTGTCAGGTTATGTATAGTCACACCTAAAGTCTCACCTAACTCCTAGGAGGGATTTTGGGGCGCGACAGAGTGAGAGAGAGAAAGTTGGTAGAGAGAGAGGGTGAGAGATACAGAGACAGGAGAGAGAGAAAGAGATAGAGCAAAGAGAGAGAGAGAGGGTGAGAGAGACAGAGACAGGAGGGAGAGAGATGAGAGCTGAGTGAGAGAGAGAGAGAGAGAGAGAGAGAGCAAGGGACTTACAGGCCGACGGGGGTGGTCGGAGATGTCAGAGCCGAGAATGAGAGAGAGCAGTGAGGATGAGGAAGACTTTTGGGGGGAAATACAATTTTCACAGGGAAGGGGTTGTATTATCTATATAACAGATTATTAGAGACGGAAACTTTTCCGTGTCTAATACCTATTAAGGGTTTAGACACGGAAATAATTCCGTATCTAATACTTTTATCCGTTTAGACACGGAAATATTTCCGTCTCTACTGATCTTTTACAATAGAGACGGATAATTTCTGTTGTTAACATCAAGTTCCGTATATACGACCATTAGACACGGAAACGATTTCGTTACTAAAATATGTTTTATTAATAAAATGAAATAAATACTAGAATATATATTAGATTCGGTATATTAGAGACGAAATGGATTTCCTTCTCCATAAGTGAGGTATTACAGACGGAATCTTTTCCGTCTATGTTATTCCATTGCTAGTCGATAGTTTTGTTGTAGTGTCATTGTAAAATCTCATTATTCAAACAATAGTGAACAATTTTACTTCGACTAGGTCCCATGATTTTCCTTCACATTGAAGGATTTTCTATGTAAAAATTTGTTTTTTTTTTGGCGACTGTTTTATTTCAGTTATTTGTATATTCATTGAGTTGCGCATAGAATGGAAAGGTATGTGATTTTCCAACACTTAAATTGGTGTTGCATTTTTTTTCTTCCCTTTTCCTTGTTGGTTTACTTTATGAACCTTTGCTCTCGTTTTGGATCTTCTAATTAAATTATATTTACCGATAAGAAGAATGTAGATGAAATGGGGAAAATTTTCAAGTCATTGGGTGTAGACGTCAGAAATGACATAAAATTGAAGTGTAACTCAATTCTACTGCTAGTTACTGTTGAAACATGGGTTCATCCATAATTGGTAATGTTATTTTCCCAAGTGGGATTAGCATTGTAAATTCTCACGAAACAGGTGTTAGAGATTGTTGGAAGGGAGAGGCTTTTCCTTTTTTTTTTTGGCCAAAGTTCTGTGCCTAGAAGATGGAGTTTAGCTTTGTTCTCTTCAAAAGGTTGTAAGAGTTCATAGTTCGATTTTTTTTGTATGGATGCAGTTTTTTTCCTTTGGACTTTCGAGTCCATTTTGATATTTTTGGAGGGGAAACTTCTCATTCTCCACTTCTCTATAAGCCTCTTTCTTTTTAATACCATTCTCATTATCAATCGAAAAAAAAAATCCTAAATGAAAATCAATTCAAGGGAAAATCCTAAATGAAAATCAATTTGAGGTTTCCCGACTTTTGGCCATGACTCTCTAGGCATCTTACTAATACAATTACTGTTATTTAAAAATAATAATACAAGAAAATCAATTTTATCCATATTTTGAGAAAAGATATTTTAGGTTCCCTGACTTCTGGTGGAAGAGTGTTGGAGTCTGCTCATCTAGACTGATGAAGATAAAACTGGCATATCTCATCAGGTGTAAATTGCATCAGTCTACAACAATTCATTAAATCTCTGCTTGGATAAGGAATCCAGAGCTTGCACACCAAGAAACAACTTAGGCTTCCTTTGGCCAGTAAGAAAACACAAGAAAGGAAAGGAAAAGGACAACACAAGTGAAAAACCATTAACAATAGGAAATTGTTTGTTTCAGTCGAGAAAAAAACAAAAATATATCTGAATTCAACAGATCAGTTTCCCCACAAACCTGACCTTCCATATAATCACTAGTAATTGAGGCCCTCCTTATATTCATCACCATACTACTCCTACCACAATCTAGTAGTGACGCTTATAACTACAATATTGACAATGATCGAAGCCACATATGCCACATATGCCTGAACCTAACAAGGCACCAAGAAGACAAATATTCAACCGTTAATGGTGAAAAGACAAGATCCTTCGCCTCCTCTTATAGATCCACATGAAGCCTTCTGAAAAAGACAGTCAAATGATGAGCCCTTTGACTTCAAAATAGGAAAAATGCTGCCAAACTGTATTGCATACTAATGGCAAGGAAACCCAAATAACCATGAATTTATTGATAATAGAAAAAGAATACACAATGCTGTAACACCCCCTAGAAACTTCAAACACCAACTTATAAAAAGAGAAAAGAAGGCAGATTTCCTGACTAAGCAACTGAAGGATATACAGAACCAAAGACTCACATTATATACTAAGTAGCTTGGACTAGATATGGCAAACTCCACTCAGACCAAAGTAGTTAGCAAAGAGATCAGACCTTGTTACCAGACAGAATCGGAGTTTGCTCTATGATCAAATTGAGACAACAAATTTGCTGACTAAGATGCGAGGACTATGATTACAATGAGTAGAACAGTCCCAAATATCACCAAGAGCAAGCAGGTCTGCACATAAGTTAACAAAATAAGATGACACACACACACACACACATATATATATGTATATAGAGCGAGAGAGAGTGTAATGTGTGACCCATTGGGCCCAGAAAAAGAACCCAACGTGACAGCCACCCTTGCTTGCCACCTCACAAAATAAATAGCCTGATTGAACATCTATAGGAAGTCCGATCAGATGTATTTTGAGTGTTTGCCAGGTGGCATGGCCCATGGTCCAACATACATCCAATCTGACGACTTACAGTCATCCGATCAGTCTGAGTTTGTGAGGAGGTGCAAATGGGAGACCCACACATTGGATTTTTTGTGGGTCCAAAGCATACCACATAGCCTGCATGATGCATAGGCAACCTTGCCTTTCGTCAAGCACGTATTACCCATTCTAAGTTTTAGCCCTTGCTCGATTAGTATGATTTATGGACTACAGCCCATCCAAGTGGGTCCAATCAAAGCAGTGTCTAAAGCACATAGTGCCTGGTACCACCATATATTTCCACAAAACGTAATTGCGGAACTTACCAAAGAAGTTTGATTTTTGGGTCTTAGATGCTTTTGCAAGTTGGGATGTTGCCTGCACAGTTGCAACGTAGGTGTTCTCCACGTTGGAGTCGATGTCATCTGAAAGAAAATGCGTTCGGCATTTGGTTTAACAGGGTAGATAAGGATATATGAGAATCACCAGAGAAAAAAGAACAGATGACTTACCAATCATAGCCCCTTGCCCGTGGACCAGCACGGCAAGATCTTTGAAGATCTCATTCACCTCACCAATCTGCTGCTGGATTTCTTGGATCCCTAGCTCTCTTTCCTCAATGATGGCCTCATTGAAAACAAGCTCACTGTCCAATAGCAAGACCTCCTGTCTGCAGAAGAAATTAATTAAGTTGAGGGCTCTGCACTTTTATGTGATTAGGAAACCACTCTTCTACAGAAATGAAAAATGATCTCTGTGAAGGCGCATGACAAATCTTGTTTAAGAGAATATGATGTAGGCAGCACCTCACTAGGATGCCCAGCATCCCCTCTTTCTGAAATGGGCAACAACCCAATTCTTCACACCAACTAGATGATCCTACTTATCGAAACAGTATACATCCTTTACTTTCCTTTTCCTTTTTTTTCTTTTTCCAGGTGGAGGTAATGGATCATCTTTTTTGCGTTTAAACATCAGAACTCATCATCCACAATGGCACTCAAGGTCATTATCACAACTTTTATTTAGTAACAGCAATCGGGGTTCAGGGTTTCTGAAAGAAATGATTAAACATTGTTGAAAGAAACCTGAAACAACACCTTGTGGATCACAAGTTTGACCACGAGTCTGGAGCCAAGATAATTACTCAACACAGTTTAAGTAATAGGTTTGTTTAGTTTGCTGAACAATAACGGATAATATAAATATGGGTGTTGCTAACATTCACTCAGTGGGTGAATTTGTTTACCTTCCCCAATACATTTTTACCCAACCTCATTAAAGTTAAGGGCAATTTAGTTTTTTCATAGAGGATAAGTCATTAAATGCAGGAGAGAATAAATGCAATTTGACTTTTCTTGTATATTTTTGTCTCCCCTATCTAATGAATTGTCTCCTATGAAAATACCAAAATACTCTTATATTTAATAGAATGGTATTCAACACATAGGGGTAAAAAAGACTAGTGAAAGTTAATAAGTTCACTAGTCTTAGTGAAGGATAGCATTCCCTTATATATATATACAAAAGAATGTGAAGCTGAACTCACCTTCTAGATTCCACAAGAAGAGCACGCTCTATGGGGGTCTTATCTGAGCTTATGTCTAGCTCGCCGGCAGTGTAGCTGTATTAAGGATAATCAAAGCGATAACATAAGAAAAATATCAGCAAGTTAAAATTTAAGCATTCACATCCACTGAATTACACCAAATAATCACTGACTAAAAGTCACAAGACATTCTACAAATTGCCACACTCATTTTGTTTTTATGAATACCAAGAACTTTATTGAGGGAGAAAAAAATTTAGAAATGGGGAATGAGGCTATTCCCCCACATAAGAACTTACAAAAAAATCACGAGTTTCTCATAAAAAAAGAAAAAAAAGGAGGAGGACTCCGTCTATATAAAAATCGGGTCTTAACATGACCAAAATATTTATGATCCTGCCCCGACTTCGAATATCCTAACCGATAGAGGTGCATAACATCAGGATAGAGGATTCAATCCCGTCAAAAATCCTTTTATTCCTCTCTCTCCATATGCCCTACTAAAAACTCTTATGGGGCAAATGAGGAAAACATCTTCAACTTCCTTATGTATCACTGTTGAAACCAGGAAGTTGGAATGGGGAAATAAGGCAGAAATTCCATATAATCCAAGCCATACGACAATGAAGAAGAAGGTGATGGATGGTTTCTTCTGCCTTCTGAGTTCCGACACATAGCACCTGTTGGGGAGAGACCCACCTATTCTTAAGGTATTATGCAGAGTCGTTGACCAAGCAATGGACCTTACGGGAACTTGTGAGTTCCAAATATTCCTAAAAATGTCATCCTCACCACCAAATCCACATCCTCTTTCAAGAAGAGAAAGTTGTAGAAATCTCTTGCCATGAATATCCCCTTGGATTTCCAGTCAAGATCCGGTATTCCTCTCAATCTAGAGAAACATGGACCTTGTTGAGCTTCTCGAGTAGATGCAAGCATTCACGGATTTTCTTGTTCATAAGATTAGCCGGATGATCGAACGCTACACAACCTCGTCATTCCTCCTCTCTAACATATCACAAACAGGATATCATTCCTGGGGATTAGCCTATATAAGCTTGGACCTACCTCGCTTAGCTGACAGCCCCATTCCAACCATCTTCTTAGAATTGAATCCTATTGCCGCTACCCACTTTAAATTTGGTTTGCTCTAGTGATTATTCCTGCACATTCATAATCTCTTTGCACACACCTACACCATATGAAGAAGACACCTGATTTGAATCCTAATCATCACTACATTTCCCAAAATTTTCCCCAACCACTGTCCTCCGCAGAGCTCTATTTTCAATATTGAAGTAGCAAAGCCATTTCCCCAGTAGAGATTTCTTCATGCATTGCAGTCTCCTCAAGCCTATACCACCATACTCTTTTGCTCTACAAACACAAATCCCACTCTACTAAGTGGGGTCTTTACTTAATCTCCTTAATGTTCCAATAAGAAATCTATTTGGAGTTGCTCTAGGCGCTTAGCTACCAAAGCGGGCATCTTGAAGGACATGTAGAAAACATGAAGACTACCCATCATGCTCTTTATAAGTCTCCTCCAATGTTTTAAAACGCGAAGACGTGATGCGAGGCGTTAGGACCTCAAGATACGTGAGGCGTGAGACATAAGCCTCACAAGAAAGCTTCATGCTCTCTCATTTTAACAAATAAATAAAATATAAGAAAATTTACAAAAAGATTCAAAAAGTTAATGAAATATTATAGTATATATATATATATATATATATATATATAGAGAGAGAGAGAGAGAGAGACATATATATATGCATTTGTGTGTTCATGTGGGTGCACGCGTACACATAGGAAATATTATATAAATTAGTTGAAACAAATAAAAAATAATATTAAGTCTCGGTTATGGTTAGAAACCTAATTTTAGTTAATGTATGAGATCTATGTCATAGACATAAAGCGAGCTTAAAGGCATGAAGCGTGTTCCTCATGTGAGCCTTATGGGGTTTAAGCCTCATGCTTGAATCTCAAGACGTATTCCTTAAGCCTCGCCCCGAGGCGTAAGCCTCGCAAGCTTTTTAAAACACTGGTCTCCTCCCACCCAAGGTTTGAAATTTCGGGTTCGTCCAACCCCAACGACATCGAAATTGACTTTATTTCGGAAAACAGATTTCGGCCGAAATTTCGGGTCAAATTTCCGATTTCGGAAATTTATTTTTAAATATGTTTTTTTTAATAAAAATTCCAAAAATTTTCGATATTTTTAATGAAATTTTGTGAAATTTTGAAAATTTATATATTAATTTTAAAAACAAAATAATAATATTTATATAAATATATAAATTTTTAATAAAATATTATTTTTTACCTTTATATTTAATTTATATATATATATATTAATAAAATATTAATATTTTCGGATTTCTAAATTTCGTCGAAATCCCGCAATTTTTCGGGATTTCGGTTCGGGTTAGCTGATCGAAATCTCCGATAATTTCGAAATCAAAAACCTTGCTCCCACCTATGGACAATAAACTTTTCTTCCAACCTGCTAGCCTCCTCTCAACCCACAACAATCGGATCCCTAATTTCTTTGGCAATAATCTCGAACCAAGTGGGATGCCCAAGTACATGGATAGGGAAATGACCATGGTTCTAGATGTCGCCGATATATCGGCGATATCACATCGATATGCCGATATCGCAGGCCACCGACATCTACACACTGTAGTTAGGGCTGTAAACAGATTCAGATACTATCCGAATCTGATCTGAATTCGTATCCGGTTATACGGATAGTTATCCAATTATGTATCCGACGAAGCGAATCCAAATACCCTTTTAAGTATCCGTTTAGTTAACGGAGCGGATTCGGATAGTGATGTATCCGCTCCGGCGAATATCCAACTGATTCTATTTATGAATATGCCCTTCATAATATAACATATTTGCATATGTTTTCAAAGTGAAACCAAAAACATAAGAGGTCAAAATGGCAATTTTGAACTTATATAAAAGGAAATCTAAACAGTAACCCATCGTTTCTCTTTTGGGATTCGACCCAAACCCTAAATGGGGAAAGGGAAAGTGAAAGAGAGAAAGAAGGAGATGAAGATAGGAGGAAAGGAAGCTGTTGATCGCATGTTCCCCCTTCAAACTTCAAGTCCCAAACCCCAAACCTCAAGCTTGCACGCCACTAGCAGGTAGATCCTCTCTCTCTCTCTCTAACACTAAGCTTGAGACAATTGGCGGCTCCTCCTTCCAAGCCCACGAAATTTCGCGGAGGAAAATAGAAGGTAAGCCCTAATTATAGTCTTATAGACATAATTTTTTCTTAGATTTCTAGTTTTTTTCCTTCGTTTTTACCAGTAACGATTTTTAGGGTTTGATTTCTAAGAATGGAGATTTTTAGGGTTTTGATTTTCATGAATGGAGTAGACCGTCTAATTTTTTTTAATCGAATACCAGTCGAACACTATCCTTATCTCCTCATGCCCTATTTTGAAAACATCACTTTTCTTTTGATTTCCTTTCTTGCAAACCAAACTTATAAAGTAAGTTCACATTTTTTTTTTCTTCTCTATTCCTTTCCTTTCTCTTTTTTT
This sequence comes from Tetracentron sinense, assembly GCA_015143295.1. NCBI lineage: Eukaryota > Viridiplantae > Streptophyta > Magnoliopsida > Trochodendrales > Trochodendraceae > Tetracentron > Tetracentron sinense. The sequence continues at coordinate 23,684,781 of CM026571.1, forward strand.
CCCTCACCCACTTTCTGGAAAAACAAACATACCAAAGTGTAATTCCATATACCTTAACCCACCAAAGACCTCTCTTCGATCTCCATTGGAGCTGGTCTATCAACGGGGGACCAATCTTAGAATTGAACTTTCATCCCACCGAAAGATCTCTTATCCTCTTTAGGACCCTTACAGCCTCCTTCTTGGAAGGGAATACAAATAGAAACAATCCTCCACCTAATTTTCTCACTTTCACTTGGTAAGATGTGTTATGGGCAGAGAAAGCATGGTATGAAACCCATTTCTCAAAGGACTCCTCAACCACCGAACCTACCGATCAGGCAACTTTCCGTGGTGGGGGGAAATAAAATAAAATAAAAGAATTGTCCTTCACACATCCCCTACTTTGATCTTGGAAATCCCATTGGCACAATCAACCACTGATTTTCCAATCTTCAGCCAAAGCAGACCGGACTTTATGAATGTGCCTAACCTCTGGTTCGGTCATCATCCTTCGATGATGCTATCAGCTCATCATAGTCCAGCTGTCCAAGTCAAAAAATGTCCTTGAAAGGGTTGACCATTCAAGGTTTGATGGTGGATCAATAATGGGGTATTTTGGTAGAACAGTTATAATCAAGTTAGTGAGGCACAGTGTAGTCAAAGCGTCCAGGTGACGCCTAGGCGATAACGGGTTCCCTAGGCGATCAAAATTTATTAATTTTGTTTATTTTATATAATATTATAAAAGAATTAATGAGTCCCCCCCTAGATCATGATCTAGGCGATAGGGGTCCTGGCTAGGCAAGGCGGTGGCCTAGGCGATATTTTGACTACACTAGTGAGGCACAGCCACTTAGTTTGATAACAAATTGATGCAAGGACTAAACCAATACTCCACAAAAGCCGCGACTGATGGGAGCGTGAGATTAAATCTCTTTATCTTTAGCCCAAGGCAACCCGGTCAAGACCTCCAAGTAGGCCCTACCCCGTGGGCCACCGCACCTCCCACCCCTTAGTGGGCCCCACCCCGTAGGCCACCCCACCCCAGTGTGGAGATGCTCCTGCATCATAAATTGATGCAAAGAAGGTCTAGACATGTAGCAGTTAAAGTGTCAATGTGTCATTACAACAATTACCTGGAAGGAAGAACCGCTTGGGGAACAAAAGGGGAATATGCTGTTTCCCTCTCAGCTGCCAGTCGCTGAGCCTTCTGAAACTCTTTCAGAACTGTTTGGAGATCTTTTGCAAGTTTTGCATCAGCAATCTTCTTGCTGGCCTGCAGTCAGATGGAAGAAATTCAAGGTCTGAGAACATAATCCAGTAACCAAGGAAGAAGCACCATGTTCAACCATAACAGTACAATCCAATCATATATGTACTTGGCGATGATTAGGTGGCAAGACTTCTAGATAAATATACAAGGAGTTGGGATGTAATTCCAGCATCATAATTAAAAATTGAGATCATATGAACAATGAGACCAAAAAAACCAATTATATCTGCACTTACACTAACTTCAGCAGACTGATCTGTTTCACTAGCTTGTTTAAGTTTAGCTGAAGTATTCTTCACCAATTGCCCAATATGTAGCCTTGTCTTGTGCCTGCAAGTGAAGTAGCAAACTATGAGGACCACTAGAGACAAAACTGATGGTTCATCATCCAACAACCATTCTGTCTACTTTATTTGAAGAAAGGAAGTTGAGAAGAAAACATATATCACTTGTTTAGAGGATTTTATGCATCTGCATGAAATAAGAAAACAAATGTCCATAGTTCTTAAAGGCATCGCCTCAGGCGGTCGCCTAGGCGATCAGGCGCTCTGTTGAGCTCAGGCGATTGGCCACCTAGGCGGTTATATTAAAAATCTAATATATGTAATATTATTATTATTTAAGAATAAAAAATTAATTTTATTTGAATACGGTAGTTTGGTAAACAAAAAGGCATGTTATTTTTATATATTTCTCATGCCTTTTACCGTACATATAGCTAAGCTCAAGTGGCCCAATAACAAAAAGGGCATTTAAATGCTCCAAATTCCTTCTAGGACCCCCAAAACTTTCATAAACTCATATTTAAAGGGATTTTTTTTTAATCTAAATACGTGTAGGTGCCATAATTATATAATTTACATAATACATATTATATATTTTTTATATTACTTTTCTTGAGTATAATCGAGAAGAAGGGAGAGTCATAGGTACGGTCTTTATCTTTCTACCCCCTCTCTTCTCTCTCCCCTGTTCGGCATCACATTGACTGTCAGACTATTTTTTATTTTTTATTCAATTCTGCACTCTCTCTCTCTCATTCAATATAGATAATTTTTTTGTTCCATTTTTTATTCTTAACACCTGAAATCTCCCTTTATTATTCTTAGAACTGCTTCCAAGGATGGTTCTATATCAAAGTGCATCTTGACAATAGAGATTTAGCAATTTATATGAATTACAAGATCCCTTATTCAAGGTAATGCATCATACATAGATCTCAAATCGAAGGAAATTTTTGTACCAAAAAGTTCATCAGGCGACGCCTCGGTCGCCTCAAGCTACCGCCTAAGGCGTCCATGGGGTCTATCTACTCAAATCGCCTTGACAAATATGCAAATGTCACATGTACAAGGTATTGTAGCAGGATTTTATGCATCTTCCTGAAACTGCAAAGTACATATGCTTTAAAAAAGTGAATAACACAAATTCATATGCAACAACTTGCTGCTCAGCCTTTTCAACACCAAAACAGATTGGAATAGATATTAGAGTTTCTGAAATCTCACAAATTTTGATTACCCTATACATTGCTTTTAAGTGCCAGTAAATTTTACCTTTGATAGAAAATCAAGGAACACTACAGTATAGATGCTAATCCTTTGCTATATAATACATTATTTCTTTATTTTAACCTTTTTACAGGCTTCAGATATTAAGTGCTATTGTAATATTGACTGGTTGCCAGCATTCTAAAAGTGCACTTTAAATTTGCAAGCCCATTAATGCCTATCAGAAATGAAGAAAGGATTGAAAGTTCAGTGGGAATCGCATGAACTTCCAATGGTTCCACACCCATGTTTGGAACTGCAAACATCACTGATAAAGCAAATGGAACTCCTTGAGGTTAGTAAAGACCTAGAGGAAGGGGTGGAGTGGTGTTTGATTCTGAGGCAAGATGTAAATGATTGGGAAATCGATGATTTGGGTTGTCTCCTTCGGAGTCTAGGATTTTCTCCTTTGTGTCCTCGAGGCAGAGATCGTGGAATTTAGTCTAGAAGCAACAATGGACAATTTTCAATGAGATCTCTGCTCCAATCATTTGGGTCAACACCTTACGTTTCCATAGTCTAGTGGGGAATCCTGATTTTCCCTCCAAGGGATCTTTCTTCATTTGGAATGCGTCTTTGAACAAGATTCTTACTTGTGATCACTAAAAAAAATAGATAGCTAACCGCTGTTTATTGTGCCTTCAAGAGGAAGAGATGGTGAAATTGTATTTGTTGCTTTGTCTATTGAGTCGCTTTCCATGATTTTATATTTGGTTCCTATAACTCATTTGATTTCTAAAAAATTTAATTTGATTTAAAAAAAAAAACATTATATGTATCGTTTGAAACCGGTACATATAAGTTTCGTTTGAGACCAATACATCCCCCGAAATGATATTTTTAATCCTACAGTCGTGGCATTCTATTTTGGAAGATTCATCTAGATTTGAATTGACAATCTAAATGGAGGTATTGTCCCCAAGAAATGGAAACTTGCTAAAGGCCTCTACATTTACTAAAAGTAAGGAAAAAATTTGATATTTTGTCACTAGAATATCTAAAGTTCCCATCTCTTCAGTTTGAACCAAATTAATATTACATCAACAATCGCAACCCCTTCCCTTGAATTTACTATGTATCAATTTGTCCACAACAATTCTTAAAATAACTATATATTGCTTTTGTCACTAATTCAGCTATAGTTTCAATCTCTTCAATTTAAACCAACTTTTGAATTCACTATATTGCTACTGCATCAACTTTGGAATTGATACGATGTATTTTTTTAGTATTTGAGTGTATCATATTGGTAACCTCAAAAATCATATGTATCGTTCAACATACATTGATACGCTCAATTATTTTAAGCCATGGGTTTTGCCGACTAGCGACCGATAGAACAACACTGGAGCAGATCGAGACTGTCAGCGGTGAATTATGGGTATGTAAGAGACAAAATTTATGATATATCTCCAGTTGTGCATATTCGATTTTTCCTTTCGTAATTTTTTTGGCTAGCTCTTTAGGTGACAATTTATAACTTTTTTCAGCGACGACCAGATGTGTTAAAACCTTTCTTAAATATATTATCCAACATATTGGTGATGTTTAAATAGCCTTTTCTTTTCATTAAAAAAATTCACACTTGAATTAGATTTATATCGACAGAAAAAGATGTTACTGAGGGAATGCAATAGAAGGGTATGAAATAGAGGAAGAAAAAGAAATTATCTCTGCAACACCTCTCCGCTATACAAATGCAATAGACTTTACGTTCTGTAGAAAATAGTTCCTACTTTACAGCTTTTGACATTTGGGTTTTGAATGTCCAAACACAACAATTTCATTTTGAAATTTCTTTGATTGTGATGGCTAAATGTTCCAAAAATTTTACAATTTGGATCCAAAAATTTTACAATTTGGATGCATGGAATGCCTTAAAAGAAAAATACCTATTATAAAGACTCAAGAGTCAAATGTTGTATTAAAACAACAACTGTATCAAAATATTGGATGTAATGTTACTACCGAGCGGAGCGTTTAAATGGGAAGAATAAAATTGGGGCATTAACAACCATAGATGGGCAAAACTTGTCATTACAAAACATTCTAAAGGACAAATGAGTAATATTTTTAAGTATATTAAATAGAATGTGGGGTTTAGAAATATTTAAGCGCAATTAGATGTAAGATAAAGCAGGTTTCTCACCACTTCATCTTATGTATACTTTTACCAGAATTTATGTCTTCCAGACCTACTTCGTAGATGTTTTTTTTCCAACCGGCCTAAAATGATAGAGCATCTAATAAAAAGCTTCAAAAGCTATACTATCTAGAGTTACCAATCACAACCTAATAGTACACATGTGAGACTGAACACAAACCTAGACCACAGAAAACTCTTCTGATACATAGCCTTAAGAGTTGATATTGAGTTACATACAATAGGAGTCTATTACCTCAGACAATTTCAAATTTTTTAATGTTAAAACTCCATCATTGAGATCTAGTGGAAGACTAAAATCTTACAGCAGCGCCAGAAACCCTAATTTATAAGTAAAGAATGCCATATATCACTCTTTTCAAATCCTAATCCATTACATCAACAGAAACATTCAACCCAATCCATCCATTTAATTCAAAATTCTGCATTAATCTAATATATAAAGTAGATTAAAAAAAAAAAAACTAGCTATTTGGGATATCGAATGATTGAACAAATCTCAACAATTCAAACACAAAGAATCCAAACACACAGAAACGAAACACTCACAGCTTCTCCCGGAGCTCCGGCGTATCCTTTGGAGTTCCGATGGAATTAACGAGCCGCTGGAACGTGGAGACGGCAGTATTAATCTGAAACACGCCGGAAGCAACGGCCTGCGTGGAATCCTGCTTCCCATTGGTGTATCCTCGCCTTGAAGCCAAAGGCCGACCAGATTCGAGATCTTGAAAGCTCATATCTGCCCTAGAATTCTCAAAAAAAAATCTGATCTTTCTGAAAACCTAGAAGCTGGATTTCGCAACACAGATGGAAAAAACCAGCGCCAAATTCAGGCTAAAATCCAATTTAGGGCACAAACAGTAGAAATGGAGACGAGAATTGCGGCACCAGAAAGCCTCAATTTAGGAATAATTTCTTCTTAACCTTTGAGGAGTAAAGGAATCTATATATATGCGTATAGAGACGGGTAGGCAAAACCAAAAAGGGCGGGGAGGAGGAGGAGGAGGAGAAGTCGAAAGAGAATGTATTTTTATATTTGAGAATGTATTTTTAATTTATATAGTGCGTATTTCACCCAACGGCACGCCATTTAAAAATATATATATATATATATATATATTTAATTTTTATACCCTTAAAAGACTTAAAGACTTGAGACCACTCCACGGAACGCCGATGAGGACAAAAGAACGCGACACGAAACTTATAGAAAGATTGAGGTACCCTAATTAGTAATTACCACGTATTTTGGAAGGAAAGAGCAATAGTTCGCTCCACTCCTCGCTCTGACAAAGCCAACTCAAATTTCCACCAACTCTAGTTAATTTCTTTTTAATTCCTATGGTTAAAAAAAATTTTAATTTAATTTTCTAAGAACCAAGGGAATATGGGTGAACCCTAAGGGTGAGTGAATCCTATGTGGATAAATAGAGTTGAAAGGGGAACACATGACATTAAAAGGGGACGGAGATGCACCTCCGTGCGTCACTGACCAGGGAGGTGATTATATTCGGGAAATAGAAAACGGACCCATGATTAGCTTAGAAACTTACCTCAATGACCTCATTGGTCCCACCCCCCTTTTTACCATCTATTAACTGTGGTTAGTCCCTTAGAGTTAAGCAATCTAACCATGATTTTTTTTTTTTTAAAAGCAAAAAGCAAAAATATTTATTTTAATTTAATTAAGTTTAACCATGGTTAAACAAGGGTTAAAATGGACACGAGGACACTGCGGTCAGCTTAGAAGATGCCTCTTATTTTCCTTTTGGAAAAGGAAAATCTTATTTCTCATCCCATCCAAAAAAAATATTTAATCATAAGGTGGTAGGAAGTTGTTGATGGGTGGTTTTTATGAGGGACACGTGGACCAATAAAGGATGACGTAAACACCTTCAGTAAAATTCCATGCGCCTTTGAAGGAATACCCATGACATGACGCCTTTAACTTGTATTAATTATTGCGTCGTCTACATTTTGTCTAAAACATCTTTGACTTTGAATTTATCCGTTTTCAACCATAAAGTTCATAAAATATAAAAGGATAAAAAGAGATTTAAAGATTGGAGGGTAAGAGGTTCATTGGTTGAAGAGTATGTTATCCTATAATGCGAAACCGCATTCACCAATCTATTTAGAACTTTTGACGAGTAACAAATCATTATAAGAAACCCAAGAAAGTAAGAGTAATTGTTTCGACACAATAAATGCAAAGGCGTTAAATTCAAAAGCGTTATTATATTAAATACTAAAAGCGTTACAAAAATTAATGTGTCGGTTACAAAGAATTTCAATAACTCTATCTCAAAGCAAAATCCTATAAAAGGAAGGACTATTGGCCTAAAAGAGAACTTTTTTTTAGTCAAATACGACAAGGCTAAACGGCAGCCACTCCTTGGTACTCTCGAGATTCTTGGTGTGCTCTCAACCCCATTTTCTTTGTCATTTGTCCTTTTTGCCATAGGTTAGAATAACCTTTCGAGGTTTGAATTGACCTGTGATCAAGTTAGAAAAATCACCTATACATTTGACGACTCCATTGGACTTGATTTCGCAACTACAATGACTTCTACCAAATGAAATATCAATGATTGTAATGCAATCAACCAAGATATCCCAAATCCCCAATGGTGATTTGGCTGCCGAGTTAATGTCTGTGATAACGCCTTTACTACAAACACTGCAGCAATCTCAAGCTCAGTTCCAAACTCAGGTACTGGAAACGCAAAATCAAATAATGACTTTACTATGAGAAATATGGGGAGGAAACCCTCAAAATGATACCAATGAGCGAGAAATTATTCTAGAGCAAAGCTATGTCACCACGGCTGACGTTGCTACAATTCTTGAACACTAGAAACAGACGGCAAATGAGAATTTTCACTTCGATTCCAATTCGCCTAATTTGACGAATATTTTCAAAAATTCATATCCCCAATGCTATATCGTTCCGACTTTTCCTCAATACAATGGAAAAGACGATAACACCAGAGAACATGTCAAACGTTTTGTGGACGCCTTAGGCATGCACACCTCTGATCATGAATTACGCCTGTGAGAGTTTTCCAAATCACTCTTCGACCGTGCCTACACATGGTACAGTGACTTAACCCCTAATTTCATTCATTCTTGGGAGGATATGGTGACGATGTTTGCCAAGATATTTTTTCTGGTGGAAGACCACATTTCTTTTGTCGACCTCAGCCGAGAGTGCCAGCGACCTTCAAAATGACTGATTGATTATGTTAAGAGATTTCGAGAGCGTGCCTTCAAATGCCACGACCCTGTTACTGAATATGTCTTGGTTCAAACATGCATCAGCGGCATGCTAAAGGAGTTTCGTGTTCACTTGGAGAACCTTGGGATAACCAATTTCTCTCGCCTTCAGCACGCCATCAGCCACACAAGCGAATCTGTGAAGTCGTACGACAGGATTTGGCTTCGTGAGCCTCGTCCTCTAAAGGAGCAATCAATGGCGGCAGCCACTAGTAGTGACAGGAGACCGTCCAAATCGAATGTTGGACCACTAAAGAAATCTAAGACCACCCCTGCGGACGTTGATGAACCCCCGACTTTTCCAGTTGATATGAAATTTATTGAAATATCTTTTACGAATGGCTTCGTGATGGTGTCATTCGCGCTCCCACTCCCCTCTACCGTCCAACCCCTGAGGACAAAAAGAGTCCGAATTATTGCATTTACCATCGCAACACCAGTCATTCCATTAGTAATTACTGGACACTGCGATGTTTCTTTCACATGAAGGTGGCCTCTGGTGAAGTACAGTTGTCCGACAGCACGACATCAGTCCACAATGATCCTTTACCAACTCACAAACCCAAAGAGAGGGTGGCCATGGTTACGCACAGTGAAGAAGGGTTTGAAATCGATCCACCTTCAGCTGAAACCGTCTTTTGAAGATTCTTGTTGTCCAAAGTTTTATGGACCACATGGCCTTCTCAGAGACTGCTCGACATGACCTTGTACATGCCTTTACAAAAATCATTGATCGTCATGGTGAGAAATGTTTTGAACTCGACTGTGCTATTCGTCAACCTCCTTCCCATCCAAAACCGACTCATGCCTCCATCACATTTACTAATGATGACATTATGGCCCCCCGCTCTGACCATAATCGACCATTATACATCACTGCTACCTTAAATGGTACCACGGATCGACAGGTATTCATTGATCCTGGTTCCTCCATCAATCTTCTTCCTCTCTGCACTGTGGAAAGCTATCAACCTTCCAATGAATCATATCACCCCACAATCAATTGAGGTGTCAGGATTTGGGAATCACTGCCAACATACCATGAGATATGTCAACATCGATCTCCAGGTCAGAACAATACGATGTGCTACCTGATTTCATGTACTGGACGATGGTGTCAACTACCACTGTCTCTTAAGATGACCATGGTTGCATCAGCACCGCTAACCATAGTTAATAGGGACACATGGTGACCTCAAGGGCATAATCGGATTCCAAAGAGCCCTGTTAGAACTTGAGATAAACCCTAGGGATGGGTGAACTCGGGGAGTCCGGTTACTCCATTGAGGTTGCCACATTGTCCCTTTTTGAACCTCTTAGTTGTGGTTAAGAATCATCCACCCTTAGGGTTCACTCACCTATCCTTGATTTTTAGAAAAAAAATTAACCATGGTTAGAAAAAAAATATTAAAATTTTAAATAATATTTTTCCAAAAACCAAGGATAGGAGGCTGAACCCTATGGGTAGGCATGGACAGAGCCAACGGGTGGGGAGGGGCCATGGCCACCCAATTTTTTTTAAAACTTGGCCCCCTAAACTAATTTTTTTAATTTTCTTATATGTATAATGTCAAGTAGGGAAGGTGCACGTATTCCACCCAGTAGAATGCGCATGGGAAAAAAAAATAATCTACATGATATAAGAATATTGTTAACTTTATTTATCTAATGACTCTATCAAAAGGGAGGACCCTTGTTTTTCTTGTTACTAGACCTTTATTGGAATGCAATATTAACGGATTTTATGACCAAGATGGATCTATTATACTCATGAAATGAGTGTAGATTAATATATGGAAAAAACCATATACCAAAATGACAGCATCTATTGTCACGCCCAGAAATCTATGCACAATAATACTAATATTTGTATAAATATCAAAGCGTGAACCGGAAACAGAATTCCAATATTAATGGAAATTAAAATAATTTAATACTCCATTAAACATATTTAAATAACCAGCATCACTAAAAGACTCAATAACATGAGTTCTCCCAAAATATAAATCATCCAAAGATTTCATATAGTTTACCTTACTACAGTTCTCTAACACTCTAACAGAGAAGAAAACTTTAAAGTTGGTCTCACTTGCTCAAACGAGAGCAATTCCTATTTTTTTTAATCACCACTTGAAAAAGAAGAATCAACAAGGGTGAGCCCACAGCTCAACAAGAGAATACACTATAATTTAAATGCATTAACAATTCATATGATAAGATGACTAACAAATTATGCATATTATTGAATTAAGTCTTTACTTATGGTTCAGTTCGGTCAATAGGGGTCTTACACAACTTACCCTATTGATCAAGGGAATCATTGGGATCTCACACAGCTTACCATATCCCTTGGGTCTCACACAGTTCACCCATCCGAGAATTGAGTGTCTTACACAACTCAACTCAATCCTCTGTTTCTGGGTAGGTACTCTACACCACCCTGAAACAATCATTGGGTGGTACACAACATCACCCTATGATCAATTTAAGGAGGTTTTACACAATTTACTCTTTGAATAACCCTTAACCAAGGTTAAAACAATGTCTATTGAATCACTATTATTTTAGAAAATGAATACCAACTATTATGAAAATATAGCAAAACATTAAATGACAGTTATAATAGTCAACATCATAATTCATAATTAAAATTTACAATTAATATCTAGGCAGACATAACATACCTTATTTCAAAAGGGGTTTCAATTGTGTTTCTGCAACTGAAACTTTAGTTATAAATATCACATATTTATAACCCTACAAATTCTCAATTTCCCATGATAATGGGGTTCAGGGTTTCATAAACCCCCAAGGGCTTGGAAAAACCCTTTTTTTTATGCTAGTGAGTTTAGTAAAACCCTTATGCTAGTATAAAAGAGTTCAGTTACTAACCAATTGGTTAGTAACTAATTAGTTAAGTTTGTTAGGGGAGGTATCTTTCAACCACCCAACAAATTAACTAAAAACAATATAAGTCACGTTACTAACAAATTATTTAGTAACTAATTATTTAAATTTGTTAGAGGTATCTTTAAACCATCTAACAAACTAAGTAATTAGTTATAAAGGAATCTCAACAAACCAATATTCTCACACTCAAATAATATATACATTTAATTAAAATATCTTAAGAAAATTAATGTGAAAAATATCCCTTTTTCCCGTTTTTGATTTTCAACTAAGATTTTGACCCACAAAAATACTGATTTTGGGAAAACTTTCTTCACGGAAGTTGTAGATCTTTTCGAGCTCTTCGAAATGATGTACTATCGGACCAAAATCAGACTTAATGTCATAAAGTTATGACCCAAATACCGAAACTGGATAAATCTCATTTAAATTAACTCAATTCCGAAAATCACTAATTTTAATCTCCTAGATCTCTTATATTATCTTCCCTAAAATATAATATATTATTATATCATTTATTAAAATCACTCATAACATATTTAAAGAATAAAAATAATACCTGTATAAAATATTTATCTGATCTAGCATATTTTCATACACACAATTATTAACAAAAGAAGAAAAACACATTAAAATTATTATTGTATGATCACAACACACCCTACATCTAAATTATAGAAATATTCACTTGCCTCTAGATCTGATTTCGAGAAGAAGACAAGAGATTGATTGCTTATGAGAGATTTGCTGTTATTCCGGATGATCCAAAACTTCGAGATCCGGTTCTCTACGAGCATTCACCGATCTCCAAACCTTACGGCCGTTCTCCCTCTCTTCCAAAAGTACGTATCTCAGCTTCCTAAATCAGGTTTGGCAAAAATATCACTATTAGGTTAAACAATTTTATTTATACTAAACTCTATTTAGAAAATTACTAATATACCCCCACTAAGGCCAGTTTGTTTATAACCTAGATTTAATTAATTTAACTTATTAAATTAAATCATTGGGTTAGCCCTACCCCACCAAGGTTAGCCATATGATCAAACACAAAAATCAATTGCTAAATTACCCTCAGGGTTTCATTTACCAATTTACCCTAGGTGTATTTAATTTAAATTAGGGTCACTACATTCTATCCTCCTTAAAGAAAATTTCGTCCTCGAAATTAACATACCTCAGTCAAGAAAAGATGAGGATACTTCTCCCTCATTTCTGACTCTAGCTCCAATGAAGCTTCATCTTCATCATGATTGTTCCACTGAACTTTCACTAATGAAATGGACTTTACTCGAAGCTGCTTCATCATCCGATCCAAGATACGAACTGGTTTCTCCACATATGAAGTATCCTGCCTGAATTGCAAGACACTGAAATCAATGGTGTGAGACTCATCTCTCACATACTTCCTCAACATAGATACATGAAACACAGTGTGCACGCTGGACAAGCTAGGTGGCAAAGCAAGCCTGTATGCCACAACCCCAATCCTTTCTAGAATCTCAAATGGTCCGATAAATCTTGGTGACAGCTTCCCCTTCTTCTTTCCAAATCTCATCACACCTTTCATAGGTGATACTTTCAGAAAAACATGGTCACCAATAGCAAACTCTAGAATTCTTCTTCGTCGGTCTGCATAACTCTTTTGCCGACTTTGAGCAGTCTTTAACCGCTCTCTGATCACAGCTACATTTTCAGTACTTTCCCGAACCAGCTCAGGCCCAAGCAAACCACCATCCCCCACCTCTGCCCAACAAATAGGCGATCGACAAGGTCTACCATACAATGCCTCATAAGGTGCCATACCAATACTGGCATGGTAGCTGTTGTTATAGGCAAACTCTACTAATGGCAGGTGATCTTCCCAACCACCCTTAAAATCCAAGATACAAGCTCGAAGCATGTCTTCCATCACTTGGTTGACTCGCTCTGTCTGGCCATCTGTTTGGGGATGAAAAGTCGTACTTAAATCTAATGATGTCCCCAAAGCTCTCTGAAAACTCTTCCAGAATTGAGATGTAAACCTTGCATCTCGATCTGAGACTATCGATATAGGAACTCCATGTAGTTTAACTATCTCCTTTACATACAGCTTACTCAACTCTTCCATGGAATAAGTAGTACGAATCGGAAGAAAGTGAGCAGATTTTGTTAATCGGTCTACTATTACCTATACTGCATCGTGCCCTTGCCTCGACCTTGGTAGTCTGACTACAAAATCCATCGATATCCTTTCCCATTTCCATTCTGCAATGGATAATGACTGCAAAGGCCCAAATGGCTTCTGATGCTCAGTCTTCACTTGTTGACAAGTCAAACATCTAGATACAAACTCTGCAACATCCCGTTTCATACCATCCCACCAAAAGTGCCTACAAAGATCTCAATACATCTTTGTACCACCCGAATGAACTGTATATTTTGCGTGATGTGCTTCTTCAAGAACCTCTCTCTTTAAATCAGTCGAATTTGGAACACACAATCTACTACAAAATCTCACACCGCCATCTGATCCAACAACTCAATCTATAGTGTTACCAACAACTGCCTCTGCAACTCTTGATTGTAACTTTCCATCTTGTGATTGAGCTTGAATGATTTTACTGACCAATGTCGGTTGGACAATTAGACTGAAGAGAAAAGTCTTGACATTCTACTGAATTGGATGAATATTATATTCTGAAACTACCTCCAACATATTCCACTCCTGAACCATCATAAGAGCAACTTATCCTCTCGGTTTGCGGCTCAATGCATCTACTACAACATTAGCCTTCCCAGGATGATAGTGAATAGTAAAGTCATAATCCTTCAGATGTTCCATCCACCTTCGCTGTCTCATGTTCAACTCCTTCTGAGAGAACAAGTATTTCAAACTTTTGTGATCAGAAAAGAACTCAAACTTCTCTCTATAAAGATAATGTCTCCATATTTTCAATGCAAAAATAACTGCTGTCAACTCCAAATCATGAGTTGGATAGTTCTTCTCGTGAACCTTCAATTGGCGAGATGCATAGGCAATCACCTTACCATTCTGCATCAAAACACACCTCAAGCCCTGATGAGATGCATCACTATAGACCACAAGTCCTCCATTGCTCTCAGGAATGGTCCAAATTGGTGCTGATGTCAGTCGGGTCTTTAACTCAACAAAAGTCTGCTCATAATTTTCATCCGAAACAAACTTCACGTCTTTCTTAGTCAGACGATTTAAAGGTGCAAAAATCTTTGAAAATCCCTCAATGAAACGTCGATAGTATTCGGCCAGACCCAGAAAACTACGAATTTCGGTAACTGAAGTGGGCTGTCCCCAGTCCATTATCGCTTCAACCTTAGCAGGATCCACTGACACTCCTTCTCTTGAGACGACATGTCCCAAAAACTTGACTTGCTCCTGCCAGAACTCACACTTTGAAAGCTTGGCATACAACTGATGTTTCCGAAAAGTCTGAAGTGCGATATGAAGATGTTGAGCATGCTCTTCACTAGACTTCGAATAGATCAAAATGTCATCTACAAAGACGACAAAAAATTGATCTAAGAAAGGCTTAAACACCCGGTTCATCAACTCCATGAAAGTCGCTGGTGCATTAGTCAGCCCAAATGGCATGACTAAGAACTCGTAATGCCCATACCGAGTCCGAAAAGCTGTCTTAGAGTTGTCCTCCTCCTTCACCCTCAAGTAGTGATAACCCGACCTCAAATCGATCTTGGAGAATAACTGCGCTCCCTTAAGTTGATCAAATAAATCCTCAATCCTAGGTAAAAGGTACTTGTTCTTAATTGTCACCTTGTTCAATTGTCGGTAATCAATACACAGCCGCATTGATCCGTCCTTCTTCTTGAAAAATAGTACTGGCGCGCCCCATGGTGAAGTACTAGGCCGAATAAAGCCCTGATTTAACAACTCCTGAATCTACTCTTTCAGCTCCTTCAATTCCATTGGCGCCATTCTATAAGGTGCCTTTGATATTGGTGTAGTACCCAATACCAAATCAATACCAAAATCCACTACCCTCCTTAGAGGCAACCCCGGTATCTCTTGAAATACATCAGCAAACTCGGAGGCAATGTGTATATGCTCCAACTCGATACCCTGATCCACACTCTCAATGTGAGAAAGGAACCCTGAAGTCAACACTCCCTCTGAGCAATTACTCCTAAAATGAAATGGTGTCTCACCAGGAATCGAGAAAGTCATTGTCTTCTCAAAACAGGACAACTTAGCATGAAAGGCCGCCAACCAATTCATGCCCAAAAGTACATCGAATTCCCGCATCTCGAGTACCACCAAACCAGCTAGAAGAACTCTCTCCCCAAACTTAACTGGACACTCTCTATAGATTCGATCAAGAGTAGTTGACTCTCCCAATGGTGTCACAACCGATAATGCTAAATCTATAGATTCTGGCACTAAGCCCAATGCATTCATAAATGTAACTGAAATGAAAGAATGTGTAGCTCCCGAATCAAAAAGTACTCTAGCAATGCTGTTATAAACTGAAAGTGTACCTTCAACTACCGCATTTGATGCCTCTGCATCCTTCTTAACTACCGCAAATACTCGGCCCTGGTTCTTCTGCTGACTGAGAGCCTGAGTCTGAGGTCGATCTGTCTTGGGTTTCGAACATCTCTAGCAAGATGTCCCTTCTCCCTGTAATTGTAGCACATCCCATAAAAAGCTTTTGGCTCAGCTCGCTAAACAGGCACGACTGGAACCACTGCAGAGGACACACCTGGTGCATTCGTCTTCTGACGCTTCCATGGCTGTTGATGTCCCTTAAACTGACCCTTTTGATTCTGTTGAGGCACTGGCTTGTCCTTGCTCTTCTGCTCTGACCTCTGCTCCCTGCCTCTCTGGTAAGTTGCATTATCCTACTCAATCACTAGGGCCTGCTCCACAACTTCTGAATAAGTTCTCAGTCGATGTCCTACTACTATCTTGTGAATAGAAGGAGTCAAGCCTTGTTCGAACTTCCGAACTCGGCGTACCTCATCTTCCACCATGTATGTGGCAAAGCGAGACAACTCAGCATACTTTGCCTCATACTGACTGACAGTAAGAGATCCCTGGGTCAGATTAATGAACTCTAAGGCCTTCTGCTCACGAACAGTCTCTGGAAAGTACTTGGCATAGAACCTCTCCTTAAATTCTTCCCATCCCATCTCAACCACATCCTCAGTCCTGGCTACCAAATCCCACCAATGATGTGCTTCTCCTTTCAGAAGGAATACTGTCAGTTTCCTCTGCTGAGCCTCAGTGCAATCCATTATCTCATAGATCTTCTCCAACTCAAGGATCCATTTATCTACCTCCATCGGATCCGCAGCTCCACTGAAGTTTGATGGATTCAATCTCTTGAATTCTTTTATCAGACTTGTCATCGGAGTATCCACCGACTGTTGGCTAGATGAATCAGACCTATTACCCATCTGCCTAGCAGTCTCTCCCAGAAGCCTTGTCGTTTCTCCCAAGACCCGGTATACTTCATTCAGTCCTGCAGCGCCTCCTAGTGCCCTACCACCACCTCTACCTCGTCCTCTCCTACCTCCAGACATAATCCTTATCACACAATAACGAAAATAATTAGTCCAGTAATACTATAATAAGGGAAGGACGAACAACTATTTAGCTAAATACAACTCAAGGACCCTAAGAACTTTCTTGGATGTCACTCTTGTTACACTAGAGTTTCTAAACCTAGGGCTCTGATACCAATCTGTCACGCCCTGAAATCTATACACAATAATACTAATATTTGTATAAATATCAAGGCGTGAACCGGAAACAGAATTCCAATATTAATGGAAATTAAAATAATTTAATACTCCATTAAACATATTTAAATAACCAGCATCACTAAAAGACTCAATAACATGAGTTCTCCCAAAAACTAAATCATCCAAAGATTTCATATAGTTTACCTTACTACAGTTCTCTCACACTCTAACAGAGAAGAAAACTTTAAAGTTGGTTTCACTTGCTCAAATGAGAGCAATTCCTATTCCTTTTAATCACCACCTAAAAAAGAAGAATCAGCAAGGGTGAACCCATAGCTCAACAAGAGAATACACTATAATTTAAATGCATTAACAATTCATATGATAAGATAACTAACAAATTATGCATATTATTGAATTAAGTTTTTAGTTATGGTTCAGTTCGGTCAATAGGGGTCTTACACAACCTACCCTATTGATCAAGGGAATTCTTGGGGTCTCACACAGCTTACCCTATCCCTTGGGTCTCACACAGTTCACACATCTGAGAATTGAGTGTCTTACACAACTCAACTCAATCCTCTGTTTCTGGGTAGGTACTCTACACCACCCTGAAACAATCATTGGGTGGTACACAACATCACCCTATTATCAATTTAAAAAGGTTTTACACAATTTACTCCTTGAATAACCCTTAACCAAGGTTAAAACAATGTCTATTGAATCACCATTATTTTAGAAAATGAATACCAACTATTATGAAAATATAGCATTGACAGTTATAATAGTCAACATCATAATTCATAATTAAAATTTACAATTAATATCTAGGCAGACATAACATACCTTATTTCAAAAGGGGTTTCAATTGTGTTTCTGCAACTGAAACTTTAGTTATAAATATCACATATTTATAACCCTACAAATTCTCAATTTCCCATGATAATGGGGTTCAGGGTTTCACAAACCCCCAAGGGCTTGGAAAAACCCTTTTTTTTTTATGCTAGTGAGTTTAGTAAAACCCTTATGCTAGTATAAAAGAGTTCAGTTACTAACCAATTGGTTAGTAACTAATTAGTTAAGTTTGTTAGGGGAGGTATCTTTCAACCACCCAACAAATTAACTAAAAACAATATAAGTCACGTTACTAACAAATTATTTAGTAACTAATTATTTAAATTTGTTAGAGGTATCTTTAAACCATATAACAAACTAAGTAATTAGTTATAAAGGAATCTCAACAAACCAATATTCCCACACTCAAATAATATATACATTTAATTAAAATATCTTAAGAAAATTAATGTGAAAAATATCCATTTTTCCCCTTTTTGATTTTTAACTAAGATTTTGACCTACAAAAATAGTGATTTTGGGAAAACATTCTTCACGAAAGTTGTAAATCTTTTTGAGCTCTTCGAAAAGATGCACTATCGAACCAAAATCAGACTTAATGTCATAAAGTTATGATCCAAATACCGAAACTAGATAAATCTCATTTAAATTAACTCAATTCCGAAAATCACTAATTTTAATCTCCTAGATCTCTTATATTATCTTCCCTAAAATATAATATATTATTATATCATTTATTAAAATCACTCATAACATATTTAAAGAATAAAAATAATACTTGTATAAAATATTTATCCGATCTAGCATATTTTCATACACACAATTATTAACAAAAGAAGAAAAACACATTAAAATTATTATTGTGTGATCACAACACACCCTACATCTAAATTATAGAAATATTCACTTGCCTCTAGATCTGATTTTGAGAAGAAGATAAGAGATTGATTGCTTATGAGAGATTTGCTGCTATTCTGGATGATCCAAAACTTCAAGATCCGGTTCTCTATGAGCATTCACCGATCTCCAAACCCTACGGCCGTTCTCCATCTCCTCCAAAAGTACGTATCTCAACTTCCTAAATCAGGTTTAGCAAAAATATCACTATTAGGTTAAACAATTTTATTTATACTAAACTCTATTTAGAGAATTACTAATATACCCCCACTAAGGCCAGTTTGTTTATAACCTAGATTTAATTAATTTAACTTATTAAATTAAATCATTCGGTTAGCCCTACCCCACCAAGGTTAGCCATATGATCAAACACAAAAATCAATTGCTAAATTACCCTCAGGGTTTTATTTACCAATTTACCCCTAGGTGTATTTAATTTAAATTAGGGTCACTACATCTATAAACCTTGAGAAATTGCTTTTTACAAGTGCAAACTAAACATAGATTTTGACTTGTGGGGTGCTAATTGTACAAACCAAACCTTATTTTTCTATCAAAATGACTTTTCAAATTTTTTCCAGAGTTACTTTTTGCAAAGTAATTCCTAAAGAAGTTTTTTTTCTTCTCTGAGGAGTTTAACCAAACGGGCCCTTAATCTAATTAGATGTGTTTCCAAAAACAATTTAGAAGACTTTCCTAATGTGATTAGGATCATAGTAACAAAGTTCTACATTTTTTTCAAAAAGACCCGAATAAAACATGACTTTTTCGTCAAACGATTAATTTTCGAACCATTCATGACTTATGGGAAAAATTATGACTTTTTTAAAAAGTCATGAATTTCACGAATTTTTGAAAATCCTGAATAAATATCTAATATATAAAATATGTTTGTTTATATTTTAAAAATTCGTAATCTTATTTAAAAAAATTTCATATCTTGCCCAATGATATATCAATTTGTTTTTAGATATTTTTGAATTTTGCCAATTTTTTCCAAAATTTTCCTAGACGAATAATTCTCGAAGTCCGGCTTGGTAACTACGGACCTTCGGGTGGTATCATGTTATTTTCTCTCTATAATTATTAAATTTTTTTATTTTTTTTTTCCAAAAGTTTTCCCGAATATTTGCAAACTAGACCCCCACCGAATTATTCCCGAACCCCGACTTTGTTACTATGGTTTATGATTAGGAGGTTTCCTTCTCCTAATCTAATTCATAGTGAGAGAGAGAGAGAGAGAGAGGTGGGTCCCTTGCTCTTTTCTATTAAATATAGTTCTAATCTAATTAAAACTTATTAAATAGAAGGTATTTGGTAGGCTCCACTAATATACGCGACCTAATTCAATAGATAATCATATCATAGATGAAAGAGAGCTATACTATACCATATAACATATTTTGGTTACCTTGGAGAAAATCAATTAATTTAATTCTTAATTAAATAAAATACCTTAAAAAAATATTCTAGTGCGTGGGATCTAAAGGGATCTTCCAATCCTGGTTGTGGGACCCAGTGCTTCACATTTTAGTGTGGCACTAAAATTTGAAACTCTTTCCAAAAATAAACTTCATTAGATTTATAGAATTTTATCTAAATCATGAACTTTTACTAATTATAATAATGTCCATTAACACATTACTATTAAACCCCCCAAAATGAGAGAATTATATGTTAGTGTTTCTTCTTACTATAATTTACAAATCAATCATTCCTTCCACCAACTAATATTGCATATAAGCATACATGATAATTTCTCTACACTATCAATTCCCTGACTTATGTAGAAATTTGTTTCACTTAATACTTTTCGTCAAACTAAACTCTCAAAAACAAATTTGAAATTCATTAGAAGAATTAATATGATAATTACTTTTCTTTATTTAGAAAATAATCATTCTAACAAAACCATTTCATTGATAAACACCAGCTGAAATTTTTAGTTCAGTTCGACAAGTATCAACTCAATATTATGCTCCATTTAAGGAGTGGTGGAATCCTTGTTGAGTTATCACAATTCACAGACTCCTCTAAGTATTGTGTACTTAATCCAATGAGCCCGTATTTAGTCCGCTATTGGACATTGACAATTGGCTAAAGTAATGTAGCTCCCCGGAACTTTCCGTACCTAATGAACAGTGTTTTCGTAGCTAATTAGCTTTTCGTGTAGTCCAATTAATAAATAAAGAAGAATTTGGAAATTCTGAAATGCCGGAAATGTTCCTTTTCAAATGAAGAGTCCAACGCAAGTTCAATTGTCAAAATCTGACGAACGAGTCAAAAGTTATGGCTGAAATACCCCAAGGGGGTCTGCAGGTGAAAAAGGATGAAAAACTGGGTTTGACGATCGATCGCCTCACATCGATGATCGATCGTCACGAGCCCAAAAATCTAGACAAGCTACTGGAACTTGGACGATCAATCATCCAAAACTCGACGATCGATCGCCCTGAACCCAGAAATTTGATGGCTTTCGGGAAGCTGGACGATCGATCACCCATGTTGCGCCCCAAAATCTCACCTAACTTAATGTGAGACCTTGGCACGTGACTTAAACATTAATTTCATAACTTCCTGTCATAAAGCATTTAAGGCAATTCTAAAAATATGGACCTAAAATTTTTTTTCTTTAAATAAATGCTAATCAAGTCCAATATCTAAACTAAATATTAAGACATCATAATCAATTTAAAATCATCCTTTATGAATCCTTAATCATAAATTCAAACTAACTATAAATTCATAATTAGTCTATTACAAGGTCTAAAATTCAAAATCCAAAATACTAGTGATCTAATGTCCAGTGTATGACCAACAATCCAAATTCCATTCTCCATCAGGGTAATTACCTGTTGGCTCTTCTTGCTCCTCCTCGTACTCTTCTTCCTCCCAATGTCCTGGAGCACCGGTATCAAAACTATAACCTGCCGACAACAACAGTCATCGGCTGAGTAACAAGTTACCCAGCGTATATATAAAATCCTATCTAACAGTATAACGAGATTTAATACAAACATGGTTTAAGATTCAACATCACATGTAAACATATAACATTTCAGAGTGTGGAAGTATAATTCAATTTCAATTCTTACACATGATCACTTGTGCTTATTTCTCTTGTTTATCTTGCTTATTTTCCTGTTAGTGAATTTATCCAACAACATGCAAATGTATAACTTAATATAACTCTACCCCATATATCGGGTAGAGACTAACATATACCCTACTTTCCAAGGTACCATACAATATACACATTATCCGGTGTATACGGCTTGTCTACACATTATCTGGTGTATACGGCTTGTCTACACATTCGCCGGTGTATACGGCTGGTCTTGCCTTGATCATAGGCCTGTGGGTACTCGGTCAGTGCAAAACTCAATCATGCATAACGCTTGTGTCCTTGTGTACTTGCATATTACTTGCCATCTTGTTTATTCTCATGCTTGTTCATGTTTCGATTTCGTGAATCAGTGTGCGTGAAATAAAAATGCTTGTAAATCATACATACATTTAAACATGTAGGGGTTCTCATAGATGATCAATATAAAACATAGATTTATCAAATACAATAAAAGACAATTTTATTTATCGTGTCTAAATTTTCAATACACAATTATAATCAAACAAATATCACGGAACTCTAATTTTTTATAACACATCATGATCTCAAAGCAAACTTATAATAGTTTCATCAATTATGAACATCATCCCCTTCCTCCATTCTCATCATCCAGACACCACAAAATCAATCACTTTCCCCTTGTTGATATAAAATTAAAATCATGAAGAATATCTCTCACAAATAATACTTTTCACAAGGAAATCACCATCTAGAACATTTTCTATTCATCATATATATTGTCCATAAGAAATCATAATTTTAAAACTCTCTAACATCCTATATAAATTTTTCAAGGGGAAATCGTGATTTAAAACATCATAAGATCATCATATATATTTTTCCAGAGGAAAATCCGGGTATAAACATCATAAGATCATCATATTTATTTTTCATAATGGATTGAAACATCACAGACATATTTACTCTTGTTGTTCTTGCTTTAGATCTATTACTTCATCATATTTATATCAAAAATCTCTATATTGATAAGAAGGAAGTCATATTTACCTCTCACGATCGCTTCCCTACGATCACACGCTTGCGAATGGGGTTGATCTACGCTTTTTCACCCTTTCTCCTTGAAAAGCCTTTAATCTCCCCTCTTGGATCTCTCAAAAATCTCTTCTCTCACTCTCTTTTAGGTTTAGAAAGTTTTAGGGACCTTTCAAAACCCTCAACCCACGACTAAAAGGGGTATTTATAGTGTTGGGAGCCCTAGGGACTCCACAATAAGAGAGATCGCGCAATTTCACCGCCAAACGGCGTTTTGGGCGATCGATCGTGTAACGCCCGAACCCAAGAAACAAGGGTAATTTCAACATTTTCTACATTTAGAGTAAGGATATGGTTTTATTAAATTTTTTAATGAAATTTATCTTTTGAAAATGTGCCTAAAATCGTTAATTTTCCGATATTGCCCTTGGACCACAAGAGAAGCCTTAAAATCATATAAAGGGCAATTTGGTCATTTCATTTTGAAGTCATTTTTAAGAGGCAGAAGAAGGGAACGTGAGTTCTCTTTCTCTCACTTTAATTCTTCTCTTTGGTTCTTCTCTCTTCCTCCCATTTCCTTTTTGCCCTTCAAGAACCGATCACCATCATCGTCTCTCCACCAGCCAAATCCAATTGTCGGCCAGCCACAGTCTCACCTCAGGCCAGCTACAGTCTCACCGCCGGCCAGCCCTAGTTTAGGCCAAAACTCACCCCAAAACCCCTTTTAAACCCTAAATTTCATGGTCTTCTTACCTCTTATCACAAGCTAGTGTTTGGGGGAAACCTTTGGAAGCTAAGGGACGCCAATTAGTGGTAACTATCATCAACCCAAAGTTATTATCTTCATTCTTGAGCAATATGGTTAGTATAAGAAAAGTAGATTTTTCATGATATGGTTTCTTGCATCTAAATCTTTCCTTAGGGTGATGTGATGATTGAGAAATTGTTTTATTTTGAAGTAAAGGGTTGTAAAAATTTAAATAGGGTTAAATAGTGTTTATGCTAAAGCCATAATTTGGGGCTTTGTTATAAATCAATTATTTTGATACAATTGTTTTTATAAAATTTTAATTGAGTGCATAATAAAATGAAAAATGATTTTTATAAATTTTACAAGTGTATTACGATGGTTTAAAAGTATTAAAGGTATTATGGAAACTTTAGAAAATGTCCTAACATGAAATTTGAAATGAGTTTACTGCTATGTGACTGCTTCTAATTTTAAATAAATCTTTGTGAAGTTGAAATTGGAAGGACTTGAATGGTTGTATATGTGTTATGCTTTAGGAGAGGACATGCTACCAGAAGTTGATCCGAGGAGCTCCGGTGCTAGCTAGGTTTATCCGATCAGGTGAGTGAATACTTAATATAGAAATATTTTTCAAATGAAGATTTTGAACTCATAAATATGTTTATGGAAACATTAGTAGTATGAATACATGTTTATGAACTCATGGGCATTACGAATATAAAGGAAGTGAGTATGCTTATGAAATGCTTGGTAGTATGAATACATGTATGTAAGTATTCCCACAAATTAAGAATTTTGTAAAGAAAGTTATGGTAAAAGTCAAGTATCTTGATAATTACTCAAGCCCTGGGAATAGGGCTACTTATATGGTAAGCGGCCAGATGGAAATGTGATGTACTGAGAATAGGGCTACCTATAGGGTAAGCGCTCAGATGGAAATGTGATGTAGTGAGAATAGGGCTATATGTAAGGTAAGCCCTCAGGCGAGAGATGCTATGCATTGGGAATAGGGTTACCTAAACGGTAAGCACCCAGATAAAAAGAGTATACACTGGGAATAGGGCTACATATAAGGTAAGTGCCCAGATGAGAGACAATATGTACTGGGGAATAGGGCTACCTATACGGTAAGCGCCCAGATGGAAATATGATGTACTAGGAATAAGGCTTCCCATGGGGTAAGCACCCATGTATGCAGGCATGCAAGCAAAATGAATAGATATGAAACATAAGGGAATTCTACTTAATGATTTTGTAGAAATTTGGACTCACTATGAAGTATGGAGAAAATTATAGATGGTTGTACATATTGTAAATGAGAAATGTGGAAGTGTGAGGATTATATTATGTTTTATTCAAAGGAATTCTCTTATGAATAGGTCTTACAGGTTATAAGATTTTTGGAACCCTCGATTTTTAGAGGAGATTTTGCCGAATTTTTTCAAAAACTATGATGTCGAAATATCCATGTTTTATGAATATATAGTGGTTATTCATTCACTGAGCTATGTCTCACCCTGTTATTTCTCCAATTTTCAGATTAGTAGCCGTTTTTGGATAAGAAGTAATCCTTCGAGTTTTTTTTTGAGATTGTGCCTCGGAGTCATCTTTGCGTCGGCTCAATCTAGGTTGCATTTTGTTTCTAGACTTCTAGACCTAACACACTCATGAGACTCTTGTAAATTTTGGACTATTTTGATAGTGGATGTCTATCCACTTGTTCGTTTGAGATGTATATATTTAAGTACATATATGAGTATAACTTAGCCCATGGCTTTTGGGATTAAAGAAAAATGTCTCATGTTTCAGATATTAGTATGAAAGCAATTCAGTAACAGGTTCATGATCAAAGATATATCATCCACTAGACAAGTTCCCAGTAACCTTACCTTGTGAAGTCAATTTCGTCCAGTGGGGACTACTCTATTAAAAAGGGGAGTGATAGATCACCCGCTGGCGGTAAATTTTTTATTTTATTATTATTTTTTTAAAACTCTTTTGCTACTTTTTGATTTTCTTTCTTTTCATGCAATTAAACCTAAAAAATGACTTGAATTTAGCGTTTTATTTGCGTTTTAAAATCACTACATTTCGCATTAAATTTATAGGCTTAAATACATTAAAAGAATTAACCACCTGATTCCATAGCATTTAATAAAGTTCACAAACATTAAGAATAATAAATTCGGGTCTCTACAGCCCAACACCGACGATCGATCGTTTGGAGACAGAAATCTGGGCAAGCTTACGGGATCGTGGACGATCGATCGTCCCGAGACCGATGATCAATTGTCATCGCGGAATTTTGTTTTTAAAAACACGTGAAATCAAAGGTTTCAACCATTGGCTTATAAATAGAAAGCATTTGGGGCTTTTGGAGGTTTAACCTAAACCTATGAGAGAAGAAATGAGAGAAAGAAAAGAGGAGAAATTGGGAAAACCTCCAAGGGAGATAGCATCCAAGATCAAGAAAGGATCAAGATCTTCCCCAAAATCAAGCAAGCTTCTTCATCTTCAAGGATTGAGTTCTCCTCTCCCAAGTAGGAGTTTAAATCAAGGATTTTCTTCCAAGATCAAACTTGATCTCAAGGTTAGTACACCCTACTAACTTCTTTAGCAATAATCTAGGGTTTTCCCTCTTGAATATCATGATTCATGATGTTGTGTTCTTCCCTCTTTGAAATGCACTATTTCCCTAATTATAAACAAGAAAAAAAATGAAAAGTGTGGGATGTATGGATAGATGTGGTTGAGGCGATTGGATGCCGTGTGGATGTGGTGTGATGGAAAAAATGGTGGAAGGGTATCCTACAAATAATGAATACACCTTAACGTTTTGATGAAATGAATGCACTAAGAAGAAGAAATGAAATGACTATAGAATGGTGCATGCCATCTGTTTGATTAAATTCCTAAATGAGAAGTTTGTCAATAAATGAAGAATATGAAAACATGAATATGTGTAGTTTACTCCAAATTCATAACCTTGATCAAATGCTACATATATGTTGTCTAAAGTCTCATGTGATTATGTTAGAAATGGAAATGCTATATCCATATGATCCTTTCATTCAAGCATGTCATTATGTTACTACGATGATCACACACACGCACTCATGCATGCATAGACCTGTTTTTCTAAAAGTATATGTATATGATAAACCAAACAAGAACAAGAATTATGAATCATGGTACGTATGATAAAGCCAGACATCGGGCCGGTCAAGGGTAGGGCATATCCCTAGGATATCTTATACCTAGCTCCCAAGGAAAATAAGCATGAATGTCAAGGGTAGGGCATATCCCTAAAGATATGTCATACCTGGCTCACAAGGAAAACAAGCATGAATGTCAAGGGTAGGACATATCGCGAGATATATCATACCTGACTCACAAGAAAACAAGACAAGGAGGTTGGTGTACCTTTTCATACATATATATATTTCAATCAAGGGAATTTACATTCTCGGCTCACAAGTCGCCTCAAGGGCACTAACCTCTGGCTCACAAGTGTAAAAACAAGCCAAGTCAAGAACAAGTTATGAACATGACAAGAACAAGCAAGACAAGTGATTTCAAACAAGAACAAGACAAGTATGTGTGATTCTCATGAACAAGACCAAGACATGAACAAGTTTTTAAGTAGGACAGATAAGTTTTAAAAGAAAACACGAAACGCTAATTTCAAGAATAAGACATGATTTTTAAGCATGAGTTTTATAGGAGTTTTCGCATTCATTCAAGCATGTCAGGATTATTACTTGTTTTACTTTGAATGTTATGAATGTCATATATTGCTATTATTGTTTCAATTGATGTGAGGAATTATATCTTGTTGTTTTGTTCGGGGTTATTGCTATCGTTAGCTAGTAGCTTGTACTCGTTGAGTATTCCATACTCAGTCGTACTTTTATGTTAGCAGGTACCGAGGGAGCCCTTAACCCTGAGCCTTGGGTTGAGGCAGAGTATGTAGAGAAGAGAGAGCCTCCTATCCCGATACAGTGCATGAGGATAGGGATCTCAACGTCTGGCCATACCTAGATTACTGTTGAGCATATTGGGCTCAATAGTTCTTTTTGTATTTGATTTTTTTGATAGGTGGGCATGTCCACCTTTGACTTGATATGTTTTGTATATGTTAACTTGGAATACAGACCACCTTATATGGAAAGGAAAATTTGATTTACGTTTCCGCACTCATGTTATAGATTCCGCACTCTGATTATCATTGCTACTGCATTATGTTAGCCTTGTTCATTACAGGATGGTTTGGCAGGTACGAATAGTCACCTCTAAAGTATTCCTTAACTCCTAGGGAGTATTCTGGGGCACGACAAGTAAAGTCACGGAAAAACTTGAGAAGATGTCGACCTCTCAGGTTAAGGATAATATGTCAAATGGATCACGTTAATACAAGTAGACGATGTATTACATAGGGTATCAACTGTAAAAAAACTCAGGCAAAGCATTACTTGAATCAAGAATTTTACCTGAAATCCTAGATAATTGGAAGTGGTGGCTCGACTTCCATTCTTTCTCGTGTAAATTCTCAATTCATTCTCCCTTGTGCCTACACCATCCTGTGAAGTAGTCGTAGTACTACTAGTGTTAATAAAGAACGAAGAAACATGTACATGAACCAAAAGAGGGAGACACCTCTCATCTTTACTATCAAGACTCTCACCCTTGACGAGAGGTCACAAAAGAGAAGGAAATAACATATTTAAAGAAAGCGACATTCATTGATACGATTTTTTTTTGATCGGTAGGTATCATGATATTTAATAAAGCAAATGCAAGTACTCGAGTAAAAAGAACAAAGCTAAAAGGTTACTGAGAAGTAAACTCAAAAACTACTAAGGGAAACAAAGGCCTAGAAATGAACAACAATTCTAAATCATACAAGTTATCCTGAGACTATGATGGTTTATGATACCCATATCAACGAGGCAGTGCTCCTAGATGTTCGTCCATTTGACGAATCCCCAACCATTCCATGATTGATTGACGGATTCATACACATAGACGAGGCAAGGTGGAGAGAGTGTTTTAAAAAACTCTAGAGTTTCTCTCTCTCCATATTGACCAAACAATGGCCCTTGGCAAAACTGATCAAATCGCCGTATGGGCACTAACCACACTATTTGAGTGTGCACGTAGTCAGAGAGGTGATGCGGTGGCAGGTGGCATGTGGAAGTAGGCAATGAATTACCTCTGGCAGATGCCCTAAATCCACATTCGGGCACCACTCTTCAGCTGACGTATGGGGAGGCATTTAACGTGCATTGCACATTTTGTTGAGTGATAAATCATAATCCAGATTAATTTTCTTAAAACATTTTTTTTCCAAAAACTAAGGTTAGATTGTTTAACCTTAGGTATGAGTGAATATTAACCATGGTTAATGTATGTCAAAGAGGACATGTGGCTGGAAATGTATGCACGAAACACTATTCCACAGGTGATTAGCTGAAGAATGGTGCTCCTTTATGGATGATCTTGGGCATCTGCCAAAGGTAATTTGTTGCCATCAATGAGGCAGTGGATGTTTTTTTTTTTTTGGTGGACTAACACACAGCCAGACCTAAGGTAGCCACCAAGGTGCCATAAGGGTGAGTCCAAGCAACCATTCCAAAAGGGCATGTCTTAAGGAGGGTTGATGGCCCCTTATACACCCTTGCGAAGTCCACTTCCTAGTGGATGCCCCCCTCTTAAATACTCACCACAATTGGTGAGTATTTTGGTGAGTATTTAAGAGGGGGGCATCCACCAATGAGGTGGTGCCTTAGGTTTGGAAATGGATTTCATGGATACGTTAACTAGTTCCCTAAAAAATAACTTTTTATGCTATTGATATTTTTGGGGTAATTTGGGTATTTAAAATATTTAAAGTATGACATCATCATAATTCATCCATGTTAGTAACAACATATTAATAGAAGGGGGAATATGTTACCAACAATTAAAACATAGGGGAGGGAAGTGTAAATTCTGAAACAATAGGGGAGGATCCTGTAATTTCGCCAAACCTCAAGGGAGGTAAGTGTAATTTACCCTATTTTTTTTTGGGTGGAAATGTTATCATGTAACTAGCACACACTAAGGCAGTGGATGGTGGAGCATTTTTTGGACAAGACAAATGTAAAGCAACGTACTGTAGTGAAATGCTAAGAAGTAAAACTCTCATTTTGTGGAGGGTATTTTTGGGATTTTAAAAGGTTTGCTGACATCAGCTTCTTTCGCTTTTATATCTATTCAAAACTCAATTTTAGGGCAATACCTTTGTGGAGAAAGGGGAGAGGAGAAGACAACAGGAATTTCCCATGCTCTCTGTGAAGAAGAAGAAGAATAAAACATTTGCATCTCCAAAACCTTTTGTCTGGATATTTTCTCATCAACGATCAACTAAAATTATTATTATTTTTTTTAAAGATTAAGGAGCTCTTTAAAATTTAGCAAGGCCAAAGCATCGATTGAATTCAAAGTTTTTGCAGTAGAGGTTGGTAGACATCAGACTCTTCAATTTGTTAGGTTCATTCATTTGTTATTTATCAACTATATAAAGTAGAAGTGTAGAATTAATTACATTAGAACATCTTATAGGCACTTAATATTGGTTTTTAATGTTTTTATTTTTGTTACAAGCGATGAATGTTGGCAATTTAGTTACATGTGATGAATGTTTGTTCATCTAACCTATGTGCATTCTTGATCTATAAAATAAAATGCATTCTATTGATATATATTCTTAACCCTTATATATATATAAGCAAAACAAGAGAAACATATTCATTTGTAAAGAACTACTAATTGCAATGCATATATGCAGGTGTGTAGTTCAATTATATCCTATCACTGTAAATGTATCAACATATATATATATATATAGAGAGAGAGAGAAACGTCTTAATGAGCAACGCCCATTCAAGTGTTAAATGAGCGGTCCTAATCCTCGTCCTTTATTTTCAATCTAACAGTAGTTTTACAACCTACAAGGATTTTTAACATTAACGAAAAACCCATCTTTTCTCTCATCTCTTCTCTCTCCTCTCAACCCGGTTTCAAACCCCATTCGAGACGAGGTTGACGAATTCTTGTTGAGAGGGTTTCCATGAAGGTAGTCGAGGATCACCAAGAGAATTTCTTCAGTGAGGTGGACGAGGGAGCTGAATCCCTCTATGGATTTCTGTTTTTTCATGGATCGAAGCTTTAGAGTTTTAATGGTGTTGGGATTGGGGTTTGGGGAGATTCACGGCAATAGTTTTTTCTTAGGTTGATGCTTGATCTCCACGGATGACGGATCTGCGAATAGAGAAGAAAATTTACAGAAAATTACAGCTAGGGTTTCAAATTTGGGTTCTTCGTGGAGGAGGGTGAAGATGCAATTTATTGGGATTTTTTAATCTCTATCAAGATTTGGAGGTTTCCAAGACACCGTTAATAGAAGAAGCAATTCTGGTTGAGCAGTTGAGACAGAGTAAGAAAGAAGAAGAAGAAGAAGAAGAAGAATTTAATGAAATTATCCCTCAAGTTTTTCGAAATGACAAAAAAATATTTTTCAATGCTCTTATTCACTTTTTGTTTTGTTTTTTGGGTCATGGGAGGAAGTCTAGAAGTTAAATCATGGGAGAAGACATTAATTTTTGTAACTTAATACTTTCAAGCTGCTATCGGTGCCAATTCAAACAAGCTGCTGTTGGTGCCAATTCGTAGTTGGTTAATTGTGTTTGAAAAATCAAAGAAGCTGCTATTTTGTTTGGTGCTAGTGGTGCCAATTCGTAGTTGGTTAGTTGTGTTTGAAAAATCAAACAAGCTGCTATTTTGTTTGGTTAGTTGTGTTTGGAGTTATTAAAATTATGGATTGATTGTAATCATGGTGATTCTAGTTTTTATTTCCACTGTGACTTTGTGATTTCGTTTTACTCTTGTACATGGCTCAGGAGGCCAATGAGAATAAAAGTGTTTATGAAGGAGAATTGTTCCAATGTTTTTTTGATTACGTGTGGGGTGTTGCCCATTGTGTGTTACACATTGTGTGTTACACATTGCCATGCACTTTGAGTGAGCCGATGTCAAAGTAGTGAAATTCAGAGATATCAACAAAGTTCTATATTTTTGGTGATGCCTTCTATTCTGGTCCAACATTTGGCAATGAGCACAAGTTTTGATGTAGCAACCGCCTGTTTTAAGAAGATTTATATGCTATTTTTTGGTAACCATCAGTTCGGCTGCTCATGCCCGAATAACCAAGCAGGAGAAGATCGAGTAACCAATCAGTAATATCAACATAGAAAGATAAGAATGGAGGTTGATCGGGAAAAAATGACAATAAGACTAAAAATGGAGGAAAAAATCACATTAAGAAACCTGAGAAATATCAAAGGAAGATTGAGGAAATAATTCAAATATTGATCCATTCCTTCATTTAAATCTCATCTCAGAAGAAGTCCTTAAAGGAGCATCAAATTAATATATCACCATTGATCCAAATTAACAGTATGAAGGTAAAGTGTATGTGACAATCATGTCTCAAATAGGGCATCAAAGTGAAAGACTTAAGTGCTTAAGGAGAATTTACACCTTCTGTTTTCCAAATATTATTTACAAAAATATCACTTGATTGCATTTTAGAACAACCCAGACGTGTTCTCCCCATTGTAAGTCATGTAAAGGAAACCATCCCCGTCCTTGTTTTCCTCATAAATTGTAGACATCTTGGCAAAATTGCAGACATCATGGCAGCTGCAAAAAAAAAGGGGGAGGGGGGGGGGTTCAAATAGGATGAGTAGCATAACTGGAACACATAGTAAATGGATTTCCTCTCACCTTCTGCAAAGGTGAAGCCCCAGTATAATCCAATTCAAAATACAAAGATAAATAAAATGATTCACTCTGCTTGTCTAGCTCAAAAATGCATTAACTATTGCCTTTCTGCTAGCACCTGCCAGGAAAAAAATATACATTATAAGTCAATATAACCATTCACACAGTAAAGTTAAAAACATTATTAGTCATTGAAAAATAAATACACGAGGTTTACCACTGAAAGAGGAATACTACTTCTTGTTCCTTAGGCATATGCGTGAATCATGACCTGTCATCTGGCACATGCGACATTTTCAACCTATTCTTTTGCCACTCCCTTTTGCTCTTATAAGCTTTGGGTCTAAAATGGTGATTGAGTCATTATTAATGCTAATGACTCCCTCTCCAACACTAATAGCTCTCTGATTGAGGGGTTTAAGTGTATCTTCTTTGTTTATTTTCTCACCTTCAAGAATTATATTTTTTATAGCCTCCACCATCGTATTATGACTACGTTCGCACATTGCCCCTGTCATTGCAAATTTATTTGCCCAATACATGAGGTTATTGTGTCTCATAGACATCGTATTTTTTGGAATATATTGCATTTCAACACCATGGATATCATGAATAACCCCTTTTTCTGCATATTTAGTCTATCTCTTCATAATATAATGCACTGATAGCTCTAAGACATGTTCTAGCTTGAATACACTGAAAATATGCTGACAAACAATTCCTTCAAATTCAAACTTACAACATGTGCACTTCACCAATTGTTCACCTTCAACTTACGAGACAATATACGTCTTCCTCTTATTGACATCATGTTTGATTTCGTATTTTTTCATTGATCCTTCCAATTCAACAAATCATGTATAACAACCAATAGTCTTAATTAACTCTCACTGAAATTTTTTTAAAATCTTGTGCGTAAAGATATCAGCAAATTGCTTTTCTAAGTTACTCTTTGACGATCGCACTGGTTGTTCATTCAATGATTTAAAATCTTGTCTAGTTTCTTGTTCACTCCGCTTTTGCAAAGCCATGTCATACTTTTCAATAAAATCTTTCAGAGTTGTATGCACATTCACCAAGTCTTTGAAGAAATCATTCATACTTTCACTTCGTTGTGTTGTGGACATACCAACAAAAAATGTACCTTTTAAATAAACTGATATCCACATTTGACGAAGTTTCCACATGGTTTGGAGCCAGTCAACATTATGAAGATTAAACTCTTGAATCATTTCAGTCTAATTTTTTTCAAACTCCTCAATAAATTCTGTGTCATAAATGCATTTGTCTCATATATCTTTGAAATTAGGTTGTTCTCTGTACACATGCCCCAACTTTTCTGGTACTTTTTATAATATATGCCACAAACAAAATCTATGAATTGTATCTGGAAAGACTTTTCTAATCGCTGCTTTCATTGCCGGATCTTGATCTGTAATAATAGCAGAAGGAGGCCGATTACCGATTGCCTCAAGCCATTTCCTAAATAACCACACAAAAGAAACTTCTGTCTCATCTACTAATAAGACACAACCAAAAACAATTAACTGTCGATGATGGTCCCCAGTAAACGGTGCAAATGGCATTAAGTACTTGTTCTTCTTGTATGTAGTGTCAAATGATATCACATCACTAAAATGGAAGTAATCTGCACGAGCTCTGACATCAATCCAAAAGCAATTACATAATTGCCCAGTTTCATCTAATTGGATATGATAGAAGATAGCGGGATTCTCTTTTTTCTTCGTTTCAAAATAATTCAACATACAATTAGCATATGTTCCATAAGTCTTTGTAGCAATTTGTCTGACGTAACCCCTTATATCTTCTTCATTGAAACCAAGTTTGTCATATCCATCGGCTTCATTTGCCATCAAATCATGACACTGAGATGGTCTTATACCTGATTTGTTTCAACTTGTAATTAATCTCTTCGAATTGTCACTCAATTTCTTTGACGACCGAAGTGGATGTTTTGTTGATGGAGTGCTTAGCATATGATTATGCTCCTCTATGAATTTGTGTACACTATAAATTTCATCATTTATTTGAAATTCTACCTTCACCATACACCCACATCTTGTGATTTTTCTTTGTTCCCTTTAATTAGCATCATCTCTATCGATCCATTTTTGTTCACGAGAACCCTCCTTAGAACAAATAAATCTCCGATAACCGAAACTTGCTTTGTACCATATGCTACCTCTTCTAACACTAAATCCCATGACTCTAGCATACGCATTATAAAAGTCATATGTGAGTTCAAGTGATCGAAATTTCGTCCCTATGCACGGTTTTTGATCTATTGGTACATTAGGAAAGTACAATTTTGGCCCATTCCCATCTTTTACAATAATATCCATGTCAATCACCACATTCTTTTCCTTTACAACACTTAAGTCTATGGTCTCTTCCTCTCCCATCTTCTAATGAGAACAATACTGCAAATTACGGTAATAATAAAATTATGACAGACAAAAACAATAAGTTCCAAGAAAATATTCTTTAATAAAGCATCAATAAAGAAAACTAGTAAGTGCAATGCATTAGAAATAAAAAAAAAGTTTGGGTATTTAAAGAACTAAAGGGTAATGAAAATTCCCCAACAAAAAAATGGTTATGAAAATTTAGGAACATGTGTGTGCTATTCTTGATGTAGATCAGTGTTTGAACTATAAAATATCTAAAACATGATTCTAATTATAATCAAATGTTTCGTGATAGCTAGATAAATAGCTTACAAATAAAATTGTAGAAGAGGTCTGTATTTCTTTTTGGTAGAACAAAGCACACAAACACACACACACCCTCATGCAACAAAGCACACAACACCCATACAACCCTCAAAAAGAGGGTTGTATGGGGCCTTAAAGGGTACACATAATACTAGTAACCTACCGATGTGGGATGAATAAGGGGAAAAGCCCATGGATTTTTTTTGGTAGATATATACAAAGCACACAAACACACACACATAACTCACACACACAATAGAAGAAGAGGTCTGTATGCTTTAACAAATAATCAAAGAACAAAAGGTAACAAAAAAGTTACAATATCATCATCCTTGAAACTCTGAAACTGTATAAATTTCGAATCTCGATTCAAAAAGGGGGGGGAAGAGACGAAACAAACCTAAAAATAGTCCATGCAACTTCATTGGTCTTTGGTGTTTACAAACCAACCTAGCCTTCAGAAGAAGAAACAATTTCTAAGAGTAACAACAACAAAGATCTTTTCACAGCAGCACACATCAAACCCTCTATGATAGGGTTTTGAATGGAAAAAAAAGGAAGTGTGATGATGTTCTCAAATCTAGGGTTCACGACAGTAGCAGTTCTCAAATCTAGGGTTCACGGCAGTAGCAGTACAGCGGCAACCTCATTTGGATCTAGGGTTCAAGGCAATAGCATTGCAACGGCAACCTCGTCTCGAATGGGGTTTGAAACGGGGTTGAGAGGAGAGAGAAGAGAAGAGAGAAAAGATGAGTTTTTCATTAATGTTAAAAATCCTTTATATGTAGGTTGTAAAACTACCGTTAGATTGAAAATAAAGGGTGAGGATTAGGACCGCTCATTTAACACTTGAATGGGCGTTGCTCATTAAGACTTTTCTCTCTCTCTCTCTCTCTCTCTCTCTCTCTCTCTCTATATATATATATATATATCAAATTTGCTATTCATGATAACCATCAGTTGAATAAAAAAGACTTGCACATGCCTTGCGCAGTTGCACGCGCAGGCCCAAATTTGTAATTCAAAAAAATTGGGTGGTGTTACGCGCACCCCAACAAATGATGAGTATACACCATAAGTAGCAGGTGAGAGCGAGAGGAAGGAGTTAACCACAGTTAATCCCCTTCTTATCTTCTTCCTCCTTATCTAACTAGCAGGTGGCACGTGCGATGCACGTGAGAGCGAGGGGAAGGAGTTAACCACAGTTAATAGGAGTTAAAAGGGACACGTGTTAACCCGCGGGTGCAATTGAACTCTCACCTAGTTCAATAGCGGGTGGCACGTGAGAGCTAGAGGAAGGAGTTAACCACAGTTAATAGGAGTTAAAAGGGAGATGTGTTAACCCACTAGTGCGATTGAACTCGAGCGAGTTCAATCGCGATTGGCTGTGATTCTATTCTTTAAGTAGATAGATGAGCAAGGGGTAATTTGGGA
Source organism: Tetracentron sinense (assembly GCA_015143295.1). NCBI lineage: Eukaryota > Viridiplantae > Streptophyta > Magnoliopsida > Trochodendrales > Trochodendraceae > Tetracentron > Tetracentron sinense. The sequence continues at coordinate 23,721,272 of CM026571.1, forward strand.
ATTAAAGCAAAACATTAAATCATATGGGTAGTTTGGGAATTCGGAAAAATCAGGCTACGCCAGTCTCTCCCATTATAATAGTAAAGAAAGATGAATAACGTTGGCAACCCCTCTCTGCAACCAAAGGCATCAACAACCACTTACCTTCTCACTCATTCCGGTGCAGCAATGACTAGTAGTTCTTCCTAACCCCATAAATTTTTTCCTCGATTATGAGGTTATCGATTTCATCGGCTCCGACACATTGTACACATGGTCGGCGACATCGCTAGCCTATGAGGAGCCTTAATCGAAGGCCCACGCACTGGAAACTGAGGCTGATCCAAAATCCTGCACAACCACAGCGCACCATTGGTATTTCTATCCTCTAGCGGTACATTCTTGTTGTTGTTTGGTTGGTAGGAATTCGACCTAGGTTTCTCAACATGAAAGCCTATATAAATTAGCCATTGGTCTCGCCGATCTTGAATCAAGGTTGATAAAATAGAGCTCACCATCACTAAACAAGAAATCTCATCGCAAAAGGAACTTAGAAGAATGGCTTTTGGAGTTTGCATCTCTTGGCGGGTCTTGCAAAGAAGAAGGGTTTGCCCGAGAAGATGATGGTGAACACAAGTATATCGGTTTCTTCAAAGTGTCGCTCTCCATAGATCACCGCAGAATCCCTCAATTAGTCCAATTTCCACCCATTTGAACCTCCTTCATGGTTCCTATATAGAGGTAACAGCCAAGAGGCTCCATGTCTACTTCTCCCTTGGATCAGAAGGATATTATGGTTTTATATAGTGTTTTTTCTATTTATGGTGTATACTCATCAAATGTTGAGGTGCGGGCAACACCACACAAAAAATTTCATTCCTTCGTGGAATCGAAGGAGTTAAAGGACTTGCAGAACCCTCCCTCCTCTTGCAGTGCCAGTTTGTTCAATTCCTGTCACAAATTTTCTTTTAATATATCGCCTTGTTCCTCAATGTAAACACCCCATTTTTACTCCCTTAAAATTTCATTTTCTTTTATTATTTTTGTATATTTTTAATTCAATTTAATTTAATTTTGTTTCCTTCTGTGAGCTTTGTGAGTCTTGAGAGAGAAATAGAGAGAGAAAGAAAGAGTTTAGAGAGAGAAAGAGACCATGTCCTAACCCTATTCTTAGTCCATGTTCAAAACCCCAAGCCCATCTCCTAATCCATTTCATCAAACCCGTTTCATAAAATCCATAACCAAAATCCATGTCAAAGCCTCAAACCCTTGTTTCAAAGCCCAAAGCCCAAAGCTTAAAATCTGTTATTCATGTCAAAGCCCATTCCGAACCCTTGAACCAGGCCCAAGCTAAACCTTGTTGCTAAGTCTACGACTTTGGCCCAATTGTTTAAAACTCTTAAAGGTTTAATCCTAAAGCCCAAGCCCAAGCCCATACCCATGTCTATAAAATCAAGAGAGGGGTATTCAAAACCCCAAATCTCACTATGTGATCCTAAAGCCTAAGCTCCCGTATCCCAGATCCCTCCATCTCCGGCGATCCTCTCCTTCCGGCGAGTTGCAGAACCGAGGACATTCATTGTCCGGTCATCTTCTCCGACCGGCAGCCCACTGGTTCCCCCTCACCTGAATTCTCTTTGTTCTTCTCAGAAAACCAGTAACATCTCGATCAGTTCCATTCTCCGGCCGGCACCACCTAGCCTTTATTCCACCCCGGCTCGGATCCGAGATCAGCAGGATCAGCAGCAGAGAGACGACTCTCCACCTGTGATCCAGCCTCGTATCTATTTTTTATTTATTTATTTTATTTTGTTATTCTGGTTATGTATATTTAAGTGATTGAGAGGAGAGTTTCTATTCGTTTCTTCTCTCGGATCATCGGTGTAGCGACACCATCTTCACCTTCTTTCACACTCAATTTGGGTCAGGTATGATTCTCCTCTTGTCATTTTTTTCTTCATGTTCTGCTCATGTCTGTGTGGTTGCTTGGCATCCGGCAATGGTCGGATTCCTTTGTGGTTGTTTTCAGCCCATTCAAAAGTCTGATGGGCAGTTTTAATCCCTGTTGTAAGAGAAAAACCTGGGTGATCTAGGTTCTGGCCTAAGTTGAGACTTATGACAGCCAAGCTTCTAGAAGCGGATTTGCTTCACTTCACTTGGTTAATGGCCGAGGTCAGGGAGATTTGGCCAGAACCTACCTAGTTGAATTTGGAACTAGTGAGACTATTGATCAGATTCTGTATTTTGTGGTCGTTGGATCAGTAGGGTTAAGGGTTACTTGATTAAACATCAGTGTGATATTAGCTTTAAAACTCTAATTATCACCGTGTAATTTGTATCTCGTAATCCATCTTGTATTTTTAGGGCCATTGTAGAATTTGAGAAAATGAAGGTAACTGGGCCTAAACCAGGCCTTGATTTTTATGGGCCCAATTGGTTTAGGCCCAACAAACCCAATTTTCAGTTGGACCATTTTACTTGTAATTTATCCCATATGTACAAATTATAGATCCATGTATGTATGTGCAAGCTATAGGATTAGGCCGTAGTTTCTTTTTCCTTTTTCCTATCTTGTGCGCTTAGTTAGTTAGTCATCCGAAACGAGGTTAAACTACCATAAAAAAATACAAAAAAATTGAATAAGATAAAAATACAAAAACATTCAAATAATCAAAAAATCCAAAAAGAATCAATCTACCCTAATAAATGAACGCCCCCTAGAGCTCCCCCATGAGCACTTAGGCATGCAACCAAACTCCGGAATGAGATTCCATAATCTCAACTCCGCTTCCCTCAACTTAGGCACGAGTCATAACTGCCGAACACTCTAAAATGAGTATAAATCAGTCACAACCGTGAACTACTATTAGGGTCTGATTCCGACTAACCGGATAAGTAGGTAGCCCGAGCCAGGGTTCGACCCTAACCTAGGATAGAATTTTTACACCTCTATGCTTGAATTTGCTTTAATTAGCAAATTAAGAATTGCTTAGGAAATATATAGTGATTTGCGATGTTTGGCTTAGACCTAACGAGTAGGTAACCATCTTAGGATGGGGGCCCCGGGGTGCCTAATCCCTTCTCTGGGACTTAATTGGATCTCTTACCTATATCTCATGGACCGTAGATCTTTATCATTGGTCTAATTTGGGATCCTGCTTCCCTGTCAAAAAGTAGGTGGCGACTCTTTTCTTTCTAAGCCATTTGAGCGAGTTCAGTGTCATCCCTTCGCTCTCGGGCCTGACATCGACATCTAGTGCCGAGGGGGAGGAAAGACGGTGAATTTCCGTGCTCACACTCAAATTTCCAATTGCGGTGAAATCTCTATAGAATTTCCATGTGTTTATATTAGGGTTTATGGTCTCCAAAATTCAATTTTAGTATATTTTATTTAATTGTATTAACTTAGTTATTATTTTGTAGCTTCCAGCATTTCTTGGCCAAGATCGAGAGTAAAGCTTTTTTAACTCACCAGGTTTTGCTTTTCTGAATTTGATATATTGGGATTTGTTGATGTAGAGAAATCTTAGTTTCTATTTTTTTCCATCTTTCTTAACTATTTTCACATTTCACATTTTTACCAGGAAGAACTTTTATTTGTAGACATGAGAAGAGGAAAGGAAGACATACACCATGAGAGAGAGAAGAGCAGTAATAAAAAGAAGGGGAGTGAGGGTGACTCTGTGGAAGAGATGATCAATAATAGACATGCAACTGATAGGAAAGTAGAAAATAGAATGGTGGATTTGAGGAAGGATAGTAAGAAAAAGAAGAAAAAGGAAATGAAGACGGATGAGGGGAAAGATGAATTGGGTTTTAATGTTGTCGGAAAGGAGGCTGTAAACGGAAAGGATCTTGTAGGAGGGGAGAATAAGAAGAGGAAACATGAACTTACGAATAATGGGAAGGCACAAGAGAATGTGGTTGAGTTCAAATTTACGAAAGATGAGAAGAATAGAAAGAAGGAAAAGAGAAACAAAGTGAAGAAAGATGAGTGCCGTGATGATGCGGATTACAAGGAAAATGAACATAAAAAGGCTCCTGATGAAAATTGTTATGTGGGAGAGAGGAATAATGGTAAGAATCTGGAAATCAGCAAGGATGAAGAGTCAGGGAATGAGACCAAGTTGGAACCTACAAAAGATGAGAAGAAGAAGACGAAGACGAAGGAGAAGAGGAACAAGGATAACATATATTTGAGTTCACCCTTTGCAGAAATTCTTAAGGATAGAGAATTGGGAAAAGATAAGGAAATAAAGGAATGGAAAAGCACTGAGAAAGAAGAGTGCGCTGACATAAAGGATTTAGATGGTGGGGATAAAAAGAATAAGAAGAATATCAAGAAAGGGAAAAAGGAGAAGGAGGGTGGTGAAAAAAAGGGGAAGAGAAGCATTGCAAATGGTAAAAAGGTTGGAAAAGGAAAAGATGATAGAGATGGTATAGAAAATAGTGAGTATGTAGAGAAAGGGAGGAACAAAGGAAAGAAGGATGAGAATGAAATCAAAGCTTGTTTGCAAGAAATCTTGACGGAGAAGCTGAATGAGGAAAGAAATTTAATAATGGAATATGAAGAGGTCTTAGGAAATGAAGATAATGAAGGTTTGAGTAGCAAGATGAAAAGAAACATGGAAAAGGACGTGTTTGGTATTGAGACGGAAAAAACTGACAAAAAGAAGAGGAAGAAGACCAAGACAGTCAAGGATGTTTCAGAAGGAGAAGTTGATACGGGAGTGCCAAGAACCAAAAAGAGGACTGAAGGCACTGATCTTTCCAGAAATTCTCTACATAAGGGAACACCAAAGAGAGTAAGGTTTTCAGGTCATGTAGAGGTCTTCCCTACACCTGATGTTGCGAATCAGGGGAAAAAAAATAAGAAAAAAGATTTGGTGCAAGGTAAGCGGTTCTCACTGGAAGAAGATGAGATGGTCAAAGAGGCTGTTTCTAACTATATAAAGGTAAATTTCTCTGAAGACTCACGAGTAAATATGCTCAAATTGACAACCTTGTTATTCTTGCTTCTAACTTTGTGATTCATTTTCATAGCTATAGAAGAGTTGTTGGGCTATTGCTTGTTGATATGCTTAGAAAGGATCAATGGAAGATATATATTCATTAACAAATGTTTTTTTTTTACATTTGGTTTAGCGATAAAAAAAAAAACAAATGAAGCAACCAAAGGTTTATTGTTTTGTTTTTCTCTAATATCTGGTGGAATTTTATAACTTCTCTTGTTATTTCTTGAAGTCCTGATTGTCACTTTACTGCTGAGATTTTGACACATTTTTGTTAAACTATAGCTTGATGATCTAGTGGAGGCCAATGCCAGTTCCTAATTTAAGGACTTTATTTTGTAGCTTCTAGTCAATTAGATATACCCATAAGTTGGTGATCTATGTATTGCATAAACAGATTACTAGTTTCTCATATAAAACATAATGTTGTGCACAATTGACTTGATAGTGAGTGATTATGGAAGCAAGGGTGAAGATTGTTATGTCATTCCTATTTTTGTACCATTGGTTCATCGAAAAAATATAGAGAGCAGGGAAATACGCGTATTATAGGGCGATACTTGTATAATATGTAATATGGCAAAAGTATGCTGTTTAAAACGGTGATCCCTCTTAAATGCATTATATGCGTATAATACGAGAATTTGGTAACTAATTTTTAGAGATAGATGTGAGTAGAGGGTAGCCTCCCGCTTGGCCAATTTCTCGAAGTCGGGGGAAGATCTCTCATCTGATGACCCTGAACAAGGAGTTGCTCTCGATGTGAGATCAGTAGCAAAAGAAAGAAGAGGAATTTGATGCCCCATAGCAACGATCAATTTAGTTTTGTCTAGTCTTCGTATTTGTATGCATCGAGTGACAACAATGAACTAAATTATTATAGCAGTTTTGTTATCGGTTATATTAGTTTTGTTATTGTTTTCATGAGGTCCGAGCACCTTTGTTGTGATGACTTTTGTGAGGCCAATCATCTCTTGGATATTCTCTAAGGATGTGCCTTGCGAGACATGAGCATTCTACAAGACTTGGAGGGACTTTTCGTGATGAGATTGTGAGATGTGCAAAAGAGTTGATCCCGCTATGCGGGTTATGGATCAGCATGTTGAGTTTTCTCTGGTCTGCATAGATCGGTATTGAGGTACGTATTAGTAAGTCCAACTAGGAAACATATCGTTATGCGTCAAAGAAATGGATGGAAAAGTTGTAAAACATTAAAGAAATGTTAGATTCGCATAGAAACTCGTGAAAATTTAAAGCCAAACAAATATGATATACTGTAACAAGTATCATTTTAACTATATATGTCAGTTATGATTTATGACATTCCATTACTTTGTAAAAGCATAGATATGCTGCGCATATATATAATATAAATATACAAAGTAAATTTAGACAACTAAAATAATAATTTAATAATAAAAACAATCAATTGTAAGTTTTACACAAATATTTATGATTACTAAATTATTAGCGCAAGTGTACACATAGAGGCACACTAAAGGCATTCGGTATATGGGAGACACATGCTTAAACAAGTAGTTTTAATCATAGTTCGAAAACCTGGCGAGTCACCTGAGTAACTTGGCCGAGTTACTCGACTCGATTGAATTTCGAGTCGATTCGCCTCAAAACTCGAAAGAGACTATTTGTTGAGCTACTCGAGTGACTCGATCGAGTCGAGCCGAGTTTTTCAACTCGCCAAATAGGTCGAGTCACAGAAGGGTATTTTTATCATTTTTTAAACCTAAACTTAAATGTCACATTATTTTTGCATTGTAATTTTTTTGGGTCTACAAAGGCAATTTACTATGGGTTTTGTTAAACCTAATTTTTTAAAGATTTGAGGCTGTAATCTAACCCGGGGTTTTCAAGTTATTACATATATATTCCGAGGTGGACCGAGTCGAGTTTTTTTCGAGTTACTCGACCTAACTAACTTTCTAGTTGAGTCGAGTTTTTGGGTTTTTGAACCATGGTTTTAATAATATATCTAAACATGTAAAATATATATAATAAGACATTGTTGGCTTACTTCAATAATTCGATGGTACGTCAGTGCTACACATAGTTACGTGCGGCTTTGAGATTGCTAGTACCACTACTAGCCAAATCCCCCCCAAGCTCATTTAACTTTAATAGTCTGATATGGTGCCTAGCATTCTCTACAAGACAACAATACTGCTTTTACTGCTCAGGAGCACATGAATAGACAAGCCCAACTAAACTTTTTTAATTAACATAATAAGGATTATTGTATGAGTCTAATATATCACATTCAGATTGATCATATATATATATATATATATATTCAAACCTTTATACGTAAAATGTAGGGTATAATAAATAATTTTTAATTAATTGTTAATATTAAAATTTTCTTTTCAAAGATTAGGGTTAGTGAGGGGATCTGATAAATCACCCTTAGAACACAATCTATATTTACAAGATTCCTTTTATTTTGGTATTCATTTTTATAAGACTCGTAAAATATTAATATAAAGGATTTTAAGTGTGGGTAATTATGTATTTGTTAATTAAAAAAAGATGAATTGAATAAGATAAGATCTCCTTAATGACCTATGGATTTGGCCACAAATGGCCAAATCCATAGATCTATGATCTTCAAGCATTTTTCGAGTCATTTCAATGCATGTGACACCATAAAAGTAGAAAACAGATAATATGGAACATACCCCGAAGGTTAGTGATTTTCACTTTAAATTCGATATCTATTTGGATCAAAGATGATTTTCAATGGTCTGTCAAGGACGGATTGGTCATTTTTAGTGTTAGAACCCAAGGTATGGAGGGTAAGAGCAAATAGAATGAAAAAATAGAGTTTGATAGCTTCAATTGAAACTTTTTATTGTCGGTTCGATACGTTTCCATGGGAGTTTTTGCATGGATGTTAAGTTTAGTATCGGAAAGCTGAAATACTTATACTTATTGCCGTATTGGTGGATACATATTGATACGCTCGATATTTTGAACCATGTTGGTCCGTTAGAGTCACCTTGTTAATACTTACGCATATCAAAATGTTTATATGGCCATGTAATTACATATATACACATTGGAACAACACGATCAAATTATCACAGATGAACACATTTGCACACACATAATCACCAACCATGAACCTAAAAAAAAATACCAACCATGAACATTCATATGTAATGTAAAAGTGGCTCTCTTTTTTGTGTCTTTTGTTCTGTTTTCTTTTTCTAGCGTACATGACATCATTTATCTACGGTCATTTGTTAGGATTAGTGAGATGACTCATGACTGGGCCCAACTCTTTCTTTTTTGTGTTTGTTTTTTAAAGGTACAAGGCATCATTTATCCGCGGTCAGTTATTACTTGTTAGGCTTAGTGGGGTGAGTGCCCTTGAACCTAGTATCTCCTCCTAATGAGTTGCATACCATCACCATCCTAGCTAATCACACAAGTGTGACAATCATGTCATGTGTCATCATTTGGCCAAGTCAATTCCACAAGTTTCACAATATTAATACCTGTCTAGTTATAACCGCAGATTGGACTGATGTTGTTCTCTTAGTTGCGTCTTACTCAATGTTCTAAATGTCGATATCGCTCGACATGTCGAGTCGCAGAAAAAAGATATATCGTTTATCAGTGATTTTTTGAAAAATTGTAAAAAAATGGGGCAAAACATGGAATTTTGCAGTAAAACTTTAGAAAATGTTAAAATAGATGTTAATACACATTTTAGAATAAAAACATTGAAAAAAACAACAATGTACATAAGAGATGCAATGAGAAGAGAGTAAAGATGGGCGCTGACGAGTGATGATAATGTATGATTGATTCATGTTTCATTCATTTCTCAATAAGATGTGCTTTGACCTCTATGTTAATTGTAACTAGTGGGCGGCATGTGCGATGCACGTGGGAGAGAGAGGGGAAGGGGGGAGAGACTGGGAAGAGAGATCCTAGTGAGGTCATTTTAAAAAAAGAAATTAAATATTTTGGGTATAGAAACTTAAGGGACTTTTTAGATTAGAAAAAATTGTGAGTGACACGTTAGTATAGAAATGGACATTTTGAGAACCAAAAAATCCTACTTTTTCTCTTGAAAAGTAATTACCAGGTAGAGAGGGTGTGTGGTTTAATTTTTTTTAATTTTTAAAAATCAAAGTGAGATGCTTTAACCTCAAAGGTTAGTGAATCTTAACCACAGTTAAAGGGAGTTAAAAGGGGACATGTTCATTTTAAAAAATCTAAAAAACCAAGGTTAGATGCTTTAACCCTAAAGGCGTCACTTTTTAACTCGCTTTAACTATGGTTAATATTAACTAACCCTTAGGATTAAAACATTTAACCTTGATTTAAAAATAAATAAATTAAACCTATCTTTTAACTCCCTTTAATTGTGCTTAGGGTTCACTAACCCCAGGGTTAAAGAATATAACCCTTTTGAAGGTATAGAAGTATGTTTAATAGACTTTTGGAGTGACATTAGCATTATCCTTTAAGGGTTTAAAACATGAGTGACATTACCATTATTCTTTTAAGGGTTTAAAGCAAAAGTGACATTAGCATTATCTTTTAAGGATTTAAAACAAGTGTGATGTTAGCATTACCCTTTTAAGGGTTTAAAACACAAAGCTTCAACCATTTCTTAGAGCAAACCCAAACTTAAAAAGGAGTAGAGCTCCGAAAGGAAGAAGGGAGAGGGGTAGCTGGTGATGGTGAAGGCTATGGCGACGGAATTCAACACAGGTATGTACCCACGAGTCCACGTCCACCTCTTCTTTCTTCTCTAAACTTTTGAACATTTTTTTTTTTCTAAATCAAACTTGGAATCAAGGGTTTTGCTCAATATCGGGAGATATTGGCGATATCTCCCGACAGAGTGTAAATTTTCTTCTACAGCATATAGATGCATCGGTCACCACCGATACTAACAATCGATATTATGAACCTTGGTCTTACTTACAGGGTCATGCAATAGGTCAATAAATTTTATTTTATGGAAATTCAAAATCGTGTGCTTAGACTGCTTGTGCTTGAACTTCTATAGTAACATAATTTGTCCATGCAATGTTCTATATATTCCATTCTTATTCCTTAAATTTTGTTATGGTATTCATAATTAGGTTGAAGAACCCCTGAACTGCTATTGATGCATTGTGTTTTCAGGCACATAACTTGGGTGAAGAAGGCTTGAATATGATTTTGCACTGTAGGTCTCATCGTGAAGTAAAAAATTGTTGGAAGGAAATAGGTAATCATTGTTTGCGATAGACATGAGTCTTATGCTCCTTAATCAAGCTTGAGTTTGTTCCCCCTCCCCTCTCTCTCTCTCTCTCTTTTCCCCTTTTCATGTTATGGAGAATTGTTTGTTTTGCCAAATCCATCCATTGGGTGCAAGGTCTTTTTAGGTTATTTATAAAATGTACTTTGTCAAATCATGATTTCTGGTTGCTCACATAGTTGCTTTTATGTACATACTGTGTTCACCTTTCTACTCATATAGTGAATTAATAAGTAGACAGTTTTTTTTAATAACCATAAACTGGGCTTCCATTTTCAAGAGCTCTATAAACTGCATGCACCTTTCTGTAATTTGTATTATTCTTCAAAACATCATTTTTTTAATATGAAAATCGTATATCATTAGCTTAAAAGTATAGAAATAGTCCATCGATAGGTGAACACAAAAAAAAAATGTACAAAAATGAAGAGCAAAGATACATGAAACTACACACAGCCAAGGAAGCATACGAAACTGGTGGACTTCCACGGGACTACCGCAAAAAATGTCCATTCAAATCTTCTTTCAAGTTGTAAGGAGCAACTGAGTTCTCAAGAACCCTCATATTCCTTTCCTTCAAAATTCCCATCAAAGAGCCATTATAACTATGTTACACAGACACAAACATGAGTATTGGTGTCGGACATGACAAACCCAAAAAAAATATTTAGGGACACTGGATGATTTTTATTATTTATTTTTAAAATATTATATACTATTATATGTATAATACTAAAAGATTAAAAAGAAAACAAATAAAATTATGAAAGAAAAATTATTACAAACAACACTGAGTAATGTATTACAAACTACAATTCATCAAACAATGTAATAAGACATGAATTAAAGCAAATGAACTAATAAAGTAGTGAACATTTATTAATTCTAAATGTTAATGCTAATCTCAAAAAGGATTAATATAAAAGAGGTCCGAATTTAGCCCATTGACACCCTTATTCCCTCTCTCTCTATCTCCCTCCTCTTTTCTTTTAGGGATCAATAATTTCTCCTATTTTTTTTTCCTGTTGAAAACAAATGGACTGTGGTTCTTTTCCCAACCGGCTTATTTTTTTTGTTGATAAGAGTTAGAAAGAATTTTCTAAAATTTATGTTAATTATATGCAATTGTATGCCTTTTTTTGTATAATTAAGTAATAAACTCTAAAAGTTTATGAGTATCAGTTATGTCCACGTCTGTGTCAATCGATGTCCCAAATCCAATGATTCTTTTGATGAGTTACAATAGCCGTGTCTGAGGCGTGTTCATGTTCGTGTCCACATGTTTCGACACGGGTCACACCTATTATCTTAAAGAATATGTGCCACTTAGTCCACAAATAAGCCTCCATAACATATGCAAGGCAGCATCCGAATCATGCAAAAACCAATGGGAGAATAGTTCTTCGAAGTTGAAAGGGAAGAATTATTTCATCCCTAGGTGGGATATAAACCCCATATCCTACTAGTCAAGGGGCAATGAATAAGAAGATGGTTTATAGACTCCTCTTCGGTCATTATGCACGGAAACATTTATTAGCATGTCTCCACCCCTACTCTTAAAATGGTCCAACATGAGGATATATTGTCCAGGAATGAGTCACCTAATGTTAGATGAAGGGATTTGACTGAAAATCAGCCCTTGCTGTCCTTTGACCATACCGTTGTCATTGACTAGGATTTTTGGATTTATCAGTGATGGACAACTCATAAACCTAAGGAACTCCTCCATCTTTCAATCATTCAATCTTCTTCGCAACTTTGGACCCCAAACGATCTCGTTGTTCCCTAACCTCAACACAAGACGAGGCCTTACAATTTCTATGGCCAAGGAGAAATTTTTACCAAACTCGTCTTTCAGCGATCTCTGGCCACACCACAAATCCTTCCTAAACCTAATCTCCTCTTTGTTGCCCACCTTGAAAGATTTGTGCTTCAGAAACTCCTCGTCCCCTTTCAATATGGCTTATGCAGACCTACCCTATGGGAACATTTAACAGCCTTTGCTCTCAATCTGATACTTTTTCACACTCTGCAACAATCACTTTCCTCCATAAACAATCTCTTCCCTCCCCAACCTCCATTTCCACTTTCCATGCAAAACTAAATTTATTTCGCAATTATTATAACTCACAACCTACCTCCTTTATGGTACGACATACATATTTCCACTCCACTAAGTGGTATTTCTAAGCTTATACTTGATCATTTCACAGAAAAGGTCCCTGTAGTAACTATAAAGAATCTGCCACTGATGCGGGAATTGGAAATAGACAACAAATGAGGGCATGGTTGCCAATGTGCTTTTGATGAGAGTAAGTCTACGACATTTGGACACGGAGTGAGATTTCCAAGTAGCTAATTTTCTATTGACGCCCCATGACCAGATCCCCACAGATTTTGCTTTATATCCTGCAACCAGAGGCATATCTAGATAGGATGTTAGGATAGACCCAAGTCACCCAACCCTACATGCTAACACCTTTGCAATATCTTCCATGGTAGTAACTTCCTCCACACCATACATTTCTCTTTTAAAGATTACCCTAAGATCGAATACCACCTTAAAACACTTAAGCAAACATCCAAGGTATCTAACTTCCCAGTGTAGTCAAGGCGTTGCCTAGGCGATTTTGGGCCTCAACTGCCTAGGCGCCCCCTAGGCGGGCGATCCTAGTAATTTTTTTTGTTTTAAAAAAATCCCAATAAATAGAAAAAAATAAAAAAACATGTAATGAAGAAATAACAAGATTCTAAATCGTTTTTTTTCACTAAAAATATTGCAGTGGGGCGCTGCCCCCCCTACCACCCCCCCAGGCAATTTTAGGGGAGCTCTTGCCTAATATTATACATGGATAGTGACACGAATTAGGGTATTTGACCCAGATTTTGAAGTATTTAATACTCCACTATGTCAACATGTCTTTGGTTATGTGATGAATGATTGTAATAGACTTTTATTTTATGTTTTTGTGGAATGTGGGTGTGGAGTTTTGGTCTTTTGGATGTTATATATAATAATATATATATATATATATATACGTGATATATATAATTATATATATATTTATATTAAATTTATCGCCTAGGCAACGCCTCGCCTAGCCAGGGCTAATCGCCTAGGCATCGCCTAGACGCCTTGAGTACACTGTAACTTCCTTAGAGGACGCATCATAGAGAATCATAGTGTCATAGGCAAATTGAAGAAGAAGAGATTGACAATTCCTCTCTACCTGCCAAGAAGCCCAAAATAGTACCATCTTCTGCCCTACAAAACATTTTGTTCAACACAACAACACTCCGTGACAATGACAAAGAGGAAAGGAGAGGGTTTTCCTTGCCTTGGACACACGAGATTTGAAAACACCTGTCCAGCTCCCATTCTCCAAGACTGAGAAAGTGACCGAATTGATACCTTAATTCACCCCCTCCATCTAACACCAAACCCCATTCTCCTCCTTAACCAAGAAATTCCCAATTTATGTAATTATACGCCTTTTTCAATTCTAGATTACAAAGAATGTCGGGTCTATCATTTCTTAACCTCAAATCCAAACTATTATTAGCGATTTAAGATGCCATCTAAAATTTTCCTCCCTCTAATAAAAGCACCTTGAGGCTGCGAGATAATAAAATCCATGACGGATTTGAGGTTTGCATGCCAGAACTTTAGTCAAGATTTTGTTAATACTTAATACTGCCCACTACTCTAATCGGGTAAAAATCCTTAAGGTCTGGAGGAACACCAATTTTAGGGATCAACACAATAAAGGTGCTATTCAACACTTGATCAAACAAGCTGATCCTATGGAACTCCTCTGCCACTTTCAGGAGTTGACAAGAAAGATAGGCTAAAACCTTTGATAAAAAGAGATGGTGAAATAATCTGGCCCAAGAGCTTTGTCATCGCTCATGTCTTTAATTACCCAAAAAATCTCTTCCTAAAATGGTCTTTTTAACCATTCCCTATTCTCATTGGAAATACGATCAAAGTCAATCCCATCCAGTATAGGCTTATAGTTGCAACTCAAGCCTATATGACATGAACTATCAATAGAAATACTCCAACACTCCACCCCTGTCATGCGATTGATTTTTCCTTTTAAATTCTCTATCGACAAGAAAGATAGGTTAACATCTTTATTAAAAAGATGGTGAAATCATCTTGCCCAAGAGCTTTATCATTGCTCATGTCTTTAATTACCCAAAAAATCCCTTCCTGAAATGCTCTTTTTAACCATTCCGTATTCTCATTTGAAATATGATCAAAGTCAATTCCATCCAGTATATGCTGTGTCCAGTTGCACAAAAGCTATGTACAAGGTAAGATACTCGCTTCTCAAGAATCTTGTTTCCCAAGGTCACTTCCATCACGTCTCATTTACTGGTCCAAGAGAGCAATGTGATTTGAGGCATTATGAAATATACCCGAGTCTAAAGCCTAATGTGTAGGTTCTGAGCAAATATTGTTGAATTAGAACCAAAGGCACCTAGTTCTCTACATATCTCATGTGGCAAAATCTAAGGTATGAACCCTCATTAGAATATAATGGGAATGAGGCGTCTGTGTGTCGTTTTTCGCTTCTCGTTTTCCAAGGATATTTTAAGCATCGCTTTCTACTTCTCACTTCCGTTTCGCTTCTCAACTTGGTAGCTATGATTGTTTCTCTCCTCATAAAGCTTTTCGTATAGTTTCATCACCTCCTTCCAATAACATCTTCCTCTACCACCAAGTCAAGACCCACCCTAATCCTAGATATATGATTGGCTCTCTTCCTTGCATTGGCTATTTTATAGAAAAATTGTGTTTTTGTCTCCTTTAGGCTTTAAGTTATCAAACACTAGTTTTTTGCTAACTAATCTCCTCATTAATCAACAAGTATTAGTACCAGTGTAGTCAAGGCGTCTAGGCGATTAGCCCCGGCTAGGCGAGGCGTTGCCTAGGCGACGCCCAGGCGTTGCCGAGTCGATAAATTTAATATAAATATATATATAATTACATATATATCACGTATATATATTATTATATATATCATCCAAAAGACCAAAACTTTGCACCCACATTCCACAAAAACATAAAATAAAAAGTCTATTACAATCATTCATATCACATAACCAAAGACATATTGACATAGTAGAGTATTAAACACTTCAAAATCTAGGCCAAATACCCAAATTTGTGTCACTGTCTATGTTACATGTATAATATTAGGCCCTAGAGCCTAAAAAATGTCTTTAGAATTACAACATGATGTTAAAGATTATGTAATATAGAAATAATAAAAGCGTTTCATCATTTGAACCCAAGAAATAGTAAAGTATTTAAGAAGAGCTTCATCGTGTGCTGTCCCAACAGTGTGTATCTGCCTATGTGGATTGGATTATTTTAATGTTTCAACCCTCAACCCATCTAATTTTCTTATTTCTAAATTTTGAACTTCATATTGGCTTTAGAAGCATCTTGTTTGTTTTGGAAGGTACAACCTTTAGAAGCATCTTGTTTGTTTTGGCTTTAGAAGCATCTTTTTCCTATTTATTGAGATTTTTTGGATTTTTTTTAAGCAAAAAAAGAAAAAAAAATAGCTTTTATAAGCTAGATTGCCTAGGTGACCGCCCAGATATCAACGGCTAGGCGTCGCCTAGTCGACCGCCTAGCTGTTTCCGCCCGCCTAAGCACCTAGTCGGGCGCCCCACCAACAAAAATGCCTAGGCGACGCCTTAACTACATTGATTAGTACTCCATTTCTAGTCCACTTTTCCTTTTTTGTCCGGCCTTTGGAATATTGGGGGGGGGGGGGATTCTTTGATCTTATTGAATATCGAGCTCTAATTTTTTTTGTCTAAACCGGTTTTATTTCCTTCGTGCTTTTAACTGTATGCCTTTTTCCTTCCACGATTTTGATGTTTTGCTCTAGAGATAGTATGTTTGAACAATTTCTAGCTGGAGAACTCTTCTACTTCCCTTGGGATGGGATCTTTGGTTTAGACCTTACTGTTCTTAAAAGTGGTCTAATTCCCAAAAGGAGGAAGAATAACACTTCAAAGACTAAAAACAATCAGTATGATTTTACCGATAAAAAAAACAATCAATATGAGTTTGTTTAATTTCAAGAATGCAATTAGATGATATAATGCCGTCTAACTGTGGATACTTCTCTTTCTTAAACTTAATGACCGGATTATCCTATATTGGGTTCCTTCTCCACTCTAGAACTTTGATTTAGTGGCTCAGGATCTAATCCTTCTCCAAACCTTGCTTCCGTAAGATTTGGGAGTGTGGTTCCAATCTACGTAACTTGCTTTCTCATATTGGAGCGGGCAAGTCTTTCTCTCATAATGCCAAAGAATTGTTTCTAGCTAAACTAATAGATTGGGATATGAATTATATTTATAGAATGAGGTTTCTGGCTAAACTATAGTTGGAGATGTAGCTTTAGATCAACTGTTATTAGTATGTATGGTTTAAACAGGTAGGATTGAAAAAAAAAACTGTTGCGTTATATGCTGTTAATATAGAGTTGCCCATCATCATCATCCCCAATCTCTTATCCCTTATCCCAAATTTACAACATGAATCATTTTCCGCCATTCCAGTCTATCGAAACCATAACTTTAAGGTAGAGTATGTGATATCAAATCTTTCCTCCATCCACGCCAGTTTTAGCCTTCCCCTCACCTTTTTAGGGCCTCTAACTTGCACCAACTCACTCCTCAATTGTCTTCATTTGTCTTTACTGAGCGTTTCCCAACTATTTTAGCCGACTTTCCACTATGTCATCACTCATTGGAGCCATTCCCAGATTCTCTCTAATGCGCTCATTTATGATCTTATCTTTCCTAGTCTTTTTACCCATCCCCACCTCAACACCTTCATCTTGGCTACATTTGTTTTATCATCTATGAATATATTGTTTCTTGCTAGCCCATCATTTTGCTCTATGAATTATAGGGGTCTTATCGTTGTCTCATAAAATTTCATTTTTTTTGCTTGATCAGAATGCGCCGGCCACATAACACTCCAAAGCACATCTCCACCTTAGCCACTTAGCTCTAATTTTATTGGCAACATTCCTATCAATCTCTCCATCCTTATGAATTATTGACTCTATATATCAGAATTAGTCACTTTTTAGAATATCTCGTGGTCATCAATCTTAGCTAACACCTCAAAGCCCTCAACGGTCAACCCGATTTGTGTTCTTATTGAAGTTGTAATCTATATATTTTGTCTTGGTTCGACTTATTTTAAAAAACTTAGGTTCAAGGTATCTCTCCAAAATTCTAGTTTTGCAGTACTCCCTCTTTAGTTTTATAAGTTGTTACCTTG
Source organism: Tetracentron sinense (assembly GCA_015143295.1). NCBI lineage: Eukaryota > Viridiplantae > Streptophyta > Magnoliopsida > Trochodendrales > Trochodendraceae > Tetracentron > Tetracentron sinense. The sequence continues at coordinate 23,738,865 of CM026571.1, forward strand.
TCATCTGCAAATAACATACACCCATTGAGTATGAACATCAATTAATGATGGTTGTTAAATCCTTGTGATTTATGATTCAAATGCTACGATTTGAATCGAATCCCAAGCAAAACGATTCAAATCGTAGGTGAAAATCGTAATTAAGTAAATCCCATTCGGTTTGCTATTGAGATTCCGATATGCGATTCAAATCGTACAATTCATGCGATTCGAGCATGAAACCCCCTGTTATGGACCAATATTTAAAAATAATATTTTTTAAATAATTTGTTATTTTAATTTTCTAAAGGTACTTTATGTCTTTTAAGAAAAGAAAAAAAAAGTGAAAATCCTTGTTATGGAAATGCCAAAACCCCTATTTGGGTTTTCTCTCTGTTGCTATGAAACATAAAAAAAAGAAAACAGAAGAAAGGAAAAAGGAGAAAGGGGATGGAGTTAGAGAGGTTGGACTCTAGGAGAACTTGATAGTTTATTTTATTAGTCTTTTTAATTGTACAAGTCTTTTGATATTTGATCTCATATAACATGATTATATGAGTATACTTTTGTTGATTCATCTTTGATGATATTGGGGTTTATGTTTCGTTTTATGGAGTTCATTCGTGTTTTGTATTTAGTGTATGCAATGAAATGTTCATTACTTTCTTTTATCAATAGATATGAATGAAATCTTTTAGATAATGAATTATTCCATTTTTTGATTTATTAAGTATTTTTTGTACTTTATTAAATTTTTTTCAAATGGATTAAATTTTACGATTTCTGATTGGATTCTTGATTTGAATCGAATCGGTCCTAAAACGATTTTATGATTCAATTACGATTTAACAACCTTGAATTTATCCATAAACAAGGAAATTAATATGGGCTCATAACTGACCCCCTAAAGCCTATAGTCCAAGGGGGTACTCATTTTTCATACCACCAATTATTTATACCGTAGTTATTGCTCCTTCATACATGTCATTAATAGTACGCCCACCAGATTAATTTTCTAGGTACTCTCAAATGATATAGAGATATTTCATCTCTCTATTACCTATCCATTAATTGTCTTAATAAGAAGATAGCCTTAGTTGTAGACCTCCTTTACATTGATCAATTGGTTTTTGAAACCCCAATCTTTGTTCCACCACCCTCATAACTTATATTATGACTCATAAGTTAAATTTCATGATAATTGGTGTAATTTTAGGCATCTTTGTTCTTGTAGATTGGTACCCACAATACTTCCTCTGCATGTGTCCAAAATTTTCCTTGTCTTTAGAATATCATTAAACATTTTCGTAAGCTAGGATAAATTGTTTTCTCTTTTGCATTTCACTTTAATTGGAATATCATATGCTCTTGGGTCCTTCCTTTTTTTATATCTTAGCTAGAGCTTTTTTCATTTCGGTTATCATAATTCTACTTAAAAATAATAATGTACTTTGGCGACATCAGAGTTAGCGTCCCCACCTAGTTTAATGCCTTAAGTGCAGTCTCCGTTTAACAACTTCTAAAGATATCATCATCATCATCTCTTCTTCATCTATCATCAAGATTCTCAGATTGTTGTTCTCAATGCATCTATCATGATCTACATCTCTAGTTTTCCTCTCCCTAATTCTTGCAAGTTTATAGACATTTTTCTTTTAGTCTATTATTTTGATCATAATATTCCTTGTATTTGGATTGATTTACCTCTTAGCCTCTCTTTTAGCACTTTTCTATATTTTTTTAGGTTGTTTGATAAGTCTTATAAATGGTCCTCTTTTCTATAATGACCTATTAAACCTCATAGCTCCACCACCAAGAATTTTATGGGATTTATTTTTCCCTTTTGATTCTCTTGAAATCCTTTCCTAAGCTTTTAATATAAAGTTATTGCGCAAAATAAATAATAAAACATTAAAACGGAATTAATAAAGTAATTGGTAAATATTTGTACTTCACTGAATTTGCATGCAAGGGTGCGATATAGTCGTCTATGATATGGTGTTGCCTCATTGCAAATTTGATTATATACATACATCCATGATACATCTATATAGAGACACTCTAGAGGTGCTTTAGACAATTGTTGGTAAAATCGTGCGATTTTGATTTGAGTCATTCGATTCAAATCAAATTTAATCCAAACGATTTGTATTCTAGGCTAAATCACTTTTGAGATGAATCTTACGATTTCCAGTTGAATATTATAATTAACGATTTGGATCCTAAATCTTGTCAAATCCTAGAATTCGAGTTGAAAACTAGTGTTACTGTTTCAAATGAAATAATGATTAATGAACATTATATCCTTGTCATCTATACTATATACTTTATTCTACACTCAGCAAAAATCTATTTGTATTGATTAATTGTTTTGTAAATGCTTGTGTTTGTCAAACACAATATACAATTGAGGGTATTGGAAGCTAAAAGAAAAACAATGCAAAATTAAATCTTATTATTTATTCAACATTGAGACAAATGATGATTGGATTGTGGAGAAAGAAGATCTATTCCGCCCTACTTATCACTTTTTGAAAGTTGGATGGATACCAATGAGTTCTTCGAAGAAGCATTACTATGAAACTTTGGTTTGAGTGAAATTCGAAAAGATCAGTTTTTACTTATACATAATAGTTATAGAGATGCTTGTAATTTCTTAATTTTTCTTATTCAGGGCCTAATAAATTCCATTATAGAGGAGAAGAAGGAAAGAAGGAGAAGTTATCGTAACTGTAGAAGTAGAAGCACTTGATGAGGAAGGTTTAGAGATGATGATGAAGGATGTATACCATAAATGGATGACCCAGATGACAACATGGATATACATGATGATGATGATTACATGATAACTTAAATGGAAATTTGAAATTGAAATTTTCTATTTGTGAATTTGGATATCCTATATATTTACAAGCTCTATGAAAGACTTTTTTTTTCTTCTTTTAATGAAAGAGCAAAGGAATTAGTTTTAGTTGGTGATATGTATTTGGATTTCATCTTTTGTGAAAATATGTACTATGCACATGCAATGTTAATATTTTTTTTGAAAAGACAAAAGTTGGATTTTATGTGAAGGATTTTGGATGTTTTGGGCATATTTGATTTTTTATATTTTTTGAAAATTATATTATATTTTTTCCTTAATTTCTAAGCAATAACTTTATGAATCCTACAATCTTCTGCTTTGAATCCTGATTTGATCCAAATCCCATCCCTTAAGATTTTTCGATTAGATTCAGTTTTGACAACATTGCTCTAGACCATTGGGTATATCTGAGTTTGGTGCTCCCCCACTCGTCCCCACTCTTGATTTTGGGCACTTAGCCTTGCATGCCTTAAAGTGGTTTATTTTACGCAGTGCGGGCCTACACATGAATGGAGGTTGCTCATTTTGGGGCTTTGTTGATTGCAGGGGCTGCCTTACCTTGGAGACCTCATGAGAGCATATATTACAGAGCACATATTCTGTTTGAAAGGGCTGAGGTGCGTGCATGGACTCCCGAAGAGTATGAACTCATCCGAAGGTCCGTTCAATCATGTATTTGGTTGTTTTATCTACTTTACTTCTCCGGTATATGTTATTGTTATATTTAGATCAAAATACATATGTTTGGGATAATTAAGATTAATATTTTTAATGGTTGTCCCTTGCAAATATAATTGTAAAGTTCTCAATTCTTTTTTCAAGTGACTACTTATCTAATAAATTCCAGGATATGACACAATATAAACTGTAGGGTCCATGAACAACGTGGATCAGATTGGAAAGCGTTGGCTGATGTACTTGGCAAACATCGGTTTCATGTGAAGGATACGTGGCGTAGGATAAAATTGCCAAACATGAAAAAAGGTAATTCTACATTCAGATGTATGTCATGCATGCCGATATAGTTTTACATTTTATAATAGTATCTTGATATTCTGTATCTGTCTTCTGTCATATGATTTTATTAGAGCATAGGTAAGCATGGTTTAAAACATTGACACATATCTTAATGCTTCCTACGAAATACTTCCGTTTCCTTGGGTACCGGCACAAAATCTACATGCGACATCAAATTTACCGTATTTCCCCACACATTTCCTATTGTTTCTTATGGAACTCTTCTTTTCCATGGGCATGATATTAAAAATCGACACATCTCGATATGTTTCAGCCGAATTGTGTCAACTTTAGAAGCCATCAGAACGAAGCTCATATGTAATATAAACAGTACATGACTTCCTGACACATTTTGTATTGTTTCGGTTTACTTTGGTTGATTTTGTATCAGTCAAAATCATACGTATCTAGTTTTAAAACTAGTAGACTGCAGTCGAAGTCTACCGAAGTCCAACGACACAACCTCAATAACAGAGGGAATGAGGGATGTAAAAACTCAAATATCACATGAGAAAGTAATTTCATACAATTAAGGTGTCAATGCATACATATATTATCAGTATTCCGTTCATATCCGAATTTGTTTGCTGAGATATTTATTCAAATAGGTTTAGGTTGGATATTTATTTAATCAACATCAATATTCAAATTCATATCGGATTATATAATATATGACTATATGTATGCATAAGATATTATAAGTTCATAACACTAAAACACCCTTATTATTATGCGATTTTTACATAATTCTAAGGCATTAAATTGTTATTTTTAATAAAGAAGGATAAAATAGTAATTTATCATTTTAATAAAATTAATATATTTTTTCCATTTTTATAATTTGAATATTATCCGAATTCGAATATTATAATTGAAGTTGAATACGAATACTCTATTTCACTATCTGTCGGATATTTAATAAAATTCGATAGCCGAATATGTAATCGGATACAAATTCAGATTTGCAAATATCTGCCTAGAATTCGCTCCATTTACAGCTCTACTTACGGGAACATGTGAAGCTTGTGTTGGGGGAGGGGGGAGGGGGGAGGGGGGGGGGGGGAAGGGGATTTTAAAATCTAAGAGAGACCCATTATAATCTCTATCCAGATTGTCGGGTAGTTGAGATTTGAGGGAAAATCTGGGAGAGAATAGAAGGTGATTTAAGGGGAAATATCCCTTACGCATGGAGTTTGTTTCAAAAAGAAGTCACTCAAGCCTCCTCTAAGTTCAAAGAACAAGATGCGTCCTTTTTTTTTTGGTAATCAATGCATCGTCCTTAAAGATTTCTTTTGCAAACCTTTTCTTTTTGCCATTCATTTCACATCTAATAGTAATGGACTGCATTTGATTTTAGTATGAAGCGAAATAACTCTTAAGTAGTATACCCCTGCTTCACAAAAAGTTTTTGATGAGACTCTTTTAACTTTGTATCAATTTAAGACCACTAAAGAGAGCATGCATATTATAGTTAATTTTTTTTGACAAAATAGAAATATCAAGAAGAAAATACAGCTAAAATGACTATATTCGCATAATGAATTCTAGATGTGTATTTATGCTTAAATATTCAATTCCTAAAGTATCACATTAAATTTTTAACCTTTCCCTAATGTTTCATAAGTTTCATTGATTTTTACATGATTTCTTTGGACTTCCTTAAACTTCCACGAAACTTGTCAACTTCCTTAGCGACCGATTGGAGTTTAGACCGATACTGGAGTTTAATACCTTGTAGTCGTTGTTGACAACTTGACTATCAACATGGTACTCAGCTGAGCTGATTCAGTTTCACCTATGGCTTAGTACCTTGCCCAAACTCTGATTTAAACGATCACCTTACATATTTTCTATGACACCCCCTCTTAACATTGATCCATGAATATAGAGTTATCATGAATCTGACCTCTTACTAAGAGGAGTCATCAAGTTCATGAAGGAGCAGCAACCGGAGGATCTTCTCCATTGAATCTACAACATTCGGTTTGTTCTCACTGGCGGATGAGAATGATCTGATTCTTCAGGTGGTGAAGCGTGGGAGAGGTTTCCTAAACTCCCTTGAAATCGAGGTGGAATTTTTTTTCTAGTTCGTGAAATTGTTGGTTGATGCATTGGAGACTGACGGAAGAGAGAGATGCTGGGTTCCAAGCTTGTTAATGGCAAAACAATCTAATTACACAAGAACGAAGATGGAAGGAGGGTGTTTAATTCGTTTCACAGGTTCATGGACAAGAGAAGCAAGGTGGTTATAGTTCCCAAAGAACCTAGAGGCATCGGATCGATCTACTTCATTTAAGTTCTTCTTTCTTTCTTCCTACTTCAATCTAAGGCCAAAAGGCCCCAAACCCCTTTCACTTGCCTTCCGAGACTTCCTTGAAGTTCTTGGCGGCGGCAGGTGTGTGTGTGTGGAGTAGTTCTGATTGGGCTTTACGATGTCATCAGAATTTCCTTTGTGGAAGACAACGGTGGGATGTGTGGTCACTGGTCAGTGACGTCGCCGACAATAGTTAGTTGAGGGAGGTGGCATGAGTTTTGGATGATTTACTTCAGGCTCATTACCCTATTCACCCCATCCCTTTTGCATGTCACAGAGCCCTTTTCATGTTGAGTTGGAAAGTGATTTGATCAAATCAGTGCTGAAGGTTTGACAAAAGTTTTCGAGGTTTTTTTTCACCATTGGTGTAAAGTCATTTGCTTATGAGACCCTTGCATCTTCTTGGTTGATTCGAGTAAAAGGGTCCTTTGGCCAAAGGCAATTTTTGAAACCATATGGGTGGCTCTTGGAGGTGTGGAAGCTATCTATCGCCACCCCTCTTGTTGGAGGACTTCTCGGCGGTGAAGATTATTATAAATTGGGGGGAGAGGGGGGTCTGTAACGTCCCAGAAATAATATTGCTTTTCAATCGAGGGGTGAATTTTTCATTTTTGGTTGAGCTCGAAAAGTTTTCATGGGGGTGATGACGTGGCTGCAAAGAGTCCTAGTGGATAAAGTGGGGTGAGGTCAACCAGGATCCAAGTTGGAGCATTTGAGCTGGCGCTAGACTAACATTTAGTGAGTTGCTTGATTTCTTCTAAACTTAATATCTCAAAGATTCTTGTTAGAGTGGTTTCTCAAACCTCATCTAAAATGTCAGGTGTAAATAAAAGATTACTCAATGCTCTGATCTGTTCATCAATTGACATTCCTTTGTGATGGTGGAATTGTCGATGATGAAGATGATTAAAAAAAATAGTGGGTGTGGGGGGGGGGGGGGGGGTCTGTAACATGTTGAGAACGATATCAATTTTCAATGGGGGGTGTATTTTTTTAAGTTGTTGTGGAGCTTTAAAAGTTCTTTGAACCAATAGAGTTCTAGACTCTAAGCTCCTAGAGCAAGGAACTTTGTCTTGGGGATGATGACATGGCCTCGAAGAGCCACATTAATTAAAGTGGGGGGAGGTGGACCTGGATCCTGGCATTGGAGCATATGAGACTAGGGTGTTAGTGAGTTGAGAACTACTAAACTTAATACCCAAAGATTCCTTTCAGAGGTGTTTCATCACTCACCTACTATATCAAGTGACATATCAGGATATGAGAAAGTCAAGGATTACTCAACGGTTTGATCTGACGAACGATATGGAGGGCGTCAAGAGTTGCCATATAGGTCGCAGAACCTCAGTTCAAATTTCAGATTAGTTCGAGATGGTCCGGTAGGTGGTCCAACCATGGGTTGATGGGTGGGGTCACAAACCCAACTTGTCCCAATCCAAAAAAAAAAGCTTAATGTCTTTTATAATACTAGTTTTGGGAATAACGGAAATGATGGGGGGTGCTTTTGATAAAGACGCCGAACATAAAAAGAGGGCTATCACTTTTGGTGTCTAATACAGAAAGATGAGATGTCTCGTATTAAAAAAATCAATTCTCACACAAAGCTTCCTACAACGTATCTTCTTCAATTTCCCCTATTAGACAGACTTGAAGACTCCTCGAACTGTAATGGATCATCAAAGAGATAAGATGGTATCTTTAGTTTGTGAAGGAAATCGACCTTGATCCCAACCTCTCACAGTTTGGAGTGACAAGGGTTGAGCCTGATTTTAGAGTTGTGGAGTTCTTTAGAGGATGTTGTCTATGACTTTCAGCATAAACACCATATCCTTTGGTTGGCTCTCCAGGTGAGTCTTTTAGTTCATGATAAGTTATCAGTGAAAGTCAGGCGTGTGTTTCGTGTAGGTGAAGATTCAATGGAGTCCCTAAAAGACCCGAGCCCCTAGGCTTAAAGCTATGGACAACAGATATCTCCTTCAATGCATCCCTTTGTCAGGTACAAACCTATTAGTAGAGGCAAAGGGGGAGAAACTTGTGACATGGGTAAAGGACTAAGATTTTTTTTTTAATCAGTACACAATATCAATTTATTACAAAGAAGTGAATATACAAAGGATGTTCACCTTTGGATGAACAAAAAAGATATAAATCATATCCAACATGCACGAAGTAAGATGACCTTCTAAACTTGTCAAATTCACCATGAATCGTACACCATGGGATGAGGAGATTAGGTTAAAAATGTCTAAAATGATCTTTTCGACTAAAATAGAAGAGTTATAAAACACTCTTTTGTTTCTTTCCTCCCAGACACTCCAAATCTTAGAGAACTAATATTTCCTAGGGATGTCTTGTGATATTGAGGGTTTGGAGGTTCAAAGACTCGCGAACACAAAGAAGGGTTCTAAAATCAGATACCAAAGGAGTTCTAATCAAAATGAGGAAGTGTTACTGTGTTACACTTGTGTGAATCCAAAAGTGCTTGAAAAGAGGCAGCGTTCACTATATAATGGTTAGAAATGTCCACAGGAGGAAATTTCAGATTGGGTACTAAGAAAGCTAGGGGAATTTAGAAAAATCTTGGGGTAATCTTTTTGTAGGAAATAGGCGGTGAAAGTTTTTATTTGGGGAAATAGAAAAGCGAAGCAAGGGAGGAGAGGATGCAGGTAAGTCAAGGGAGGAGAAGATGCAGGTAATTCAAGGGAGGAGAGAAGGAAATCAGTGCATGAACTTATAAACTTGGTGTCCAAAATTAATTATGATGGCCTTGCCTGTCAATGGGCTAGGCCGGGGTCTGTCCAAGCCCCACCCTCACTCATAAGGGTTTGGCCCAAGACCTTGTAGGGCCTGAACTAGCTAGGCCCAAGCCCTACCCTCAAGGTCAAGGCTGGGCCTTGCCCGAAAATGGGCTTGAAAAGAATATAATGAAAATCTTTTTTATTATGATATTTATCAAAACAATTCTAAATCACCACCGGATGACAAGTGACAACAAAGACAAGAGAGTAACAGAGAGGATGAAATGGAAATTAATTAGATAATTAGAATTAAGTCTTTCGATAATGGGTAGTAGGAGGATATAGTAGTGCAAATACTCTACCATACCCCAATAAAGATTCTATTAATGAAGGTTATATAGGTTATTTTAAGTTTAAAACTAAAAATAAATATGAAATTATGTATATATATATAATGAGGGCTTGAGCCTTGACTGGGCTCTAGGTGTTGCCAAAGCTTGACCCTTATGTCAGAGGCCTAATTTTTTTGGGTCCACCTGGGCCAGTGGGCTTTATAAATGAAAATAACGCCCTCGATTTTGCGAGCATTTGAGGGTCGGGTTGACCGGGTACCCTCATATGAGGGCCAAATTAATAGCACTACATGCAGTAGGGGTGAATGTAGCAGTAGGAAAGTGAGAATCCCACCTTATAAGCCCGCCTCAACTTGTAACAAGTTATCGACGATATATCGTTGATATTTGTCGATAACGCATGGATCCGACATAGCTATATGGTGCATTTTTTTTTACACGATATCTAGGATATATCGACGATAGATCGTCAATATCATGCAATATCGATCGACATATGTGTTTTGAATGTTTTAGTTTTTTAATTATAAAAGGCTTTGGCCTCTGGGTATGAGAGTGAAGCGCATTGAATCACTTATCTTATTTACATAAAATATCATTGAAGTAAATGATTCTCATGTAATTTTCTTTCATTTACTTAAGATATTTATCTATAAATAAGGTTATACTCCCATGTGAATTCAATAAAAATTATTATTGATCCAAATTCCTGGAGAATAAAAAGTCAAACTTTCCAGTTCAAGAACAAAATCCGTGTTTTAGTACCTTTTTAGGAATTTCAACTTTTAAATGCTAAGGTATTTCTCAAATCTTATAATTTCTTAATTTCTATCATATCAAAACATTACCAAAACTCAAAAGTCTAGTGAAAAAAGTCTTATATTTTAGTCAGCAAAAATATTTTCATCTATACGATCAAAAAGTCAACTAACAGTTCGACAGAAAAAGACTTACATTCAAGCTTTACAAAAAACATTAGGCATATTATGGGTATCCTAAATCCTCTCAAATTTAAATTCCAAAAGAATGATATGGATATAGTTCTGGGTATGAGTCATATGAATATGAGTATGGGGGTGTACAACCTTATGTGACAGTACCAATGAGAATTGTGCTCTCAAGAATATAGCTATGCATAGCCAGAGGGCTAATATCCATATGAATATGTTTCTAGGTATGAACCACATTTATATGGGTATAGAGGTGTACAACCTTATGTGCTAGTGCCGATGGCAGTTGTGTCTCGGTACCCACAGTATCTACCGATGGGCGTGTTGCTAAAATTTAGACCAAATGACTATCAACGTTATGTACTTGAGAATACGTTAATGTACAATAATGTGATGAGCTGCACTCAGTTCTGTACATATATGGATAACCATTATTATCACTAGTCTAGTTAGGACAAAGATGAATTCGAGCCTCTGCGTAACTCATTTTGGTTGTGATTGTAGTTTTTGGGGTGGGTTGGATTATTGTTATAGATGTTTGTATTGTTATAGATCTTATGAATTATAAATTTATATTGATTGAGAAATGAATGAAACATTTTATGTAAGTGATGATGAATATGAATCAATCATACATTGTTGTCAACGCACATCTTTTTCCCATTTCCGTTGCATCTCTTATGTACATTGTTTTTTAAAATATTTTTATTCTCAAATTTGTATTAACATATATTTTAATATTTCCTGACTGCAAAATTTCATGGTTTGCCGCATTTTTCTCAATTTTTTTTTTTTAAATCCGATAAACGATATATCTTGCAATATGTTGTGTGATCGACATTTAGAACCTTATGCCCCATCTTGTGTATTGTAGTCTCATCCTCTTATTATCTGAACTATTATGAGAGGAATTTGCAAACGACCCTGTTAAATCATCACTTTTATTATTAAGAGCAGTGATAAGTGTTCCTTTTAACACCTCTTTAATCCGGGTTAAGCTTAACTACATTAAAATTAAGTTTTTTTTTATTTAAAAAAACCAAGGTTGGATTGCTTAACCCTAGGGATGAGTGAATCTTAACCACAGTTGGTGAGTGTTAAAAAGTGGTGCGTCAACCAATGAGGACCGACCATTTCTTACATAATGGAAACCACCGGTAAGTTAAGCATTTTCCTAGTATTTATTGTCTGGGAGAGGGGCGGAGCCACGGGGCGCGGGCTCTAGCAGTCTAGCCCCCTAAACTTTTGAGAAAAAATATATTCTTTAGAAACGGACACAAACAAACACGATGGTCCTTGAAATTGGCCTTCAAAAAAAAAGTCAGGCCCTGAACCTCCATTGTTAGCTCCCCCCCTGCAAGAGATTCCTGGCTCCACCTCTGATGATGTTTCAGACTGTTTAGCACCCTTGAAGGGATATAGATAATGCGGAGATTCGATAAGTAAAGAACAATAGAAAGAAAAAGAAAACTGATAGCGTTGTCTATGTCCTAATTAACTTTTGAAGGAAATAGCTTAACTTGTTCAGGACCTTTTGTTTGATATTTGTTTACAGCTCTATCAACAACCATGTCATGTTGTAATAAAGCAGAGAGTAAGATGGAAGAGGCACAACTCTAGTGGACTTCCACTAATTCTATCCACTTGATATATCTCTTAGAGGAATGGTGCAAGACTGCTAGCTTTTATTCCATTTCACTGATGAATAGTGCTCTTAGCTTCCTACAGTAAGAGAAGAAATATCCCATTTATGGAATCAAAATATTTTGACAGACTCAAATGCTTTTAGTGGTCTACAATTGAGAGAAACAAAGTAAAGTAAAATCATTCTAACTCAGATCTTCAAGTGGGTTATTGTATTTTCATGGTTTTAACATCTCTTTAAAGGATAAAACAAGCCAAAGAGACCCTTTTGAGGTAAGTTTTTGCCTGTCAAGGATCTCAAATGTAGAAGTGGGCATTCTTTAAGTGGGTTCTGACTTAAACAAAAAGTAAGGCTTTGAAGAAGAAATCCATTTGCTAAGAGGTGACTTCAACATTTCCTTTAGTCTGTTGGTTTCCATTCATCCTCTTTTGCATCTTTACATTTTGAGTGAAACAAGATATGTCTACTCTTCTGACATCACCTGAAACAGATATTGCAACTGCAGCAGCAACCTCAGAAGGCTTGAATTCCAAAAAATAATCTCTGCATTCAATTCCCACACAACAGTGGGTCGGACTCATCCAATTTATTCTTTTATTTTTTAATTGTTCTTCATAGAGAAGAAATAACAGATAGGGAAAGACCGTTAATTGTGTTTAAGATGAGTTGAAATTAATTGACATGAAAGACCTTTAATTGTGTTTAAGATGAGTTGGATTGATCGAGAGATCGATGATTGTTAAGCTTTTGAAGCAAGTAATCTATGAATGAGAAGTGAGTAAAGGCTTGCATTCTCCACTTCGAGATGAAGCTCCATTCTCTGAGTAGTTATAGCTTCAACTACAAATTTGGATTCACCGGTGGAATAGATCCAGTAATATTTGAACTATGATTCATACCTACTATTCAGACCTCGCAACCGGACTCCAAAAAAATAAGAGTTCGAAGTCATAAATCAAAAAACTTTTCTTCCTTCAAACTCCTGCCGAACACCATACAATCAAATTAAAAGAAAGGAAACAACTTCCATCAATTTCAAAACACCTGTTTCTTAACTTGTATATCTAGAGATAACCCCTTTTCTGCACTATTTGGACTGGGATTGAAGAAATCCTCAGAACTGTTCTACTCCCCGGATTTGCAAAGATGGAGTAGTGGTGGTTTGAATCTGAATCAATTCTTTCTAAATATCTTTATGGAGTAGGGCTGATTCGGTGAGATAGAGAGGTAGGGTTTGGAATTTATAGTAACCTCAGTAGAGAGAGAGAGAGAGAGAGAGAGCAGACCTTGGGGAAAACCCCTTTCTGATATGTGGGTGAGAGAGAGAATGAGAGTAGACCTTGGTGTTGCTGTTGTCAAGAGATGTTACGTTGAAGAGATTGACCGTGGTGTCGCCGCTGTTAAGAGATATTACGTTGGAGAGATCAATCGTCGCCATAGAAGAACGTTGAGAATGAAGCATTTTTTTCGTTGGGTTTTGTTGAGAAGAAATGGAAAGGGAGGAACGATTGATTGTCTGCCTTTCAAAAATAGATTTGAGAAGCTTGTCTTTTTACTCCTACAACATTGTGCTAGAAATGGGCAGATTCTCAGAATTGTTTCATTCACTAGTGATGCTAAACATGTTTCTCAAGTTTTTATTCTTGGGGAGTAGAGAATTTTTTCTTGAGAGTGATGCCAAACAACACCTATAAATTAGAACGGGGCCCCCACACCCTTCAACTTTGAAGATACGTAAAAAGCCCAAGATTTCGTAAAGGTAGTTGGGAAAAACTAGGAATCTTTTATTTTAGAGAGAAAGCTCCATCAAGCAAGGGTTAAAGTAGTGAAACATAGAGGTTTTGTGATAATCCTTGTGAAGAAGAGTATGTATCGTAGCGATATTTTTGCTATGGACATAGGAAAATGGGAGCCTATCTAACGAAGAGGAGAGCAAGAGGATGGAGTTAAAGGAGTACGAAATCATTCATGAAAAGATAGAAGGGAAGCCAAAATCCAAAGCTAAGTGGCTCAAGGAGGATGATAGGGAGATAAGAACACCAAATTCGTCCATAGAATGGAAAATTAGAAGAGAAAAAACTACATTTCTAGCCTTCCTGTAGGGGAGGGCAGTGTGGAAGTGGAAATCAGGGAGATGGTAGTTGCTTTTTACTAAAATTTATAATGAATATTCAGCTATTGATGAAGTGGAGTTCGATTGAATCTCGGGGGAGAAGAGGGATTGGTTGGAACCATTTGAGGAGAAATATGCAAGGTCATCAAGGAGATGAGTGTTGATAAAGTTCTAGGGACGAATGTTTTACTCCTACAATTTGTTAATTTTGTGGTCCATTTTTCAAGAGGATTCTATAAAGGCGGTGGCTGAATTTCAAGAGGATTGTAGTTCGATGAGTTTGAAATTTTGAACAATACCTTTTTAGCCTCTCTCAAAGGAAAGTTGTGGAATAATCGAAAGATTTCTGGCCAATTAGTTTGGTAGAGTGTATAAAATTTGGCTAAAGCTCTTCGGCTAGACTCAATGAGCCATGAGGTATTGAGTAGTAACATGTGGAACTTCTGTCAAGGGGTGTTTGATCCTGGATGGTATCCTCATCAGTCATCACTAATCAGTGTTGTTAAATCGGAGCGATTCACGACCCGAATCGTACGTTTCAAATTAGATCGTAGGCAAAACGGCTTAAGTCGCATATAAGAATCGGAAGTGGGTTAAATCGGGTTGTATCGTACGACCCGAAACGTGGAATCGTATGGATCGCACAATGCACACGATTTATACGATTCTGCGGGTGGGCTTTAAAAAAAACCCCTTTCTTATTTTACGATGGATTCTTTTAGACTTAGGGTTTGAAACAAACCAAAAAAAAAAAAAAACGCAGAGTTAGGAAAGAGGAAGAAGGAAAAGGAGAAGCAAGGAGGAAGAAGAGAGGAGAAAGGAGGATCCCGAACAGATTTCCTCGCCAGGTACACTGTTTTTCCCGTCTGTCTTTTTCTCTCTTTCTCTCTCTTTCTCGAACAATCTTCACTTCTTCTCCCTATCTCCTCCGACTGTATCTCAAGTCTCAGCTGTCTTTGTCCCTCTCTCCTCATCTGTGAGGGAAACACCGCAACAACCAAAAAACAAAGTGGGAAGTGGGAACCGTCTCTTCTTTGAGTTTTATATTCTTTAAAAACAAATAGTTCCTCTGTAGTTCACGTGGTATACAGAGTGGGTTCTGGCCTTTTGGGTACTGTCTACTGATTTTTATTTTTTTAAAACAAAGTGGGCACCGTCTCCCAACTCCCAAGCAGATCACGTGGTGAACCTGTTGATTCCAAGAGTTCCTCTCTCTCCTCAATGGATTTTTTAAAGCGTGGTCCCAAGCCTTTTTTTTTTTCTCATCAATAAAATGGTAACCAACAAGAACATCTGAGACAGATTCAATTCTGTCCCTGGTCTATGAGGCCACAACCCTAGAGTTTTACACTTTCTGGTTGGGCATTTTGGGCTAGATTATGAGCCACCATACACGACTGGGCCCCAAGCCTTTATTTTTAAGTCAACAAGTGGTCCCAAAGTCCAAGCAGACTTTTTCAAACTTTGCATGGCACATTCCAAAAGCCATTTTCTTTAAAGGCAACAAGTGGTCCCCAACTCCCCCATTCACCAACTCCAAGCACATCACGATTTGTTCAAACTTAAACATTTCAAAAGTTTTTTTTTTCGAAGGCAATAAATTGGTCCAAGCTCATCATGACTTGCTCCAACCTGCACATTCCAAAAGCTAATTCAGAATTTAAACCCCCTTAAAAAAACAGCTAGTTCAAAATAATGTTGAGCATTTACAAATTACAAAAGGAAAATGAATTTCAGAATTACAATTCAGAATTTTAGAATTTTGAACTAGCCCAACATGATTTTGTTAGCATTACAATTGAAATTTCGGTATTATATTTAGTAATTGATCAAGCAATAAGCATTGTTTTTTATTTGTTGGGTAGAATACGAATTGTGAATATGTCTCATTTTTTTATAGGTGATTAACTGCTAGTCTGCTATATTTGAGTTGAATTTTGAAAGTTGAAATGAGAAATCAAGATATCACATGGGAGCATTGCACCAT
The DNA here is from genome assembly GCA_015143295.1 of Tetracentron sinense. Classification (NCBI taxonomy): domain Eukaryota; kingdom Viridiplantae; phylum Streptophyta; class Magnoliopsida; order Trochodendrales; family Trochodendraceae; genus Tetracentron; species Tetracentron sinense. Next base: position 23,754,827 of record CM026571.1, read on the forward strand.
GGTTCATATAAAAAACAAGAAGATTCTTAAATGTTATTATTGTGGTCAAGGATACCATGGCGGTGTTTTTCGAATGAAACACCATCTTGCTAGGACCCGGAAGAATGTGAAACCATGTACACAGAACTCTGAAGAAAATATTCAATTTTTTAATGACGTTTTGCTACAAGGAGAGGGGGTCAGACAAGCACGAGAAGACCGAATGTTTGATTCTAGTGGAGGACAGGTTAATAAAGAAGTGATTGATTTTGAAGAAGGAGGAGAATGAGTAATTGGAAAGAATAAAGGAACAATGGATGCATATGTGAAAGTAGGTGGGAGTAGAGCAATTCAACAAACCACTCTCAACCAAGTATGGAAAAAGGAGGACAGAGAAAAGGTGCGCCAAATTGTAGCACGTTTTTTTTATTCTAATGCTATATCATTTAATGTGGTGAAGAGTTCTTCATTTGCAGAAATGGTGAGGTCAATTTAAGCTTTTGGCCATGGCCTAAAGATTCCAAGTTATCATGAATTGAGAGTTACTTTTCTCAAGAAGGAGGTTGAGCATGTGCTAGCACAGATGGAAGATTATAAAAAAGAATGGGCAAAGACAGGATGTACCATTATGTCGGATGGGTGGACAGATGGGAAGAAAAGAACATTGTGCAATTTTTTGGTGAATAGTCCTATGGGAACAGTATTTCTTCGCTCCGTATATGTTTCAGACATTGTGAAGAGTGCAGATAACATCTTCCAACTTCTTGATTCAGTTGTTGAAGAAGTTGGGGAAGATAATGTTGCAAAAGTGATCACAGACGGAGCCTCAAATTATGTAAATGCCGGACTGCTCTTGATGGAGAAAAGGAAGAGACTATATTGGTCACCTTGTATAGCACATTGCCTCGATTTGATGCTTGTACATGGTGACTTAGAAGAAGAGGTGTACATGACACCTCCTCCTAGCTTTATGAGTTCCTCGGCCAAGGGGAGAGTGCAAGCTAAGAAAGACATTGTATGGCTTGAAGTAGTTTCCTAGAGCTTGGTTTGAGAAATTTTGCACTGCCATGTTAAAGAATGACTACAAGTACAGCCAAACAGACCACACACTATTTATCAAGAATTCCCACCAGAAAGTTACTATCCTTACTGTGTATGTGGATGACATTGTGGTGACAGAGAATGATTATGATAAAATGGGAAAACTAAAGAGTAAGTTAGCAGTGAAATTTGAGATCAAGGAATTGGGCCATCTGAAGACTGAAGTACTTCTTAGGGAGGAAGTTGTCAGATCAAAGGAAGGTATCTTTGTCTCTCAGATAAAGTATGTGCTAGACTTACTTGAGGAGACCGGGATGATGGGGTGTAAACCCAGGTACACCCCTATTGATGTGAACCACAAGCTTAGTGAAGATAGTGGAGAACGTTTTTCAAATTCAGGGAGGTACCAGAGACTTATAGGGCGCCTAATGTACCTTTCTTTGACTAGGCCATACATTGCATATGGCATTACTGTTGTCAATCAGTTTATGCACGCATCCACATAACACCTTGAGGCAGTGTATAGGATACTTAAGTATCTCAAGTCCACCCCTGGGAAAGGATTGATGTATGTTAATTGTGACGACTTACGGGTAGAAGCCTACACAGATGTAGATTGGGAAGACTCTATTACAGATAGGTGCTCCACGTTTATGTATTGTTCATTTGTGGGTGACAACCTTGTGACATGGGGGAGCAAGAAGCAACCAGTGGTAGCCAAATCTAGTGCAAAAGCAGAGTTTAGAGTTATGACACATGGAGTATGTGAACTTCTATGAGTTCGATTGCTACTTTCAGAGATTGAGGTTCCTGCTCAAGGATATCACACGAAACATATTGAATTTGATCGTCACTTTATCAAGAAGAAGTTGAGATCGAGTGACATTTGCACTCCTTTTGTGAAGACCGGGGATCAACTAGCGGATGTTTTGACCAAAGGATTGGGGAGACCTCAATTCATCAGTATTATTAGCATGTTAGGCATGAGAGATATCCATGCACCAACTTGAGGGAGAGTGTTGAATACTGTTTTGGTCTATTGTACCTTTATGGTATAGTAGACATTTGGGTGTTATTATGCTAGAGTATATATAGTAATGCCATACTTGTAATTTCCATTTCTAGATTTTAAGTATATAATCTAATGAAAGAGAGAGAATAGCTAAGCTCTCTACAAGGTTCTAAATGTCAATATCGCTCGACATGTCGAGCCGCGAAAAAAATATATATCGTTTTATCGGTGATTTTTAGAAAAATATCAAAAAAATGGGACAAAACATGTAATTTTGCAGTGAAACTTCAGGAAATGTTAAAATAGATGTTAACACACTTTTGAGAATAAAAACATTTTAAAAAACAACAATGTACATAAGAGATGCAATGAAAAGAGCGCAAAGATGTGCGCTGACGAGTGACGATAATGTAAACAAGTAGGACCTCTAGGTTTATTGAGGATTGTTTAGGTGATTACAAGTTTAATGTAATCAAGCAAGACCTCTATGCCATAATACACAGGTTTTTTTTTCTTTCTATATTTTTTAAACGGTTAGAAAATATAATTTTAGTTCTTTAAAAATTATAGAGGATTTGTTTTATCAGCATAAGTCGTGACCCTAGTGAGAGGTAGGTAAAGAGAACCATTTATATTTGTTTTACTTTTTAATAGATTAATAATTTATTTTACTTTTAATGTTATTAAATAGTATATTTATGTAATATTTAGTAATTTTATATATTATTTTTAGTGAAATAAGGTATATTATTTGGTCGATGTTATTATGTATATTTTTAATAATTATATCTATTAATAATAATAATAACAAACATTATTAAAATTCATACCTAAATATAATATCCATGAATTTCAAGTATAATCCTTAATATTTTAAAAAAGGACCTGATATTAAATTTTAATCCTTTAGAACTTTTTTGTACTAAAAATATTTAAAAAATCTGAAAACCAAGATTAGATGCTTCATTTGGTTAATCCTTAAAGGTTAATAAATTTTAACCCTAGTTATAGGGAGTTAAAAGGGGACACTGTATTTAAAAAAGTTATAAAAGTCAAGATTAATGAGACTATGAATGTGACCCTACCATTACCCTTACTAGGGTTAAAACACTTAAAAAGAAGTATGTTTAAGGAGATGATGAGAGTGACCTTAACATTACCATTATTAGGGTTAAAAACCTTAAGGAAATATGATCAATGAGATAAAAGAGTGACCCTAGATTTCCCTTGCTAGGGTTAAAACTTAAAACTTAAAACACGAGCCAGCCCTCTTCCTCCTCATTCGATCAAAACCCAAAAAAAAAAAAAGCCAGAGGCAGAGCTCGGGAAAGAGGGACCTTGGTATCTCAATCCACGGCAACGGCGACGGATATGTACCCTCTTGCCTCTTCTTCCTTTTTTGGGTCTGTAATGGCAGACTGAGGACTGATTTAGTCCTCTTGCCTCTTCCTCATTTTCTTCCTCCACTTTTCTTCTTACTTCTTGGGTCGGGCCTGAGGACTCATATCATTCCATGATTTCCTTTTCTTTTTGGATGGATGCCTACACGTGATTTTAGCCTGTTTCGGTGATGTATTGACGATATATTGGCAATATCTCCCAACACCCTGTAATTTTTGTTTTCCAGCATGTAGATGCATCGGTCACTGGCGATACTGAAAAATATCGACGATATTGTTGATATTACCAACCTTGGCTCTCTATTCTTCCAAACCCAAACCCAAACCCAAACCCTAACCTTAACCCTAAACTAAACTAAACTAATCAAGTCAACTAAAACTACCCAAGTCCTTTGAGGACTCGATTATTTCTAACTGTGAAAAGACTTGCAACACGGGAGTTTAATCTGTTGTCTAAATAAGTAGGCTTGGTGCCTGCATTGTAAGGTGGGCTCTTTCCCTCCCCAATTATTTGGGCTTTCTTCTTGGGGCAAACTACCGATCTAAGTCCTTTTAGCACCTAAATATTTTGACATGTGAGAAGAATATTTACAAGATGGAAATTTAATCTGCTGTTTAAAGGAGGTAGTCACATTCTTATTGGTTTGTCTTGCATGCCGACTTTCTGGAGTTCCTTTAGAGTGGCAAGGAGTCTCGCAAATATTACTTGGTTGAATGGAAGTCGGTTTACTGGATGAAGGTCTTTGGGATGAGAATTCTCAGGGAAGTGAGCAAAGTTTTTTTGGGAAATTGTTGTGGTGTTTCGTTGTGGAAATGGATAGCTTGTGGAGGAGTCATTGTCAGGAAATGTGGTGCTCATAGTGTCTGGGAAAGCAAAGAGGTGGAGGACAGTCATTAGATAGGTGAAAAAGAATTATAAAAGCGAAGTTGGTGTTCTTCGAAGTCCAAACATATCCTTTTCTTAGTGGACTCAAGAAGAAGATTCAATTCTGGGATGATGTGTTGCCAAGTGTAAGGAGGCATCTGTAGAGAGCTATTTCAAATAAGTGGCTGGAAATGTAGCGTGAAAGACGATTATTAGTAGGGTGTGAATGAATTTGGGAGGTGGAGTCCATATATCGCATTTTGGAACGACTTAATATTTTATGGTCCAAGGAGAATAAGAGGGAAAAGTGACTTTGGTCCAAGTAAGAATAGCATTTTTTTTAGTTAAGTCCTACCATACTAATGGCTACTGATTAATTTGAAAGTAGTTTTCTGTCAAGGGTCTCTTTTTCCTCTAGACGTTAATCGTAAATAAAATTCTAACTACGAGTAGGGTTTGGACTTTGGAGAATGCTAACAAATGTTAACTAATATCTATATGAGGAAGATGGGGAGTCGGTTGATCATCCATTTTTACCTTGCAGTTACACAAGAAAAATCTGGTCAATAGTCCTTAAACTCTGTCTACATTGGGTCTTCCCTATGCCTTGGGATGGTATTCAGATGCCTTGGGCTGCTGATCACCTGGTATATGATCCCCGGGGTTCTTTGTTGGTTTATTTGGAAGGCGGGGAACCGTCAAGCTCTTAAAGACAGCCATGACAGAAGATGAAGTGTTTGCTAGTATGAGCGGATTTCTTTTTTTTCGGTGCTTTCCCTTAAAAAAGTTTGCCATCCAGAAACCTGCAGATTTTAGAGCCTAGATGAGATTTAAAAAAAAAAAATCTATTCCTCTTTTATATCTTTCTGGGCTGTATGGTGTGTTTTTGGATAGTTGATAATTTTTTTGGGGTGATAGTTGTCGACTGTCAGCCCTCCTGTATAATCCCTTATTTCTTGTGAACAAAATTTCTGAACTTATAAAAAAAAAATCCAATGGCTTGGCTTGATTGAACTCTGAATCAAGATACTGATTTCGTAATTGAATGTCTTTTTCTAATATTAATTCATATTTATTAAGCCTTTTGTTCTTAATTGGAATTTTGTGGTAACTACTCTTCATTATAACTAAAGGTTTCATCTTCTCTCATCGGCACATTTTGTCCTTCTACCTTTTCATGAAACAGGACGATGGTCCCAGGAGGAATATCAGTCTTTATTCGATTTAGTAAACTTGGATTTGCGCATGAAGGCCTTTGAGGAAAAGAAATCTAAGCATGGCATGGTTGGTGGATTCCTCTTGGCTATGCTTTGACTTTGTGTAGTATGCCAGTCTTTCTAGATTTTACTGAAGGACCCTTATGAGGTTCTAAGTGCAATTCATAATTCCCAATGTTCAGAAAGGCTTAAAAAAAATCACTTTTGTCTTCATTTCGATAGAACTGAGTAATGGTGTATTTTTTTATTCACCAAGTGAATGTCTTACTCACTGTGCTTTGGACAGTTGCGAGATAATATCTGTTGGGGAGCTATTAGTGACAAATTGTCCACTCGAATCGTTTCGGCATGCTGTGAAAAATGGTATGTACTTTTATTTTTTCATTATCTTGGTTGCATTGGTTTTGAATATTCTTGGTCTATAATACTGTCAATTGTGCTTGGAAATTCCATTTCAACTCCATTGGCCTTTGATTTCCTCGTTTCATCCTCTTCCAGTCAATGGAGAACACTTTGAATTTGCCAGACAATCACCTGAATCAGTAATTTATTCTCTGAAAGAACTAGGAAAATGATCCGGGGAGGATGATAGCCATTGTAGAAATTCTTGCATATATGTGATTAGCTGGGAGTTTTTATCTATGAACTGCATCAAGTGAAACACTCTGCACTCCCGACCAAAGGATTGCAGTAGGAATTTATGTCCACAGTGTTGCTTTATTTCAATCTTCAGGGCCGATACAATATGTTGATGAGGTTTATGTAAAGACTAGTGGTTCAATAGCACCATGAGCACGTATGTCGGCATCCAAGCTGTTGGATTGGGGACCATAATGTCATGGCCTTAAGTGTATGACATTATGGTTAACAAGAGTAGTGGTTTGAATTACTGGGTCATATTTCTAATGAGTTATATAGTGGGGCATATAATGGGTTATATACTTATATCGTATCTAGTAGCAAGACCAGGTTATTTTGCTACAAGGAATTATACCCTCTTTATTGAACACATTTAAAAATAATTTAGTAGTCAGGTTCTAATCATAGTTACCAAGTATGGGTACGGATATAATACGACAATGATCTGTTCGGGAAGTACGGGGTTATATGGCAAAAACACTGCAAACGTACAGGAAAATTAAAAAATAATTAATAATTATAAATCAATAAAAATCATGATATTAACTAATAGTAATCATTTAATACGAAATATGCATTTAACATGGTAAAAGTATAGCAAAAACATGCGTATTGTATGTGTTTAATATGTAATTCGTGTATTAAACGAATATTATACGGCGATACAAGTATAATGCGTAACACGGCAAAGTACGCAGTTTTAAATGGCGACCCCCCTAAAAGTATTATACGGGCACTGTACATGTATAATACGGGTGTTTGGTAACTATGGTTCTAATATGTACCATCTTCTTTTCCTCCTATTTCAGAGTGTGCCTTATCCCCTACTATTTGTGGTTGGCAACACAAATCAGGTAGAAAAAAATCAAAATCATTTATTGTTAGATAAGAATGATTCCAGTTGGTTGAAGAATTGGTGCTTTCATAGCCCTCCTGGAGAAGTTCAACCTTGAATAATAATCAGCCTATGGAGTTGAAGAGCTTTGGGAGTGAGCTCCCCTTCCCTTTTGATGATTTTGTGTTGTCTCTCTTCCCAAGTGGCCCAGCGGATAGCAAGAGGAAGAATGGAGCTGCATTTGCATTATAGATTGCTTTCATACACGTATAGTGTTCATGCAGATATTGCAAACATACTAAGATCCATAGATGCACTCATACACAGTTGGAAGGCTCTGGAAGGGTGTTGGGAAGGTTAAATGATGTGGATGAAGATAGTAATGAAAGATTTTGTAACACATGATTTAATAGGAAGTTACGACTTTTAATAGAACGGAATGGTGAAACATGATGTTGTCATTCCCAGGTATTTGGGTTAAGGCATTGATGTTGATATTTCGGTATAAAACATTGAAAGTTCTGTAGGTTGTTGCTTATGCAATATCAATATACAATATTGTCATCTATGGTTGATTGTCTGAATAAGTAATTTCAATATTGTGATTTTCTTTGTAATATGGTAAAATATTGCAGTGTAGTAACCAAATATAACCTCACGGAAATTTGGATTTGTCTTGCAGATTTCCTATAAAATTTGATTTTAATAGCTCATTTTTGTCAAATCATCTTTCCCTTGGGAGGCTTGACTGTGTAGTTTTTCAGGTATGCCCAATTATCATCACCTATGGTAGCTGAAGGCAAATGGGCTGATGTTGATGACTATCGGCTGCTGAATGTGTAAGTCTCTTATCTCTGATAATCTACAGAGGGATGGAGTTGTGTATGGTATACTTCAATTCGGTTTTCTTATCTGTGTCTATTTTGGTTCATGGGAATACCTGTCAGGGACATGTTGAGATGCAAAAGTTATCCTCCCTGCCTGTGGCACATACAGCAATCATGTTGTGGGTAAATGGATCCCATGCAAGAGATTTTCTAGTTAAAATGGACCCAATGAGATTATCTAGACCATATGATGTACATAGTTCTTTCTCCCGGAGTATTCGCTAGCCTTTTAGCATGGTCTTCATGAGATCTTCTAAGTGGGACCCAATGTCCAAAGAATCATGATTCTCATGATCAGTGCTGTGCTTATGACACAGGTATAGTATACTTGTGTCAGGGAAAGAGTAGTGGCAATTGGCAAAAGCCTCCCTGCGTGTGGGACTTTTGCACACTTGGGTGGTTGACTGACCCACCAAGGAGGTCTAGGTTATGAACCTAATAATACGATACCAACAATATGATCTATATAGATATTTTCCAGTTTACTCAACCATGGTTTAATTTAAGATCTGGTATCTAGTTAAACTGGTTTTTGATCTTTCCAGATAGATCAATTCAAAATGGTTGACCCTGATTGAGTTTGGTTTGTTTCAAGAGTGTTGTATTCTTGTAGGTCATTTCCTCCCTGACTCAATCGAGCCTTTTTGATTGGGTATTAAAATTTTTTGACCGAGTCAAGTTTATAGTCTCTCCACTAATCTTGATTGTCTATCTAATGAAACTTGTGGGGTTGAAAATTTATTTTAGTTATGATCAGAACAAAATAAACTTTTGTGGAATGCCAATTTATTCTTCATTCCATGGCAGAATTTTTAGCTTGGATGCTTGCTGCATAGAAGACGTGGATTGGGACAATCTTCTCGAGCACAGGTAACTCTAAGAAGTTGATACTTTTAGTTCACATCTTTTGGATGCTGACTTCTATGTTTCAGCAAGATTACAGTTTTAACAATTTTGTTACTCCCACAGTTTTGTAAAATCAATCCTTATAGTGGTCCAGCGGTTCACGTTTATTTCATTTGCTGGCGTATGCTTACACCACATTTTTTTAAATGTGTAAAAAGTGGTTTCATTGAACTCCTTGTGGATTATGAAATAATGTGTATATACAGAATTTTCAAAGCGTTCCCTTAACTGCCTTGGATGTGTCAACTTGGTTTTACCTGGAACCAAGCACCCAGTCCAATGTCTGATTCCACAATTTTTCCTAGTGGCTCGTATGTACTTCTGCTCTGTTTGTCTCTATCATGATTCACTTATGCAATATTACCGCTTTCAGTGGATTCTCATCATGCTCATAGTATTTATATAGTGCATATCACCTGAAAGAATTCACTGTTTGGCATGGAACTAACCGAGTTACTTTGTCAAACAGATTCTTTGTACAAACTCTGTAGTTGGTTTATATAAATTTATTGTTCCACCTGTAATTAATTCTATTTCTGTGATATGTGCGTTCATTATCATATTGCATACTGCCTTCACTTTCACTCAGTTAACTTGGTTTTGCTAGGATAAAATCGGAATTGACAGTCCACATTTATGAAGTTACGGGCTTGGCCAAATTTACATACGGAACTGGAGTCCATTCCAGATGGAGTATTAGCTTTATTGGATAATTTGCATAAATTACAGAAACAATGTACCAGCTTTGGGTTCATCATAGAACAACGGTCAATGTTTCCTAACTGTAAACTTGGTGCACGGACTAGTCAGTCTGGATCCTCTTAAAAGGTTTCGCCTCCCATATGCACATGGCTGCAAGATTGTTTCAAATGAACTATCCTCACGGCCTCACCCCATCACAGTGGATCTTATATCCTGCACGTTTTGAACATGGTTGACCTTTAAAGTTAGGCACTCAAATTTGATATTTAGAACTGATTATTTTTGGACTAAATCCAATCCTAGACAGTCCATATCATCAAGGATGCATGAACTGTTTACAGGGGCCACTCATAATATAGTGAGTGGCTCCTAGGTGTCATACATCATTAGTCTTGTGTATATTCAAGGATATCTGCTACTTCAGTTCTTGTGTGCACCTCAAATCTCAAACTTTGCATCTTCTTGACTTCTTCCATTCATATGATGCTCTTGATAGACATCTCCTCAAGATGTTTACTCTCCATCTTAACCACAGATTTTGTCCTCCTCTTTGATTTCAGGTCTGGAGATGTTTGCCAGAAACGTTGGAACCAAATGGTCAGTCACATTGGTGAGCATAAAAATAAGCCATTTATGGAACAAGTTGAAGTGCTCTCACAACGTTATTGCCCGAATCTACTCGAAGCAAGAGAGGCTTACGATGGAAAACCTTTTGCTCCTTGAGTACAGGCTTATTGCGCAATAATGGTGGAACCAAATGGTTGGTCACACTGTTAAGCATAGAAACAAGTTATTTCTGGAACAAGTTGAAGTCCTCTCACAGCATTAGTGCCCAAATCTACTCGAAGCAAGATAGACATATGACACAAACCAGTAGTTGTATAAGGCTCATGTGAATTTTCCCTGCGGTGAGGTGTTTGGGTGCTTGGTACAGAGTCTCTCGAGGCAAATAGTATACACATTTACGTAGTATGGTGATGGTGGGAATATTAGCATGCAGCGATCTTGGGTTTCCCTGTGATCTTGGAAATGATTAAAAAGCAGTGATTACAGTGACATTCCAGCTGAGAATAAAAATATCTGAAAATTTACGGATGGTCAAAGTATTCACATATCAGAAAACTTTCAGTGGGTTGTTTGTTTGATAGCTGATACTGTAATTTCATGGAGAAGATTGCATCTTGCTGATGTTTCCAAATGCAAGGCCAAGGTAACAATTGTGTAAAACATAGCTGCTCACTGGCTATCCCACCTAGAAAAATCTTACAAGGGACCAAATCCTGATAGCATTTTGAATGCTTTTTCTTCCAATTACTCTTTTGTAACTGTACCAACTGTAGTAACTCTTTAAACAAGTTCTTTTCATGGAACTTTTTGAGCTTTCTTAACCTGTAATTCTTCCCCTCTTCCTTCTATTGGATTGTGATTATAGCAATTATACTCACTTCAGTAACTGGCCCATCGATTGAATTGTTCTGGTTCAATAAACTGGCGAACATTTTTACATTGTTGACTCGCTAGGCTTTATGAAGCATGGTGCTGAGTGGGAAACCATCAGTTCATGAATCAAAAGATCCATCTCTTCAGATGAAATTTGGCCTTATTGAATGATTATAGCCATTTGATGTGTTGTATTCGGTCATGAAAGTTACATAACACCATGCTTAAAACTACAATGCAACAAAAAACATAAGCGTATGTATGGATCTGGATCGGTGACGATCCTATTATGCTTTCTCAGTGAAAGACACCCGTTAACAGGGGCTGTATTTTAATCTGGCAATCAAGGCTACTTTATCAAGTTGATTATAATGCAAGAGAATTGAATAATGGGGGCTGACTCTCTGTATGTATGCTACGTTTCAACTTCGCAAAAAGCTACATAGTTGGATCATACCTTCCTGAATAAACAAGAATCCTTATATGCTAGTGACCAGTTAATTGTGTCAGTATTTTTTCACTTTGTTCCTATCCGAATAATTCACAAACTCCGACTTGGTGACTTAACTCTAGGTCTCGGGCTTATGGGAAGAGAGAGAGAGAGAACTAGTTGGTGATGCTCAAAATTGATTCTCTATATTTAATCAAATAGTGATAATCCATTGAATCAAGAAATGTAGAGTTGTCTTTAAAGAATATTTGAGTCCAAATTAAAAGCCAATTTTTTTGTGAACACTTGGAAACCAAAGTTTTGGATTGTAGAATAGATACTTGGTGTGAAAGATGAACCAAAATAAGCAGAGCCTCTTGCTTATGCGTTTCACCAAGAGGTGCATCTTAGCAACTTCCCATTGCTATGGTTTTTATTATGCCATCACTTGTGAGAATGAGAATGAAGTTCCTTGAAAAGCAAAAGCAAGTTTTAATTTTTCTCTTTTGAAAGTGAGAATGATTCCAAAAGTCTAACTAATAGCTGCAAGAATAGCTAAAACGGGACTCATGAAATGGCAGTGATAGAGACCATGGATCATCGGCACCGTTAAACGATGGATCGTAGATGCTGCAGTTTGATTTTTCTTCTACGGCAGATACGTGTTCTATGATATCATTATGCGTAATTGCAACTGTAATGTGATGTTGATTTTTGTCCATTCAAGGTATATAAATGTCTTAAATGGAACTTGGAGAAATTGTGTCACCAATCTGAGATTTTTTTACTTCCTTCTACTCGGTAGGGAAAAAACTTGAACATGGCCAAATCCCATCAAGTAAAAGAGGACACTAATCCTCATTGGGTAGCTGTAAGTTAAACTTCCTTGTTCATTTCGTGATAATTGTTGCCTAATCCTAACAATCGTTCAAGTCAGGCTAGAAATGTTCTTAATTTGAATTCATTTTCTTTTGATTTCATTTACTTATTTTCATGGCTCCGTTTATTTGCACGTAAATGGTTTTACGACCTAAATCATTTACAGTGTAAGAATATTTACTGTAAAATATGAAATTTTCAGTCATGTTTTTGTTGTTTACTTGCACTCTTAAAAATAAGATGGATTTTATTTTTGATGTTACTTGCTAGTGATTGGAGTACAGGAACATTGAAAGTCACATGTAAGAGTGGTATTTTTATTGTCATTTAAATATAAGTATATAAAAATAGTATTTTTGTAAATTTTTGAGTTGAACAATTGTCATTATTTAGAATATATGTGAAGAGGGATAGTTTTATCATTGTAGAAAATAAATATAGGGATATTTTTATCATTTTGGAAAATATATATAGAGTAGAGGGAAATATTTGTCATTTTAAAAAATACATGTATATATATATATATATATTTTTTTTTTTTTTTGGTATTTTTAAAAAATACATGTAGAGAGGGGCATATTTGTTATTTTAAAAATATATTTGAATTTCTGTAGGACAATCTAATTAAAGATGAACAAGGAATGTTTCACATCTCCACGAAGGCTCTAAACATCAAGTGGGGCAAAGATAGACGTTTCTGGAAATGGATCAGACTTCCAAAGGAGGAATCAATGTAGGGACGGAAATTATTTTTGTTTAGGGTTCGTTCTTTTACGGAGACTTAAAAAGTCTTTGCAAGTTTTGTCAATGGACAAAATGCATTTTCTTTTGAGAACTCGATGTATCGATGCTTCTCATCTATAGGGTTGCAAGTCCCGTATGACTTTAAATACAGCGAAATGAATGATTTCAAATCTCATGAAAAATGGTAAGACTTGAAATTTCATGACGGTAAGAATATCTTGTTAAAAACCTTGACAAAGTGACCCAAATTTCCTACAAACTACCGTGACAAAATGGAAAATGGAAAGTGCCAAGCTTTATAAGTCTTAGCAAAAGAATAGACCCTTAAATATATATTTTTTAAGTTCTTATCTCTAACATCTTTGCTTATTTGGGGTGGTTATATTGGTTAGTTTTGAAAATGGAGCGGAGCTCATTCTGGTTAATTGGATCGAAGTTACTCGAGAATTGGAGCTCTCTAAGCTCGCTGCATCGAAGACATACGGAATTTACTATGTCATGAAGTTCAAGGTCGATGCGTTTGGTTGGCATTCGGCAAGAATCAAGTTCAAGGTGCAAGCAAATGGGAAGGAGGACGAGAGGAGCGAGATCCTGGAGCCGTACAAGAATAGACACAATGTGTGGCATGAGATCTTCGGCGGCCAGTTTACTGTTCCAGCCGACCGAGCTGGCACTGTTAGGTTTGGTATGTATGAAGTGGCTACTGCCTGGTGGAAGGGTAGCATGGTTCTTGAAGGTGTTAAGCTCAAGCCAAAATGAGGTTGAAGATTGTTCAAATTGAATTGGAAGGGGCTTGCCAGTATTTGTAAGCCATTTCTTTCTATTGAGAATGTGATGAGTATCATAGGATTAGATCACTCCAATGTATTTCACTAGGATTTAGCCCTTATCTAATAACACATGCCTTAAATTACTTAACCCCCTTTTTGCGAGGAAGGGAGGCAGTAGTAGCTCCTAACGGTATGCCACTTTCGACCAGGACAAAAATATGTTAGTGTAGTATGCCCTCGAAAGCCAATGTCACATTTGATTAATAAAGATTAATTTTATTTTACATTCTATTATTGTCTCTTACATGTATAGTAACATTTTAGTATAAGTGTTTATAATAAATATATGCCTCATGTGATGAGAACATTGAAGTCCTTAGATAACATCGTAGAAGAGCCCTGTCATGGGTGTTGATTAGGCGTCACATTGTATTATGGCTTATACATGCGATGTCTCTATTGGATAATATGATATATCTCCATCATATATAGAGAGTAGAGACTCTCATCTTCTATACTAATACTATATGCTGGTTGGTGCCACGTGGCATACCTCAAATCTTTCCATTCTCTCTTCTTTGATGCCACATGTCTGCTTACATGACATCAAACTATTGGGACCCACAATTTTTTCAATATTCCATCTCCTCCTCCTTAATGAGATTTGGGAATGTGTTCCCATGTGTCTTTCATTAATTGGTCTTTTTTCATTTGGTTCTCTATTATTTAATGACATTTGGGATTCTCCTCCCATCCCACTCTTCACTATTTCAAGAGACGTTTCTCCCACTCTACACCATTTAATGAGATTTGGGATTGTATTTCATGCGTCTTTCATTTGATTGATTTTTTAAAATTTATTTGGATCTACGTTTTCTCTCCCATCTTCATTTTTCCAATTTTTTTTTCTCTCTCTCTCTCTTAAAGCCTCTTTATCATTTTCTATCTCTTAATTTTTTTTGTAATTAATTAGGTGGGGCATTTAAAATGACTTGGGTGCATATGCATTTACTCCAAATTTGTAATGTAACCCACGTATCATTGGTTTTGATGTCTAAGATAGGAGAGAGGAAACGTGGTGGGCTCAAATTATTAATGTGTGTCCACAGTATCTTGGATTGGGCATAGTGTTCATGACTGTTACTATAACCAGTTACACAAACTCTTCAATTTTGTAAAAAATTTCATAACGTACACCTTCTAAGTTCTAACGCTTCGTATTCTCTCTCAACTTTAGTAAGTTGCAACATTTCCCAATTATAAAACTCTTTGAACCTGCATATTCTTCTTCCCATCTGAAACCATCTCTTTCTCTCTCACATCTCTACGATGGACAAAAAAACCATGGGTATTGTAGAACCTTGGATCTTGAATTTATGGTTGTGAATAGTGACTAAGGCTTATAGCCTATTGTGAGGTCTTGAATGGGTATCAATCTAATGAGAATCTTGGTTTTGATATATTTTAGGTGTGTGATGTTTGATGACGTGTTTTAAAGTCCTAAGAAATACTTTCTTAAGTACATGGTTGTTTAGGATGATAGGAATAAGAGTATAGAATACTCTTAAGTATCAATGAGGGTTATGCCTTTGTATACCCTCAACTTTGAAAAGCTTTAGTTCGGTCATAGCTGATCAGAATAGAGCGATTCTTGAATTTTTGGAAAGGTATTGGAACCCTCTTTGAGATCCATGTTGATCACTTTTCCGGATTTTGAGTAAAGGTAGAGTCAAACATCCGATTTTCGGAATCGGATTTGCTGCAAAAATGGGTTAATAAAATCCATTTGCATGTCAGTCAGCTTTAGAGCCATTTTTGGTAATTAAAAACTCAAAATTAGGATTTTATAAAACACCAAAGTTGTTCCTCTTCGAAAGATGAATCCAACGCAAGTTGAATCATCAAAATCCGATGAGCGAGTCAAGTTATGGCTGAAATATGAAAGCGCAAAAAACTGAATTTTTTCTGTAAAAGTTGCGATCGTTTGTAGGGATCCTACGAACGATCGTAGCGGCGCTACAAATGATCGTAGAGTTGCTACGATCTACCATAATGCTCAAAAAATGCTGGAAACTCACGGGTGAACTTACGATCGATCGTAGGAAGCTACGAACGATTGTAGAGCGACGAACAATCGTAAATCGCTACGAACAATCGTAGATGCGCGATTTTGCTTCCGTTATACGATTTTTTTGGGGGTTGCACCCCTTTACCTATAAAGAGAGATCATTTAGAGGGTTTTGGTTTAACCTAGACCTAAAGGAGTTCTTAGAAGAGGAAGGGAGAAGATTTTGGGGATTCTAAGAGGGTTTTGGATTGAAATCAAGAGGAGCATAAATCAAGAGTTGGATTTTCCCCAAATCAAAGCTTGGATCTTTCTCTTCAAGAAAGACCTTCCTCAATTCCACTCAAGGGTTTTCTTATACATAGAAATTGATCCAAAAAGGTAAGTAAAACCACTACTAGCTTTGTTATCATACTAAGATTGAATAGATGATTAAATATGTGATTTTAGCCTTAATATGATGTAAATGGTAAATATATGATTTGGGGTAAAACTAGATAATGATCAAATGTGTAAATAGGGATTTGAGATTTGAGGGTTTTTCAATAAGAGGGTTAATATGCCTATATTTATAAGCAAATGTTGCTATCTCCAAATAAAGCATGATTTTGAGTGTGATGTGATGAATTAGGCTTAAATGCCATGGTCTTGATAATGTGATGAAACGAAGGGAAAATATGCTATGTTTCTAGAATTATGCAAGTATACTATAAGGATCACATGTCTTGTATGGATTTACATAAATTGTTAAGGCTTCCATATATACGCGATGATGCTCACAAGCACTCCACCCACGATAAGTTTCATATGATCGAGTTTACGTATAAGCATGCATGTTAAGAATTATGAACAAGGTTTATCAAAGGCAATTCATAAGAAAGAAGCATAAGCATTTGACAAAGCCAAACTTTGGGTTGGTATTTCTAAGATCGATTACTTCAAGAACTCATAAGAACTTCATAAGTCTAAGATCTTGCATATGTCTACAAGGATCATAAGCTCACAAGAATAAGCTCACAAGAACTTGTAAGAACTCGTAAACTAGTGGGATGGCCCGAGGAGTGCCATTAATCATCTGATATTCCTAAGCTACTTTGGTTGGGTGTTTAGTGGGATGGTACAAAGGGTGCCACTAGTAAAGAACTCGTAAGAATTTGTAAGAACTGGAAGGACTTATAAGAACTCCTAAGCTAGTGGGATGACCCGAGGAGCGCTACTAACCATCGGATATTCCCAAGCAACTTTGGGTGGGATGGTACGAAGGGCACCACTAGGGAAGAACCTGTAAGAACTCGTAAGCTAGTAGGATGGCCCGAGGAGCGCCACTAACCATCTGATATTCCCAAGCTACTTTGGGTGGGTGTTTAGTAGGATGGTACAAGGGTGCCACTAGTGAATAACTCATAAGAACTCGTATGCTCACAAGAAAAGTTATACGAACTCGAAAGCTCATAAGAACTCATAAGCTCATAAGAAAGACTATAAGAACTCGAAAGCTTACAAGAACTCATAAGAAAATACGACGACTCACAAGTATTCTTCAGGACTCATAAGCATGCATAAGACGGTGTTTTCCACGAAAAGAACAAGTTTTAAGAAAGGTTCTCCATGACGGGATTTTAAGCATGAATTTTATGATTAATGTTCCCTTACACAATTGTATGTAATATTTTGATTATGATAGCACTGTTAGCTAGTAGTTTTGGCTCGTTGAGTATTCCATGCTCAGCCGTACATTTATGTCGGCAGGTTCTTTTGACATTTGCAACCCGGAACCATGGGTTGAAGAAGAGTACGAAGAAGAAAGGGATCTACCTATCCCGATGCAGTCACGGGAGGATAAAGACCTAGATAGGTGGCCCTATCTAGACTATTGCTGAGAGGAGCAACAGTGAGGTTCATCTTGTATTTTAATGGGTGGGCATGTCCACCTTTACTTTTGTCATGTATGTACAAACTTGAAATACAAATTATAAATAGAAAAAGAAATTTTTGGGTTACGCTTCTGCACTATATTATGATTTCGTTATGTCTTGCCTTGTGTATTTTATATGTACAGGATGGTTTGCCAGGTTAAGTATTGTCACACCTAAAGTATCCATTAACTCTTAGGGGGTATTTTGGGGCGCGACAGATATCAAGCATCTCAGTACCAAACTCCCCTGTTTTATGATTTTTGATAGTAAATATGTCATGTGTAGCCATGTCTCTTGCAAGGTCCCGGTGAGTTGGCATCTAAGTCTAATTCCTATTTAGTGTCTAGCTCGATGGCTTTTCCTGCACATGCACATACAATTAATGCACATGCACATACAATTAACGAATATCTTCGATAGAGATATGGTGATCAAGGAGAGGTTTGCTTCAAGAAGACATGTTAGTGTGTAGACTATATTTTGACGGTCCATTTTCTTGGGTCAGCCACCACAAATGGTGGATGATTTAACGAGTTGAGCAGATTAAAGATTAGCAAGGTTGGTCAAGTCCATGTAATGGAAGCTCACCACATGGCCTTTGCTCCAAACTCATGATGGGCTTAGAATCTTAGTTCTATTACCCCAGCTCACCAGGATAACACCCATGATAGGGTACCGATTGATCTGTACATTTTAGCTTGATGGATCCTCCTTATAGGCAATGTTGTGTCAAGCTAGCTCTGCACCCATTTCCGACACTCCATGAATGGAAGATTGGATTTCATGACCATTTTTTTTTTGTTCTAATAATTTGTACTTTGTACCCGAAATGCATTATATGTTCATGTGAATTTATATAAATTTTTTATAATATAAAACTTTATTAAAAAGTTAATTATTCTTTCGTACCTTTTTGATAGTTCGTGTATATTATTACCCGTGTATTGCACGGGGTGTATGCTAGTACACACATATTGTTGTATGTAATGGTACATATGTCTTTATTGTTGGGATTTACATTATATTGTTTTAATAGACATTAATATAATTTGTAAAAATTTATGAGGAACTTTTCCATAATAAGAAAATCCTTAATAATTAAATTAAATAAGGATTCTAATCTTCACATCTAATGGTAGAGATCCATTGAGATCTGATGTCAAAGAGTTCTACAAACTATGATTTTGACGTAGTGTTGGGGACTCCAACCCTATAATCTCTCTATGGCTAGCCCCCTTTAATGATCCAAGCTCTTAGTTATTGTTATTTCTAAGGAGAAAAAAATACTAGAAAAAAGGAGAGGTGTATGGCCAGCTCGGGAAACCCCTTAGGGTATTTTCACTCTACTATGAATCTGAAGGAGATATTGATACCCCTAGCCATGCCCTAGAGAGAAGAATAGGAGGCCATTAATTATCTTTTACAGCCTAAAGTCTTGTTTGAGAGGACCGGCGTAAATCAATACATAAGGCCAGACATTTATGTGACTTGCAAATTGGCAAGGTTAGTATGATCTAACCCTTCTTTAAGGTTTTTATCTTCAAGCGATGATCTTGGAAGAGAAAAAAGTTATTTTCCCATCCTGCAAAAATGTTTTGCAATCCATGTTTCCTACCTATGAAAAAACTAACACAATCATTTGAAAAATTGCCTAATAACTACCATTTAAATTCTTGCATATAGGTATGTCAAATAAATAGCTTTAGAAAATTTGATGCTAATTAGACAATCACATAAAAATTTACATCTACTAATTATTATAATGAGTGATCTACAAATATTAACCACCCCCAATTGAATGCTTAACAGGGAACAACCTTCTCATATGCATAACCTATCCCACTCCAGGGACACGATCCGAGTTCAAGTCTTGCGAGACTGCTCCCAGTGGTCAATATTCCACACTAGTGCGTTGTAAGAGCAGTCTATTACTGCATAGCCAGGTTGTCGTCCAAATTTAATTGCCATGTAAGCATTCTTATAGGGGCTACAGTTGGTGAGTATTTAAGAGGGGAGTTTAGACCAATGCGGTCTCCATATCCCAGGTACGCCTATCACGGCTCAGAAAGGAATCATAAGCGAAGGTTACTATTGACTTTCATGGGTTAGTGGTCAAATATTTGGATCAGACAAGCAGTCTTCTCGAGCTCCTCAACTCCATCACCAACCTACAATAATTTTGGAACGTTATGTACCTTATTTTTCCGCTCCAAGGCATTGGTCATCCTGCCTACTTGCAAACACAATGGACTTCAACACTACCAGTACCACCACAGCTGCATTTCATGACTTGTCACCATTGGTCCATGGTGTATTTTAGTGACCGACTTTACACCATTTCAAATAAGAAACCCCTGATATAGAAAAGTGCATAAGTGTTAGCAATGACCCTAAAGCTAAGAGTTCTCGCTGTTGCCCCTTTGTGTCTTACAAAGATAGGTCCCAGGTCCAAATCTAATAATTGTAGTAGCAGAATATTTTATTTTGCTTCTTTTCCTATTGAGAAATCTCTTTCGAAAGAGAATTCTCTCTTGTACTCCTTTCCTTTTATAGATTTTTCATTATTTATTCACTTGTACAACTCTATATAAACCTCATTAAGGTAAATGAATAAATTCATTTGAGTATTCCCTAAAATTTCTATTATTAACATGATATCAGAGCGGTAAGTCATCGAAATCTTCTTGTTGTCCTCACACTTGTTGTTTGGGTAAATTACACTGACCTCCCCGGTTTGGTGAAATTTCATAAACCTTCCCTCTAGTTTATGAAATAATACTGCCCTCCCCTGTCAAGTTTGTCAAGTTAATACCGTTACTCTTTTACAATTTTACCCTCGTTACTTGAGGAATCATGTCGTTATGGCTAGGGGTGCCCAAAAACTGAGCTAGCTCAATGACTTGGCTTGGCTCGAAGTTCGACACATGTCCTCTTTGACATTCATTAACCATGATCAAGATTCACTCATCCCTAATGACTCAATGCTTACCACGAAGTGGAAGTGAGTACTTAAGCGGACTTAGCCACTGCCACGACATTAATGGCTTAGCTCTTCACGCACGATTGAATTAATATCGATGGACCTAGAAAAGAGGGTTGAGGGTTGGAATGAACGTATAACAAGAATTCTTGGAATTCCTTGGGGATTTTTGATTGACGCTGAGCTAACCATAACTCAAGTTGGAGGCCCCGTCTTTTTTTAGAAGATCAAGATCCGAGAGCACCCCCTCTACAAGTACCTTGGATATCCACAGGATATAATGATATATCAACAACGAAAGTGAAAACCACGACAGATACATCTTGACAAGAAGGTCCGGTTATCACACAACTATTAATCGGCTATGATAAGCTAGAATGATAACAGGAATAATATAACCTTAGTTTTTAGAAAAAAATATTTTTAAAATATTAACCTCATGAGTAAGTGACTCATAAGCAAGGTTAGTTTTTAATTTTTTTTCTAAAAACTAAGGTTAGATTATTTAACCTTATGGATGAGTGAATCTTAACCATGGTTAATGGATGTCAAAGAGAACATGTGGCGAGCTTGGGAGGTGTTTGTGTACTACCAACATAATGTGTAGTGCATGCTATCACTCCACCTAACCTTGGTTTATTTATTTTAAATTAGGTTGATCATGCTTAACCACAGTTAAAGGGGACTCCACAAGCCACCACATGTCCCTTTTAACACCCACTAATTGTAGTTAAGATTCACTCACTCCTAGGATTCATCCATTTAACCTAGGTTTTAGGAAAAAAATAAAAAAAATATTAACCTTAGGTTACTTATGCTCAACCACTTTAAATGGTCTCTATAAGCCGCCACATGTCCCTTTTCATACCTACTAACTATGGTTAAAATTTATTAACCCCTAGAGTTCATCTATCTAACCTTGGTTTTTTAGAAAAAAATATATTTACCTTACATTTTTTGGTTGAATACTATTAACCTTAGTTTTGGAAATGTATACTAACGTTAAGTATATATTTACCAAACCCAATTATAATTTATTTTAGTGTATTAACTGACTTTGTCTTTAACAAAGGTAATTTAGACATTTTAAAATATTTAAATGATGACATCATCAAAGTCAATCCATTGAGGAGAGGGTAGTGTAATTTCAGAAATTAGGGGAGGTTTGTGAAATTTCACCAAACCTCAAGGGAGGTTTTTTTTGGTTAATTAGGTAACAGCATCACAAGGCGAAGCTGCATCACAAGGCGAAGCTACAGTCATGAGAAAGAAGACAACACACACGGAAGAGAATCTCCAAGGGCGACAACTCGAATAATGGGGGCTTACTCCCTATATGTTTGCCAAGTTTCAACTTTACTAAAAGCTACATAATTGGATCACACACACCTTCCCGAATAAACAAGAGTGCGCAACACTGTCCTTATACACTATAAGACCTGTTAATTTTCAGTGTTATTTCAATATTTTTCTTAACAATGAATAATTCCCGAACTCTGACTGATGACTATGTTCTCCCTAACTTTAGTCTCTAGCTTACTGAAAAAATAAAAATAAAAAAGAGATTAATTATATGCAACTTTTTCTAATTAAATAAAGTGATAATCCCTTGAATCACGAAATGAATATATAGTTGTGCTTCAAAGAATATTGGGGTCCCAATTCAGAGCCACTTTTATAGAACAGTTGGAAACCAAAGTTTTTTATTTTTGGACTTGAGGAATAGATACTTTGAAATATATATGTGGAAGGAATCAAAACTTTATTGAATACCTTGAGTGATTTACAAAGACAAAGACCCAAAGAGGGTTTATATAGATAACCCAAGATTCCGAATATAGATGGATCTCTCAAGGATAATCTCAATCTATTCCTAAAGATCATAATCTAATTAATACTAATCTAGATTGTGATGAGATACATTGGTAATGATACAATGTATCTCATCTACCTTAACAATAATCC
Organism: Tetracentron sinense; assembly: GCA_015143295.1. NCBI lineage: Eukaryota > Viridiplantae > Streptophyta > Magnoliopsida > Trochodendrales > Trochodendraceae > Tetracentron > Tetracentron sinense. The sequence goes on from CM026571.1 coordinate 23,777,499, forward strand.
TAATAGTATGCATAGCCTCTTATCCATTTCACCAATTAAAGGAACATCTTAGCAGCTTCCCCATCCTATGGTTATTACTATGTCATCACCTGTGAGAAATTAGGATGAAGCTCCTTGAAAAGCAGAAGGAAGTTTAAAATTTTCTCTTTTCTTTTTTGAAAGAGGGAATGATTCTGAAAGTACAAATAATCTTTAAGAAAAGCTTAAAGGTCTCATGAAATGGTAATGATGGAGACCATGGATCATGCAACACTCCGTTAAGCAATGGATCAGAGATGGTTTAGTTTGATTTTTCTTCTTTGATATGGAAACGTGTTCTACGAGTAATTCCAACTGCAATGCGATGTTGATCTAATCCATTCAAGGGATATAAATATGTCTTCACTGGAACTTGGAGAATTGTGTGACAAATCTAAAGTTTTTTGCTCGAGAACACGGCGATTTGCGAATCTTTCTTTTGTTCTAGTCCATAGTGAAAAAAACTTGGGCACCATGGCCAATTCCCAACAATTAGAAGAGGACACTAGCCCTCATTGGGTAGCTGTAAGTTAAACTTCCTTGTTCATCGATCTATTGATAATCGTTGCACGATCATAGCAATCGTTCCAGTCAGGCTAGAAATGTTGTTCTTGAACACATTTTCTTTTTATTTCATTTACATAATTTTCATGTGACTTTGTATCGTCTACTGATCTTTAAATAATACAAAATTTCTATAGGATAATCTGATTAGAGATGAACGGGTAGATCACGGGACAGTTCACATCTCCGTGAAGGCTCTAAACATCAAGTGGGGCAATGATAAACGTTTCTGGAAATGGATCAAACTTCCAAATGAGGAATCAATGTAGGGATGAAAATTATTTACCTGTTTGAATGTTTTATGTTCTTATCTCAACATCTTCCAAACTTTGGCTTATTTGAGTAACTAATTCTTCATGGGGTGGTTATATTGGTTAGTTTTGAAATTGGTGCGGAGCTCATTCAGGTCAATTGGATCCAAGTTACTCGAGAATTGAATCTCTCTAAGCTCGTTGCATCGAAGACTTACGAAATTTACTATGTTGTCAAGTTCAAGGCCGATGCGTTTGGCTGGCATTCCGCAAAAATCAAGTTCAAGGTGAAAGCAAATGGGGAGGAGGACGAGCGGAGTGAGATCCTGGAGTCCTACAAGAATAGACATGATGTGTGGCACGAGATCTATGGCGGCAAATTTACTGTTCCGGCCGACGGAACTGGCACTGTTGAGTTTGGTATGTATGAAGTGGCTACTGCCTGGTGGAAGGGTAGCATGGTTCTTGAAGGTGTTAAGTTCAAGCCAAAATGAGGTTGGGACTTGATTAAATTAAATTGGTAGGGGTTTGCCAGTATAATTGTAAGTCATTCAAATTCACATGTAGTGTTATTTACTTCTAATTAGCTAGATGGGGTGTTTTAGTAGAAAATTAGGAGTAAAATTTGTTAATTTTATTTCATTCACCCCCTTGTTAGTTTTACTATGGATCGATGTCTGTGGATTATTAGCTAAAATCCAATGCCCTCATTGTATAGTATTTTTATCGTAGCGTATGATATTCTCTCATTTTGTATGAAAATGACTGTTTATACAACACAAATATTTATTATTTTTTCTCGTATCGAATATGAGGAGATGGGCTGACACTTGTTGCCACCACCTTGCGTCTGGGGAAGCTTGCGACTGGGGCTAGGAGAGTCTAAGACATAACCATTTCGAAAGATCCCAACTCTAGAACTATATAAAAAAAATCAAAACAATAAAAGAAAATTAACACACACCAAAACACACCAAATTTTCGTGATTTAGGGGATAATGATATTTTCCAAATACTAGTTTGTCAAAAGAGAGAATAAAAAAAAAGGTATGATGAAATTAGCCTTATCACCACCTTTATTAAATATGGGGTGTGTGTGCGCGAGTGCATGGGGTGTCTATGTGTTTCCTTTGTCTTGCCTTCAACTATCGCCTTGTGGTGTAGTTGGACCAGTGGTTCCTGGATCTTTCCCCAAGTGGGAGGTCCTGGGTTCCATTTCTTACTCCCCCTTTGGGGCCAGCCCCACACGGGTTTACCCGGACTTACCTGGTGTGATGGGTTGTGGGCTCATGTCGCACCCTCGGGGATTAGTCCCCTAACCCAAAGGGTTGGGGACACCCCGAGTTCCTTAAAAAAAAAAAAAAAGTAGTTGAGTTAGCTAAAAAACAAAGAAGGAGCTCGGCATATAGAAGATTGTGATACAAAAGCTTCATCAAGGTCGCAGTGTAAACAGCTATAATCTGTAATGGGTCTTGGACACGTCTATTAATGAGGTTGGGTTGGGCCTGAGATGTTTCAGATTAGATGGGCCTTTGGGCTTCAAACTAGCTCCTTGGATAACGGTTTAGGTTTCCACTGTAAAGGCCCAAAGAAAGCCCAACCCATTTTTGAAACTCGAATGCCATTTTATAAAGCTGAAATATGATACCAGGCCTCCCATTCGGAATTGGCTTACGGAGTTTGTCTGAGTTTTTCTTGGCATGCCCCCCTGTTTATCCCCACAAGAAATTACCAAAGCTCGTGGGAAGTCTGTCAAGAACATCCAAAGGAACCGAGCCAATGGATAAGAACACTAAACATGTATTTTTTCTTTTGCTATGGATATCATTTACTTGTGGTTAGTAGCATCAGTTAGTGGTTAGCAATGGGGAGTGGGGCTCTTGCAAGTTATCGCCCATAGGGATGGATCTAGGGCTGTAAACGGATCGGATCTGCCTAGATCTGAATCCAATCCGATCCAATCCGAGATCCGTTCGATTATAAGCTATCCAATCCGAATCCGATCCGATTAACATTAATATATCTAAAAAAAATAATATTTTAATTAAAAATAATAAAAAATTATGATTACTATTATAGTATATTTGTAAAATTATATAAATATTATTATTAATTATTATTATTATTATATATAATCTAATTAAATTGGATTTTAATCGGATCGGATCATTATATATCCAAACCCGATCCGATTATAATCGGATTCAAGATCTGGGATCCGTATCTGATTCGATGGATCTAGGAGCCCGTCTAATCAGATCGGATTCAAATTGGATCTAGATCAAGATCCGATCCATTAACAGGCCTAGATGGATCCTCCGACCTCTCTCGTAAGTGCCACAACCTACCATTGGAGCAAGCGGTATGACAACAAATCCAACGACAATATGGTATGACAACAAATCCAGTGACTATGAATACTTGGGTTGCAGCAAACCCACAAAAATCGCGATCCCCATGTGATTGGGAAGTATTAAGGAATTAGTATCTATTGTAATAAAGTGAAGAGATACGCGAATATAATCAATTTCAAAACCATCAAACGGTGTAGATTTAAGAGAACCTACACCCACGAAGGACGGCATTGTAGCTCACAATAAAAAAAAAAAAAAAGGATAAAAAGCGATCTATTGTCACTTCGTGAGAAAGAAAAAGACACGCCCGGGGTTGATCCCAGTGGTAGAGTTTATCCCTTTGGGGAGTGGTGACTCGAGTTCGAGTCATGGTGTGGCTGTTGGTGCCCACCCTTGAGTTTCTAACCACCTAACCTCTTACTAGCTAAATGATTGTAGGACTACCAAAAAACAGAAAAGAGATTAATTTTAATGCGGAGCTTTGCATTACACAGCCGGATGGCAAATGTGTAATTATTGATAAGAGCTCCGCACATTCAACATTATATTTAAACTTGAAAAGAAAATGGGAAAGAAAAAGAAAATTTCAAAGAAGGCGTAAAAAGAGAGCCAGAGACGAAAGAATAGCCGAGTCAACAAGGCCGAGTCGTCGAGGAGCGTCAAGATTGTTCCACTTTAAAGTCGAGCCGCCCAAGACGGAAAGACTTTTCAAAGCTTCGTTTTCGCTGTCCGACGAAAACTAATCATTGGACCAACCTCCACGTAACTAACAAAGCGAATGTAGAGACTAGAGAGAGAGAGAGAGAGAGAGAGAGAGAGAGAGTTAACAACCGGAAACTGGAAAAGCAGAAAGCTAGCCGGTCACTTATATGGCCTGAAACCTGCTGTTACCCCCGATAGCTAATTCCGTTATGGCAAGTTTCCCATTTCCCGCGTACCGCACACAGGAATAAGAATCAGATCCACTCAATTCCCACTTGAGTGGGCCTCTTAGGTTTAATATGGTTGCACCACGTGCCCACGTATGCCTCTTAGGGTTAATGATAACCGATTTAATAAGAATTGTTTTTTAAAATGAAGCACTTGTAATCAGTTTTGGTAGTAGCTGGTGGTATCCCATCTAGTGCATAAATTTGGAGCTGACACTTTATTTCATTCTCACTCCAACAAAATGATTGTCTTCATTGCAGTTTTAATTGATCTCGACTAAGGATGGCAACAGAACGGGTTTGAACCCGGGCGCCCCCAACTCTACCCCGCCTCAAATGGGAAGACTCTTATCTCATTCTTGTCCCAAACATGAGGCAGAGCGGGTGACCCCATCCCTATTTATTAAAAACTTCTTAATTCGTCCCCCTATCCCGCTCCATTCTGTTAAGCACTAGTCAGGGTGGGTTGAAGTGGGTTGGGGCGGGTGGGGGCGATATTTCATATTATACGTAAGATATTAAGATAATGTTATAATTAATTTAATGGTAAAATAAGCATTTAAATTATAAACGAGGGAAGGGGGGGGGGGGGGGGGGGGCAACTTAAATCCATCATCGGACTAAACCCGGGTTGCGTTTACCCATCATTTCACATTCACACCCCTACCCTGTTTATGAACCTCCCAAACTCGTCCGAATCGGGGGCGGGTTACATGATTACCTTGGCCCGTTGTCATTCCTAATCCAGACTATATTTGAGTCGAGCTTGGTTTGAACATGCTTTAATTTGGCTTAAGCTCGATTCGAGCTCAGATGTTTAGGCTTGAGCTTGGCTTGAACAAATTTGATTGAACTCGAGCTTGATTCGAGCTTAAGAGAGCTCAGGTTGGCTCAAGTTTGATTCAAAATCATTTAAGGTTATTTTGATCAATTTATATAACGTACTGAATTATTTATTATTAAATTAAAATACTATCGCGACCCAAAATACCCCCTAGAAGTTAGGAGACCTTTTGGTTGGAGCATCATCATATTCAACCATCCTGTGATAAACTACAAGGCATACAAATAGTGGAAGTGAAAAATTTCTTAAAACTTAAATTGTATTCCACATAACCAATTTTAAAAGCGAACATCCTCACTTAACAAATATACATTTCTCTCCCTTACATCACTCAAATCAAAACCAACATAGGTCCACCTATCAAGACCCTCTCATCATCCAGGAAAACCCAAAGATGAGATCCTCCTCAACCTTTGATTCCGGAAAGCATCGATCCAATCTTGTACCTGCCGACAATAACAGGTCGACTGAGCAATAAAAAGCTCCGTGTATACAAACTTATAGATTACAATGTTATAAACAATTCACATGATACACATACGACAATTCATCAGATACACATGCATACTATAATCAGAGTGCGGAAACCACAATCCATTTTCTTTGAAAACATGTGCATACTTTTCATAAACCATACTTTTTCAGAAATCTTCGAGTTTACGTTCAAAACCATACTTTTAACAACTTTTATTCATTGGAGATTGATGCTAATACCCGTACTTGGTCTAAGTATACCAGAATCCTCTCATTGCTTACTTACATGCTTTTTATTTTACTTTGAAATAGATGACTCGTACCCCGTACCTGGTCTAAGTATACGAGCATATTTTCTTTTCTTACTTTGAAACAGATGCTAATACCCGTACCTGGTCTAAATATATCAGCATCATTTTATTTCTAACTTACTTTTCTTATAAAACCTCTCTTTACAAAACATTTCTTCACATATACTTTACAAAACTATTCTTTTGGATAAAACATTCATTTTCATTTCACATACTCATGCATCATTGTGTACATAGGCATCATGAGTGAACATGGTAAACATCGGAAACACATAACACATGGCACATGGTTTTCTATCCTCTTTCAAAACGATAACATATAGCACATGCTTTTCTTTCTCTTTTTAAAACGTTCACATAAGCATACACATGGTAAAACACTTGAATTTCATCAAACACTACACATGACACATACTTTTCATCAAATCATTCACATAATACAGATAGAATTGGTTTTAAAATCCCAATTTCGTCAAATCCATAAACCTCATATTTTCCTTTGTTTCAAAACCTAACTATTCCTTCAAAACATATTCTTTAAACTTTGCTTTTCATAAATGAATTACAACAAAGATAGCTAGGGGTAGTAATTACTACTTTTCATGAAAACCATAATTTCCCTCTTATTCTTTCATATACTTTTCATCAAAACAAACCATGCATTCCGTCATTTTTTTTTTATTAACAACTCCACAACAAAGCTATGTAGTGGGAAGTATTTACCTGTCGAGACTGATTCTGTACGGTCTTAGCGCTTTAGAAATGCCGAGGAATCGAGATCCAAGTTTGAGAAGCAAGATCCTAAATCCTCCTTTGATCACAAAACCAACCCAATGTAGAACCCCGGAACCAAGTTCATACAGCTGGGAATAATGTTATAAATAGTGTTTTCAGGCATTGAAGCCTTATGTGTTTTCCTTGATTTTCATCAATGAAGAAAAAGTTTTTGGCATTTGATGATAGCGATTAATATGCTGTGGTATGTATGAGAGGCTTGGGGTATGCTCTTTTATGTTTATGGATGTTAGAAACAAAGTAGGAAAGGGGTCTAAGTGAGAGAAATGGGAAAACAACAAAACAGGGAAAAAACAGTCTCACTCGTCAACGAGTGCATCTAGAGTAGTCTCACTCGTCGACAATTGAACAAAACAGTGTTAAAACAGAAAATTCTGTACTCTCACTCGTTGATGACTGGCATTTGGGTTTTCTCATTCGTCAACGAGTGGATGTGTCGTGACCCAAAACCCACCCTAGGAGTAGTTAGAGTGAATCTTGGACGACTTATCATGACTTACATGGCATGCTTGACAAACCATCGTGCAAAACACATGGAGCATATACCATAGAGGACAAAATAGCGGAAGCATACACTAAAATGGCACAGCGGAAGTCTAACAAAACCCCCTATGTATATATATAATCCAAGTTCTGTACAAAAGTGAAATAAAAAAAAGAAGGTGCGGACATGCCCGCCAAAATACATGGGAATAAAGTCTCTCGTGCTCACCCACACTCACTTAGAATCTATCACCTAATAATAGCCCTCTACATGAGGCTCCTCAGTAGGGACCTCCTCAAAGTACTCCTCTTCCTCACATGGACCGGGAGCATATATGTCAAAAGGAGCAGCCGCTCCACTAACACCTGTCGACATCAAATGTATGGCTGAGTATTGAAACACTCAGCGGGTACCAAATACTAACCAACAATCATAGCAACATAATAATGAAAATAGAGCGGAAGTAGTTCATATCATAATAGGAAGATAAACAGTTTATATTTCATGCTTGCATCACATCAAAGCCAGGAAAACTCTTGAAATCATCGTGTGCTTGACTTAACTCGAAATACTCTTTTCGTGTGTGAAAAATTTTCTTGTCTTGTTCTGTCTTGCTTGTCGTGTCATGCTTGCCATGTCATGCATGTCATGCCATGAAATTAAAATGCTCATGCTTGCTTGCTTGAAATTTAAACATGCTCATGCGCTCGGGATGTTAGTGCCCATGAACAACTTGAAGGGAGGGTGGTGTAAACCCCATCTTTTGTGAAACATGGAATAAAACAACTCGAAGGGACGGAAGTGTAAAACCCCTTCTTTTGAGAAAATGCAATGAAGCAACTTGAAGGGAGGGAAGTGTAAATCTCCTCTTTTGCGAAAATACAATAAAGTAACATGCATGCTTGGAGGCGCACTAACATCTTGCTTGACGTGTTCTTGTCAAAAGCGAGGCAAAACATATCTTAACATATGTCCTACCTCTATGTACCAACCCTTACGTTTGGTCTTGTCATGGTGTTGGTGAATCGATAATAAAACCCTTGTTTAAACCCGATAAACCATGTCATGCATGCCGTGCTCATGAAGCCGTGTATATATTTTATCGTGGAATTAAACATGACATTTGAAATAACAATACATGGAATAGCATTATTTCAACACCTAAGAATATTTATGCCGTTATAGAAAAAGGAGTAACACACTATCATAAACCCTAGAAATTTTATATGCCTTAAATCATGCTTTTCTTGATCAATGATTCATCCAATCCATCCATCATCCATGTGTGTTCATTATTGATGAAATACCCTTCCCATTTCATTCATTACAGCAACCATATGGCATCCATCACCCATCACATTCTCCATCCATCAATTCCATCACATTCTCATGCTTGAAATTTGGAGAAAACCACAAAAATGAAGAAAAAGGAGAAGAAGGTGAACTAGAAGGGGGTAGCATAGGGTACCAACCTTGAAAAAGGGGAGAAAACCCTTGTGAAATGCTGTGGAAGACACTGCCGAGCTTGGAGAAGGAACTCCATGCGTGCTTGAGCCTTAGATTGAGAAATCTAAGCTTTTGAGATGATCTAGGGTTCTCAAACCCTTGATCTTTCTCAAAAATGGGAAGAACCTTTAGGAACCCTAGGTTCTCTCTCCCTCTCTCTCAAAATCCCCAAGTATGAGCTTTGAGGGTTTATGAAACCCTCACCCACGAATTTGGGCTTATATAGAAAAAAGGTGGGTCAAAAGATCCTCCTACCCCTAAAATTTTGGCCAAATAGACCAAAATAGGTAAAATGCTCGAGGAGTGGTCGACTGATCATGAGGAGCGGTCGACCGGTCCAAAGACCCCTCTCTAGAAAATTTTTCCATTCATTTAGTGCGATATTCGGTCAACCGGTAATGGGCATCGGTCGACAGGTGGCTGTTCGGTCGACCGGTAGCAAAATTGGTTGACCGGTTCCTTGTGGTTTTGCCCATTTTGCTGTTTTGACTCATTTTTCCCACTTTGGTATTTCGGTCATAACTTTTGGCTCGTTTGTCAGATTTTGACGATTCAACTTGTGTTAGACTCATCATTCAAAGAGCAGCATTTCTGGCATTTTAGAAATTTCCAATTCTTCTTTATGTATTAATTAGACTATGTGAAAGACCAATTGGCTATGAGAACGCAATTCATTAGGTACGAAAAGTTTCGGGATGCTACATTCTCTCCTCCTTACAAAAATTTCATCCTCAAAATTTGGACGATATATACATTACAAAACTAAAACAAAATTACATGACACATACAAAAACCTATTCAAACAAGTCTGGGTACTTTGCTTTGACTTCGGCCTCGCGCTCCCATGTCGCATCTTCTCGAGCATGATGTTGTCATTGCACGAGAACCAAGGGGATAGTCTTGTTGCGAAGTACTTGATCTCTCCGATCCAATATCTGAACCGGCTTTTCAACTAGAGTGAGATCCTCTTGGATTTCCAATGGTTCCAAGTCTATGACATGCGAAGGGTCTGAAATGTATTTCCGGAGCATTGACACATGGAACACATTGTGGACCGCTGCCATATGAGTTGGAAGAACTATCCGGTAAGCAACTTCAACAACTCGTGTGATAATCTCAAAGTGGCCAACGTACCGAGGACTGAGCTTGCCTCGCCTTTCAAATCTCATAATCCCCTTGCTAAGAGATACCTTCACAAAGATTTGATCCCCAACCTAGAATTTTAGGTCCTTGCGGCGAGTGTCCGTATAGCTCTTCTGACGATCTTGGGTAGCTTTCAACCGATCTTGGGTAGCTTTCAACCGATCTTGGATGATCATAACTTTGTTCGCAGTTTGCTCGATCAACTCAGGACCTAGCACTTTTCTCTCTCCCACTTAATCCTAGTAGAGAGGAGACCTGCAACTTCGCCCATACAAGGCCTCAAATGGTGCCATCTGGATGCTCGCCCGGTAGCTATTATTGTAGGCGAACTCCACCAAAGGTAATTGCTCTTCCCAACTACCCTTGAAATCAAACATGCATGCCCAAAGCATGTCATTGATGATTTGGTTTACCCTCTCGGTTTGTCCATTCGTCTGTGGATGAAAGGCGGTGCTAAAGTCTAGTCGGGAACCTATAGCGCTCTGAAAGCTCTTTCAGAACCTGGATGTAAATCTTGGATCATGATCTGATACATTGCTAACTGATACCCCGTGCAACCGAACAACTTCCTTGATATATAATGCCGCTAATTGGTTTGAGTTAAATGTAGTCCGATAGGGCAAGGAAGGCGCAGACTTCATCAAACGGTCCACCATAACCCATATTGCATCTGAGTTCCTTGCCGTACGTGCAAGCCAACAATGAAGTCCATGGAGATGTGCTTCCATTTCCACTCGGGAATAGGGAGAGACTGTAATAGACTTGTCGGTCGCATGTGCTTTGCTTTTACCTGCTGGCACACCAAGCACCGTGCCACATATTCTGCAACATCGCTCTTCATATTTCGCTACCAAAAGTGCCCCTTGAGGTTCTAGTACATCTTCGTACCCCCAGGATGCACCATATACTTTGAATGGTGGGCTTCATCCATAATCTCCCGCCTTAACTCTACATCGACAGGGACACACAGTCTTCCCCTGAATGTGATAGGCTAGACAGAGAAAAGTCCTCACTACCTTTGGCAACTTCCTTGTCCCGGAAAGCCAACAAATCAACATCTGAGGCTTGCAACTCTTGGATCCGATCTATGATATATAGCCGAACCGTGATATTCGCCATCATTAGACTGTGGACAGAAGCATTGACATTGATGTCCAGATTTGTCAAATCTTCCAATAGCTTCCATTCCTGCACCAACATGTGAGCCAATAACCCCGAAGGTCTTCTACTCAAAGCGCTAGCCACTACATTTGCTTTGCCCAGGTGGTATTGGATGGTGCATTCGTAGTCTTTCAAATATTCTATCCAACGTCGTTGCCATAAATTCAGTTCCTTTTACGAAAAGAGGTACTTGAGGCTCTTGTGGTATGTGAACACATAGAACTCTTCCCCGTAAAGGTAAAGTCGTCTAATCTTGAGTGCGAACACCATTGTGGCAAGCTCTAGGTCGTGCGTGGGGTAATTCTTTTCATGCTCCTTTAATTGCCTTGACGCATAGGCAATGACCTTCTTGTGCTGCATGAGAACACACCTAAACCCGACGTGCGAGGCATCACTATACACCTCATAACCACCACGACCTGATGACACTGTGAGGACGAGGGCCGTGGTAAGCCTCTTCTTCAGCTCCATGAAATTGATCTCGCACTTATCGCTCCATATAAACTTGGCATTCTTCCTGGTCAGATAAGTGAGCGACGCTGCAAGGCTAGAGAACCCCTCTACGAATCTCCTGTAGTAGCCTGCCAAACCTAGGAAGCTGCGTATCTCAGTGACACTCTTGGGCCTCGCCCAACTCATGACTGCCTCTATCTTCTTCAGATCTAATACATACCAAAAGGTTCGAGCAAGCGGAGCACTGGGCCGTGTTCAGTGGGTTGGGTGGGAGCCTTTATTTCCCCTTGGTTGGGTGGCCGAGATGCCTTCCACATAAAAAATGTGGCCTAGGAATGCCACTTCCTCCAACCAAAACTCACGTTTGCTTAGTTTGGCATACAGCTTGTGCTCTCTCAGCATTTTCAAAGCAAGTTGAAGGTCTCGTGCGTGATCTTCCCGTGTCTGGGAATGAACCAGGATGTTATTGACAAACACTATCACGCATCGATCTAGGTATGGTCGGAACACCCGGTTCATCAGATCCATAAAGGCTACCGGCCCGTTCGTGAGACCAAAAGGCATCACAAAGAACTTGTAATGCCCATATCGAGTCCAGAATGTAGTTTTGGGAACATCTTTTGCCTAGATCTTTAATTGGTGGTAACCGGATCGAAGATCAATCTTATAGAAAAATTTTGCACCCTTTAACTGATTGAACAAGTCATCAATCCTAGGCAATGGATACCTATTTTTTATTGTGACCTTGTTCAACTGCCTGTAATCGATGCACATCCGCATCGAGCCATCCTTCTTCTTGACAAATAGCATCGGGGCACCCCACGGTGAGACACTCGGTCGAATGAAACCTAGGTCTTACATCTCCTCCAATTGAGTCTTCAACTCCTTGAGTTTATTCGGTGCCATCCTGTACGGAGCCCAATAAATGGGAGTTGTGCTTGGTGCAAGCTCGATCATGAACTCAATCTCCCTGTCTGGGGGCAACCCTGACAACTCCTCTGAAAATACATCTAGGAATTCACTCACGACCGGAATGGTCGAAGAGTCCTTAGCTTCGGGGTTTTCTAGACTCAATGTCGCAAAGCGGGAGATATCTTTACTTCTCAATCCCCGAAAATGAAATGGCTTCCCTTCCACTGGCTTAAAGAGTACCATCTTCTCAAAGCATGCCGCTTGAGCATGGTGAGCTATTAACCAATCCATCCCCAAGATGACCTCGAAGTCCTGGAATCCAAGGACGATGAGATTAGCTGCCAACTCGCGGCTTCCAACTTGAACTGTACTGCCTCTGAAAATACTATTTGGTACCACTGTCTTACCGAGAGGAGTCAAAATGAATAATTCCGGTTTTAGTTGACTAGGCTCTGTAGAAAAGCCTTAGGAAGACAAATGAATTCCGGTGTCAATCAATACTCGAGCTAAGCATTCATTGACTAATAAAGTTCTTCAAATTATAACTAGCTAAGTCAATCCATGTATCAACATATGTATAGATATATAGATATATAACATGCCATATACGTACACAAAGAATAAGGCATAATAAGACCATCATGGATAAATGAATAACTCTAAATATGTACCTTGCACTACATCATCCGATGCAAGTGCACCTCCCTCTGTCAAGGCAAATACCCATCCTTGGTTCGCCTGGCGTGGCAGAGGTACAGATCGTGCAGGCAGGGAGGACGCCTGATATGATCCTGCTAAATGAACTGGGGACCTAATCCCCTGAGACTGACCTGGCAAATGCCGACTAGGGCAATCCCTAATTAGGTGTCCCGATGACCATAATGGAAGCATACGCCTGATGCCTTTCGGCAATCTCCTATCTGATGTCTCCGGCCGTAAAAATGTATAGAGCTCGTATGTGTATGCCGAAGGGGCCGTAGGTGGAGCGTACCTCACTGCCCGAGGTGCAACATGTCGTGGGGCCAAGAGAGCCTAAGGTCGTGGTGCCTGAGGAATGTATGGACGTGGAGCTGGAGGAGTATAAGATGGCCTCTGTGGTGGTGCTAGCCAGGCATACTGGGGTGGTGCTGGCTTGGTATACTGATACGGGGTAGGCCGAGCCCGCTTCTCCGGCAGTGCAGAGCTGCTGGATTGGCCTTTCGCCAAATCCCTCTTCCTCAAGACGACCTTCGAGTTGGTTTCAATCAACAAGGCCTTATCCACCACTTCGGGATAAGTGGCGTGCCTGAAGGCTGAGACTCTCTCCTTAATGATGTCTCTGAGCCCTTTCTCAAACCTCCTTGCCTTCATTGCCTCGGTGGTGATCATGTAAGGCGTGAATCTCGAGAGCTCCGAGAACTTGACCTCGTACGGGGACACAGTCATAGAGCCCTGCTCGAGGTTGATGAACTCCCTTTCCTTCTTTTCCTGAGCTCTAACCGGAAGTACTTCTTGTAGAAGGTATCCATGAACTTGCCCCAAGCTCATGGTTGACCTTGCTTGGTCAAAACCGGAGTCCTCAAGGCGGAAAACCACCAATGGTGGGCGTCACCCTCTAGCATGAAAACAACACATGCACTCTCTTTCCTCCTTAGTGGGAGAGAGGACAGCAAAGATCTTCTCCAACTGAAGGATCCAAGTCTCTGCAGCAAGAGGGTCCACACTCCCATGGAATGCTGGAGGCCTCATTCTCTGAAATGCCTCAACCCCAGCTGTGCGATGTGCTGGTGCTGCAGGCGGTGGAGTAACAGGAGGCAGGGTAGGTGCTGCAGGCGGTGGAATAGCCTGCCTGGCAGCTAGCAATGCCAAAGTGTCTAGAATAGAGCCGAGAACCTGAGAGAGGTCCGGCTGCTCATTCTCATCTCGAGAAGAGGGAGAAGCTCTAGTATGTGGTTCGCGACACCGTGTGCCCCGCCTCATGACCAAATTCCTAAGAACAATTGCAACACATGATTCTAACTTGGAACCACGATTTATCGCATTGATTCAATTTTTCACAATAGAGCAATCAATAATAGTATAGTACTATCATTTTCATCACATCGAGTCATTAGAGTATTTATGATATTATACTTTGGTGTTCTAGCGTCCCTAAGGTCCGTACTTGGTCGGAGCAACCAATTTAGACTAAGACTAAAGTTTAGTCTTACACTTGGTACATGACTCGCTTCCGACTTACTTCCTTCCTAACTTGCTTCCTGACATATGCTCTTACCAAGTTGTGGTACCAGATTCTAAGTGACCCTACGATACCCAAAGCCTAAGCTCTGATACCAAAAGTGCCGCAACCCAAAACCCACCCTAGGAGTTAGAGTGAATCTTGGACAACTTATCATGACTTACATGACATGCTTGACAAACCATCGTGCAAAATAGACGGAGCATATACCATAGAGGACAAAATAGCGGAAGCAATCACTAACATGGCACAGCGGTAGTCTAACAAAACCCTCTATGTATATATATAATTTAAGTTATGTACAAAAGTAAAATTAACAAAAAAAGGTGCCGATATGCCTGCCAAAATACATGGGTATAAAATCTCTCGTCCTCACCCACACTCACTTAGAGTCTACCACCTAATAATAGCCCTCTACATGAGGCTCCTCAGCAGGGACCTCCTTAAAGTACTCCTCTTCCTCCCATGGATCGGGAGCACATATTTCAAAAGGAGCAGCCGCTCCACTAACACCTGCCGACATTAAATGTACGGCTGAGTATTGAAACACTCAGCGGGTAACAAATACTAACCAACAGTCATAGCAATATAATAATGAAAATAGAGCGGAAGCAGTTCATATCATAATAGGAAGATAAAAAGTTTATATTTCATGCTTGCATCACATCAAAGTCGGGAAAACTCTTGAAATCATCGTGTGCTTGACCTAACTCGAAATACTCTTTTCGTGTTTGAAAACTTGTCTTGTCTTATTCTGTCTTGCTTGTCTTATGATGTTTTGGCTTGCTTGTCTTGTCGTGTCATGCTTTCCATGTCGTGTTATGCTTGTCATGTCGTATCATGCATGTCATGTCATGAAATTAAAATGCTCATGCTTGCTTGCTTGGAATTTAAACATGCTCATGCGCTCGGGATGTTAGTGCCCTTGAACAACTTGAAGGGAGGGTGGTGTAAACCCCCTGTTTTGTGAAACATGGAATAAAGCAACTTGAAGGGAAGGAAGTGTAAAACCCCTCTTTTGCGAAAATGCAATGAAGAAACTTGAAGGGAGGAAAGTGTAAATCCCCTCTTTTACGAAAATACAATAAAGTAACATGCATGCTTGGAGGCACACTAACATCTTGCTTGACGTGTTCTTGTTCTTGTTAAAAGCGAGGCAAAACATATCTTAAGATATGCCCTACCTCTATTTACCAACCCTTATGTTTGGCCTTGTCATGGTGTTCGTGAATCGAGAATAAAACCCTTGTTAAAAAAAAAACCCAATAAACTATGTCATGCATGCCGTGCTCGTGAAGCCTTGTACATACTTATCTTGGAATTAAATGTGACATTTGAAATAACAATACATGGAATAGTATTATTTCAACACATAAGAATATTCATGCCGGTATAGAAAAACGAGTTACACACTATCATAAAACCCTCGAAATTTCATATGCCTTAAATCATGCTTTTCTTGATCAATGATTCATCCAATCCATCTATCATTCATGTGTGTTCATTATTGGTGAAATACCCTTCCCATTTCATTCATTACAACAACCATATGACATCCATCGCTCATCACATTCTCCATCCATCCATTTCATCAAATTCTCATGCTTGAAATTTGGGGAAAACCACAAAAATGAAGAAAAAGGAGAAGAAGGTGAACTAGAAGGGTAGCATAGGGTACTGACCTTGATAATGGGGAGAAAACTTGTGAAATGCCGTGGAAGACGCTGCCGAGCTTGGAGAAGAAACTCCATGCGTGCTTGAACTTTAGATTAAGAAATCCAAGCTTTTGGGATGATCTAGGGTTCTCAAACCCTTGATCTTTCTCTACAATGGGAAGAACCTTTAGGAACCCTAGGTTCTCTCTCCCTCTCTCTCAAAATTCCCAAGTATGAGCTTTGAGGGTTTATGAAACCCTCACCCATGATATTGGGCTTGTATAGAAAAAGGGGAGGGGTCAAAAGACCCTCCGACCCTTAATATTTTGGCTAAATAGACCAAAATAGGCAAAATGCTCGAGGAGTGGTCGACCGGTCATGAGGAGCGGTCGATCGGTCCAAAGACCCATCTCTGGAAAATTTTCCCATTCATTTAGTGTGATATTCGGTTGATTGGTAATGGGCATTAGTCGACTAGTGGCTGGTCGGTCGACCGGTAGTAAAATTGGTCGACCGGTTCCTTGTGTTTTTGCCCATTTTGCTGTTTTCTCTCATTTTTCCCACTTTGGTATTTCGGCCATAACTTTTGGCTTGTTTGTCGGATTTTGATGATTAAACTTGCGTTGGACTCGTCATTCGAAGAGGAGCATTTCTGGTATTTTAGAAATTTCCAATTCTTCTTTATTTATTAATTGAACTACGTGAAAGGCCAAATTGCTATGAGAACACTATTCATTTTCTACGAAAAGTTTCGGGATGCTACATTCTCCCCCCTTACGAAAATTTCGTCCTCGAAATTTGGACGACACATACATTACAAAGCCAAAATAGAATTACATGACACATACAAAAACTTATTCAAACAAGTCTGGGTACTTTGCTTTGAATTCGGCCTCGCGCTCCCATGTGGCCTCTTCTCGAGCATGATGTTGTCCTTGCACGAGAACCAATGGGATAGTCTTGTTGCGAAGTACTTGATCTCTTTGATCCAATATCTGGACTGACTTTTCAACCAGAGTGAGATCCTCTTGGATTTCCAACGGTTCCAAGTCTATGACATGCGAAGGGTCTGAAATGTATTTTTGAAGCATTGACACATGGAACACATTGTGGACCGCTGCCATATGAGTTGGAAGAGATACTCGGTAAGCAACTTCACCAACTCCTGTGATGATCTTAAAGGGGCCGACGTACCAAGGACTGAGCTTACCTCGCCTACCAAATCTCATAATCCCCTTGCTAGGAGATACCTTCACAAAGACTTGATCCATAACCTGAAATTCCAGGTCCCTACGGCGAGTATCCGCATAGCTCTTCTGATGATCTTGGGCTGCTTTCAACCCGTCCCAGGTGATCTTAACTTTGTTCGCAGTTTGCTCGATCAACTCAGGACCCAACACTTTTCTCTCTCCCACTTAATCCCAGTAAAGAGGAGACCTTCAACTTTGCTCATACAAGGCCTCAAATGGTGCCATCTGGATGCTCGCCTAGTAGCTATTATTGTAGGCAAACTCCACCAAAGGAAATTGCTCTTCCCAGCTACCTTTGAAATCTAACATGCATGCCCGAAGCATGTCCTCGATGATTTGATTTACCCTCTCGGTTTGTCCATCCATCTGTGGATGAAAGGTGGAGCTAAAGTTTAGTCGGGAACCCATAACGCTCTAAAATCTCTTCTAGAACCTGGATGTAAATCTTGGATCCCAATCTGATACAATATTGACTGGCACCCCGTGCAACCGTATCACTTCCTTGATATATAATGCCGCTAACTGGTTTGAGTTAAATGAAGTCCGATAGGGCAAGAAATGTACAGACTTTGTCAAACGGTCCACCACAACCCATATTGCATTTGAGTTCCTTGCCGTACGTGGCAAGCCAACAATGAAGTCCTTGGAGATGTGCTCCCATTTCCACTCGGGAATAGGGAGAGACTGTAATAGACTTGTCGGTCGCATGTACTTTGCTTTCACCTGTTGGCACACCAAGCACCATGCCACATATTCTACAACATCCCTCTTCATCTTTCGCTACCAAAAGTGCCCCTTGAGATTCTGGTACATCTTCGTACCTCCAGGATGCACCGTATACTTTGAACGGTGGGCTTCATCCATAATCTCCCACCTCAACTATACATCGGTAGGGACACACAGTCTTCCCCTGAATGTGATAGCACCTCGGCTAGTCAGAGAAAAGTCCTCACTACCCTTGGCAACTTCCTTGTCCTAGAAAGCCAACAAATCAGAATTTGAGGCTTGCAACTCTCAGATCCGATCTATGATATACGATCGAACCGTGATATTCGCCATCACTGGATTACGGACGGAAGCATTGACACTGATGTCCAGATTTTCCAAATCTTCCAATAGCTTCCATTCCCGCACCAACATGTGAGCCAACAATCCATGTGAGCCAACAATCCCGGAGGTCTTCTACTCAAAGGGTCAGCCACTTTATTTGCTTTGCCTGGGTGGTATTCGATGGTGCATTCGTAGTCTTTCAAAAATTCCATCCAACCCCGTTGCCGTAAATTCAGCTCCTTTTGGGAAAAGAGGTACTTGAGGCTCTTGTGGTCCATGAACAGATAGAACTCTTCCCTTTAAAGGTAATGTTGCCAAAGCTTGAGTGCGAATATCATTACGGCAAGCTCTAGGTCATGCATGGGGTAATTCTTTTCGTGCTCCTCTAATTGCCTTGACACATAGGATATAACCTTCTAGTGCTGCATGAGAACACACTGCTGTACACCTCATAACCACTACGCTCTGATGGCACTATAAGGACGGGGGCCGTGGTAAGTGTAAGCACACAATTTTTACACACCATCTAACTGTAGTTAAAAACCCTTAACTATGGTTACCTCCCCTACCAAGTCCCTTAAACCTAGGTAAGCCTTTAATCAAACCCTAGTAAATCCTAGGACTCAAAACCGTGTCCTAAACCCTCGCCTTAGTTAAACCCTACCCTTAGGACCAAACCCTAGGTGACCGTAGCGTACCCCTTAAACCCATGACCTATAGGGCCTGACCCTCAGCCTTGAGCCCACAAGGCCCAAAAAACCTTAGAACAAAGCCTCCAGAACCAAGTGGGCAGGGCCCAGCCCATTAAACACAAGTCTCAGAATGTCGGTAGAAGTTCTACCGATATTTCTGTTTAGCCTGATTTTGTGTTGTCGGTAGAACTTCTACCGACATCTGTGAGTTCCGAGTTACAGGCCTGTAACACCCCTGCACACTCAACCCCCACCTTGGTTCCTCCCTTCTCAACCCTTAGATGACCATCACTAGGTCCAATGCCATTCTCCCTCTTCTTCCAAATCCCACCTAGGTCCCTGGCCTTCTTCCCTATAAAACCCAACCCACCTCTACTGTAAAACGGTCGATCCCTTTTCAGAGGAAAACCCTTGCTGCAAACCGTAAGCCCCATCCTCTTCCACCTTTGGTTGTGGTTCTAGGCTTCCCCTAGACCTATTTCGAGCTCCCCCAGCAGCTGTAGACCATCACTGGTGCACCACCACCTCACGTACAGCACCTCCCTGTTTTGGCAGAAAACAGAGCATTGGGTAGGGACACCCCCTACCCATTTTTTTTCATTTGTTCTCTCTCTTGTGAGCCCTTGGTCAATTCCAGGGGAGTTATTTGTTCTTGTTTTGATGTTTAGCAAGTAAACAGACCCCCATTCGGGTACAACATCTCGAAGTGTTGCAGACCACCAGGAAGTTTCTGGGGGTCCCTCAGATTATGAGGGAACCCCTAGTAGCATTGGTGTACTATCCAGTAGCCACATACCTGATTTTACAGAAATCCAGGAATAGCGGTACTCTCAGTACCGTCATTCCTGAAATGGTCTGTTTTCCTTTGGTCGGTAGTCTAACTACCGACACTCTATCTTTACATTATTTCAGTGAGGTCGGTAATCCATCTACCGCTAGCTTGCACTGTCTAGCACAGTGGCTTAACACCTTTGTGGGGCCCACTCCAGGCATCCCCTGGGACCCACACTTGGCCTGAACTCTCCCCACGAGTCTCCCCTACACTCCCATGCTCTCACTTCACTTCGGATTACAGCCTAACCCTAGTTAACAGAGGCAAAACCACGGTTAAAAACCCTGTTCAACATGTCGGTAATCCAATTACCGACGTTAATTGTGTTTTTAATTTTGGACTTTTGCTGGGGCCCAGGCCTGGTAGGAGGCCACTTTAGGCCCTGCCTAGCCCCCTGGGCCCACCTTGGACCGTACCAGACCCTTAACAGTGGTTAAATCCACCTCTGGTTAACTTTTAACCACGGTTAAGCACCCCTTAACCCCACAAACTTTTTGAAATGAAACAGACTTTCCTAAAACTGAGATCGGACCATAAACCTGACTTTGGCCCTCTCCCTAAACCTTCTTAGCAACCCTAACCACAGTTAGAATCCCTTAACTGTGGTTAGCAACTCTAATCATAGTTAACTTCGGTTTACGGCCTAAATACCAAGTCTACCGGCTTAACTCGGCCTACCGGGCCCCGCCTTAGCCTACCGGGCTACAAGCCACTCATCCTTACTGTGGTTAGCAACCCTAACTGTAGTTAGTTCGGCCTAATCCTGGTTAGCAACCCTAACCCGGGCCGGACTCCTCCTTAAGCCTACCGAGCTTACATACCTTGCACTTGACCCTCCTTGGTCAACCAACCCTAGTCTACCGGATTAGTCCATGTTAGCCACCCTTGGTGCACACACACACGCCCCTAGCCTCGGCCCAGGCTCACGTGCTAGAACTATACTCGGTTTGATCTCACCCTGTGAGTACGTAGGTAGCTCAACAGGGGCCCAACCCCAGTTAGCTTTTCCCTTATTGGATTAGTGTTCATTTAAAACATTTCGGCATTTTTAACAAGATTAACTTTAATTGGTTTAAACCCGGGGAGTACGGAACCGTTGTAAAACGGAAGCCTCGGGGTGCCTAACACCTTCCTCGGACTTAACCGAACCCCTTACCCTGATCTCTCTCGTAGACCAAGACCTTATCCAAAACTTCGAGGACTTATCCCTTCTGAATTAATAGGTGGTGACTCTCAAAACCTTGTGAGAAATCTATGGAGTGAAATCCCGTGCTTATAGTAAGCCTCTTCTTCAGCTCCATGAAACTGATCTCACACTTATCGCTCCATATAAACTTGGCATTCTTCTTAGTCAGATATGTGAGCGGCGCTGCAAGGCTGGAGAACCCCTCTACGAATCTCCTGTAGTAGCATACCAAACCCAGGAAGCTGCGTATCTCAGTGACACTTTTAGGCCTCGCCCAACTCATGATTTCCTCTATCTTCTTCGGATCTACCGAGATGCCTTTCGTAGAAACAACGTGGCCTAGAAATGTAACTTATTCTAACCAAACCTCACACTAGCTTAGTTTGGTATACAGCTTGTGCTCTCTCAGCATTGCTAAAGCAAGGCGAAGGTCTCACGCGTGATCTTCCCGTGTCTGGAAATAGACCAGGATGTCATCGACAAACACTATCACGTATCGAATCAGGTATGGTTGGAACACCTGGTTCATCAGATCCATAAAGGCTGTCGGCGTGTTCGTGAGACCAAAAGGCATCACAAAGAACTCGTAATGCCCATATCGAGTCCTGAATGCAGTTTTGGGAACATCTTCCGCCTTGATCTTCAACTGGTGGTAACCGAACTGAAGATCAATCTTAGGAAAAAAATTTGCTCCCTTTAACTGATCGAACAAGTCATCAATCCTAGGCAATGGATACTTATTCTTTATTGTGACCTTGTTCAACTACCTGTAATCGATGTACATCTGCATCGAGCCATCCTTCTTCTTGACAAATAGCACCGGGGCACCCCACGGTGAGAACTCGGTCGAATGCAACCAAGGCCTTGCATCTCCTCCAATTGAGTCTTTAACTGCTTGAGTTCAATCGGGGCCATCCTGTACAGAGCCCAAGAGATGGGAGCTGTGCCTGGTGCAAGTTCGATCATGAACTCAATCTCCCTGTCTGGGAGCAACCTTGGCAACTCCTCTGGAAATACATCCAGGAATTCACTCACGACCAGAATAGTCGAAGTGTCCTTAGCTTCGGGGTTTGCTAGACTCAACGCCGCAAAGTGGGCGATATCTTTACTTCTCAACCCCTGAAAATGAAATGGCTTCCCTTCCACCGGCTTAAAGAGTACCATCTTCTCAAAGCATGCCACCTGATCATGGTGAGCTGCTAACCAATCCATCCCCAAGATGACATCGATGTCCTGGAATCCAAGGACGATGAGATTAGCTGCCAACTCGCAGCTTCCAACTTGAACTGTACTGCCTCTGAAAATACTATCTGCTACCACTGTCTTGCCGAGAGGAGTCGAAATGAATAATTTCGGTTTTAGTTGACTAGGCTCTGTAGAAAAGCCTTGAAAAAAACTCGGCGAGACAAATGAATGAGTAGACCCGGTGTCAATCAACACTCGAGCCAAGCATTCATTGACTAAAAAATTTCCTTAAATTATAACTAGCTAAGTCAATCCATGCATCAACATCATATATATAGATATATAACATGCCATATACGTACACAAGGAATAAGGCATTATAAGACCGTCATGGATAAATGAATAACTCTAAACGTGTACCTTGCACTACATCATCTGATGCAAGTGCATCTCCCTCTGTTAAGGCGAATACTCGTCTCTGGTTTGCCTGGCGTGGTGGAGGTACAGACCATGCAGGCTAGGAGGACGCCTGATATGATCCTGCTGGATGAATTGGGGGCCTAATCCCTTGAGACTGGCCTAACAAATGCTGACTAGGGCAATCCCTGGGTGGCCCTGACAACCACAATGGAAGCATACGCCTGATGCTTTTCGGTAATCTCTTGTCTGATGTCTTCAGTCGCAAGAGGTACAGATCTCATATATGTATGCCGAAAGGGCCGTAAGTGGAGCATACCTCGCTGCTTGAGGTGCAACGTGTCATGGGGCTTGGAGAGCCTGAGGTCATGGTGCCTGAGGCATGTACGGACGTGGAGCTGGCGGAGCATAAGATGGTCTCTGTGGTGGTACTGGCCGTGCATGCTAGGGTGGTGCTGGCTAGGTATACTGATACGATGTAGGCCGAGCCCGCTTCTCCGGCGGTGTAGAGCTACTGGATTGGCCTTTCGCTAAATCCATCTTCCTCAAGACGACTTCGAGCTGGTCTCGATCAAAAAGGCCTTATACACCACTTCCGAATAAGTGGTGTGCCTGAAGGCCGAGACTCTCTCCATAATGATGTCTCCGAGCCCTTGCTCAAACCTCCTTGCCTTTATTGCCTCGGTGGCGATCATATGAGGCACAAATCTTGAGAGCTCCGAGAACTTGGCCTCATATGCGGCCACAGTCATAGAACCCTACTCATGGTTGATGAACTCCCTTTCTTTCTTTTCTTGAGCTCTAACCGGGAAGTACTTCTTGTAGACGGTATCCATGAACTCACCCCAAGTCCATGGTTGACATTACTTGGTCAAATCCTGATTCCTCAAGGCGGATAACCACCAATGGTGGGCCTCACCCTCTAGCATGAAAACAACCTATGCCACTCTTTCCTCCTCAGTGGGCGAGAGGACCGCAAAGATCTTCTCCAACTGAAGGATCCAAGTCTCTGCAGCAAGAGGGTCCACACTCTCATGGAACGCTAGAGGCCTCATTCTCCGAAATACCTCAACCCCAGCTGTGCGATGTACTGGTGCTGTAGGCGGTGGAGTAACATAAGGAGGGGTAGGTGCTGCAGGCGGTGGAATAGCCTACCTAGCTGCTAACAATGCCAGAGTCTCTGCAATAGGGTCGAGAACCTGAGAGAGGTACGGCTGCTCATCCTTATCTCCAGAAGAGGAAGAAGCTCTAGTATGTGGTCCGTGACCCCGTGTGCCCCGCCTCATGACCAAAGTCCTGAGAACAAAAGCAACACACGAGTCAAACTTGTAACCACGATTTATCGCATTGATTCAATTTTTCACAATAGAGCAATCAGTAATAGTTTTGTACTATAATTTTCATCACATCGAGTCATCAAAGTATTTATAATATTATACTTTGATATTCTAGAGTCCTTAAGGCCCGTACTTGGTTGGAGCAACCATTTTAGACTAAGACCAAAGTTTAGTCTTACACTTAGAACATGACTCGCTTCTGACTTACTTCCTTCCAAACTTGCTTCCTGACATATGCTCTTACCAAGTTGTGGTACCAAATTCTTAGTGACCCTACGAGACCTAAAGCCTAAGCTCTGATACCAAAACTGTCGCAACCCAAAACCCACCCTAAGAGTTAAAGTGAATCTTGGATGACTTATCATGACTTACATGGCATGCTAGACAAACCATCGTGCAAAACACACAGGGCATATACCATAGAGGACAAAATAGCGGAAGCATACACTAACATTGCACAACGAACGTCTAACAAACCCTCTATGTAAATATATAATCCAAGTTCTGTAAAAATATGAAATAAATAAAAGAAGGTGCGAACATGCCCGCCAAAATACGTGGGTATAAAATCTCTCATGCTCACCCGCACTCACTAAAAATCTACCACCTAATAGTAGTCCTCTACATGAGGCTCCTCAGCAGGGACCTCCTCGAAGTACTCCTCTTCCTCCCATGGACCGGGAGCACATATGTCAAAAGGAGCAACCGCTCCTCTAACACCTGCGGACATCAAATGTATGGCTGAGTATTGAATCACTCAGCGGGTACCAAATACCAACCAATAGTCATAGCAACATAATAATGAAAATAGAGCTGAAGCAGTTCATATCATAACAGGAAGATAAACAGTTTATATTCCATGCTTGCATCACATCAAAGCTGGGAAAAATCTTGAAATCATCATGTGCTTGACTTAACTCAAAATATTCTTTTAGTGTTTGAAAACTTGTCTTGTCGTGTTCTGTCTTGCTTGTCTTGTTGTGTCCTGCTTACCATGTCGTGTTATGCATGTCATATTGTGTCGTGCATGTCGTGCCATGAAATTAAAATGCTCATGCTTGCTTGCTTGGAATTTAAACATGCCCATGTGCTTGGGATGTTAGTGCCCTTGATCAACTTAAAGGGAGGGTGGTGTAAACCCCCTCTTTTACGAAACATAGAATAAAGCAACTTGAAGGGAGGGAAGTGTGAAACTCCCACTTTTGCGAAAATGCAATGAAGCAACTAGAAGGGAGTGTGAGCACGGGAAATTCACTCCCTAAATCTGGTTTGTGTCTCACGGGGTTTTGAGAGTCACCACCTATTAATTCAGAAGGGATAAGTCCCCCGAAGTTTGGATAAGGTCTTGGTCCACGAGAGAAATCAGGGTAAGCGGTTCGGTTAAGTCTGGGGAAGGTGTTAGGCACCCCGAGGCTTCCGTTTTACAACGGTTCCGTACTCCCCGGGTTTAAGCCAATTAAAGTTAACCTTGTTTGGAATGCCGAAATGTTTAAGTGAACACTAATCTAAGAAGGAAAAAGCTAACTGGGGTCGGGCCCGTGTTGGGCTGCTTATGTACTCCCAGGGTGAGATCAGACCGAGCGTAGTTCTGGCACGTGAGCTTGTGTTGAGGCTAGGGGCATGTATGTGTGCACCAAGGGTGGCTAACATGGGCTAGTCCAGCAAACTAGGGTTGGTTGACCGAGGAGGGTCAAGTGCAAGGTATGTAAGCCCGGTAGGCTTAAGGAGGAGTCCGGCCGGGGTTAGGGTTGCTAACCAGGATTAGGCTGGACTAACTGTAGTTAGGGTTGCTAACCACAGTAAAGGGGAAGTGAGTTGTAGCCCGATAGGCTAAGGCGGGACCCGGTAGCCGAGGTAAGTCCGGTAGACTTGGTTTTTAGGCCTGGTAGGCCATAAACCGAAGTTAACTACGATTAGGGTTGCTAACCGTAGTTAAGGGGGTCTAGCTGTGGTTAGGGTTACTAACCAGGATTAGGGAGAGGGCCAAAGTCAGGATTATAGTCCAATTACAGTTTAAGGAATGTCCGTTTAATTTCCCAAAGTTTGTGGGGTTAAGAGGTGTGAAATTCCTTATTCCAATGCACTCTTTGACCTAGAGGGGGGGTGAATAGGTCTACTTTAATTTTATCTACCAATTTTAGTTTTAATCAATCACACACAACTGAACTCACTTGAACACACAAGATTCTTACGTAGAAAACCCTTCCGGGAAAAACCATGGGACCTAGTCCAGCACAGAATCCACTATGAGAAGATTTAAACAATACAAGACTCGAATCTTACCCAACCGGACACGACACAACGTTTCTCAGTATCGATTCCACAGCTTGCAAACCACGAACACAGGCCGTTCGATCTCCGCAACAGCAGCTCCGGTTCCTCACCGGCCAATCTTACTCAAAGTGATCAACCACGGTCTTCGAAGACCGATCTCCGTCCTTGACGGCTTTAGCACAGGCTAACCAACACTCACAGTAGAGCAACAATGGGTTTTTGAGTTTATGGAAGCCCTAGGGTGATCTCTTAATGTTTAAGGATCATCTATACAAAGTATAGAGAATTTGCTTTAGAACCTTGCAAAACCTAGAGGCCAACTAATGGAGATGAAGATCAATGAAACAAAGAGTTTTTAATAACTCCAAGCAAGCACCAAGTGCTCTAAAAAGTCTCCAATTAATCTCCTTCACGGATTGGGAGAAGTCCCCTATATATAGGAAAGGTCCAGGGGATTAGAAATTAATAAAAAAATGGTTTTAGAAAGTATTTTTCATATCAGGGTCGACCCTGGGGGTCCCCGGGTCGACCCATTATAGCAAAAACACATTTCAGCAAAATATCCATATCAGGGTCGACCGGATGGTGCCTTTCGGTCGACCGGATGGTCCTCAGGGTCGAACCTCACTAATTCAACTCTCTGCCAAAAAACCTGGTACAAATCCTGGGCTATTCAGGGTCGACCCAAAACGCTTAGGGTCGACCCTGGGGTGCATTTTATTAGTTTTTCTTCTTTTTAAAACATTGAATGCAATCCCCTATCAACCTTATTGTTTTTTAACATATTTTTAGTGATGAATAGGCATTTCCATGAGAAATCATAGGGTCATCTAGGTTTCTCACTTAATCCCAACTTGTTAGCCACTGTGAGTGATGAGACTTCAAGATTCTTCATGGCTTCTTCTTCACTTCGTCTTCGAACCGGATGAGACCTACTATGACCTAAATACACCATTTTAGACTCAGAATTTTGCCAACAACATTTTGACTTTACAATCTCCCCCTTTGGCAATTCCGAGACAAAACAACCAATAGACCTAATGGTCATGGTTTTACATACTCTCTTAAGCCCACAAGAAACAAAGAGAATGAAAAATACATGACACTTGACATTTGGACTTCTTCCATGGATCAGTAGGCTTTACAAGATCATCAATCAAACCTGAAACACTGAAACAAACAATACTTTTGTGAAGCATGGGGGAAATTCATAAAATAAAATAAAATAAACATTGGAGCAATAACATGCATCCAAAGTGTAGGAGATCTCCCCCTCAATTTGAGATCCTATATGACAAAGTTTTCAAAATCATGAGAGTAATGGGAATATAATATGTAACATGTCAATATAATATGCAACCAGAGATGGAGATAGCAATTGTACATTTGCACATATAATATGTAACATGAGATCAAACTTAAGCAACTTCTCCCCCTTTTTGTCTTGAATTGCCAAGGGAAGAGCAAACCTGCAAAAAGAGCAACTCTAGCAAGAAGCAATAAGTGCAACAAGAAGCAATAGCATAGAGAAACACAAGGAACTAGAGGCAGGCACCAAACTGCAGAAACAAAGCGAAAGCATCCCATTTACAGGAACCACGGGTGCACAACATAAAGTCCAGCCCAGACGCATAAAACACACACCGAACTAGCTACATCAAGCATAAACTAGGAGCAAAACAAGGCGAAAAAAATCAGCGCAAGAAGAGCTAATCAGCCTGGGGTGAAGGAAAGTGACAAGTAACATCATCCTGATAGCTAGAACGGAAATCGCGAAGCTCCTGGCGAGATGCCTGCACTATGTCGGAAAGAGCATCAATCCGGCGATTAGTCACCGAAAAAAATGTCCTGAGTAGCAGTGGCATGAGAATCCAGGCGAGCATAAAGATCAGTAGCAAAGTGTAACTGAGCATCCGACATATCGGCAAGCATGACTGCCATGGTCTTTGAAATTACCCTGATCAATGATCTCTATGACCTAGAGGGGGGGGGGGGTGAATAGGTCTATCTTAGAACTTCTAACCAATTTTTAATTTTTCAAATAATTAGTTTAGAAATCAATAAACAATTCACACCAACAATCCACACAAATCAAACACAGCAGATTTTTACGTGGAAAACCCTTGCGGGGAAAAGCCATGGGACCGCGTCCAGTAACAAACTTCAGTATAAGAAGAATTCAAGTACAAGACAAGACCTTACCCAAACTGGACTCGACGTTCCTAGATACAGAATCTTACTCTTGATTTCCACGAACCAGCAGGTTCGATCTCTGCCGTAGCAGTTTCGGTTCCTGACCGACCAAATCTTCTCAAGCTACTTCAATACCACGATCACACACGATCGATCTCCTTCCACGAAGGCTCCGGATCATACACCGGACACACACACAAAGTGTAGGGTTGTGAATCAATTTAGAAAGCTTCAAACCCTATAGGGATCTCATACAGATCTGAGATCACACAATGCAAGATCAAAAGTATAGATCTATACTTGCATTCTCTAGGATGATTGAAAAAGGAGGGATCACTAAAGATCTATGAGGAACAATGAAAAAGCCCTAGAAGGGTTTCTCAGATCTCTACTATTTCAAAAATAAACAAAGATACGAATTAGGTCTCCAAAAAGTTGTTTATATAGGGTTTAGAAAAGAGTCCAGAAAAATAAAAATTATGTTTACGAGGACCGATCGATCGGTGCTTATAACCGATCGCTCGGTCCAAAACCGATCGATCGCTATTGCCTCTCTGGAAAAATACCCCATACAAATTTTTTGACCAGTCGATAGCCACCGATCGCTCGGTAGGCCACCGATCGATCGGTCTCAACACTGAGCGATCGGTTGAGACAGAATTTTAGCCAAAACAATTTTCTTTTATTTTTGATTGATTCAAATAAGACCAAAAGACTTTGTTAGGCTTAAAACTATCCTCCTAGGTATGTTTAGAGTTATCTAAGTCAAATCCAACCTAGGTAGGGGTCTCTAAGTCCATTACCTGTCTAGATCCGGAGTACAAGCTTTTTCTTCAATATCTTCAGTCTTCTCGAAACTTTAACTTTTCCACAAGTTGAACAAGACACAACACACATGTCTTATCTAATGATCACGGAATTTGCCAACACCTATTTCTGGATTTACAATCTCCCCCTTTGGCAATTCCGGGACAAAACAAGACTAACTCACATACTTGGTTCAAATTTTCCCAAATGATTCAAAAATGGAAAATTGAACCTTTACATGACTCAATAAAAAATTTCATGACATTCAACTTGTCATGTTTCAACAATCTTAGAACCTGTTTGCCTGCACAAGCTCAACCAAAACCCTGTGAAGTATGGGAAATAAAAGATTTCATAATAGATTACAAGTGCATCCATAACAAGTTCATGTTACAAGTGCAATAATAGATTACAAGTGCATCCATAACAAGTTCATGTTACAAGTGCATCCATAACAAGCATCCATAACAAGTTCATCATGTTCAACCATATATCATAGTTCCAAAACATGCCATATCCAGACCTGCGCCATACACTACTCTCCCCCTTTTTGGCTCGAAATGCCAAAGGTAGAATGGAAATAAATGAATGGAGGTAAAATGATCATATGAGATGAGATAACAAAAAAAATCAGAGTAAAAGTGCAAACATCATCTCATAGAGAATAATCAACATCCAAGACAATACCATTCATAAACATCCAAGTCAATATCATCCATATGAGGTATGTACTGAGTACAACCAAGACAAAATACATCCAATGTCTCAAAATAAACTAGGACAAAGTAAACTCCTAAACATAAATACATGAAACATATGGAGTAGCCTAGTACATCAAACTAACTCTCACTCCTCTTCATCAGAAGTGAGATGAGACTCATAATATGCTCTAAAATCATGAACATCCCTCTGGACACTCAGCACTGCTGCATCAAGTGATCCAAGTCGACCTCGGATCTCTGTAGTGAATTCCTGGTAAGATGAAACATGAGTCTGGAGATCCATCTGCATCTCCTTCATCATTCTGGCAAGATCATCAATCGAGGCAGGAGGTGGATGAGAGGACCCGGTACCAACTTCAGCTTCCTCCTCAGTATCTCAAACTGAAGCATGTGAGAAACTCTGAGCTAAGGTCTTTTTGTTGATTGGACCCTTCGGATTACGAGTAGGAACACCAGGAGGAGCAATGACCCCTTGAGAACCAAGGAGTTTAGTGATCAGGGAAACAAATGGAAGAGCTCCAACTACAGTTTGAGTTTGATGGGCTTGAATCATCAAATCAATAATGTGTGCGGCAAGATCAATATCATGTCTACGAAGGAGACTGAACAAAAATCGGGCTCTATCTTCCCTAAGGTCTGTAGTATGAACTTTTGGGTGGATATTGGCACTCATTATTAGGTTTACAAGTCTTGCATCCCTAGTGAGTTTAGACACTTCAATGAAGGAACCAACCCAAAGTGTAGGAGCACCACAAAGAAAGGTGACTACATTGTTCATAGATTCTTTATCCTCATCATTCTTATATTTATAAGGATAATATACATCTGGAACTCGAGGACAACCAAGAAATTTAGCAATGACATTAGGATTTATCAAAACAGATTTTTCTAAAGATCGAGATTTAAAAGACCAGGTTTTAGAGTTGATTTCAGAGAAATTTGAGTAAAATTCCTGGACTAACTGAATAGGAGCAGTGTCGCGCCCCAAAACCCACCCTAGGAGTTAGAGTGAACTTTGGACGACTAATCATGACTTGCTTGACAACTAACCTGCAAAACCCACAGAGCATATACAATAGAGGATATAAACAGCGGAAACATACTCTAACATAGCACAGCGGAAGACTACCAAACCTCTATGTATATACATACGCAAATCCAAGTTTATACAAAAAGTCTCCAAAAGAAAGTGCAGACATGCCCGCCAAAATACATGAATCTAACTCTCATCTCACCCACAGCTAAACCACTCAGAATCTAATCACCACCTACTGATAACCCTCTACGGGAGGTTCCTCCAAAGGCTCCTCGGCGTACTCCTCTTCCACCCATGGACCAGGAGCACAAACATCAAATGGGGCAGCAGCTCCCTCAGAACCTGCCGACATAAGAAGTACGGCTGAGCATGGAATACTCAGCGGGTACTAAATACTAACCAACAATCATAGCGTAGAAATAGCAATACATAATCAGGAGCAATTTATATATGTCAACCGGAAACAATTCACATCATCCAAGGAAGTAAAGCAGTTTATAATCATGCTTGTAATTCGTAGAAAACCGATAAATCCTCTTGAAATATCGTGCACTTGACTTGACTTGAAATATCTTTTTGTACTTGAAAGCTTGTCATGTCTATCTTGCTTGATTCTTGTATGTCGTGTCATGTCATGCATGTCATGCGTGCTTGCTTGTGATCATGTAACTTGTGAGATATTCTTGTGAGATGTCCTTGTGAGATGCCTTGAGAGGGAAGGGAGACCCTTCTTTATGCAATGCACTTGCGAGGGAAGGGAGACCCTTCTTTATGATATGTATGCACTTGCGAGGGAAGGGAGACCCTTCTTCATGATATGCACTTGTGAGTGAGGGGAGACCCCTCGTGGAATGTTGGTTCTTGTCTTCTTGTGAAAAGCGAGGTAAAACATATCGTAGGATATGTCCCACCTCTAACCATGCTCTTGAAAACCTCGATAAATCATGTCATGCATGCCGTGCTCGTGGGAACCGTGTACATACTTGCATTCAAATTTAAAGATGACATTTGGGTAATTTCACAACACATATATCATCAAAGATTGAGTAATGTAATATTCATAGCATTATGGGAAAGCAGGAAACACACTACCATAGTCCCTAGCAATATTCATAATTTATTAGGCATGCATTTCCAGATTTTCAGCTCACTGTGTTCACCTTGGCATTTCATCAAACATGGTATGTTCATTATGGATTTATCCTACAACATGCTTTTCTAGATGGGTTTTACTCAAATCATACATGTACGTTCATTATTGGAACAATGCCCTTCCCCATTTGTTCATCACACACAACCATTGGCATCCAATCGCCCATCCCATCTCCATTCACCATTCACCATTCACCATTCACCATTCACCATTTACCATTTACTATTTACCATTCATCCATCTCATAGCACATGTGTAAATGAAAGAAAATGAAGAGGAAAGAATGGGAAAGAGGAACTATAACTAGGAGGGTAGTAAAAAGTACCGACCTGAAGAAATGAGGAAGAAACCCTCTTTCCAAATGGCTGTGAGTTGCTGCCCTAGCTTGATTCGTGAGCTCCACGAATGCCTGCACCGAAATCTTGAAGAAAACGGGCTTGAGGTTGATCTAGGGTCTCAAAACCCTTTGATTTCTCTCCAAAATGGAAACCCTAGAT
Organism: Tetracentron sinense; assembly: GCA_015143295.1. Taxonomy (NCBI): domain Eukaryota; kingdom Viridiplantae; phylum Streptophyta; class Magnoliopsida; order Trochodendrales; family Trochodendraceae; genus Tetracentron; species Tetracentron sinense. The sequence continues at coordinate 23,810,202 of CM026571.1, forward strand.
TGGAATCGCCTTCTCCTCTTTCTCCTATTCTCTCAAACTCTCTAAGTGTCGAATGAAGCCCTAAAGGCTCGGGTTAAACTCTTAAGGTAAGAGTGAACTGACCAAAAGACCGTAATACCCTTACTGGGATTTTTGCAATGACGCGAGGACCGTGAATAGTGCCAACTCGTGGTGGCGTGAATAGTGCCAACTCGTGGTGCCGTGAATAGTGCCAACTCGTGGTGCCGTGAATAGTGCCAACTCGTGGTGGCGTGAATAGTGCCAACTCGTGGTGGCATGAATAGTGCCACTCGTGGTGCCGTGAATAGTGCCAACTCGTGGTGCTGTGAATAGTGCCAACTCGTGGTGGCGTGAATAGTGCCAACTCGTGGTGGCATGAATAGTGCAACTCGTGGTGCCGTGAATAGTGCCAACTCGTGGTGGCGTGAATAGTGCAACTCGTGGTGCCATGAATAGTGCCACTCGTGGTCCGTGAATAGTGCCACTCGTGGTGCTTGTGAATAGTGCAAACTCGTGGTGCTTGTGAATAGTGCCACTCGTGGTCTGTGAATAGTGCCACTCGTGGTGCTTGTGAATAGTGCAAACTCGTGGTGCTTGTGAATAGTGCCAACTCGTGGTGGCGTGAATAGTGCAACTCGTGGTGCCATGAATAGTGCCAACTCGTGGTGGCGTGAATAGTGCCAACTCGTGGTGGCGTGAATAGTGCAACTCGTGGTGCCATGAATAGTGCCACTCGTGGTGCTTGTGAATAGTGCAAACTCGTGGTGCTTGTGAATAGTGCCACTCGTGGTCCGTGAATAGTGCCACTCGTGGTGCTTGTGAATAGTGCCACTCGTGGTGCTTGTACAACGTACCCGTGGTGAGCTGCACAACGTGCCCGTGGTGAGTTGTACAACGTGCCCGTGGTGAGTTGTACAAGGGATGCAAACAGTATACGTTATCAGAGTACGTTGTCTGTGCCACGATTTCCTACAGGTACAGACTGTTTTGGCCATATCTTTTGACTCGTTCGTCCGATTTTGACGATTCAACTTGCGTTGTGTTCGTACTTCGAAGATGAACAATTCTGACATTTCGAAATTTCTAAATTCTTCCTCATTTATTAATCATACCTCTTAAAAAGGCAAGATGACAACGAAAGTGTCATGTATTAAGCATGAAAAAGTCTGGGGCTCTACAAGCAGGACCGGATAATGTGAGAATACCTTCCCATTGACGATCGGTAATGAGCTTAGGAAGGTGATAATCACCAAAATCGGAAATTCTAATACCCCTTTCAACCATAACAGCCTTCTTGCTAAAATACTCACTATAAAGCCGAGCAGCAGTAGGACTAATGAAGGGACCCAATAGAACATTCGAGGACGAACAAGTTTTTCCTTTTTGTTTCCGGGTTTTATTTGCCAAAGAATTTTGGCGATTTTCAGAAGTAGAATCAACCATTCTACGGATTGGTCTATCACCTATTGAAATCCCATGACCTAATGGAGTGAAAGAGCAGGGCTCATTGAGATCCTCTTCCTCGAGAGGGTCCTCTTGGTTGTTGAGGATCAATCTCCGGCGTTTAGAGACACCGGACATGAGGAATGCAAGAATAACTAAGGAGTATGAGAAACCATCACGAATTTTTGATGCCCTAGATGTGAAAAGTAAACCAAAATCAAGAAAATGAACAAAGTTTACCTTTTTAGATGCTTGGAAACCCTTGGAGTAGAAAGAAATGACCTTAAGAGGGGTTTGGAGGAGAAGGAACCGAGAGATCGCTCTAGAGTTCGGAGAACAAAAGAATAGTAAAATGAGAAATGAGGGTTTTATAACCCTGTTCACGAAAGACCGATCGATCGGTCATTAACACCGAGTGATCGGTGGTTTGGAAATTTTTTTGAAAAGTTTTACTTAAAACCATTTTTCTCCCCCTCAACCAAAGCAAGATTTAAACTCATTTTCACTTCAAAATCACCTAATAACTATGCACTTATGCAAACATTTATTTCATCAAAATCACAAAGAATATTCAATCAAGAATTTATATTATAGAATAGTTATGAACAAGGATTATGTAAATAACTTTTAGTTTCTATAAGTGATTAATTATGATTTTTGCATCAAATTCACATTTAGAGTCAAGAATCTCTCAGAAGTAATGTGTGTGTAATATTAAAAATTCATAACATGACTCTGAGGATTGGTTTCATCCACAAAACAAGATTTTGACATTATAGCATAAAAGGTACTCTAGAATGTTCAAAAACTAGAATTAAAACCAAGAAACATCCATAGAATTATGATGAGCAATGTTTACCCCAAATTTGATCAATAAAGTCATTTCATTTTATAATCAAAATTTACACATTATCTGTTCTTTGGACACTGGTGACTTTCACACAAGTGAGAAGGTAGCCCTCTCTAATGACAGTGGGGGCTTTCACACTAGCAACCCATATAGATACCTACTGTTTGTCTAGGTAGCCATTACTCACTGTTTGCATTCACTAGAAGCTATCACACAAACTCACAGGTAGTCCTTTCCATGTCAATAATTTTTTAAAACTAGGGGGCTCACCTTACGAAATTTTAATCACTTTGGTTATACTAGATTTGTTTAAACTAGGGAACCATATGATATAATATTAGAATCTATAAATAGGAACTAATATCATCTCAAAAATCAGTTAGAGTGCATGTGCAACACATAACATCTTTGTTTACTCAACTCTAACAGAGATTGGTGATCATGACCATTTTAAATCACTAGATAGAACTAATAGTTGAACTATCCTTATTTACTCAATCCTATGAAAAATTTAGCCTTGGAATTAATATTCAATTATGATTTCAAGGAAATAAATTTATGCATAACAATAGGAAAGAAGGTCATACAAAAACACTATTTTTTGCAACATTTTTCAATTTTTTGAATGTTTTTAGATTTTTATTAATTAAAGAAAACAAAAAAATAGCTCTATGACTTAAATGAAACAAGAAGAACACATAGGCTATGAAGAAAGCATACCATCACTCAACTCCGCACAAACCAATGGATTTCCTAAGGAACTCAAATCTAAGGGAATCTAAGGGTTTTGTGAGAATGTCTGCAAATTGTTTCTCTGTTTGGACATACTCAATACACACAACATTTTGCTCAACTAAATCACGAATGAAGTGATGCCTAATGTCAATGTGTTTTGTGTGAGAATGTTGAACGGGATTTTTGGAAATATTGATAGCACTTGAATTATCACAATACACAGTCATAGTGCCCTGTTCATTCCCGTAATCATGCAACATCTGCTTCATCCACAGAAGTTGAGTGCAACAACTACCAGCTGCTATGTACTCAGCTTCGGCAGTGGACAATGAAATTGAATTTTGCTTTTTGCTAAGCCAAGCAACTAAGCAGTTTCCAATATAGAAACACCTTCCGGAGGTGCTCTTCCTATCATCAGCATTTCTGGCCCAGTCGGCATCGGAATATCCAACTATTGTGGCATTGGTATCAAAAGGATACCAGAGGCCAAATGATGGAGTTCCACTTACATATCGAATAATACGCTTGACTGTAAGTAAGTGAGACTCTTTTGGGCTCGCTTGATAGCGGGCACATGCTCCAACACTAAATGCAATGTCTGGTCTAGTGGCAGTTAGGTAGAGCAAACTACCAATCATGCTTCTGTAAGAAGTTTGATCAACATCCTTGCCTGAAGTATCTTTACTAAGTTTTGTTGTAGAACTCATAGGAGTCCTAGCATGCTTAGCAGAACTCATACCAAATTTCTTTACCAGATTTTTAGCATATTTGATTTGAGATACTGAAATCCCAGAATCTAATTGCTTGATCTGAAGGCCAAGGAAGAAACTCAGCTCACCAACTATGCTCATTTCCAATTCCATTTTCATTTGTTCAGCAAATGATAGAGCATGTAAGTCTAATGTGGAACTAAACACAATGTCATCAACATATATTTGGGTGATGAAAATATCACCTTTCACATTCTTTATGAAAAGGGTTCTGTCTACTCCCCCTCTCGAAAATCCCTTTTCCAAGAGATAAGTAGTCAACGTCTCATACCAAGCTCTTGGAGCTTGCTTTAAACCATAGAGGGCCCTTTTTAATCGATAGACTTGATCAAGGTGATGTGGATCTTCAAACCCTTTTGGTTGTTCCACATAGACTTCTTCCTGTAGAATGCCATTCAGGAAGACACTCTTAACATCCATTTGAAAAAGCTTGAATTTCATATGGCAAGCCACAGCTAGAAGAATTCTGATTGATTCTAGCCTGGCAACAGGAGCAAAGGTCTCATCGAAGTCAATGCCTTCAATTTGGGTGTATCCTTGTGCAACTAACCTAGCCTTATTTCTTATGATAATACATTTTTCATCAGATTTGTTCTTGAAAATCCATTTGGTACCTATCACATTTGTATTGTTAGGCCTAGGTACTAAATACCAAACATCATTTCTAGTAAACTGAAGTAACTCTTCTTGCATTGCATTGATCCAATTATCATCTGCAAGGGCTTCAGCTACATTCTTGGGTTCAAAAGATGAAGTATAGCAAATGTAGCTAACTTCATTTTTAATTTGTTTCCTTGTTCTCACTCCACTTTCAAGATCACCAATAATATCTGTGGAGGTGTGAGGACTCATGACCCTTGGATGTGTAGGTTTTAATGGAGATGATTGCTTAGTAATAAGTGGAGTTGAAGAAGTTTCAACATTTTCATTTCCAGCACTATCATCATCCTCAAGTTGCACATTTTCAACACCAGTATCATCCACAACTACATTGATGGACTCCATAATTGTAGAGGTTCTCAAGTTATACACTCGATAAGCTCTACTGTTTGTGGAATACCCAAGAAATATCCCTTCATCACTCCGAGATTCAAATTTACCCAGTTGCTCTCTATCCTTAAGGATATAGCATTTACTTCCGAATTCTCGAAAGTCGTTGTACTTAGAGTTTTCAAACTCCTTTCCATGATCACTTCGAATTCGAGTGATTGGGCATCTTTTCTCATTTTGAATTTTTAAGCAAATACTTTTGAAATTTTCAAAAGCATCGGATTTCTCTCTTATAAATGCCACCCATGACATTCTGGAGAAATCATCAACCATGACTAGGATGTATCACTTTCCACCTAGACTTTCAGTTCTTGTAGGACCCATAAGATCCATATGAATTAATTCCAGTGGATATGAAGTAGCAATACTTAAAGTCTTCTTATGTGGGGTTCTAATTTGTTTACCAATCTAACATGGCCCACACACAGCAGTAGAAGGCTTTCCTAGTTTGGGCACACCTCTCACAAGTTCTTGCTTTGAGATTTTGCATAGGTCTTTGAAGTTCATGTGACCTAGCCTTCGGTGCCACAAATCAACTTCCTCAATTTTAGCCCTATTACAGACATTTGAGAAATTAGAACTAGGGATTAAGCCGTAGCAATTGTTAGTGGTTCTCAACCCTTCTAGAACGCACTTACCTTTACCATTAATGACTAAGCATTTATTTTGGGTAAAGTGCACAGCATGGTTATCATCACATAGTTGACTTATGCTAATCAAATTAGCTTTCAGTCCTTCAACAAACAAGGCATTTTTCAATTTTGGTATGCCTGGTGAATCGATGATACCCTTCCCTTTAACTAATGACTTGCCTCCATCACCAAAAGTAACAGTCCCATCTGGACAGTCCTCAAATTGAGTAAATAGGGACTTGTTACTTGTCATATGCCGAGAACTCCCACTGTCGAAGTACCACATTTCTGTGTTTTGGGCTTTAAAGGCAGTATGAATGACAAGGCACTTAAGGTCATCCTTTCTCACATACACAGTTTTTAAACTTTGTTTAGACATTTGAATATTGTTCTGTGTAGTAGAGATCTTTTTCTTTTTAGACCTTCTCGACCTCTTTCTGTTCTGTTCAGTTCTAGCATAATCATTTGTCACATTCTTTCCTCTTGAGTAATCATAAGGAGTGAATGGACCATTTTCATTTCTAGACATTTGAGCAATCCTATTGACATCTTCGCTCAAAATTCTAGATTTTTCAGCCAGAACTTGAATCTGCATTTTAAGATTCCCTTGACTTTGATTTTGGTTCCATGAACCATTTCGGGGAGCTCTTCTAAACGCATTACAGTTTGGTCGAATGTGACCTCTTACACCACAAAAGTGACATGTGGGTATGAATCTAGAAAGAGGAGGAGGATTTCTTCTAAAAGGAATTTGATTCCTCAAAGCATTCACCCTAGGAGCTGCATTTCTAGGCTTTACAACATTTGTATAAGCCTTAGTACTTGATGTAGAAGGTACATTCACTTTGGGATCAGAATATATTGGTTCAAACATAGCACTAGCCATTGTACCAACAGCTAATGGACCAGCTGGTGTGTCAGCATGTCCTATCCTAGATCTATTAGAATTTGATCCATATTTTCTTAACTAATTCATCTAGGCAGCTAGTATTTCCAAACATTCTTACTTCTTTCTCAAGAGTATAGACCTTCTGAATCAAGTTAGTCTTGTCTTTAAGGGTTATATGATATTCTTTTTCAAGAAATTTCACCTTATCAATAAGAGAATCTTTTAAAGATTCCAGCTCCACTAATAGAGTCCTTGACTCTTCAACTTCTTTCAAGGAAGTGTCTCTTTCAACTTCTAATCTTCTGACTACATTAGTCAATGAGACATTTTCTTCCAAAAGACATTTAACTCTTTCAACAAAAGCTTCTTTCTCTTTTTCAAGCTGACTAACTAGAGCACTTTTCTCCTTTGCTTCTAGTTTACAAGTATCTCTTCCATTTTGAATGATTTTGAGTTTTTTGCTCAAAGATATTTTTGCTTTAGTCAGTTTCAAACTTTCAGAATACAACTTATCATAAGTTGTTTTCAAATCTTCATCACTTTCAGAGTCAGTATGACTCTTCTCAGTGTCTCCACTAGACTCAGTGTGACTACTTTCATCACTTCTATCCTTCTCATCAACCACCGAGGCAGTCTCAAGAATCCCAGAAAGGGATACAGTGAAAGCAGTATGATTATCAGTTTCTTCACTTGAAGAGGAACTGTCCGATTCTTCATTCTCGGAATCACTGTCATCCCAACAGGCATTCATCACCTTGCCCTTACTCTTCTTCTTGTTAGGACAGTTAGGTGAAATATGACCAAAGCCATGATATTCATAACATTGAACACCTTGGGATTTCTTGTCGCCACTCTTGAAATTTTTCTTGATTTCCCAGGGCTTAGACTTTGACTTCTCAAAAGATTTTCCTCCCTGTTTAGGATTGAACCTATTTTTCGTTCTAAAAAATTTTCGAAATTTTTTAACGAAGAGAACCATTTCTTCCTCATCCATCTCTTCATCACTGTTATCCTCATGAAAGATTCCTTAATTGATTTCAAGGCTAAAGATTTAGTCTTCTTGGATGGTCGAGATTGAGTTCATAAGTTTGGAGTGAACCAACTAATTCTTCAATTTTCAGAGAGTCAACATTTTTACTCTCTTCAATAGCAGTGACCTTGGGTTAAAATCTCTCAGGTAGAGATCTAAGGACTTTTCTAACTATCTTGGACTCAGTTAATTTTTCACCTAAGTTGAAACTAGCATTGAAAATGTCACTAAGTTTTGCATAAAATTCATCAAATGTGTCATCGTCTTCCATTTTCAAATATTCAAATTTGGTGGTTAACATTTGGAGTTTTGAGATTTTAACAGTGGTGGTACCCTCATGGGTAATCTCAAGAATGTCCCATGCCTCCTTTGCTATTTCACATGAAGAAATTCGTCTGAATTCCTCAGCTGTGACTGCAGTACAGATAGCATTGAGTCCTTTAGTATTCCAACCACTTGTCTCAAGCTCATCTCTGGTCCATTCATTAGAATATTTCACGACAGTCAAATCACCTAGAGTTTTCACAGGCGTAGTCCACCCATTTTGAATAGACATCCAAATTCTCTCGTCAATTGATTTGAGAAAGGCTCTCATACGGGCTTTCCAATATACGTAATTATTCCCATCGAACAGTGGGGGACGAGAGACTAAACCACCCTCTCTTAGAGTACTCATGATCACAGAGTAAGATATACAGGATCACACTAAAGGGTTTAGTCTTAAAGGTGAACTCGCTCTGATACCAATTGAAATTACCCTGATCAATGATCTCTATGACCTAGAGGGGGGGTGAATAGGTTTATCTTAGAACTTCTAACCAATTTTTAATTTTTCAAATAATTAGTTTAGAAGTCAATAAACAATTCACACCAACAATCCACACAAATCAAACACAGCAGATTTTTACGTGGAAAACCCTTGCGGGAAAAAACCACGGGACCGCATCCAGCAACAAATTTCACTATAAGAAGAATTCAAGTACAAGACAAGACCTTACCCAAACCGGGCTCGACATTCCTAGATACAGAATCTTACTCTTGATTTCCATGAACCAGCAGGTTCGATCTCTGCCGTAGCAGTTTCGGTTCCTGACCGACCAAATCTTCTCAAGCTACTTCAATACCACGATCACACACGATCGATCTCCTTCCACGAAGGCTCCGGATCATACACCGGACACACACACAAAGTGTAGGGTTGTGAATCAATTTAGAAAGCTTCAAACCCTATAGGGATCTCATACAGATCTGAGATCACACAATGCAAGATCAAAAGTATAGATCTATACTTGCATTCTCTAGGATGATTGAAAAAGGAGGGATCACTAAAGATCTATGAGGAACAATGAAAAAGCCCTAGAAGGGTTTCTCAGATCTCTACTATTTCAAAAATAAACAAAGATACGAATTAGGTCTCCAAAAAGTTGTTTATATAGGGTTTAGAAAAGAGTCCAGAAAAATAAAAATTATGTTTACGAGGACCGATCAATCGGTGCTTATAACCGATCGCTCGGTCCAAAACCGATCGATCGCTATTGCCTCTCTGGAAAAATACCCCATACAAATTTTTTGACCAGTCGATAGCCACCGATCGCTCGGTAGGCCACCGATCGATCGGTCTCAACACTGAGCGATCGGTTGAGACAAAATTTTAGCCAAAACAATTTTCTTTTATTTTTGATTGATTCAAATAAGACCAAAAGACTTTGTTAGGCTTAAAACTATCCTCCTAGGTATGTTTAGAGTTATCTAAGTCAAATCCAACCTAGGTAGGGGTCTCTAAGTCCATTACCTGTCTAGATCCGGAGTACAAGCTTTTTCTTCAATATCTTCAGTCTTCTCGAAACTTTAACTCTTCCGACAAGTTGAACAAGACACAACACACATGTCCTATCTAATGATCACGGAATTTGCCAACACCTATTTCTAGATTTACAGTCTTGAAGGACAGGGGACTCGAATAAGTTCTAGCATGGCTGGGAGCGGGACCGGAAGTATCATCATCAACGTCCTCCTTATGCTTTGGCATCGCAGCATGGGACATACTACTAACCAAGGTGCGAGCACAGATGGGGCCTAAGGAAGGCTTGGTAGCCTCAGAGGAATGAGCCCTAATACCCTCAGCAAACATGAGATTGGTGATGAGGACACCAAAAGGAAGAGCAGCTCGCTTTTGATGCACAGCGATAGCCTGAAGGATTAGGTCAATGATGTGGGCACCGGTATCAATAGTGTCTCCAGTCATGATACTATACAGGACCCGAGCCCTATCAACACTCAGATTAGTGGAATGCACCTTGGGATGAATGTTGGAAAACATAATAAGATGAAGCAGGCGACCCAAGTAGGAAAGATTGGAGTGAGGTAAATGAGGATGAGCCCATTTTTGTGAAGGATCATCACAAAGAGTGCTGGTCACTGTGTCCAAATCATGCTTATCCTCATCAGTAGGATAGAGGTAAGGGTAATAGGCTCCCGGATCCGAGGGGCACTAATGAAAAAGGCAATGACATCCAGAGTAATGAGAAATTTCTTACCCCTAACCTGAGTTTTGAAGGCAAAAGTGCGAGGATTGATAGAGTAGATGTTTGCATAAAACTCCCGAACAAGGTCAAGGCTGGTATACCCGGTCAAATATAGAAGACCAGACCATTGGCGAGATGCAATGATCTCCTCAAAACCAGGATGGGTGAAATCCGAAATGACAGTGGCTTGTTCAATTGTAACAGCCCGATTTTTAAGCCAAGCATTGTAAAGTTTTTCATTCCCTGTGGTGCGAAACCGTAAAATTTTTAGGCTCAGGAGTGGGGACTTGAGATTTTCCCTTGGATTTGGCCGAGGGTTTTGAACTGGAAGCACCCAAGGCTTTCTTATGGGAAGTTGAGGGTGGAGGAGCCCTAGAATGGACTGCATGGCCCACATGGATCCCATGGCCAGCATCATAAGATGCATCGGCAGACTCAGGAACATCATCTTCATCCCGAGAGATGACGAGGCGGCGCTTAGGGCTTCTCGCCATGAAAATAGATGCAATGAGAAGAAAATATGGAACAGCCATGGAACCAAAATCAAGAGCCTAAATGAAAAGAAGGGTTTACCGTGAAGAGAGAACCCCCTGGAACTGAACCATGAAATGAGAGAGGAGCACATGGCACTGAGGAAGAGGCACTATGGCTGGGCAAGAGAACTTCTAGTGGAGTGAACAGCTCACTCGATGCAGGGAGGAGCCGAGTATGGAGAGACCATCGTGGAGCTTGAAAGATTTAAGATTCAGGCTGCACTGAGGCGATGATGCACTCGTGAACCAGGGGAGAGGGTCTGTAACTTGCAAAAACAAACCAGCAGATCCTTGAAAGCCTGAAGTCACGATGAAAACCGGAGAGCACGCATGTGAAGACTGAAGATACGGTAACTCCAGCAAGATTAGTGTAGAGGAAAACTCCAAGAGGGAAGGAATCTCCAAAAATCAGCAAGGGGGGTTTCGAAAACCCCATTTTAGGTGTTCGGTCGACCGAACAATCACTCAAGGTCGACCCATTTGGATTGAAGTTCTGAATTCGTGTAAGAGATGAAGGAGACCAATTTGGATGCATGTGAGGGGGCAGCTTTTTGGAGAAAAACTCTGAAAAATCTGAAAGAGAATATCAAATCCTTCCAAAACAGAAATTAGAACAAGTTAGAGACCCAAGGAGTGCAACACTTGAAGGACAAGGCAAGATCTTTTCATGAAAACCTCCAAAATCAACCAACAACATGCAATATGCTAGAAAAGATTTTCAAAAATTTGTTATTTTGCAAATCAAATTTCTTTATGATAATTTCAATAAGAAAATCCATGGTGTGCAAATTTTGCAGGTAACCAATAATACCATGTCCAAGAATATGTAAAATAAAATGATGAGTAGATGAGGATATTTCCATCGACACTATGCACAAGGGATGGCAAGACACAGGCACATAATGTACTGTACAGTTAGTAATAGGCTATACCATCAATGTGCAGTGGAGGTGAAATTCTGACTATACACCATTAGAGGTAAGCACCCTTAGATAGGTAAAGACATTAGTGCAGATTAGGAACACCAAGCTTCAAAAATAACTGAGAGATGCATATAGGGTAATCAAAAAAATGAAGAATTTTATGTGCTATTGTTACCCTTTTTATAATTTGCTCTCACATTGTTGATGGAATTTTTTGTTTGGTGAAGCTATTCGTGATCAATCTTTTTCTTTTGAATGGTGAGATGCAAAAGGTGGCTTTCACACTGACTGGGTAGGTAGCCCTAGCTATTGGCAGCAGGGGCTTTCACTCTAGGGACCCAGATAGATACCTACCGTCCTCCTAGGTAGCCATTTCATATTGTTTGCATCCAATAGTGGCTTTCACACTATCCCAGAGGTAGCCCTTTCCCTTGCATAAAATTTGTAAACTAGGGCACCTTTTTGGGGGATGGACCTTCATGATCAAATCAGATTTTGTCAACTGGAAGACCCATCATGACTAATATCATTGCCTGTTCATAGCGATATGTACCATTTTTAGGCAATAGACAGAGTGTTAGTGCAGATGATAGTGCAACAGTATTTGCCATATTTCCCTAAGTGCACTTCCCTAAAGCATTTTAGTAGGTATGATATCCTCATGAACTCAAGAGAATCAAATATGTATCTTGAACAAGCATTATGAGCACAAAAAAAATTCAGCAAAGCACACCAAAAAAGGTCACATCCAATGCCAGCAAAAATCCTTTTGGTAAGGCCTAACTAAAGGAAAACAAAAATCTTTTTGGAATTTTTTCTGAATTTTTTTTTTTGAAATAAGCGAAATAAACCAAAACAGATAATATACACCGGAGGAATAGAACTAGGAAGAGATATGGATCTGAGATTACCTAGACTATCAAGAAGCACTCAATCACTCAATACCGCACACACCGATGGATTTCCTAAGAAACTCAAACCTAAGGGAGTCTAGAGGTTTGGTTAGGAGATCTGCAAGTTGAGCATCAGTTTGCACATATTCCAATGTAATGACACTTTGCTCAGCAAGCTCTCGAATGAAGTGGTGTCTAATGTCTATGTGTTTGGTGCGAGAGTGTTGCACGGGATTTTTGAAGATGTTGATGGCACTTGTATTATCACAATACACAGTCATGGTCCCCTGCTCTATCTCGTAGTCCTGCAACATCTGTTTCATCCACAGAAGTTGAGTGCAACAACTGCCGGCTGCAATGTACTCAACCTCGGCAGGAGACAAAGAGATGAAATTCTGTTTTTTGCTAAGCCAAGCAACCAAACAGTTTCCAACATAGAAGCATCCTCCGGAGGTACTTTTCCTATCATTAGCATTTCAGGCCCAGTCGGCATCGGAATATCCAACAACCACGGCATTAGTATCAAAGGGAAACCATAGGCCAAAAGAGAGAGTTCCACTTACATATCGAATAATTCGTTTAACAGCAAGTAAGTGTGACTCTTTGGGGCTTGCTTGATAGCGAGCACAAGCTCCGACACTAAAGGCAATGTCAGGACAACTGGCAGTGAGGTAAAGCAAACTACCAATCATACTTCGGTATGTGGTTTGGTCGACACTTTTGCCTAAAGTATCTTTGCTAAGTTTGGTGGTTGTGCTCATAGGAGTGTGAGCATGTTTTGCTGAGCTCATGCCAAATTTCTTTACAAGGTCTTTGGCATATTTGGTTTGGGATGCAGAAATCCCATTGCTCATTTGTTTTACCTGCAGACCAAGAAAGAAATTCAGCTCACCAACCATGCTCATCTCAAATTCATTCTTCATCTGTTCAGCAAAGGAGTGAGCATATGAGTCAGATGTGGAACCAAAGACAATATCATCAACATATATCTGAGCAATAACCATATCATCCTTGATGTTTTTAATGAATAGGGTCCTGTCTACTCCCCCTCTCGAAAATCCCTTTTCCAAGAGGTATGTAGTTAGTCTCTCATACCAAGCTCTGGGAACTTGTTTCAAACCATAGAGAGCCCTTTTTAATCGGTAAACCTGATCAGGATGATTAAGGTCCTCAAACCCTTTTGGTTGTTCCACATAAACTTCCTCCTGTAGAATGCCATTCAAAAAGGCACTCTTGACATCCATCTGAAAAAGTTTGAATTTGAGATGGCATGCAATAGCAAGCAAGATCCTGATGGACTCTAGTCGAGCAATTGGAGCAAATGTTTCATCGAAATCAATGCCCTCAATCTGAGTATTTTCCTGTGCAACTAACCTAGCCTTGTTTCTTACAATGGTACCATGTTCATCAGATTTGTTCTTGAAAATCCATTTAGTACCAATAACATTTGTATTTCTATGTGTTTGGTTTAATGCCTCTAAGGGTATTTGGTGTTTAAATATGTTATTTCTCTCATATGTTCGCATGTCTCGCATGAACCGGGATTTTCTCCATGGATTTCTCAAAGTTCTAGAAAAGGTTTTTAGTAAAGGACTCACATGATGATTTTTAAGAAACCCCATGATATTGTCTAAGATCGGTTCACAAGCTCCAAGGATCATATTAAACTCACAAGAACTCTATGATAATGTCTAAGATCGGTTCACAAGCTCCAAGGATCATAAATGCAAATGTTCTAAGATCTCTACGGTTTTGCTCTACGGTATTGATCTACGTCTCTATGGATCATAAATGACTCTAAGGAACTCTATGGATTTAACTCAAAGAACTCACAAGGCTATGATTATCACTAGACTCACATGGTTTTGGTTTTCGGATTTCATCATACGTACTATTTCACGATTTCTATGTTTCGATATGTTTAAGGATTTCAGTCTCCATGATTTGCATGCTCCATGATATTATTGCTTATTATTAGTAGTATGTATACGCTGAGTATTCCATGCTTAGCCGATATTTGTTATCATCGGCAGGTGCTCGGGTTCCTTTCGACTTGTGTGGTTCGGAGCCTTGGGTAGAGGAAGAGTACTACGACCCGGAGCCTTCAATGGACCACTACCAAGATGATGGCTCACTAGATAGGCGTCACGACTTTGATTTCTGTTGACTACGATAGTTAGAAGGATATGATATTTTGTTAAGTGAGAGTGGGACTTGTCCACTCCACATTTTGGATATATATACATATGTATTCTGTCGGTTCAAACTTGAACTAATCGATAGGAGTAATTATTGTAAGTTGCTTTCGCTATGTTTCATAAATCGTTTCTGCTATGTATATCTTGTGTACTCTGACTTGTTATTATGTGTGCCTTATGTATCATATGGGATGTATGATACGGCGGTCACGAGCTAAAGTATCCCTAACTCCTAGGGGTATTTTGGGCTGCAACAACTGGTATAGAGATGAGAGGGGATGCCTTTATATAAGCATCCTTGCACCTCTTCAAAAAAAGAAAAACATCAGAATTATAATGGTTTTCACGAGATTCAACTAATGAAAATATAATGTTTTTAAGGGGTGTGACAAAATTCCTTTTGAAAAAAATCCAAATTTTATGAAAATTTGAATCATAACAAATTATAAAATTCAACAAGATCAATGTTAACTCTTAGGGCTAATACTTTCCCTTATGTTGAGAAAAAAATGTAGGATTTTCTTTCCTGCAATCTTAGTTAGATCAATGCTATCTCTTAGGATTAATATTGACACAACTAGGGTTTTAGAAAGTCTTTACTCAAAAAGAGTCACTTGTCCTATGAGTGGCCCAGATACTAAATTCTCTACCCAGTTCGTGTAGAGAATTTATACTCCTTTTTTGTCACCCACGTTTTGTTAGAAGTTATTATCTCTTTTACTTGTTCCAATGGTAGGAATTGTGTCCCAATGAGAGATGATTGAAATTCAAATCTCTTAATGGTGAGGCAGTTGAAAAGCCTAAATTTTACTAATATGCTAATAAATGTCTAGTGTCAGGAGTTGTAAAGTTCATATTTTATGATTGGCTTATTTCGGTGTCAAAACAAGGTGAGTCTAGTGTGTCTTGAGTCCTTGCCTTCAAGCATCCAAGACAAGTAAAGATGAAGACTAAAGAAGATCAACTGAAGACATTCTGATCATCCCCTTCGTTTCACTCATATGATAGTAAGTGACCTAGATACCTTATTACCATAGGATGAATTGACTTAGATAATATCTCATATACCTTAGGTGACTAGATACAAGCTTTCAGAGGCGTAAAAGGTGTCAAAAAACTAGGTTCGGAGTAAGGGGTATAACTCATTGACCGTAACTCCAATTTTGGTCCATAATATATCAAATCGAAGATCTTGAAAAGATCAACAACTTTCATGAAATAAGTTTTTCCAAAATCTGGGATTTAGGACCATTGTTTGAACGATCAAGGAACCGTTTGAACGGTTCCTAAACGGTCACCCGAAACCTCAACGGTTTGAACGATCTGTGCGAAAATAGTGTTTTACTCATTTCAGAATTCTATTTTTGACCCTATTTAAGTTGGGTTTGATCCCCATTCGAACCTAAGAAGTTTAGAGAGTTTAGAGAGATCTTTATTGAGATATTTAGGGTTTCCCAAACCCATTCTCATCTCCTCTTCCACCCTAGAGTTTGCAAGTCATAGATTGCTTAATTCTTGTTTACATGGGTATTCTTATTGTTTGGAATCCAACTAGGGTTTGTTATTAATCAACCATCAACCCGTTCTTTTAAAGAACAATTGGCTGGTGTGATCTAGAGCCTTTATGAAGGAGATCAATCTGAGAAGGATTGTGGATATTTTGTCTGTGGAATCCGAAGTGGTCATTGATAGAGATCGATCTTTGGAGATCGTGGTTGTTGTGAGACACAAGAGAAGAACAGGCTACTATGATAGATTACGAGTCTTGCGAGATCATGATTACTTATTAAGGCGTGTAGGACTAACCGTTGATCGATGAGTCGAGTCCAATTTTGGGTGAGTTTCAAGTCTATAAGAATCTTTACTTTGCCTTAGTGATCTGTTTGTTGGACTAGGTCCAGTGGTTTTTCCCAGAAGGGTTTCCACGTAAAAACTTCTTGTGTTGTGGTTTGCTTGTCTTCTTTATTTCCGTACTTTATTGTTCCTCCTCCCTTAGTTAATAATTTAATTGTTAAAACTTAAAAATGGTACATAGACTATTATGGAGACCTAGCCATCCCCCTTTGGATTTGTGAGTTCTCAACTCAAACATTGTTTTGGGGTTCATTGGATTTTTCAAGAGTCAACTGATATAGCTAAATGATGTCGTGTACCAAAAAAGAAGAAAAAAAAAGATGTCATTTTCAGACCATTCAAAAGAATGATAGGTCGAGGTTAGGGATGGCAATTGATTGGGTTGGGTCAATTTGAAGGTGGATCCAAATAAAAAATTTATGTAGAAACTGGATCCCCTAGATTTGAACACCATAGAAAGCATCAAAATTATCTAAGAGTTTTAGTCATATCACCTCAGTGAATGCTTTTCACCGGTAAAACTTAATCCACTCGAACTGTCAGAACTCTTGGTAGAGATTTCTCCGAAAAAATACTAGAAGCTCGATCCTTGTTCTTCGCTATCCCCACGAAGCTTTAGGAGGAAGAAGATGAAGTAATGGTGTAGACCTTTATCACCAAAAGTACTAAGGTTCAAAAACCATAGATTTGCAAAACCCAACTAGGACCACCAATATAACTCAAGAAAATCCCTAGGGGTCTCCCCTAGGGCTCATGGTTTGGAGAGAGAGAGGAGAGGAGAGAAAAAATTCTGGAGAAAAGTGCTTAATGGTCTACGGTGTTGGGGTATATATAGACTAGGATCCTTTCCTAATCCTAATCCTAATCCTACTCCAACTTGATCTTATCTAGTAGGATTTATTAATTAACAATAACTCTTATTATTAATTAAATAAACTCCTACTTAATCTATAACTACTTTAGTTATAGTAATCCTACTAATTAAAGAGTCCCTATTATAAGAGGATTCCTTAATTAAAGAGATAAGTCAACATCCTAACTCAAAGAAGGAAACCTAGTCAAACTAGGAGACCAACACCAAGGGGGCGCGTGAGCTTCTATGGGGCGTGGGCTTTGGGGAGTTAAAACTCCCTTTTGTAATCTAATTACAATTCCATCTTAATCCTAATGAGCATGGATTTCTTGTTTGAAATTCATCATGACTCGAACAACTTTCTGACTATCCAACTGTCACTGTATTGTATTCCCTAAGTTAGAAAATACGTTGGTGGAATCAAAACAGTCAGATCACTGCTCAGTCATAGATGAACTCATCAGATCTAAGGATCATCGAAACTGTTCAATGTGAATGAGAGACCAACTATCTAATAGTATGTTTATGCAAGAGGTCTCTCATTGAATGCAATTAGTCAGTGTACATTTAAGCACCCATATGCTGATGTGTAGTCTCCATTACAATAGTTCGAGATAGAACTACATCTCAACTATTGAGAACATCTTAGCATTTTGGCAGTCATATAAGTGAAGTGCCCAGCTTCACCCATAGCTGTGACTATATAAGGTATAAAGAATTGAAAAGTTATATCTGCCTGTGATAATCTAATCACATAACTTTCCTACAATATATCCTAAGAACCTTTATCGATATCTCATATCGTATAGATCATTTCATGATCATGGTCAATTACCCATAATGAATACACAATTAATTAAGAAGAAACATTTATTAATCAAATTAATAAGGTTCTAACAATCTAAATGACTTTTTTGGGCAACATGTCTAACAATCTCCCACTTTCCCTAAAAGTCACTGTGCCATAGATTTCAATCTCATACTATCTAAGTGTGTTACAAATACTTTATCTGATAAAGCCTTGGTCATCGGGTCTGCAACATTAAGTTGAGACCTAATCTTTGTAACAACTACATCTTGCTTATTAATGATCTCACGAATGAGATGATACTTCCGCTCCACATGTTTTATCTTCTTGTGGTTCTTAGGTTATTTGCTGTGGGCTACTGCACCAATACTATTACAGAAGAGAGTGATAGGTTTGAGTGTTGAAGGAACATTTCCTAGCTCTTGCAAAAACCTTCTGAACTGACTGCTTCTTTTCCTGCTTCTAAAGCTGCAATATATTCTACTTCTATGGTAGAGTCAGCAATACTCTTCTGCTTTATGTTGCGCCAACTATCAACAGCACCACCCAGTGTGAACACATACCCAGATGTGGAAGCTCTATTGTCCGGATCAGATTGGAAATCAGAATTAGTATAACCCAGTCCAACTAAATCTTCTGATTGAAAGGTAAGCACATAATCCCTAGTCCTTTTTAGGTACTTCATAATGTGCTTCATTGCAGTCCAATGATTAACACCTGGATTGCTTTGGAACCTACTAACAACTCCTACTGCATGATAGATATCTGATCTAGTACATAATATGGCATACATGAGGCTCCCAACTGCCGAAGCATAAAGGTACCTCTTCATCTGCTCGATCTCATCAGCTGATGTAGGGGGCATCTTTTTAGACAAAGTGACACCAAGTTTAAAAGGAATGAGTATTGTCTTACAATCACTCATACTGTACCTAGACAATATCTTGTCTATGTAGGAAGTTTGGCTTAATCCCAACATTCGGCATTTCCTATCTCTTAGAATCTTTATTTCAAGAATATAGGATGCCTCTCCCAAGTCTTTCATTGAGAAATATTGAGAAAGCCATATCTTGATTGATGACAACATCCCTACATCATTCCCAATGAGTAGGATGTCATCTACATAAAGAATTAG
Source organism: Tetracentron sinense (assembly GCA_015143295.1). NCBI lineage: Eukaryota > Viridiplantae > Streptophyta > Magnoliopsida > Trochodendrales > Trochodendraceae > Tetracentron > Tetracentron sinense. Next base: position 23,829,323 of record CM026571.1, read on the forward strand.
GTATACTATCGCTCTCCCACTATCCTTGTATTTACAAGATTCTTCCAAATTTTTTTGGAATCCAAATTCTTTGATCGAAAGATCAAATCTTTGGTTCCAACTTCTTAAGCTTGTTTCAAACCATATATTGACTTGTTGAGCTTGCATACCATGTTGTCCTGGTTAAGAGCAATGAAGCCCTCTGGTGGCTTCATATAGATGTCTTCATCTAACATTCCATTAACGAAATCAATTTTGACATCCATTTGTCATATCTCATAGTCATGGTGTGTAACTATAGCTAGCAATATCCTGATGGATTTGAGCATAGCTACTGGAGAAAAGGTATCCTCATAATCAACTCATTGAATTTGAGTATAACCTTTTGCAACAAGTCTAGCTTTATAGGTCTCCACGTTACCATCGGCACCCTTCTTCCTTTTGTAAATCCATTTACATCCAATTGGCCTTATACCATCTGGTGGATCTACTAAAGTCTAGACACCGTTGTCATACATGAAATCTATTTCAGCATTCATGACTTTATTCCATTGAGATGCATCTACATCCAATGTAGCTTCCTGATAAGTATTAGGATCTGTATCCTCATCATCAGGGGTAACTAGATAAACTTCATTATTGTAATACTGAAGTCTATCCGGTGGTCTAGAAAGTCTTTTTGACCTTCTCAATGGAACAGAGTTAGGAGAAATTAAAGTGGAAGGATTGGGTTCAAGTTGGATACTGGCTGTGTCGTTTTTCATCTCATGAAATTCAACTTTCTTAAGGAGATCCATTTCTTCCTCCAAGAAAGTGGCATGAAGCCTAACAACTATTATTTGGTCTGCCTTGGAGTAGAAATTGAAACCCTTAGTTTCTTTTAGATATCCTACAAAATTCCATTTCTCTGTACTAGATTCCAACTTAGTGGGTTCGAGTTTGCGAACATGCGCAAAACAACCCCATACCCTTAGATGTTGTAAACTAGGTTTTCGCCCAGTCCGCAATTCATAGGGTGTAAATGGAATAGACTTAGATGGAACCCGGTTCAAAATATAAATGGCAGTTTGTATAGCATATCCCCAAAGATATGAAGGAACATCGGCATAACTCATCATAGCGCGAACCATATCTAATAAGGTCTGGTTTTTTCTTTCAGAAACTCCATTTTGTTGAGGAGAGGCAGGACTTGTCTATTTCGAGATAATCCCATTATCCCTTAAGTAATCCATAAACTCATTGGTGAGGTATTCACCACCTCGATCTGATCAAAGTGTCTTTATGGATTTGTCAGTTTGATTCTCAACTTTTAATTTGAATTCTTTGAACTTTTCAAATGTGTCAAGTTTGTGTTGCTTCAAATAGACATATCCATATCTGGAATAGTCATTGGTAAATGTGACAAAATACCGGTATTGACCTCGTGCAACAATGTTAAATGGACCCATACATCACTATGTATTAGTCTTAGCTTTTTTTCGGCTCTTTCTACCTTTTTAGGGTAAGGCTTCTTGGTCATCTTCCCTTCGAAACAAGACTCGCAAGTATGGAGTGGTTCTACCTTGAGGAAATCAAGGGGAACATTTTTTACTAACCTCTCGATCCTATCAAGATTAATGTGACCAAGTCTCTTATGCCAAAGATAAGTAGACTCAGTGCAATGTCTCTTCATTCCAGACATTCTAGATGATGAGACATTGTCACTTTGCAGGCATTTATTATTTACCAACGAAAATGTTAGATAAAGACCATAATGAGATTACTAATTATCAAGACCATTCCATCTTTCTTAATTTCAACAATTGAATTAAAAACGATAGAGAATCCACAATGTAAGAATCTAGATACCGAAATCAAATCACGATGTGCAAAAGACACATAAAAGCAGTCTTCTAAAATTAATGTCTTTCCATTAGGTAAATAAAGAGTAAACAAGCTAATTGACTTCACTGCAACATTTGCACCAGAGCCAACTTTAAGCTTCTGCTCCTGTTTGGTTGGCTTTCTAGTTTCCTTGAACCCCGATAAGCAATTGCAAACGTGTACAATGGATCCAGAATCCACGCACCATGAGTTAGGAAGTCCGTCCAGAAAGTTAGACTCAACAGTAATAAGCACTTCAAAGTATCTCATACCTTGAGTACTTCCGCCACCCTTCTTAAGAGTTACGAGGTAAGTCTTGCAGTTCCTCTTCCAATGGCCTATTTTACCACAGTGGAAACACTTTCCATTGCACTTGTTTTCCTTGCCAGCTTTTCTTGAAGAACCTTTGGCAACTCTTGCCTTACCCTTATTGTCTTTAAACTATCCTTTGCCTTTATTCCATTTTCTAAACTTTTTAAATTTCTTGGAGGTATCAGGTTTATCGATTATTAAAGTTTCACCTTTAGTTGACTTTTTGATCAAATCTTTTGCAGCCACAAGTCAGTTATAAGCTCACTTAGTGACATTTCACTCTTGTTCATGTTATAATTTAACACGAACGAATTGAAGAACAAAGGGAGTGACTGCAGAACAGTGTCAACTTGAGTGATGACATCCATCTCTCCACCAAGAATTTCTAGTTTATTCAATAAGCCTATCATCTTTATGATGTGCTCCTTGACTGGAGTTCCCTCAACCATCTTGGTGTTAACAAGGGATTTCAACTTTACTTGTCGAGCTAACCTATTTTGCTCACCAAACATCTCATGAAGGTTTTGCAAAATGTCAGAAGCCTTATCCATGTGTTCATACTGGCTTTGCAAAATGTTAGACATCAGTATGTAACACTTGGTCATCCGATTGGTCCTCTCCCATTGCTCTAACTCAGCCTTTTGGGCCGGTGAAGCATCTGGAGGAATTTTGGGCTTAGGTGTCTTAAGACATAGGTTAAGGTTATCCACGACAAATACAATTCTAATCTTTCTTTTCCAATCTACATAGTTAGTTCCTACTAACTTTTCATCACGAAGAATTTCAATCAATGGGTGTAAGCCTGTCATGATCTAATCAAATGACAAAATAGATAGTATTAGGGATCTATTGTATTCATTAATACCAATTAGATTATGGGTCTGTTTCTAATGGTATTGCCAATTTGGGAAGAATCAATTAGCATCGAAAACCTAGACACTGGCTTAATGTGATCCTGCCTTTGGGCATATCATCACATCGCCTTGAATAGGCAGATAGAAACTATCTTCTCCAATTTCACAGATCTCATCTTGTGAATCCTGAAGCATTCGATCTTCTGTCTGATCTATAAGGGATGTTATACTCACACTTTGGCGTTATTGTATAATATCTCTTATTCATGTGCCCACCTACCATGAACCTAATTAATACCTAATGAAAGCTCACGCTTTGACGTTATTGCTCCCACTATTTGCTTATTCAGTTTTCACCATATTGACTCATAGGTGAGAGGGATTGGGCCCGACTTTGGCTTGTCAGCTTACTAACACTCCGCACTATAGGATCACATAGTGTATGGTAGAAGATCATAATACTTAGGGACTTGTCCCCAATCTTATATACACATGATATATCAAGGGCAATTATTTCAACAAAATAATTAAACATATAAACAGATATTATTTCATGATAAAATAAAACATTAGTATACGAGATTAATCATTATGGGTCAATAAATTAAAATACATGGATGCAAGGAAATGTGATAAGAATAAAGGTAGCTCGCAAACTCCTTCACGATCCCTTCCTTTATCATCTTATCGAGATCACATCACAGCATCCTCCTTAACAGCATCACCACTAATGCATTAAACAGAATTTAAATGGCATTAGGGAAACCAGTATTTCATTTGCCCTTTTCAGGGAAACCGAAAGAATCAGCCCTTTACAAATTGCCAAAACCTACTACATATTAACCTCTAATATGAATGTATGAATGATAAACCATTTATCATAAAAAATGACCCATAACTATAATCTCATATAAAATAGATGCTGCATGGTGATGGAGTACTTTTTCTTATTTAAAAGGATTTAAAATTTGATAACAATTATCAAATTGCTCGATAAAATCTATTTCTTATATAGATCTAACCTCGGAAAAAATAAAACAATTATATTTTCCATAAAAAAATTTTCATAAAATGATTTTAAAATATAAGATAGAATTTTCTTAAAATCTCTACAAAATTTTATTTCTTTCCCGAATGCAAGATCCTTTCTCGAATGCAAGATCTTTCATATAGATTGGTTCTACTATTATCTGAGATTGGTTCTACTATTATCCAGGATTAAAATAAAAAATAAGAGAATCGAGAATCCTAAATATGATCATATCATAAATTAGGGTTTTATAATTTTTCGAATACAATCTATTTATGGGAAAAATCATTTATTAATTATTTTAAACAATTAATAAGTATATATTAAATGATCAAATCATTTATAAGAAATTTCAAAATAAACTCTTTATTTCAAATTTATTTATATCACATATAATACTAGTTTTTAAAATTTATTTAATTATCAAATCTCATTCAATAATATAATAAATATTTATTTATTCATCTCATGAACAAATAAAATAATAAAAACTATGAGCAATATTAAATAGATCTAAATTAATTCATCTCATGTGTAGAGTCCCAGACTTTTTCATGCTTAAAACATGACACTTTCGTTGTCATTTTCCATTTTTAAGAGGTATAATTAATAAATAAGGAAGAAATTGGAAATTTCAAAACGTGAAAAATGTTCCTTTTCGAAGTACGAACACAACGCAAGTTGAATCGTCAAAATCGGATGAACGAGTCAAAAGATATGGCCAAAACAGTCTGAACCTGTAGGCAAACGTAGCTCGGAAGGCACTAAGGACGTGCTCTGTCGTCGTACTCTGATAACGTAGCACAGACAACGTACTCTGATGACGTATACTGTGTGCATCCGTTGTACAGCTCACAACGGGCACGTTGTACAACTCACCACGGGCACGTTGTACAACTCACCACGGGCACGCTGTACATAAGACAACGGACAACGGGTTCGGCACCCTTCACAGCACCACGAGTTGGCACTATTCACAGCACCGCACCACGAGTTGGCACTGTTCACAACACCACGAGTTGGCACTGTTCACAGCACCACGAGTTGGCACTGTTCACAGCACCACGAGTTGGCACTGTTCACAGCACCACGAGTGGGCACTGTTCACAGCACCACGAGTTGGCACTGTTCACAGCACCACGAGTTGGCACTTTTCACAGCACAACGAGTTCGACACTCGTGTTTTTACAGAAATTTAGTAAGGGTGTTATGGTCTTTTGTCAGTTCACTCTTACCTTAAGAGTTTAACCCGAGCCTTTAGGGCTCATTCTCAACACTTAGAGAGTTTGAGAGAATAGGAGAAAGGGGGGAAGGCGATTCCAAACCTAGGGTTTCCAGTTTCGAGAGAAATCAAAGGGTTTTGAGACCCTAGATCACTCCCAGTCCGGTTTTCTTCAAGATCTCGGCCCAAGCTCGTACGAAGCTCGTGTTCAAAGCTAGGGCTGTAGCTGCACAGTCGTTTTGGAAAGGGGTTTCTTCCTCATTTCTTCAAGGTCGGTACTTCTTACTACCCTCCTAGTTATAGTTCCTCTTTCCCTTTCTTTTCTTTTGATTTTCCTTCCATTTACAAATGTGCTATGAGATGGATGAATGATGAATGGTGAATGGTGAATGGAGATGGAATGGGCGATTGGATGCCAATGGTTGTGTGTGATGAACAAATGGGGAAGGGCATTGTTCCAATAATGAACATACATGTATGATTTGAGTAAAACCCATCTAGAAAAGCATTTTGTAGGGTAAATCCATAATGAACACACCATGTTTGATGAAATGCCAAGGTGAATAAAGTGAGCTGTGAATTAGGAAATGCATACCTAAGAAATTCTGAATATTGCTAGGGCCTATGATAGTATGTTTCCTGTTTTCCATAAATGCTATGAATATTGAATTGCTCAATCTTTGATACTATATGTGTTGTGAAATTACCCAAATGTCATCTTTAAATTGGAATGCAAGTATGTACACGGTTCCCACGAGCACGGCATGCATGGCATGATTTATCGAGGTTTTCAAGAACATGGTTAGAGGTGGGACATATCCTAAGATATGTTTTACCTCGCTTTTCACAAGAAGACAAGAACCAACATTCCACGAGGGGTCTCCCCTCACTCACAAGTGCATATCATGAAGAAGGGTCTCCCTTCCCTCGCAAGTACATACATATCATGAAAAAGGGTCTCCCTTCCCTCGCAAGTGCATTGCATAAAGAAGGGTCTCCCTTCCCTCTCAAGGCATCTCACAAGTGCATCTCACAAGTTACATGATCACAAGCAAGCATGCATGACATGACACGACATACAAGAATCAAGCAAGATAGGCAAGACAAGCTTTCAAGTACGAAAAGAGATTTCAAGCCAAGTCAAGTGCACTATGTTTTCAAGAGGTTTTACCGGTTTTCTACGAAATACAAGCATGATTATAAATTGCTTTACTTCCTTGTATGATATGAATTGTTTCCTGCTTTATGTATGCTATCCGTATGCTATGACTGTTGGTTAGTGCTTAGTACCCGCTGAGTATTCCATGCTCAGCCGTACTTCTTATGTCAGCAGGTTCTGAGGGAGCTGCTGCTCCATTTGATGTGTGTGCTCTTGGCCCATGGGAGGACGAGGAGTACGTCGAGGAGCCTTTGGAGGAACCTCCCATAGAGGGTTATCAGTAGGTGGTGTTAGATTCTGAGTGGATTAGCTGTGGGTGAGATGAGAGTTAGATTCATGTATTTTGGCGGGCATGTCCGCACTTTCTTTTGGAGACTTTTTGTATGAACTTGGAATTGCGTATGTATATACATAGAGGTTTGGTAGTCTTCCGCTGTGCTATGTTAGAGTATGTTTCCGCTGTTTATATCCTCTATTGTATATGCTCTGTGGGTTTTTGCAGGTTGGTTTGTCAAGCAAGTCATGATTAGTCGTCCAAAGTTCACTCTAACTCCTAGGGTGGGTTTTGGGTCGCGACATCATGAATTAAATCATCCATTTAATTACCTTATCAAAATAAACAAAAAAAATACTCCTAACCATGAGCTTTGATACCACTTGAAGGGGGATCCAGATAAAAAATTTATGCAGAAACTGGATCCCCTAGATCTTAACACCATAGAAAGCATCAAAATTATCTAAGAGTTTAGTCATATCACCTCGGTGAATGCTTTTCACCGGTGAAGCTTAATCCACTCAAACCGTCAGAACTCTTTGTAGAGATTTCTCTGAAAAAATAGCAGAAGCTCGATCCTTGTTCTTTGCTATCCCCACAGAGCTTTAGAATCTCTTTTGGAATTATAAAAGCAAGAGGAAGAAGATGGAGTAATGGTGTAGATCTTCTATCACCAAAAGTACTAAGGTTCAAAACCCTAGATTTGTAAAACCCAACTACGACCACCAATATAGCTCACGAAAATCCCTAGGGGTCAGGCCTAGGTCTTACTGGGTCTGACCCTCATTCATTGGGGTGAGGCCCTAGCCCTCAGAGGGCATGAACTAGCTAGGCCCAAGCCCTACCCTTAAGGGCCAAGGCTGGGTCAGGGCTGAAAGAATAAAAACTGTATATCACATATTAGCAATTTCTCTACCAATATGATACACAATTATCCTTCTTTATTTAGATTGGGACTTACAATACAACTCAAAGAGCAATGTGAGTACCAGGATTTTAACCCCCCATTCCCAATCAGGATTGAACCCGAGGAGGAATAAACGATAAATTGCAATTGGGTTGAGAGTTGCCACCTATCTAATTTTGAGGAAATAGGTTCCTGAAATGTTTAGATAAGGCATGGTCTAGAAGTCAGAAGTCAGAAGTCAGGTGAGGCATTCAATTGAGTTAGGGGAAGGTGCTAGGAACCCCTTAACTCCCATCTGAAGATGATTCCCTACTCCCTAAGTCTGAATCAAAGTGGGCAAACCATAGGAGAAGCTTGAAATTTCATTTATATACTAAGCAAATATAATATTAATAGTAATGAATGAATTGAGATGGACAGGACATAAACGAAATAGATATTCTATCCTAGGGGAGCTGAACCTGATCAGGGTTGCCTACGTATCCACTATCAATGGAATCAAGCTACACGTAGTTTCGAATGAGAGTTGATTGTTTGATTTGATTGATAGTACGGTTTGAAATTGATAGGTTGGATTGTTTACGCTCATATTTAAGAAGCGTAATGGCCTTTTAAGCTCGTGTTGAGGAGTGATGGGGCAGTTTAAGCTTTTGTTGGGGAGCCTTGGGACAGTTTTAGCTCATGTCAAGGAGCAATTGGTAAATAGGATTCTGAATAGGGTTTTGGCTAGGTAAACTTGAATTGGTATTTAGGCAGGGGTTCGACTAGGGTTAATCTAGGGTTTAGCTAGGATTGGGCAGAGGTTCGACTAGGCCAGACTATATTTGATCTGGGATTTGGGTAGGGGTTCGACTAGGCAAGGCTATATTTGATCTGGGATTTGGGCAGGGGTTCGACTAGGCAAGGCTATATTTTATCTAGGATTTGGGCAGGGGTTTGACTAGGCAATGCTATATTTGATCTGGGATTCGGGTAGGGGTTCGACTATGCAAGGCAAGCAGTTTAAACAATTTAAAAATAATAAAGTAATTAAAAAAACTAATAAAAGTTTTAAAAATAGAGTTTTGCAAGATTTTACCTTCCGGGAAACCCAAATGAGTCTCTGAAAGAGGTCTCGAGAATCGACCCTTTGTAATTGACTTTCCTAGGAATCCCAAATCGCTAAGAAAATAAAGAACAGAGGTTTTTCTAAAGAGAAGAGAGGAAAATGGATTGGAAGTGAGTGAGAATGAAGGAGAAGGGTGGGGGTATTTATAAGGTGGAAAAAACAGGGGAGCGCTACTTCAAGTAGCGCCCCTATGCGGATATTTCTGACACAGGAGGTTGGTTGGAACAATAGGACAGCAAAATAAGGGCAAAAGTGTAATTTTAGTGGGACGCTGTTTGAAGTAGCACCCCTATTTAGGATATTTTTTACAACCTATGTTGACAACCCTTGACCAGTCAAAGGGAGGGGCAATTTTGTAAATACAGAGAGGGGTTAAAAAATTGATTTTTGGGTGCCATGTGGCGCTTTCTGATCCGCTGAAAAGCTGTTTTTCTGTTTTGAGCCCATTTTGACCCCGAAAATAGTCAAAATTGAATTGATAAAATCCAGAATAATATATTAGATAAAACATGAATTTTTTAGTACTTTTTAGGGGCATTTTGGTCATTTTGTACTTTAGGGGCATTTTGGTCATTTTCTACCGTTTTAGATCCAATTTGATTCCAAAAGTAGCCAAAATTGACAAAATGATAACTTTTTAGCACTTTTTCAGGGGTATTTTGGTCATTTTTTTTTAATCTCAGGACCGTTTTTGAAAATCGAAACACGTGGAAAGAGGGTTCTAAAAGAGAGTTTTTAAGAGTTTTTTTAAGGGTGTGAAAAGATACTAAAGGGGTGCAAAATTAGGGTGTTTACAGTTGCCCCTCTTTGTCGGAGGGTGTGGGCACGTGAATGACAAAGATTATAAGGCCGCAATTTTGCAAGTACAGTGAACAAAACCTGTGAAACTTAAGACAAAAGATTCAAAAAACATTAAATTCTGCTTAGACTGCTTGCCATAGATGAGTTTGTAGAGGGTTGTAGAGGACGGGCTGATGGGAGAACCTATTTGGTTGCTGGGTATAGAGGGAAGGAAGGTATGGTTCATGCTCAGTGATGAAACATATGAGATATGAGAGATAGTTTTTTACCTCATTCCCGAGGTCAATGATTGAAAGGAGGAAGGAATGATTCATCCCCAGTGATGAAATCACACTTCATTCAGGAGGGCGATAGTGATAGAGTGAAAAATGGATGGTTCATGCTCAGTGCCGAAACATCCAAGATAGGGAAAACAGATTATGGAAATACGAATTTAGCCTTATCACAGGAGGGCTCAAAGCAGACTCTACATGAGTTTAACCTAATCACAGGAGGGCTCACAGCGGACTCTACATGGGTTTAACCTCATCACAGGAGGGCTCAAAGCAGACTCTGAAAATGCGACATCAGACGAGATGTACAAGGAGATGACATCAGACAAGATGTCAGAAAAGATGACAATGACATTAGACGAGATGTCAGATGGAGGCATCAGATGAGATGCACGAAGGGTGACATCAGATGAGATGTCAGAAAAGATGATAATGACATCAGGCGAGATGTCAGATGGAGACATTAGACGAGATGCACGAAGGGTGACATCAAACGAGATGTCAAAGGGAATGCATCAGACGAGATGCACGAAGGGTGACATCAGACGAGATGTCAAAATGAATGCATTGGACGAGATGGACGAAGGCAAGACATCAGACGGGATGTCAGAAAGAATGCATCAGACGAGATGCACGAAGGAAGACATCAGACTTGATTTCAGAAAGGATGGATGGTGCATGCAAATATGCTCGCGAAAGGGGTTCTAACTATAGCAGGGTGCGGATATACAGACGTCTTGATGACAAGTGTGCACAAAATATACTACGCAGGTGTGTGCGAGGGTTCATTATGAGGATGTATGTGTGCACAGTGCATCTAATTCGTGTAAGTGTGTGCGAGTAGTGTCAGTACCTATGTGCAGGTGTGAGATGATAAATTAGATGCATGATGATGCATATAATGAATGGTGATATGTCTAGAATGAATATAGATGAGATGGTATGATAATTCAGGGAGTAGAGAGATAACTCGCTAAATGAAGCTCTGATTTCACACTTGCCCCTAGCTTGCAGTTTATGCGCTTGTTTTCGATGCTCCTCTTCGGAGAACTGTTGAAAGGAGATCAATCTTTGACCAAGCCATGAGACACAAAGAGACTATGACTCCTAAAGATGACTTTGTTTTTTTTTGAAAAATTGGAGCTTAAAATCAATTTTTGAGCAATGAGTAGATTTTAAAAGTTTTTTGAATTCGATGTTTGAAACAAGAGGATGCTTTCTTTGCTTGCTAGTTATGAAGAGGTCTGCCCTAGTTGGAGTTTGTGGATCTCTTGCCCCTTTGGGGCAGGATATAGCAATGAGCAATCTTAACCTTTTGTGTCGCATTTCACTAAGTAGTGAATAGTATGTGAATAATGCTTAAGTGTGGTTTTGTACACTAATGAGCCTTATGTTAATATACGTGTTTGGATTTATGGCGTGCATGTTTTAATAGGTCTACATATCCTTAAGGAGTGTGTTTTAAGCATTAAAGGTGTTAGAAATGAGATTGGAGAAGATTGAAGTAGTGAAAACAGGGTTTTGCAACAAATAGGGGACCACCGATTGCTCAGTGATAACCTCCGATCGACTGGTCTTAAACCGATCGCTCGGAAGCTATCAATTGGTTAACTTATTTGTATGGGAAAAATTTCCAGAGAGGGTGTTTTCAACCGATCGACCGGTTGAAACCACCGATCGCCCGGTCAGTCACCGATCGCTCGGTCTGTACCACCCGATCAATCGGTCACACGTAGATTTTCTTCATTAAGGGTGTTTAAGACTTTAGCCACTACCTTTTGCCTATATAAGGGCTGGGTTCGTGCCTTAGGGTTTCAAAAACCCTTTGTGCACTATTTTGAGAGATTTTGAGAGGGAGAAGAAGGAGAGAAGCTAGGTTGTTGCTCAAGCTTGAAGGAGAGATCAAGTTCTTCCCTCCTTTGGTGTTTTTCAACCAAGAACTCAAGGTTCTCACTTGTTCCAAGCTTTTGGAATCAAAATCACTGATTTCACCAAGGTAGATACACTCTACTACCAATCTTGTAACACTACTACTTGCCACATGTTGTTCTTCTTGTTCTATACTATATATCTCTTGTTTGCTATGGTGTGAATGGTTATATTTTATATACTTGGATGTAAGCTATCACTATTATGCATTCTATGCGTTTATGTAAATGCCACTATGGGTTTTTGGGTGTTTAGACATGATATTACTCTCATATGTTCATATGCTCGCATGGCTCGCATGAACCGATGTTTTACATGGATTTCCTCGATGCTACAAAAAGGGTTTTTGAACAAATGACTTATATGAATGATTGTAAGCAACTCCATGATTTGTCTAAGATCGGTTCACAAGCTCAAAAGGATCATACTAAACTCACAAGAACTCTATGATAAGCTCTAAGATCGGTTCACAAGCTCTAAGGATCATAAATACAAATGCTCTAAGATCTCTATGTTTTGCTCTATGGATATGCTCTACTGTATTGCTCTATGTCTCTACGGATCATAAACGACTCTAAGAAACTCCATGAACTCTATAAACTCACAAGAACTAACAAGCCTATGATTATCGCTTGACTCACACGGTTTTGGTTTCGGATTTCATCATATGTGCTATTCACGGTTTCTACGCTTTGATATGCTTTAAGGGTTTCATTCTCCATGACTCGCATGCTCTATGCTCTTATTGCTTTATTATTAGTAGCTTGTATACGCTGAGTATTCCACGCTCAGCCGATATTTGTTATCATCGGCAGGTGCTCGGGTTCCATTTGACTTATGTGGTACGGAGCCTTAGGTAGAGGAAGAGTACTTCAACCCGGAGCCTTCCATGGACCACTACCAGGAGGATGGTTCGTTAGATAGGTGTCGTGACTTCGATTTCTATTGATCGATTTAGAGAGATACATGATATTTTGTTAAGTGAGAGTGGGACTTGTCCACTCCACATTTTGGATACATATAGTTGTATTTTGTTGGTTCATATTTGGACCAAGTAATAGGAGTATTAGTTATGTTTTTGGCTTCCACTATGTTAGTTATATTTTGCTTCCGCTATTCATTGTAAATTGTTTATGCTATGTATGTTGTGCACTCTGACAGGTTTCCATGCATGCCTTATGTATCATATTGGAGGTATGATACGGCGGTCATGATTCAAAGTATCCCTAACTTGTAGGGGGATTTTGGGTCGCGACATTTTGAGTCATTGCGAAGGGAGATAGTTACTCAATTCTGACCAAGTCATGGGTCGCATATTTTTTGCGTAATGAGGTCGTTTCTGGTCTTACACATGCCTGTAAAGTTGATAATTTGCTCCATTTTTCTTCCCTAGTTGCTATATCAGAGCTGGGCTTGCATTATTTTTGCACCTCAGTGCCACTTTTGGTTTTCACTGGGCCAACGACTTTTGAGTTGAGCTGAGCTGTCTTCTCCCGTCATTAGCTTGATGGATTTGATATGTTGCTTTCGGATGCTTGCCTGTCAATCTGCCTATACTCTTAGTCTCTGAGAGATCTGGGAGGACTTGAGATAGGACGAAACGTAGGCATAGGGGTTGAGGTTTTGGGAACACCCCTTCTTCTTTTGAGCTTTGCTTGAGCACCTCTTTTAAGCTTTTGCTTTTTTTTTTTTTGTTGAGCTTTGCTCTTTATTTTTTCTTTTTTTTTTGGTCTTCTTCTCTTTTGTGCTTTGATTTTTGAAGAAGCTAATGTGCTCAAATATGATTGATTTGACAGCAACTTATTTTTAGGCTGCCTACGTACCCTTTTTAGGATCAGGTCATGTCGTAGTTCGAGCTCTCAGGTTTACAATGAAACTTTTAATAGGGGTGTCCCGGTAGATGTGTTTTAAGATAGAAAGGTTGTTGGGCTCGAATGGCAAACTAGTGGATTTTGTTGATATAAACTTGATTGGATACGAGTATAGAGAAATGGTGTACCAAACATGCTCTCCTTTCATTTCCTACAGTGATTGAGAGTACAGACAGTTTCTTGACAAGATCTTAAGTATAACATCTTTTGACTTGATCAATGTTGAATGGCTTTGGGAGGTCTTCATTCTCCATATGGCTACGTTGACGAATATTCTTGGGAAATCTGTTTCCAACCGTATGGGTCTTCGATGATGGACTGATCTTTCCCTCGACGTGATGAGTAGTTGACGTTTTCATGACGATAGGGTTATTCTTGGTCAATCTTCTTCGGTTCTTGCTTCGTATCTGACATACAGTTCTTGTCGCGACCCAAAATACCCCCTACGAGTTGGGGATACTTTAGGCACGTGACCGTCGTGTCATACCATCCTGTCATGACACATAAGACATACATCCTACAAGAGCATATAAGGCATACTAAAAAGCGGAATTGAAAATTTCTTTATAACATAAACCTGTGATTTGTATTCCAAGTCCGAACCAACAGTTTATACAAAATTTAAAGTCTAAAGTGGACATTCCCCACTTTCAAAATACGCAACGCTCTCCTCACATCACTCAACAATAGTCTAGATAGGGCCTCCTATCTAGAGCACCATCATCCTGGTGATGTTCCATGGCAGGCTTCGGCTCGTAGTACTCCTCTATCCAAGGCTCAGGAGCATGTGCATCCACAAAACCTACCGAAGTAACAGTTTGGTTGACCATGGAATACTCGGCGTATACAAACTACTAACTAGCATTACTATAAACATCAATGATAACATATGCATTTATCAGACCAAAAACAGGCAAAAGCAAAGTGGAACGAGCGTATAACTTAGAGCAGTTCATAAAATAGATAGCATGTGAGCATTTCTTTACAAGCTAGGAGATAACTCCCTTGAGTTCAAAATGAAACGATACTTTACAAGCAAGGTGGTCCCTTAAGAACATCCTTCAGTTCAAAACAAAGCGGTACTTTACAAGTAAGGAGGTAAACTCCCTTGAGTTCAAAACAAAGCAATACTTTACAAGCAAGGAGGTATACTCCCTTGAGTCGAAATCAAAGCGATACTTTACAAGCAAGGAGGTAAACTTCCTTGAGTCGAAATCAAAGCGATACTTTACAAGCAGGGAGGTGTACTCCCTTGAGTCCGAAAATCAAAGCAATACTTTACAAGCACGGCCTAAGCCCTTGAATCCTGAAAATCATTCTTTGAGCGAAGCCACTTTTGAGAAAAACCTCTTTTTGCAAACCATGCTTTGAGACCTTAACTTAGAGAAAAACCCTTTTTGAGCCAAAACCTTAACTTAGAACAAAACCATGTTTTTTCAACATTTATCCTTATACAAATCCAATCATATAAGCACACTAGTTCATGGAGTATTTGTGTGTAATTCAATAACCATATAACAACCTCAAGATCATAGTAATATCCATAGCATGTAAAACATGATTATCAAATCCAATCTCTATCAAGAACATACCTCAAAATCTACTATTCATTTACAACTCATAGCAAAGCAATTTAGTAGAGTGTAGCTACTATTTGTCTTATCAAAATCATGCTTTATATCTTACTTATAATATAGGAATTACAAATATGGCCAAAACATCCTATGTTTCATCAAAACCATTTACTTAAATCATAGAAACCAAATTACACATCAATAAAGTATAGCAAGGCAAGTTAGTAGATTGTTCTACCTCTTGAAGGATTGAGTTCCTTCAACTTCAGAGTTTTTAGAAAGCTGGAGGAATCCAAATCCAAGCTTGAAGAGCAAGATCCAAGGTCCTCCTTTAACCACCAACTCAAACTAAGAACAACACAAGAGAACCCAAGCTTCTCTTCTTCTTCCAAAATCTCTCTCAACTCTCTCTAGGGTTTGTGCATCCCTTATGCACCAAATATGAGCTTATATAAGTGTTTGGGGGTTGCCAAAACCCCAAACCACCCTTAAAATATCCCTGGGAGTCGGCTACAAGGCAAAAACACAGGTGATCGGTCGACTGGATTGGTCCCCATTTTTTTCATTTTTCCCGCTTCAGTATTTTGACCATAACTTTTGATTCGCTTATCGGATTTTGACAATTCAACTTACGGTGGACTCGTCATTCAAAGGAGAACAACTTGCATGTTTTACACAAAGCCTAATTATGAGTTCTTAATGGTCTAAATTAGCCCACAAGTGGACTGGTCCAAAATGACTGCTGAATGTACAACAGAACACCTTTCGGAAACCTCACATTTGACATAACTTACACTCAAAATCTGAAAAAGCGTAAAACATGAACCTCGAAGAGGGTTTCAATATCTTTCCAATGGATCAAGAATCACTTGATTACGATGAGCAACGACAAAACTAGAGCCCCCACAAGCTGAGGGAGTGTAAAGTCATCCCTCATTCTCGACACTTAGAGTGTGTTATACTCTTGTTTCTTCATCCCAACACCCAAAAACAGTACTTAATCTAATTTAAACTATTCTTATCATGACTAATAAATCAAATTACATAAATGACCCTCGGCCTTTACAAGACTTGTGCCCATGGCACTATTCACAGCATTGTGAAATGGGTTCCCGAGGTTCTACATTCGCACTTAGGGTATTTTATACCCTAGATACTTGAGTACTATTATACTCTTGTTTTGAGACTCAACATACACCTATAAAATCCTCACTTCACTTTTTCCAATATCAAAAACACATGGTAGGCCTTAGGCTTTTACATGCATTGTACACTAACATTATTCACTGCATTATTCATAGCACAGTGAACTCGGATTCCGGGGTTCTACAGTTCTGCCCTTGTCTCGTGTACTGCTTTAGTATGGATGATGAATGTTTTTCATTCCTTGATTTGTAGCTTGGAATTCTCACAGTGGTCTGATAGACTGTGTGAGGCCTTCTTGAAGAAGTCTATGATTTGCCCTCTGCCCCTAGCGTAGCAGGGTTCTAATTTTTGCTTACTTAGGGTCATTATTGAATTTCGTTTCTTTCTTGGCTTTTGCTCTGTGGGATTGAGGGTTTCTTTTGGAAATTCCTCATCCTGCTTATTAACATATGTTGCCCCTAGGTGTTCTTGGAATTGAGTGGTTTAATCATGATTCAGGTGAGCTTTTTTTAAACAAGCGACCTTTGTTAGCATGAGAAGATGAAACAATTTTTTTTTAGGTAGCCTCAGGTTACTAGAGCTTCTGAGAAGTGCTAGATCATCATGGGCCAAATTTAGGCATAAACTAAATGAGAATTCTTTCAAAAAATTTGCTTAATTGAATATGAGAAGTGAACACAACATGTTGACCACAAAAGACAGACTTTGCATGGACTGGACTATGGGCCATTGGCTGATACTTACAAGACTTGACAAAAAATAAAAAACAGACTTTGACAGGCTTGATCTCTGTCGACCCATTCAGAAGCGTTCTTTCTCTGGCTCTCTGCCCCAAGATGCTTCATTCTTAGTGGCTGTCAGAATGGCACAGGCATGGCTGGTTGGATGGTTTGGGCGGGTTGGATGTGGTTGGTTTGGTTATTATGTGGTGGCATAGAGGCTTCAAGGATGCTCGTGTTGCCGGGAGCTAACTCAACCTTCCCCTGGTCAAGTAGATCTTGGATTAAATGTAGCAATGCTCGACAACGGTTGGTTATATGCCCTGGTCCCTGATGAAAGTCATAGTGATGATCCATGCGGAAATACTGGGGTACTGGGTTAGGTATGGCGGTTAGAGCTTTGGGTTCAACCAGCTTACTTCGCATGAGGAATGGAAGGAGCTGACTAAGTGTGTAGGGGAGACGGGTAAATTGCCTGTTTGGACCGCGCTGTTGCCTTTGACCCTGGGCTTGGTACTGGGCTTGAACTGGTTACTGAACTTGATGCTGATTAGGGGCCTGCAGTGTTGGTGCCCCAAGATTAGGAACTCGGACTGATGCTATAGGTATCACCATTTGGACATCTGTTTCTCTCTTCCTGGGGTCACGTCTCCCTCCGGACCTGTTGTTGTTGCTGCCTTCAACTTGTGCTGACTCTTAGTACAATGTGGAATGCATGGACTCAGACCGGATGGATGCTTCAATACGGGCCCCACTTCGGGCCACTACTGTAAAATTTGAGGTCTGAACTGTAGCGAGCAAGGTAGAGTAGGGCTGCTTCAGAATCTTGAGAAATGTGTCTATCAGCTCGTTGTCGAGTAGGGAAATTCTCATTCTGGCAGCCATCTTCCCTCATCGGGCTATATACTCAATGAATGACTCATCAGGTTTTTTGAACATGAACTCAAGGTCACCCTTCTGTGGCATGAGCTCCATATTAAAAGAGCAATGTTCAACGAATGTAGCTGTCAGGTCCTTCCATGTCTTGATCCTTTCTAAATCCAATGACATGAACCATCTCAAAGTCGGACCGGTCAAACTCTTCTGGAAGCATTGGACTAGTAGTACAGGGTTGCCACTGTGGCCAAGCATGTCTCCATAGTAAAGCCTGAGGTGAGTATGAGGACATCCCTTACCATCGTATTTCTCGAAGGCTGGTACTTTGAATTTTTTAGGCAGTGCTGCCCCGGTATAGAAGGTTAAATCTAAGAAATCATTCCCCTGGACTACTTTCCCCTTTTGCATATGCCTGAGCTGTTCTTGGACTTTTTCCATCTGCTCTTGCTGATTGTTTATGAACTGTGCTATCTCTGGGGTGAGCAAGTTTGGTTGATCTGTAAACGGCGGGGTTTGGTTTACTTCATCAGCAGGTTGGTCATACTTGCCAAAGTCTTGGTCATCAGTGGGTTGAGGATTGGGAGATGATCTGGTAGGTTGTTCAACAGATTGAGGTCCTAGTTGAAGATTGGGACAGTTAGACGCCTGTGTCATGATAAGACTCTTTAAGGATTCAAAGATTACAGTGACTGAGCCTTTGATTTCGTGAATTTCACGTGCATTATCCAAAGTTTGCGTTGTGGACATGTCAGCTGGTGCTTCTTCGTGCTCCATCTCTAAGAGTGCTAGTGGCAAATCTTTGGGGTACTCTTTCTTTTGCTCTGCTTGTGGAAGGGCAAGTGCTTTAGTCATAGAATGAGTAAATCTCTAAATCATGAATGTACTATAATTGGAGATGAAATGAATGAGGTAGATGATGACAAGACTTGACTTATATGATGACAATAATGTTTAATAGAATGCGGATGATGATATGAACAAGATGAATTGAATTATTTTTGAACTTGAACCTTATGAATTGAATTGAATCTTTTATAAATTTTGAATTGAATTGAAAAGAATCATTTATGAAATGAATTAAAATGACTAAGTTATGATACTCAGACAATGGAGGGTCAACTCAACAGGATGAGTGGATAGGGATCCATTTCACTAATCTAGGTTGTAGGGATCTAGAGCCCGTTGGGTTAAGATCAAAATAAATCCATGGGTTATGATTCATTTAGAGTCTAGGTTTTTAGACCTCACACAATGTTGGCTAAAGAATGGATTAGGGTTAGACCTATTTAGCAATCAAGGCTCAAACAAAGCTCCGAAATTGTTAGGTATAGGGATACAATTATCCCTAGACCTGAACAAAGATGCAGGAGTGGCCTAAACCAGTAGCAGAATAGGGATAAGGTAGTCCCTCCTGACAGGTGCTCTTGGTTTATGCCCAAACAAAGACCTATAATCCATATGCTTATGCTGGTGTATGCAAGGTTTTTGACTAAAAGTTTGAGGAGCACTTGACCGTATATACGACTCCCCAGTATAGAACATACCCAAAAACAGACGATTGGTGCAAGCGGAAAAGACCAGTCGCGTTTACCAGAGATAACCATCACTCGGTCTACAACCAGTACTTTCCACAAATTCTTGGCCTCCAACATCGGGGATAACCATCCCTCGATTATAAGCTAACCGAATCCAATTAAATAGGCGAAGAGTTTCTATTCTATCATGAAATGAATATGAATGCATTAATCAAAATCAGATATGAATAAAAAAATAGAATCCTAGGCATATTGCTAAGTTTACAAACAAATGTCTAAGGTTCAAATAATAACAAATAAAAGAGTTAGCATATAGATGAGATTGAAAGCTTCTGATGTGGTTTCCTGTATTTGATTCAGACTTAGGTTTTGACTTGAAGAGTCCCCAACAGAGTCGCCAGCTGTGAGTACCAGAATTTTAACCCCCATTCCCGATCAAGATTGAACCCGAGGAGGAATAAATGATAAATTACAATTGGGTTGAGAGTCGCCACCTATCTAATTTTGAGGGAAATAGGTCCCTGAAATGTTTGGATAAGGCCTAGTCTAGAAGTCAGAGGTCAGGTAAAGGATTCAATTGAGTTAGTGTCACGCCCCAAAATACCCCCTAGGAGTTAAGGGATACTTTAGAGGTGACTACGTGTACCTGTCAAACCATCCTGTAATGCAAGAGGCTAAACATAATATAATTCAATGAAAATCAGAGCGCGGAAACTAAACATAAGTGCGGAAGCATAAGCCAATTTTTTTCTTTTCTTCTATAACTCCAAATAATATTCCAAGTTAACATATACCAAATACAATCAAAGTAAAGGTGGACATGCCCACCTATCAAAATACAAAAAGGAACTCTCTAACACTCTCCTCTCAACAGTAGTCGAGGTATGGCCACACATCCAAGTCCCCATCCTCCTGAGACTGCCATGGGATAGGTGGCTCCCTCTCCTCTACATACTCCTCCTCGACCCAAGGCTCGGGGTCAAGGACATCCATAGTACCTGCCGACATAAAAGTACGGCTGAGCATGGAATACTCAGCGAGTACAAACTACTAGCTAACCATAACAATAGCGAAAGCATAACAACAGTGAGCAATACAAGATATTAATTTAAAGCAATAGTGAAAACATAAGATACATAGCCATATCTTGACATGCGTGTATGAATGCAAAAACCTCGGTAAAACTCATGTCTCGGAAACCCTTTTCGTGTCTCGGTCAAATCATGTATGTGTATCGTGTCTTGCCTTGTATTTCATGTCTTGACTTGTTCTTGACTTGTATACTTGTGAGCCAGAGGCTAGCACCCTTCCTTGGGCTACCAACCTCCTTGTCATGTTCTTGTTCCATTTCTCTTGTGAGCCAGAGGCTAGCACCCTTCCTTGGGCTACCAACCTCCTTGTCATGTTCTTTCTTGCATTTCACTTGTGAGCCAGAGGCTAGCACCCTTCCTGGGGCTACCAACCTCCTTGTCATGTTCTTTCTTGCATTTCACTTGTGAGCCAGAGGCTAGCACCCTTCCTGGGGCTACCAACCTCCTTGTCATGTTCTTGTTCATTTCACTTGTGAGCCAGAGGCTAGCACCCTTCCTGGGGCTACCAACCTCCTTGTCATGTTCTTGTTTCATCATATACAAATACAATCTTGGAAAACCCGGTTTCATGCATGCATGCGTGCTTGTGTGCTTGTCAATAGTGGTAATCATGATGACATACTTGAATGGGCGGATCACATGACTATGGCATTTCAATCTTCAACATAGAGGTATGAAAATTTAGGCAACATATAGCACATTTGAGCAATTTATCATTTCTAAGAACATTTACACAATTTCTATTTCCATTTTCTTCATTAAGTCCATTTATCCCTTGTTTAGTCATTTTATCAAACACCCGGTGGGCCACATTTCTTAGTCCTTCTATTTCCCTTATTTAGTGCGTATTTTTCATCAAGACATCAAGGTACATTCGTTATTTGTAAAGTGCCCATCTTCCATTTTCCTTTTCACACATCACACAACATCCATACGGCATCCAATCGCCTCAATCGACATCCCATCCACACATCCATACCTTTTTCTTATCTTGTTTATATTTAGTGAAGATGATACATTTTGTAAGGAAGAAAACATACTATCAAGAGTCACATTTCACAATAAAAAATCTAGATTATTGCTAAGGGAAGTTAGTAGAGTGTACTAACCTTGAATCAAGGCTTGATCCTTGGTAGGGGCCTTGATTGAAGCTCCAACTTGAAAGATGAAGCCTTTGCTTGAAAGAAGCTTGAGTTGGGGAAGAAACCCCTTTCAAAAACGTGCTTGGGTTGCTGCCCTAGCTTGGAGAATGAGTCCCCACACGAGCTTGAGCCTTGAACTTGAAGCAACTCGAGTTGGGGTGAGCTAGGGTTCTTAAACCCCTTTGATTCCCTCTCCAAATGGAAAACCCTAGTTGCAAATCCCCTTCTCCTTTCTCTCTATCTCTCAAAATCCCTTAAGTTCTGTGAATGAAGCCCTAAAGGCTCGAGCAAGCCTTAAGGAGAAAGGGTTTAACCCCCAAAAGACGAAAAAGCCCTTACTGAAAATTCTGAAAAACACGAAGACCGAGCGATCGGTGGTTATGACCGATCGATCGGTTGCCTACCGAGCGATCGGTGTTTATGACCGATCGACCGGTCAAAAACTCACTCTCTGGAAAATTTCCCCATACAAAATTTCTGACCGCGCGATAGCTACCGATCGATCGGTTATGGACCGATCGATCGCTGATTGAACCGAGCGATCGGTTCTCTACATGTCTGGACTGTTTTGACCATATCTTTTGACTCGCTCGTCGGATTTCGACGATTCAACTTGCGTTGGGTTCGTCTTTCGAAAACGCACATTTCTGACGTTTCGGAATTTCCGATTTCTTCCTTATTTATTAATTAGACTATAAAAACGGCCAATTAGCTATGAAGGTGGTATTCATTAAGGATGAAAAAGTCCGGGGTGCTACAGTTAGGGGAAGGTGTTAGGCACCCCTAAACTCTCATCCGGAGATGGTTACCTACTCCCTAAGTCTGAATTAAAGTGGGAAAACCATAAGAGAAGCTTGAAATTTCATTTATATGCTAAGCAGATATAATATTAACAGTAATGAATGAATTAAGATGGACAAGATAGAAACGGAATAAAGATTCTATCCTAGGGGCTGAACCCGATCAGGGTTGCCTACGTATCCACTGTCAGGGGAATCAAGCCACACGCAGTTCCGGATAGGAGTTGATGGTTTGATTTGATTGATGGTACGATTTGAAATTGATGGGTTCGATTGTTTTACGCTCATATTTGAGGAGCGTAAGGGCCTTTTAAGCTCTTGTCGGGGAGCCTTGGGATAGTTTTAGCTCATGTCAAGGAGCAATTGGTAAATAGGACTCTGAACAGGGTTTTGGCAAGGTAAACCTGAATTGGGATTCAGGCAGAGGTTCGACTAGGGTTAATCTAGGGTTTAGTTAGAGTTTAGCTAGGGTTAAGCTAGGATTTGGGCAGAGGTTAAACTAAGCCAGGCTATATTTGATCTGGATTTGGGTAGGGGTTTGACTAGGCAAGACTATATTTGATCTGGGATTTGGGCAGGGGTTTGACTAGGCAAGGCTATATTTGATCTGGGATTTAGGTAGGGGTTCGACTAGGCAATGCTATATTTGATCTGGGATTTGGGCAGGGGTTCGACTAGGCAAGGCAAGCAGTTTAAACAATATTAAAATAATAAAGTAATTAAAAAAATAAATAAAAGATTAAAAAAACTGAGTTTGGCAAGATTTTACCTTCCAAGAAACAAAAGGGTCTCTGAATGAGGTCTCGAGAATCGTCCCTTCGCAATCGACTGTCTCGAGAATCCCAAATTGCTAAGAAAATAAAGAACATGGATTTTTCTAAAGAGAAGAGAGATAAATGGATTGGAAGTGAGTGAGAATGAAGGAGAAGGGTGAGGGTATTTATAGGGTGCAAGAAATAGGGGGCGCTACTTGAAGTAGCGTCCCCTATGTGGATATTTCCGACACAAGAGGTCGGTTGGAACAGTAGGGACGCAAAACAAGGGCAAAAGTATAATTTTAGTGGGCCGTTGTTTGAAGTAGCGCCCCTATTTAGGATATTTTTAAAAACCATGCCGATAACCCTTGATCAGTCAAAAGGAGGGGCAATTTTGTAAATATGGGGGTACTGTTTGAAGTAGTGCCCCAGTTTAGGGGTTTAAAATTTTGATTTTTGGGTGCCATGTGGCGTTTTCTAATTCGTTGAAAAGCTGTTTTTCAGTTTTGAGCCCGTTTTGACCCCGAAAATAGTTAAAATTGAACTAATAAAATCCCAAATAATATTTTAGATAAAGCATGAATTTTTCAGTACTTTTTAGGGGTATTTGGTCATTTTGCACTCCAGTGGCATTTTGGTCATTTTCTACCATTTTAGATCCAATTTGATCCCAAAAATAGCCAAAATTGGTCAAAAATTTTGTAAAATCATTTTGGATAAAATGAAAACTTTTTAGCACTTTTCCAAGTGTATTTTGGTCATTTTTTACCCTAGGGGCATTTTGGTCATTTGTTTTTACCTCAGGGCCGTTTTTGAAAATCGAAGCACGTGGAAAGAGGGTTCTAAAAGAGAGTTTTTAAAAGAGTTTTTTTAATGGTGTGAAAAGATACTAAAGGGGTGCAAAATTGGGGTGCTTACAAGCAACATGATGGAGTTTTAGTACCGTTAGATTGTTACTATTAGTATATCTCCCAATTATTACCGTTAAAAGTGTTAGTATTAGTATAGTTATATATATATATATATATATATATATATAACTATTCTTATTGTCAGTCTACCTCTTCAGATATTGTTATTAAATCATCTCCAAATCCTTTTCAAGTTCTCCAGCTTAATGAATCTGAATTTCCTTCCATACCAGTTAAATCCTATGCTACTATCGCATCGTCTTCCAGTCAACAGCCTATTATTTCTTCTAATTTTGAGAAGAAAAAATCTGTCCAAGTTCTTCCTGTTGAAAAACCTCCAGTTTTACATCCATCTCAATATATCCAGAGAACTCATATTTTTCCTTTATTTGTCATTGAACAAGAATTTTATAATGCTTCCCCTGTTCAGATTATTAAAACTTGTTTTCCACCGCAATGGCATTATATTGAGTCAGGTTTTAATAAATCCCAAAAATATTATGAATATATTTTATATGATACAGGTTCATGTAAATTCAAACATTATCCAGATAGCCAAGATTCTAGTATGATTTCCTATTCTACTTGTCAGCTAATCCATGTTCTCACACTCTCTGCATAGGGACCTTCTCCATCTATTTCCAAAAGATTTTCTACTATTCCTTCTCATAATGAGTTTCCATCTTCGTTCAATTATTGGGATTATCAGCGTGCATGGTTTAATTGTTTTTATTTCAAAAATAAGAAACTCCAACATTCATGGACATTTTATTTTAAACCAGGTTTCAGTCCTGATGTTCCCAATTGGTTTCTTGATTGGTGGAACATGTTTGGTCCTATCCCAGATATTTTCTCTCCATCTGTTGCTGAAGGTTTTCATCTTTTTAGCCAGCAATTTTCTATTCCCTCTACTTCTAAATTTCCTATCTTTTATTTTTTCAACGTCCTATTTTCATTAGCATGGATTTCCCTTTGGGATTATACTATTTTTCCTGGTCCTGTTTTCCCCACTTTAGGAAGACGATTTTTTGTTAAATGGTGGGATAAATGGGATCTTACTTCATCATCTTCACAAGCTGTATTACAGTTTTTTACTTGTAAATATTCTCCTAGACCTATTGCAGAATCCAAGGCTAAATTAGCCATCAAAAAAAGCCAAAGTCAAATTTCTCTTTCTTCTGTTCAATCCAAGAAAGAACTTCGTCTGAAACTTCAGGAACAATTAGCCAATCTTTCAGATGATAGTGACAGTGATAATGGTTTTGTTAATTATGCTCAAGAAAATGAAGATGACTGTTATGGCATTAATTTATCTCAAATTTAGTCTTGCTGCCATTTCAAGATTCTTCTCCAGAAACTCTTCTAGATTTATGGTAAAAAATATTCCAGTCTCTTACTGGTTATCTTTTGACTCTCTGTAGTAACTCTGCATTATGTGGATCTCCATCTTTCAAGTTAGCAGAAGTTAAAGATTTCATTTTCCAGTTAAAGTCACTGAAAGGAATCTCCTTTCTCCAGCAGCCAGTACTCTCCAGATATCAAGACAGCAGCTTTATTTATTCGTTCAAGATTCATGTTCAAGATTCGACTAAAGTATTCAAGATTACTGTTTACTTTTGACAAAGCTCCAGACAGTCTACTATTCAAGATTCGGTTTCAAAGATCAGCGCAACTGTTCAAGATTTTCTTTTTCAAAGTTCAAGACAGATCACTATTTACTTTTGCAAAGTTGAAGACTACTTTCAAGATTCGTTCAAGATGTAATAATTAGTTTACTTTTATTGTTTTATTTAAGGCTTATGCCTAGTCCATTGTAAGGCATCGGTTACACTGAGCCTCCTAAGTTGTAATCTTCTTCTCTTCCTCCTCTCTCTCTTCAGTCCTTAGTCCTCAGTCCACTGTAACTCATCAGTCCTGAGTTCCTTCTGAGTTCTTCTCCAGTTGTAAGT
The DNA here is from genome assembly GCA_015143295.1 of Tetracentron sinense. Classification (NCBI taxonomy): domain Eukaryota; kingdom Viridiplantae; phylum Streptophyta; class Magnoliopsida; order Trochodendrales; family Trochodendraceae; genus Tetracentron; species Tetracentron sinense. The sequence goes on from CM026571.1 coordinate 23,855,402, forward strand.
TTTTATTTTATAGTTATATGTTCACTGCACTCCAGTTTAACTGAGTAGACTCGTGTAAGACTCGGGTATCCACACTGGATATTTAGAGCGGTCCGTCTACCATCTCAGTTTAAGGAACTGGTAGTTCACGTTTAATCGTATTGTATATGCTTTCAAGTTTTCAATAAATATATCGTTTGATGTTTTGTTTTATCATGTGCAACTAAACACTTGATAGTTTAAATGTACTCTAGGATGTAGCTCTTTCACTCATGCTGCTATGTTAGCGTATCTTTCAAGTTCATTTAGTTATAGAGTCACTAGGCGGTAACCTGTGTGCTTTGTTCATTGATTATGTCTCATCCTGGGTGTGAATGCTGGTTGACTAAGAACAATTTTTTGCTTTGATGCTTTCTTTGGAGCCATGGTTACCCTGTAAGAATTCACGAGTAAGAAAATCTGGAATGGTGTTAGCTTCTCCTTTAATATATTCAATCTTGAAATCAAAACTGGATAAAATAGCTTGCCATCTAGCAAATATTTGTTTAGAAGCTATATTTTTAACATCTTTTTGTAAAACACTTTTAGCAGCTTGGCAATCAACTCGGACTAAAAACTCTTGATTAAGTAAATCACTTTGAAACTTGGAAATACATAAAACAATCGATAAAATCTCTTTTTTGACAGTTGAATAATTTTGTTGTGCATGATTCCAAGTACCAGAGGTATACCTAACAATCTTTTCATATCCTTGGACTATTTGTTTTAAAACGCCACCAAATCCTAATTCAGAAGCATCAGTTTCTACAATTTTAAATGCATTTGGGTCAGCTAAGACTAAACATGGAAGATCTTTTACCCTAGCTTTGATTAATTGCACTATCTTCGTATGTTCTGAAGACCAAGGAGGAGGATCTTTTTTGAGTCTTTGTCTTAAAGGGGCACTAATTTGGCTAAGATCTTTGTAAAATTCTGCAACATAATTAAGACTGCCTAGAAACCTCTGTAATTGTTTTTTATCTTTGATTTCATCTGGAAATTTGTCTGCAAATTGGATAGAACGATCAATGGGTATTATAGTACCTTGATTAATATTATGCCCTAAAAATCTTATCTTAGTTTGAAATAAATGAATTTTAGATGAGGACAAAACTAAACCATGATTTTTTATAACTTGGAGGAAAACATGCAAATGTTTCCAATATTGTTCAATGGAATTAGAAAAGATTAATACATCATCTATGTGTACAATGGAGAATTCAGTATATGGAGTAAATATTTCATTCATAATATTCTGAAATTCTGATGGTGCATTCTTAAGGCCAAATGGCATAACATTCCATTCATAATGTCCAAAAGGGACAGTAAAAGCAGTTTTATATCTATCTTTTTCATTAATTTGAATTTGCCAAAATCCTGATTTCATATCAAATTTAGAGAAGATTTTTGCTTTATATATTCTTTGTAATAAATCTTTTTTATTAGGAAGTGGATAACGAATCCATTGAAGAGCTTCATTTAATGGTTTGTAATTAATAACTAATCTGGGAGTACCTCTTTCTAATTCTGCATTTTTCTGGACATAAAAAGCTGAGCAACTCCATGGAGATTGACTCTTGCGAATTAAATTTTTATTAAGTAATTCTTGAATTTCTTTTTTACAATATTCTAAAAGTTCTTGATTCATTTGTATAGGTCTGGCCTTAGTAGGTATTTTGGTTTCATTAAAATCTGGAGTATAGGGTAAACTGACTATATATTCATTTCTATGCCAAAATGCATTAGGAAGATCGGAACAAACTTCTAATTCTAATTTATCTTTAAATTTCATAATTTTTTGCTATAATGATTTTGATTTATTCAATTGAATCTCAATATTTTTAAATTCTTTTTCTTGTTGTAAAAAGTCTAAATGGATTGTTTTTCGCTGTATTATTTCATCTAATGAATTTAATTGTCTAGTTACTGGATAAGTAATAAATTTAAATACTATCTCTTTATCTAATAATCTAGTAAATATACCAGTATTATCAATTTTTAAAATGGGTTGTATAGCATGTAAAAATGGAAGTCCTAATATTAATTATTGTCGTAAATCTTGAACTAAAATAAGAGGTTGCTGAATACAAATTCCTTCATTATAAATGGAAGCTTGAGAAAGTTTGTAATTAATATGCATATTAACACCATTAGCACTAGATAAAATTTCTTTTGTTTTCTCAAAATATTGGGTTAGGATAAGCCCTTCTTGAACACAATTTAAATCTGCACCTGAATCAATTAAGGCAATCATATTTTTAGTAAAAGAATGTTTTATATTAAGAGTGATATTAATATACCATTTTTGAAAAGTAACAATAGAAGGTTCAGATTCAGAATGAAAGATGTAATTAGTTTTAACTTGTTGGATATTTTCTTTTAATTGATTGATTGTATATTGTAAATCTAGAATATGAACTTGGGTAAAATTATTTGTTATAAGTGGTTGATATTTATTATCTTGTATTTCATTTAGATGAGATTGATTAAGAGGTTTAGTTAAAACATTTATGGTTGAAGTAATTGGTCATTTGTTACAATGGTGTAAATTATGTCATTTCTTATTACAATGAGAGCAAAAAAGATTTCTTTTATAATTGGTTGAAATATGATGAATAATTCTTTTATGTTTATTACGTTTTTTATATTGGGAATAAAGGAAATGATTTTCTAACTGGAATCTAGATAATTTGTCTAAAGCTTTTGTTGATGAAAAGTTTTTCTTGACTACTAGTTTTCTTTGCAGAATTTTATTATTTACCTTTAACTTTGTTTTAAAAGATTCTAATTTATTTTGTTTAATTTGTTTGTTACATTCAACAATCATATTATCTAACTTTTTTTAAAGATTTCTTAAGGATGTTTTAATTCTCTAAGAGGAATGGTTGAAATGGGACGAAATCTAATATAATCATTATCTATTTTTTTATCTGGAATATATTCATATGGTTTCTTAGCATTTTCTGATGTTTCTTTACATGATGGACACCGACCATAAATACCTAATGAATAACATTGTGTACAATAAGGATTATAATAATCTGACTGAGAAACTCTGGATTCTATATAGGATTGAGATGGAAACATAAACATATTAATATTGTTTCTTTTACTATAATCAATTAACCATGGAAAGAAAGTAATATGTCTTCTTGTCTTTTCTATATCTTGTAAATAAAACTTAATGATTATGTCTTGGCTTTGTTGACTAAAGAAATCTAAGAACCATAACCTTTGATTCCTATTTTCTGGAGAATTTATATCTTTTTCTAATCTGGTATAATCTATCTGAAAAGGCTGAACAATGGATATCATATTACAATAAGATACTTTAGGAAGATTCATATCTGAATATGTAGGAGATGGTCAACTTACTGGAATAATATCTGGACTACTCGTATTCTGGTTATCACTATGTTCCGTATAGTATGGTTCTGGAATAGGAGAATTTCTAACTCCTTCTAGATTAGTATAGAGAGGAACCTGTTCAGGTGTAGACCTGACTGGTTGTACATGGATGTATTCAGGAATAGTATTATGAGAAGTTTCTACATTATCTGTATGATGTATAAATGGAGTATTGCGCGGAAGTCTTGAAGTATCTTCTAAATGTATTGTACTGGAAGTACTAGGAACACTAGAACAAGAAGATCTGGGAGGTATAATACCTGAATAGTCATGAGATTCTCTGGAAGGCATCCTAAATGAAGGATTCCTAATTAATCTGGGAAATCTTAACTCTACATTACCCTTACCATGATCAATGATCTGGTTAGGCTCCTGGACTGGCATAGGAGGAGGTTCAGTCATATTGACCAACTTCCAACTTTCTGGAAACTCAATATCTTCCCAATTAATTATCCTAGGCTGGATCTCATTATCTGGATGACCATAAAAGATTTCATTAAACTTGTTATTTTTATTAAAATGGTGAATTGCTTTAGGATTCAACGTAGTATTCATAACTTTATAACTAATTCTATAAACTAAAACTAAGGGTCTGGACCCTGGTTTCATGTTTATACCTTTAGTATGGACATCTAAGGTTAAACTATCTATGATATGGGGATCACGTAAATCTAAAGAGAAATCTGGATAACAATTGAAATAAATTGGACCTTGGGCTGTACTAGTCTGGATTGCTCCTAAGAGGCTATCTGAAAACTCTAAGAACCTACAGTCTCTAAGGCATAGTAAGATGAAACTATTAATTCCTAATCTGGTAAGTGGCTTGGCCGCCACCTGGATCATGCCAAAATGTATAAAGTTGTATTTTTTACTAAGATTATGTATAGTATGCTTATCTAATAATTTATAAGTATTATAAGTATGATTCCTAAGAGGTAAAGTACGCTCAACTGTTTTTATCGAATGAGAAGAGAATAGTTTAAATGTACCTAGTCTGTAGATTTCTTCTACTGCTACCTTAGGTATATTCCAATTATTTAGCTCGGATTCACTATTCACAAACATGTGTTCTTCACTATTCATCGTGTCATCATGACTGTCAACTTCTCGAGAAGACATGCTACGAGGGAAGAGACGATGATTCATCTTATTCTATAGCACACTGAAGAATTTCTAGGTGGACTAAGTTTCCGACAGCTTGTAGAAAATCAGCGTGACCAAAAAGTGACTTACATCGGCTAAACGGCTCACCCGGCCTCAACGCCTGTTGCACTGCACCACGCCTATCTACGCTTAACAACCACCAACTCCGGTCAATGCTACAGAGGTCAGACTCACCACCACCACACACCCCTTTCACAGGGCTCTGATACCATTCACACCTAGGATGAGACACAATCAATGAACAAAGCACACAGGTTACCGCCTAGTGAATCTATAACTAAATGACCTTGAAAGATACACTAACATAGCAGCATGAGTGAAAGAGCTACATCCTAGAGTACATTTAAACTATCAAGTGTTTAGTTGCACATGATAAAACAAAACATCAAACGATATATTTATTGAAAACTTGAAAGCATATACAATACGATTAAACTTGAACTACCAGTTCCTTAAACTGAGATGGTAGACGGACCGCTCTAAATATCCAGTGTGGATACCCGAGTCTTACACGAGTCTACTCAGTTAAACTGGAGTGCAGTGAACATATAACTATAAAATAAAAACTTACAACTGGAGAAGAACTCAGAAGGAACTCATATATATATATATATATATATATATATATATATATTAAAAAATTAAATAAAATTTCAACTTGCAAGTAATATAAAAAATCATAGACAAAATTTATACTATTAGTCCATTACACATACACACTAGCCTTTATTATTTTTGTAATAAAAAAATATTACAAGTTACTATATTAGAAATATACTTCTACACTACACAACTACAGTGTTGGTATATTATACACACACAATAAAGCTTAGCCTCTTAGGTTCTAATAAGTATTAAGTAGTTAGATTATATAGTATTAGCGGAAGACATGTGCGATGAATGTGAGTGTCCAGTCTTGATAATTGTAAAATACTCAACGAAATGATTGAAAAATGTGAATTCAATAGGAGCAACACTAAATTTTGACAAAAATAAAAACAGAAGTGAATTCTAGTGAGGAAGAAATTATGATATATATAAATTTTTTTATTTAACTAATTGATATTACCAATTTAAAACGAAAAAAAATAAAAATAAAAGTATTCCAAATAAAAAATTCATGTATGGAAGCATGTAACTAAGGGTGTCAATGGGCTGGGCTCGGGCTGGCCCGATTTCAAATAAACGGGCTTATATGTAAGCCCAAGCCCGCCCTATTATTAATTGGGCTTGGGCGAACTTGGGCCTTCATGGACTTGGGCGGGCCAATTTTTTTTGGGCCTTAGACGGGCTTGAGTGGTCCCACAAGTTTCATGGGCAGGCCAATTATAATCGGGCCCTATGCAAATTCAAGTGTGCCAATTATAGGCGGGCTTCAGATGTCAGTCTATTCCTATCACATTTCTCTTAACCAAAATATACATATGTTTGGATGTTTTTACAAACATATTAAGGTCATTTAATTTTTTTTAGGTCACCGTTTAATTCCTGATTGCCTATGACATCATCTAAATGATAGACAAGTAGTTCATACAAAATTTACAAAGAGAACATTTCATAGAAAGGGTTACTCAAGTCCACTAATTCTATAATTCGTACCCTGTGGAATACTACAAGTCTACAATAGTAGTGAAAATTAAAAAGACATAAAGAGAGTTTGCAAGTGATCAACAGGTGAAAAAAAGTTTCCATGAAATAGGAAAGTATAAGATCCAAGACAAGTGGGTTGGGTCTGATTTCCTTACTGAAAAACTAGTGCAACAAGTTCTTTGAAGTTTGTCAGTATCTTGATCTCCAGCAACAAAATTTTGAAACATCCAATGAAGTAAAGCAATACACAGTATGTAACTCCTGTTAAAAATCTTGAAGCAAACGGCAACATAACCAAGAATTGAAGTGGATTGTAGCCATGAAACCAAATGAGCATCAGCCGTTAGATGAAAATAAATGATCCAAATTCCAAACCATATGATAAATGGACTTTTCTAAAGAAAATCCACTTGATTTACAGGCATCAAAAGGTGAAGCCTGCCCAGAACGTCCACTTCTCCCCCTGAATGCACATTTTGTACATGCCTATGACGATAAAAAACTGCAGTTGTTGATTATAAGACTTGACCTTGGACTTCTCTTTACATGATCATAAACCAGGAGGCAAATCAGTTGTCCCACTCCTCTCATTGGAAATCTAAATACTGAATCTTTTTCATTGTTGTCAAGTAAAATTAAGCTAGAGAATGCCACTTGGATGAAACCCACTTCATCCATGTAGAAAAGCAGTGCTTAGCCAGGTGCTCTGGTAAATCCAAGCTGCTCCATGAACAAGAATAACCATCAGTAGAGAGCAACCAACTAGTAGCCCTAGATTGCAGAACCCACCAATCACTCAATGTATCGAAATCCCCCAGCTCATTGTTGCTAATGCCTGCATCACGAAATTGAAGTCATTATACATCATCATTGTTAGTCTCTTCGAAATGCACGTTACCTTCATTGGGAATCCAATCTTGTGTACTAATTAGGGTCTCTACAGTTTCTAGAAGTAAAACACTCCTATACTGGTCAAGTATTCTACCTCCTCCGCTAAAAGCAACCTCTGATGCAACTGTTGTAATAGGAACCGCTAAAATATCATGTGCAATAAGAGACATTATTGGATAAATTTTTGATTTATTCTTCCACCAAGTTAAAATATCAAATTGATTTTCACTTGTAGGCTCAACCGAATCTTTTAAATAACGATCTAATTTAGAGTTAGAGTTCACGTTATTAATTGCACTCATTTTTTTTTGTTGCCACAAGGAACGAATGGAAGTAAAATCAGTTTCATTCGATATAACTTCAATTGTTTCTATATTAAGTACATTTGTTACATTAGTGGAATCAAATTTCATCCTACACTCTTCATAAAGATCAGTAATACAGTTTAATACATTTTTTTCATATTGAATAGAGTCATCTCCATAAAGGGTATTGAAAGCAAATGGTATATACTCCATCTTGTAATGTGGATCTAGTATCACAGCTACAGAAAGAAGTAAAGAATATTTCTTCCAATATTTATCAAATTTTAGTAACATCTCTTTAGCCATAGAGCTTGCAGACACATTGTTCATATTACTTAATTTCTTTACTAAAAGCATATGGATATCGACTATCTAATGAATAAAGAAATGACTAGTTGGATATTTAGATCCTGAGAAGGTATTTGTAACTTTATAGAACACTTGTAAAAAGTTACAAATTGTTTTTGCATCTTCTTATTCATTTATTGAGGATTCAAAGTTGTAGTTTGAATCGCGTTCTCCAAAACGAGATGAACACATCTTTGAACTGCAATGTAGCTTTCAACATAAGATATGTTGAGTTCCATCGAGTTGAAACATCAAGGCATAATCCCATGATGTTTTGCAAACCTAATTGTTTTACTTTAATATCAAATTTTTGTTGTCAAGATTGTGATGCTTTTACAAATTTTACACTTTCTAGAATTTTATGTATAGTAGGTCTTATTGATTTTAACCTGTCTTGCACAATAAGATTAAGAATATGCATTGAACAACAAATATGAAACAAGTCACCATTAAGAAGAAGCAACTCTTTCATACGAAGGTGCTCTTGAAGGTGTGAGGCAAAAACATCATTAACATAAGCATTATCTAATGTGATAGATGACACTTAGCTCTCAATTCTCCACTCTAATAAACATACTAAAACTACGTCAAAAATAGCTTGTCCTGTATGGGGAGAAGGGACTATGGGAAAATTAATTATATGTTTTTGTAAATTCCAATCGTTATCAACAAAATGGGCAATTAAGCACAAATATCCAAGAGTTTGGTTCGACGTCCACATATCTGATGTGAAACTAATTCATCCAGGAATTTGGTCAAAAAGTTTAAATAAATTATCTTTTTCACTTTTGTAAATGCCTAAGATATCATTCTTTATAGTGTTATGGGATACCATCCTAAATTTAGGTTGTAAACTATTACAAAAAGAAATAAACTCAACATGAGTGACTATGTTAAATGGATATTTATGTAGTATTATCATTCATGCAAGTATTTCATGACTTTTATGTTCGCAAATTTAAAATTAGTTATTGGAATTTTTCCTTGTGGATCTATAGTTGCAGATAATATCGCGACCCAAAATACCCCCTAGGAGTTTTGGATACTTTAGTTCGCAAACTCATTACGAACCATCCTGTTAAACATATAAGGTACACTATGGCAGAAGTATAATACAAAATATTACTATATCCAAGTTTATACATAAACCAAAATAAAAAGCGAACATGCTCGCTAATCAAAATTTATATACAAGTCACTCCCTCTCATCACTCAAACATAGGGCCACCACCTATCAAGTATCCTTTGATACACCTGAAGCTCCTCCAGAGTAGGAACCTCCTTAACATATTCCTGCTCAACCCACGGCTCCGGAGCATGTGCATCAACATGACCTGCTGGCATAAATATGTACGGCTAAGTATTGAATACTCTGCGTATACAAACCATTAGATAGTAATGTTATAAACATGAATACAACATACATATCGCAGTTTAAATCATTTCACATGCATTACTTTAATCAGAGCGCAGAAAACATAATTTAAAAACAATCATGTGCATATACCTCGGAAAAACATCTTCTTTTGCTTTACCATCTTTACTTTACGTTCATTTACCTCTTTGCATTACGGGTATTGCAGAATACCTTAGTTTCCATTACTTTCCATCTACAGGTATTTAAAATACCCTAGATCCACCTAAGGAGTTGGGCAACTAGTACCCATGTACCCACATAAACTGGGCGGGCCTACTATTATCCTCACCTTTGGCTACCTTTGGAGTAGACAACCAGTATCCATCTCCCTTCCGGGTGGTCTGCTATTTGTCGGAGTCCGACGACCAGTATCTGTTTCCCTTCCATGCGGCCTGCTATCGTGCCTCCCCGTCGGTATTACTCAGTTGATTAGTACTCATGAACCCACAGTAGTTGGGCGGGCCTTCTATCGACCTGAGATAGATGACTAGTATCATCCTGTACCATTACTTTCCCATATACTTTCATTTACCTCTTTACTTTGCATATACTTTCCATTTATTTCCATTACATCTTGTACTTTACTTCTTCTTTTACTTTATTATCTTCTTCTTTGGATACCCATACTTTAGCAAATCTCAATCATGCATATCAATTGTGAATAATATGGTAGACAAAAAGGAAAACTCTACATATAGCCAATACTTCACCTTTTTCATTCATAGCAATAGCCAATATATAATTTAAGTCCTACACATGCAATCACACATATAACATATAGTTTTCTCATTGGTTTTCCCCAAAAATTATGTCTTTTATCATGCTCTTCACAATTAAGTCATAATCTATACTTTTCAATATTTGGTTTCAAGCATAAAAGCATCACAAGTTAACTAGTAGGATTTCCTACTAGTTCATAGAACAAATCAAAGGTTTTTTTTAATCTTTGCTTACAACATGGTTTATGCCATTAAAAGCTAGTAGAGTGTATCTACCTTCCTTAAACCAAATCCCTTTGGTTTCGTGCATTGGAAACACCAAGGAAGCAAGATCCAAGCTTGAGAAGGAGTGAAGATAGTGAGATCCGGGCTTCGGAAGCTCAAGCAAGGCTTCACCTTCAATCTAGGTTCAAACCCTAGCTTCTCTCTCTCTAAAAACTCTTCTTAGGGTGTGTAAACCCTTACCCATGAGTGTGGGGCCTTATATAGACAAAGGGGTTGTCAAAAACCCCTTATACCCTCTCAAAAGATCTCCCAAGGTCGGTTTATGCACCAAAAGGCAAGGAGGGGTCGACTAGAGGTGTCCACCGGTTGAGTTTGGGGGTTCTGGAAATGAAACCCATACAAAAAGTGTGAGCACCGGTCGATTAGTCGCTTTGGGTTTTTCTCGCCTCTGTTGTTTCGGCCATAACTTTTGAATGGCTTATCAGATTTTGATGATTCAACTTGCGTTAGACTCATCATTCAAAGGGAAACATATTCATGTATAATGTACAAATCCTAATTGTAAAGTCCATGTTTTAGTGTTGGCTTACTCTGGTGTCAAAACAATTTACTCTAGTGTATCTTGTGTCATTGCCTTCAAGCATCCACGACAAGTGAAGATGAAAACCGAAGAAGATCAGTTGAAGACTCGGTTGAAGACATTTCGATCTTATCTTTCATTTCACTCATAGGATTGTAAGTGACCTAGATACCATGTTACCATAGGTAGGAATTGAGTTATAATAATCATACTATGATACCTTAAGTGGAAATTGACTTAGAGTAATCATATGGACCTTAGGTGATTAGATATTTAGCCCAAAAAGTGTTAAATGTTCTTAAAAACCATGGTTACTTGTAAGAGGCATATATCACAAACCGTAACTCTGATTTTGCTGCATAATATATCAAATCGACCGCATCAAAAAGAGCTACAACTTTTGTGAAGGAAGCAAGAGCAAATTCTGAGTTTTTATATCTCGATCGACCGAAAATAGTCAGGGTCGACCTTGACCTGCCCAGTTTTTGTATGAGAAAAAAATTCCTGAACACTAACATTTTGAGGGTCGAACCAAGTGTACATTTGGGTCGACCCTGATATGGAATTTCTTGCCATACTAATTTCTTGAGGGTCTGGGTTGGCCCAAACCACCTTAGGTTCGACCCTCATATGGATTTTCTTGCCTTTTTGGTTTTTAGCAACTTCTAATTTCATGGTTTTGCTTCTCTATTTATTGGGACCCCTCTAGTCCATGAATGAGGACTTTGGGGAGTGTGTTGAGAGTACTTTGGGGTATCTCTAGAGTTCATAGAAACTCTATTATTATTTTATCTCCTCCCCTTGATTAGTTTCTCTTTAATCCTAGAGTTTGCAAGTCAATGTTCCATTCTTGCTTGCTTGGACTTTTCTATTGATGAAATCCATCTAGGAGTTGATTTTAATCAAACCATTAACCCGTTCTGGAAAGAAAAAATTGGCCGGAGTGTTTCAGAGCTTTTGCGGAGGTGATCAATTAGAGAAGGATCGTGTATGTGTGATTTGGTCTGTGGAATCCGAAGCCGTCATTGACGGAGATCGATTGAAAGATTGTGGTTGTTTTGGAGATCTAAGAGAAGTACGAGCGGTTGCGGTTGATCATAGGAATTGAGTACGTGATGACTTTTCAAGGCATGGAGGACTAAGAACTGAAGGATTGTAGTATCGAGTCCGAAGGAGTCAAGTTTGAGTCTTGTAAGTTTTTGTTGACTTTGTCTTACTGATATCTCTTGGTTGGACTAGGTCCCGTGATTTTTCCCGAAAGAGTTTCCATGTAAAAATCCTTGTGTTGTGGATTGATTGTTTTCCTTATTCCATACTTTAAGTTCATCATCTATTTAATTAATAACTTAATTGTTAAATCATAAAAATGATAGATAGACTTATAGGGAAAACTAACCATTCCCTTGAACTTGTGATTTCTCAACTCAAACATCAGATTTGAGGTTCACCGGATTGATTTTTTCACTAATTTTTCTTTATTCATGGTTAAAACTAGCCCTAAAGGTGACTAGTCCAAAGTTGACTGTTCTAGGAATTTCAGCAGACTAGTTTTCGGAAATCCGATGCTTGACCCAACTTCGACTCAAAATCTGAAAAAACGTTAAACACGAATCTCGAAGAGGGTTCTAATATGTTTCTAATGGCTCAATAATCACTCAATTCTAATAAGTGGTGACAAAACTAGAGCTCCTTAAAGTTGAGGAAATGTCAAGACATACCTCTTTAACACTTAGAACATTTCGAGTGCTTTCACACTTTTTTCTCTTAGGTCCAACTGTCGCGACCCAAAACCACCCTAGGAGTTAGAGTGAACTTTGGACGACTAATCATGGCTTACATGACTTGCTTGACAAACCAACCTGTACAAACCCACAGAGCGTATACAATAGAGGACATTATAGCGGAAACATAACCATAAAGCACAGCGGAAGTCTAACAAACCTCTAAGTATATACACATGGAAATCCAAGTTTATACAAAAAGTAACCAAAAGAAAGTGCGGACAGACCCGCCAAAATACAGGGATATAATCTCTCATCTCACCACAGCTAATCCACTCAGAATCTACAACCACCTAATGGTAACCCTCTACTGGAGGTTCCTCCAAAGGCTCCTCGACGTACTCCTCTTCCACCCATGGACCAGGAGCACAAACATCAAATGGAGCAGCAGCTTCCTCAAAACCTGCCGACATAAGAAGTACGGCTGAGCATGGAATACTCAGCGGGTACTAAATACTAACCAACAATTATAGCATACAGACAGCATACATATATCAGAAGCAATTCATATATGTTAGAAGGAAACAATTCATATCATTCAAGAAAGCAAAGCAATTTATAATCATGCTTGTACTTCGTAGAAAACCGGTGAAACCGCTTGAAAACATCGTGCACTTGACTTGGCTTGAAATATCTTTTCGTACTTGAAAGCTTGTCTTGTCTATCTTACTTGATTCTTGTATGTCGTGTCATGTCATGTCATGCATGTCATGCGTGCTTGCTTGTGATCATGTAACTTGTGAGATATCCTTGTGAGATGTACTTGTGAGATGCGCTTGTGAGATGCCTTGAGAGGGAAGGGAGACCATTCTTTATGCAATGCACTTGCGAGGGAAGAGAGACCCTTCTTCATGATACGTATGTACTTGCGAGGGAAGGGAGGCCCTTCTTCATGATATGCACTTGTGAATGAGGGGAGACCCCTCGTGTAATGTTGGTTCTTGTCTTCTTGTGAAAAGCGAGGTAAAACATATCGTAGGATATGTCCCACCTCTAACCATGTTCTTGAAAACCTCAATAAATCATGTCATGCATGCCGTGCTCTTGGGAACCGTGTACATACTTGCATTTAAATTTAAATATGACATTTGGGTAATTTCACAACGCATATAACATCAATGATTGAGCAATGTAATATTCACATCATTTAGGGAAAGCAAGAAAACACACTATCATAGGCCCTAGCAATATTCATAATTTATTAGGTATGCATTTCCTAATTTACAACTCATTTTATTCACCTTGACATTTCATCAAACATGGTGTGTTCATTATTCATTATTCATTTAAACCTAAATCATGCTTTTCTAGGTGAGTTTACTCACATCATAAAGGTGTGTTTATTATGGATACAATGCCCTCCCCATTTTAATCATCACAACACAACCCTTGGCATCCAATCGCCCATTCCATCTCCATTCACCATTCACAACCATCCATCTCATAGCACATGTGTAAATGAAAGAAAATCAAAAGAAATAAAGGGAAAAGAGGAACTATAACTAGGAGGGTAGTAAGAAATACCGACCTTGATCAAGTGAGGAAGAAATCCCCTTTCCAAAATGACTGTGTAGCTGCTGCCCTAGCTTGGAGAACGCTCTCCACGAGTGCTTGAGCCGAGATCTTGGAGAAAACCCGGACTGGAAGTGATCTAGGGTCTCAAAACCCTTTGATTTCTCTTCCAAAGACAAACCCTAGGTTGGAATCGCCTTCTCCCCTTTCTCCTATTCTCCCAAACTCTCTAAGTGTCGAACGATGCCCTAAAGACTCGGGTTAAACTCTTAAGGTAAGAGTGAACCGACCAAAAGACCATAATACCCTTACTGAAATTTCTGCAGAACGTGAGTGCCGAACACGTAGTGCTGTGAATAGTGCCAACTCGTTGTGCTGTGAATAGCGCCAACTCGTTGTGCTGTGAATAGCGCCAACTCGTTGTGCTGTGAATAGCGCCAACTCGTTGTGCTGTGAACAGTGCCAACTCGTTGTGCTGTGAACAGTGCCAACTCGTTGTGCTGTGAATAGCGCCAACTCGTTGTGCTGTGAATAGCGCCAACTCGTTGTGCTGTGAACAGTGCCAACTCGTTGTGCTGTGAATAGCGCCAACTCGTTGTGCTGTGAATAGCGCCAACTCGTTGTGCTGTACAACGTACTCGTTGTTGTTGCACAACGTACCCGTTGTTGTTGCACAACGTATATGTCGTCAGAGTGCGTTGTCTGTGCCTTATCAGAGCACGACCTTAGCGCCTTCCGAGCTACGTCCTTAGCGCATAACCGAGCTACGTCCTTAGTGTATTCCGAGCTAACGATTGCCTGCAGGCCCAGACTGTTTTGACTATATCTTTTTACTCATTTGTCCGATTTTGACGATTCAACTTGCGTTGGGTTCGTACTTTGAAAAGGAACATTTCTAACGTTTCAGAATTTCCCATTTCCTCCTTATTTATTTAATTATACCTCTTTAAAGGCAAGATGACAACGAAAGTGTCATGCATTAAGCATGAAAAGGTCTGGGGCTCTACATCAACACCCTACTCACACTTTATGAATCATTCCCCATTAGGTTTGTAACCCACTTAGGTGATCATTGAATTCACACCAACATGCACGAGAGGCCCTGACCTCTTTATGAGGGCACATTAACACTATTCACAGCACTATTCACTTACAACCCTTTAAGCACTTAAGGTATTTTATACCCTTGCTTTTACCCACTTAGAGTATCTTTATACTCTTTTTGAGACTCAAAAAATGCACCTAAAACCCTCACTTGACTCACCATAATACCAAGAACACAATTGAAGGCCTTAGGCCTTTACACACACCATATAAGGGCACTATTCACTAATATTGTTCATAGCACAGTGAACTCAAATTCCGGGATTCTACAGATAATGTCTGTTGGTCAATAGAGACATTTTTTCGACTTGGACATATAGGTATATGTCTACGTAGGTGATTTGTTCCACCACCACCTTTACCTGAGAAATTCTCTTCACAGTAGTTACATACTATCTTCACAATTCCATATTTCTCAACTTTATGAAAATGAGCCCAAACTTCTAAAGTTAGTCTTCTAGTTCGTTTTTTAGGACTAGAGGCAGAAGATGGTTATGAAATTAATGGGTGGATAGGACTAGATGGCTCTATCATCTCTACACTATTAGTCTCATCGACATCAACATCTATACGAGGATGACAACTATCATCAACACTTGTTGACATGTTTAGATAATAATTAAGAAATATGCACTTAAGAATAGAATAAACCACAAAAGTTAGATATACGTTACAACTCAATGATACAATCAAGCCAGTGGTAGTCCCACCCTTAAATCAAGGTTGAAGCAACCTGCAAGAAATAGAAAAAAATATATTAGAATAAATACAACAGAGAACTTGATGAAAATTAGAGAGACGGCCATATTCTTACTAAAGAGGGAAAATTCTCTTAGTGCTTCAAATTATTTGAATTGCTTTAGTACAGTAACATTAGAAGGCAGGTTGAGGTTACAAACAAAAATGAGAGCAAAGCTTGAATTTTGGCTCAAGCTGTTGGGCCATGCATAAACTAAGGATGTGAACTGTGGCAGATCTTGGAGGTGGTCACAAGAAGACTATCAACTAGCAATTAATAGATGGCCCATTAATAGATGGCAGAGCATAGATATCAGTAAATTAGTGGTGTTGCGTAGAGGAGTAGAAACTCACAAGGAATAGAGCTGTTATTATAGGTTTGACATATAAACTACTAAAGAACCCTAACCTTGAAATTTCAAGAGATTGATGAGAGAATAATGTATAAATTCAACTGCATACATTAGTACCCAGAAATTTGGTGTTTTTTATTTCTCAAAAAAATGCGTTCAATTAAAATTTGGCAGATTCTTAGTAAGTCATGTTTATAATAGGAAATAAGATCAGATCATATGCTAAGAAGAATCTAGGGTTACAAAAGAATAAATCTAGCATTGCAAAAATTTAAAAACAAATTGAAGGAGATTAATATGGCAAATTGACAGAGAAACGAGGATCTAACCTCTAGCTGAAGAAGAAATCACCTATAATCGAGATTGCCTCACCAAAAGCTCTTACCTGACACCAAGCAAGGAGAGTGGAGAGCAAAGGGGCAGAGGCCAGAGGGAGAGAGATGAGAGCAACTGAGCAAGGCGTCTGAGATTGAGAGGGAGAGAGAGATTCAGAGAGGGAGAGATGTTAGAGAAGAAGAAGGGATTTCAGAATTAGGGATTTGGAGAGGAATGAGGGATCGTTCTTTAGTCTTTACTTTATAAGAGAGGAATTTGGGTCATTTACTAAAATATCCCCTATAAAGATTATAAAACGACTTTAAACTCAGGTATAAATGTAATTTTTTTATAAAACTTAAGTAGTGTTTTAATTCGGCCAGACCAGGCTGGCCGGAAAAGAAACCTACTCATAGGCCCGACGGGTTTTAGTTAACTTGTCCAAGCCCGGCCTGATTATTTAAAAGGGCTGATCCGGCCCGGCCCAATTATTTAACGGGCCACCTAATCAAACTCGAACGGGATACATTCAGGCTGAACTGGGTGGGCCGCAGGCCAAGCCCGACCCATTGACACCCCTACATGTAACCACATAACAACATAAGAATATAGCTATCTTTTTTTTGGTACTATTAGCAGTGTTAGTATAAGTTGTTAGATGTCAAGCATTAGAAGCTAGGCCAATAGGTAAGCATCTCAATCATCACGCCTAATGAGATTGGAACTCAGATCACTGCAACAGGGAATAAACTCACTATTACTGTCACAATAGGTATGAGTGTAAATAGCTTTCCTTTTTTGCATTAAAAGATGAAACACACCTTTGGAATCACATGTTAAAAATTCTCTTTAATAAAATGCAAGACGACACAAATGATATATGCCTTAACCCAACAACAAAGCAGAGTAAAAGTGGGAAAATAAAATTCTTTAGCCTCAAGACAGCTGCTACATGCCCCTGCAGTATAAAGTATGAATAGACTGGGAGCAAGACTAAAGACTTGGGGATCATCTCCAATTGGTGATAGCAAGGAGACCACCAACATCTTGATTAGCGTGCATGACATATATGTTGCCTTGGGAGTGAGTGCTTGTCGCACCCCAAAATACCCCGTTGGAGTTATGGGATACTTTAGAGGTGACTATTCGTACCTGCCAAACTATCCTGTAATAAACAAAGCTAACATGATATAATAACAACGATAATCAGAGTGCGGAAGCTCAACATGGGTACGGAAGCGTGAACCAACTTTTTCTTTTCTTCTATAACTCAAAACAGTATTCCAAGTGGACATATACATAATACGTCAAGTTAAAGGTGGACATGCCCACGAATCAAAATACAAAATGAGAACCTCGGAATTCTCTCTCTCACTCAATAATCACCTCCGTGGGGCCAATGGTCTAAGTCCCTCACCTCGGCCTGAGGCTCAACTACCAACTCCTCATATGGTTCTTCCTCACCGTAGTCCTCCTCAATCCAAGGACCCGGGGCACAAATATCAAAAGGGACCCGTGCACCTGCCGACATAAAAGTATGGCTGTGAGTATGGAATACTTAGGGAGTACAAGCTACTAGCTAACCATCGTAATAACAAAGCACAGTAGTAATAACCACAGTACACAAAAATCAATTTAAGCAACACTAGCAACATATAACAATTAGCATTGAAAATGAAGCAATATAAATATCTTGACATGCGTGCATGAATGCGAAAACTCTGGTAAATCTCATGTTTGGAAACTTATTTCATGTTTCGGTCTTGCTTGTGAAAATCATGCATGCGTGTCTTGTCTTGCTTGGAATCACATGTCTTGCTTGGTCTTGACTTGTATACTTGTGAGCCAGAGGCTAGCACCTGCACATCCCTGGGCTACCAACCTCCTTGACATTTCATTTACTTATGAGCCAGAGGCTAGCACCCTTCACTTGGGCTACCAACCTCCTTTACATACACTTGTTTCCTTCACTTGTGAGCCAGAGGCTAGCACCCTTTAATTGGGCTACCAACCTCCTTGTCTTTTCATTTAAATACTCGTACTTGAAAACATCGGTTCATGCATGCATGCATGGGTGTGTGTAATACTTGTAGTAATCATGATAGCATGTGCAACAAAGGGAAGAAGTATAATATTTTCATTCTTAATAAAATCATGCCATAATTCAAACAACATATGGAGCATTTGGTCAACTTATCATTTTAAGGAAAATCACATAGAACCTACTTCCATTTTCTTCATTAAATCCATTAAATTCTCATTTGGGCATTTTATCGACTACATGGTGTGCAACACATTCATAGTCGTTTCACTTTGATTCCTTAGGGCATACATTTTATCAAACCCATAAAGTGCGTTCATTATGCTTGAAATACCTATCCACCATTTTTCTAACATACATTCATCACATCACAACATGGCATCCAATCGCCTCAATCCCTTCATTCATCCATACATCCCACCATTCATTTCATCTTATTAATATTTTAGGGGAAATATCATATTTCAACATAAAAGAGAAGTGGGGAAGATTCAATGTACATTCACTTAAGAAAATACTAGGTTATTACTAAGGTAGTTAGTAGGGTGTACTAACCTTAAACCAAAGCTTGATCTTGGATGGAAACCCTTGATTGAAGCTCCAACTTGAAAAAGGAGAACCCTTACTTGAAGGATGCTTGATTGGGGAAGAAACCCTTTGAGGAATACCTTGGACAACGCTGCCCTAGCTTCGAAAAAGGACACCCCCACGAACTTGAGGTTGGATTGGAGAAATCCAAGCTAAAGGGATGATCTTAGGTTCTCAAACCCTTGATTCTTCTCTCACCAAATGATGCCCTAGGAAAAACCCTCTTCTCCTCTCTCCCTTTCTCTCTAATGCTCTAAGTATAGTGAGTGGGGACCCAAAAGCTCGAGCAAGGCTTATAAGGCCAAAGGGTGCAGGCCAAAAGACTAAAAAATCCTTAATGAAATTTCTGTAAAACACGAAAGACCGAGCGATCGGTCGCTTACCGAGCGATTGGTGTTCTTGACTGAGCTCTTGGTTGAAAACACCCTATTTGAAAAAATTCTCCATACAAATTAGTTAACCAGTCGATAGCTACCAATTGATCAGTTGTGGACCGATCGATCGCTAATTTGGACCGAGCAATTAGTTGTGAACCGATTGATCCCTAGCGATCGGTGTTCTGTAGATTTCTACAGATTTTTGACCCATTTTACTGTTTCGGCCATAACTTTTGACCTGTTTGTCGGATTTTGACGATTCAACTTGCGTTGGATTCTTCTTTCGAAGATGAACATTTTTTATGTTTTAGAATTTTCAAATTCTTCCTTATTTATTAATTGGACTGCATGAAAGACCAATTGGCTAAACACTATTCATTAAGTACGGAAAGTTCCGAGGCGCTATAGTGCTAGTGGTCTCCTTGCCAACACCAACTGGATCGTGTCAAGACTGAATGAATTAAAAGTGATTATGTGTTATCTCTAGAAATTATGGAAGCATGTAATCACAACTCAAGCAAATCACTCACAATTCTTAGGATTCTTAGGACCCTTTGATAATAAATTGGAAAAAAAACTATTATCTGATCTTCTTCATTTTTGCTATGACCACTCCACATCACGTGAGTTGGATGTTTATGACAATTTTATTTTGGCCAAGCTAATGACCATTCAATAACCTCTGATAAACAACTCTAGCTATGTAAGGAGCAATAGTTAGCTCAACCGGGCGAGGAGCAAACTATTGCTCCTTGCTCTCATGAAGTCCCTTCAATTGCCTATGAACTACTCTGGTTAAAATTATTTAATCCTTGTGGTTATTCTTTTTCTAAAAACCAAGGGCAGATGGGTGAATCTTAGGAGTGAGTGAATCTTAACCATAGTTAAAAGGGACTTAATAGGGGACACATGGCAGAAAAGGGCCCCAAGACACCCTCCTTGCATCACTGACCGGGGAGGTGATTGTTTTCCACAACTCACCAATTATGTGTTAGCTGTTTATGACAATTTTTGTAGTCAAGGTTAAGTAATGAAATCTTCTACAGTTAAGGAATGTATAAGGGGATATCAACCCTCCTTAAATCAGGCCCTTTTGGTGCAGTTGCTTGGACTTACCCTTATGGCACCTTAGTGGCTACCTTAGGTCTGGTTTTGTGCGTGAGTTGAGTGAGTGTGTTAGTTACATGATAACATTTCATCAAAAAAATCCTATACAGTTGTAACTGGACTCGAGGGAGTTCGGTTACACTCCTTTACTGTGGTTAATATTTTAAATATATTTTTTTAAAAATCAAGGATAAGTGGATGAAGCCTAGGAGTTGATGAATCTTAACCATAGTTAAGGGGTGTCAAAAGGCAAATGTGGTGACGGACTCCCCCGAGTCCAGTTACAACCGTAGAGGATTTCATTCCCAAGGTTAATAAAAGCTCTAACCTCTAGCGTGCAACTCCTCCTTTTTCTTTCGATGCTCTCTCATTTCCTCCCAAGTCATGTTACTGGTGTTGGAGCTTGTATCCCTGCTCACATACAATTGAATTATGTACAATTTGAAAAATTAAAATCATATGATTATTAATAACACGATTTATAGAAAACCCATCAAACGAAATCATAAAAACAATATTGAATTGATGACAAAGTCATTTGGGTTTCTGGAAAATGAAGGATGAATTTTAGATCAGGAGAAGGTGTGTATTTGTATTACAGATTAATGAGGAGGTTCAGGATCGGGTTGTCAACGGAGTAAAGGAGTTCAGCCTCGTCGGCCTACTGGATGATGACATCGAAGTCGTTAACGTCAGTTAACGATTCAAGGACTCGCTTTTGTTGATTCTAGTAGAAATGCCCCCTTTTTCTTGGATTATTGGATCACCTGGTTGTGGTGCTAATACCATTCAAGAGTTGTTCTATCAAAAACTGAAGCAGAATATTGGAGATGAAGACACAATCTATGGCCATGACATTTGAAGACACAATCTATGGATGAAGGGGAAGGAATGGAGAGAGGTTTGATTTGGATGAAAAATAATGGTTGGATGATTCCTTTTCTTTTCAATGATTTTTATGATCATGCAGGTTTGAATTGAAACCGTTTCATGGGAGGGATTGTAGGTAGTTATTTGGGGTGTTTGAGTGGAAACCGTTTGTTCATGGGAGGGATTGTAGTTAGAATTACGTAGGAATTTACCCTAATATCCATTAATGTGAAGGGTGATATAACAATAAGATATCATAATATTTGGATGTTTTAGCCTTAATAGAAAAATTCAATCAATGACACCTATCCCTCCTCTTTTCATTATAATGGTAAAGATATTTATAGGATTTAATGGTCATTAAAAAAAAATCAACCATCACCTTTGACCCTACCAATCTCTTTATAATAGTAGAGATATAGTAACCATGTGCTTTTAAGACATAAGACCGACCATCAAGTAAGAGGGCCTTCCAAAATTGATGTGGCCGTCCAGGCTTTACTTAGGGGGAAAACCTTCTATTTTATGGGCATTAAAGGCTCAGCCCTCATGGCCGAAGTGACAGCCCAACACATAATGACATCATCTTTCTTAGTTTTTCCTCTTTTCTTCTCAGACTCGGACAAAAAAATGATTACCTATGACCCTAGAATATTACGCTTGTTAGCTCGCATTCCTCCAACCAATTTCAGTTTTCTTGGAAGGGTAGTTCAGTCATAAGAGAGTTAATTTCAGTAATTATACTGCAAACGGAAAGTTTCGGTAAACGCGTTTTGGACACCGGCGTTAGGTTAACAACCACCACTTTCTTTTCACACTTTTTCTTTCATTAAATGTTTTTAAAAAAAACAAAAATAGTAATAACTTTTATATAAAAATAAAACTATAAATTATTTGTTCTTTTCCATTTTTTTTTCGACTTCCGGCTTTCGTTTACTGTTCTTTCCCTTCCGCCGGAAAACTTCTTTTCTTCGCCGGAAAACCGCCTTTTCACGGTAATGAACCGATAATCCTTGCTGGTTTACTCGTTTTCGGTCGATGAGAGCTTTGAATTCTTCGGTTGATTTGTCCACACGGTTGAAAGAGACGTCGGATCTGGGTCTCTGACGCGGTTGATTTTTCGTTTTTTCGCGGAATGTGGCTTTTTTGGGCGTTGAAGACGGTGTGATTTTTGTCTCTCATGGCGGAGATCGTGTTCTAGGGCTTGTTTTTGGTGAGGGTTTTCTCATTTTGGTTTGGGAGAATCGAAACACAACGGAGGGGTCACGAGGAGTTCGTAATGAAATGGTTTGTGATTGATGCCTTTGAATTTTGTTTTTCCTTTTTCTCGTTTGTTGTTCTCTGGTTCTGTTTGCGTATGCAATTTTTTATAGAAAATGTTTGGATCTATGAATTTAATTCTAGATTTGTGACGTATTCGCAGAGTTTTGTTGAAATTTTCGTGGCTGTGGAGGTTTTCTTGTCATTATATTTGTTTTTTAATCTCCGGTAGTTTGATTTGGAGAAAATTAGAAATTTAGATGATGAAAATTTTCTTTTTTCTAAATTCATTAACGTTGCTGTTATGATGTTCATGGCGTTCTCCTTATATTTTTCTATTCATTCATTCATGTTTTTCTTTTGATAAACATGGCAATAAAAGAACATGGAAATAAAAGCCAGTTTATCACTTGGATTGCACTCTGCTGCATCAGAGATTGATGTTTCCATTCTTAGTTGAATAGTTTTAGATAATATTTGTAGTTTTGGTTGAAAATTATGTAGAAAAGATCTCTAACTCACAGGCTTACTTATAGAACAATTCTTATTGGAGTTAATGCTACTTGTAGTTCTGTCCTGCAGTATTCAACCAAATATTTTGAATGCATATTACAAGAAAACCCAATTCACCTGAAGTTTCAGTTGTTTCTTGTTTCCTTCTTTCCCTTATGTCTCCGTTTGTTTGCATGGAAAATGAGATGGAAAAGAAAACTTTTCCAATGGAATTATATTCCAGGGAAAGTTTTCCTATTCTTCTATTTTCTACCGTTTCGCTAGAAGGAAAAAAAATTAAAAAAATTATATATAAAATTATTTTAATGTTTAAGGGAACTCTTTATTTCTTCTCCATTGAATCTCAATATGATCTCCGGGTCGTAAATCATTCAAACAGTTAGAGACATGAAAATCGTGTGGAAAAGTATCCACTGGTGGTGGTCTTAGCCTATCCCATTGCACACCTTCCTCCTCTATTGTCCACCATCCATGTGGTGGGTACCTGCATGAGAATAACCATTTAATATCATGAACTACTGTCTCCATGAACTGATATTTACTGAATCCCCCTTCCAAATGTTATTTATTTATTAATAACTAGAAAGAATAAAAAGATTTGAATAAGCAAAATTTTATTTATATAAAACCAGAACAATATATGGCAGCCTGAATTGAGAAAATCTATTGGGTTCATTTTTCTTACCTTGCCGAAAAGTGTCCGTGTGGGAATCATAGTTAAGCTCGGCATCATAACATGACAACATAAACCCAAATGACCATGCTCTCAGTGATTTGTCTAACAGCAAAAATTCACCACAAACCTGGAAATTTATAAAACTAATAGGCAACAAGAAAGGAAAACAGAGTTTTGAGACATATAGACCTTAATTACACTGAATTTTGTTAGAATGAGAACAAAAATACAGTTTCTATTTTCTAACCACTACAAACCGATATTTCATTAACAAACAGGAAACTTCTTTTGAAAAAACAGAATTTTTACGGTTTCAAATAAGTAGTTACAGACAATAGCTTGCGGTTATAAACCTGAGCAGGGAACCAGAACTTGCCATTCTCGAGAAAAAGTTACCAAGACATGATTGAATCAAAAGGCAAAGAACTCCTCGGCTTGCAACTACTGTGGAACTTTGATCTAATCCATGAAAAAGGCCAAAGACAAGATAGAGACCTGACCAAGCCTTTTGGCTAGCTTGAATCCAAGATGCTTGAATCCTTTCTTGAGGCGATATGCCATTTCCAATTTCAGTAAGCGGTATCACCAATCACTCTACCCCATTTCTACTTCATGTGCTTCTCCCAAAGGTGGTCACTCCTACATCTATACCTCAAAGAACTACAGACTCCTGCCATGCTCTACATAACCCAGCTGGGGGAAGCCTCTCAAGAATACATTCCAAGGTCAATTATTGTTTTGCTTTTCTTAACAGGTTGAAGGAATGATTTGTTTGTCCAAAGAGGCTAAAAATGGGCTAGAAGTTTTGAAGCGTAAAAGGCTTCACCGTATAAAATCAGGAACTGTAACTGAAGTTGTAAATGTTACTAGTATGCTGACCAGAAGTGGAGGAGATGCTTTAAGAGCTTCTTTGTCATGTGGTATGAGATTACATGGTAATGCAGATTCTTTTTCTCGACCAAGTGATGCTTCAAATGGTACGGACACATTTTCAAAGCGCAAGGTGGAAAAATTTGACACAACTGATCTAGAATGGATCGATAAAATTCCTGAGTGTCCTGTATACTGTCCGACAAAGGAGGAGTTTGATGATCCTCTGGTTTATCTTCAAAAAATTTCTCCAGAAGCTTCGAAATACGGTAATGTATATCTATCAAAATTATTTCTGCTTCTATGTACTTATCAAACAGTATTCGTGTTGGAGGTAGAATTGGGCATGAAGTTTGTATTTGACTTTTTTCTGCATCAGATTTGGTAGCATCAAATTCATAGTTCCTAAGGCTTAATTATGCTTGTTACTCTTTCACTTAAGGTTCATCTTCACTTCTTCTACTCTCGAGTTTGATATTTATCAGGTTCCATTTTCAGGTGTTCTGTTAATGTAAACTATGGTTACATTTTCTTGTGGTTCCAATTTTGTTTTATTATTCTTTCTTTAGATGCTTCTAATAGTTAACTTGTGTGTTTTGCCGTACACACATTTTGTTGAAGTCTAGTTAAGTTGCTTTAATTTAACATTTTAGTCATTGTAACCAAATTGCTGCTTCTATTGGTTTTGCTAACAAACAGTTTTTTCATCGTGGTATAATTTACTAGGCTGCTCATGCCGGGTCAGGCCCATAGGCCATAGCTCAACTGGACAGTGCCATTTGATGTCGCAACCTTGGTGTCCTGGGTCTGACCCCATCTTATCTTAATACATCAAAAATCTTATTACATCGAAATAAAAGGTGGTTGCCAATGTCTGACTCATTTAATATTTTTCTGGGAATTGTTCTCGAGCAAACGACCAACATTCGATTATATGAAGAAATAATTCTCTTTTCAGTTCATTCATGTATCACTGGTATTCTTATATTAATTCCCAGAAGTGAGAACCAAAGGCTGCACAAATTTGACTATTATACAATTGAAACTACCTTACCTACATGAAGGTACAATCAAGGTTTTAAACTTTGGTGTCGGTGTAAACTTCGGTCACTAGAGAAGTTGATATGTTTTAAGGAGGTTTAGGAAGTTCAAGGAAACATTGTAAAATTGAGGAAATGCAGGAAATATTAAGGAAACATTAAAAATCTAAAATAAAACTTTAGGGAATGAATAACTAAGTATAAATATCTATCAATAACTCATGAAATACCTCAATAGATGCATGTATATTATCAAGTATAAGAATCATGCGAAATAGCATACGCCGTCTGAAGCTATAAGCCTATAATATGATTGTACATTTATAAAAAGATGTATATACCAAGATAACATTTAGAAACTATCAAATTATGAGTTAAGACTCATAACCAGTGTTACAAATCTCGTTCTTGGGTTTTTATCGGCCAAAGTTTTTCTCTGGAGATTTTCAATTCTGAATTTTTTTCCTAGTATTTCTCGCCTAAATCTCGGCAATGATTAAAAAAATATATTAAAATTACATAAAATAATAAGAAATATCATAAAGTTATAAATTCATAAAACCAACAATATTGTTGTGGGGGACTGAACCTGAAGCCTTTAGTCATCACTAACAAGGCCCTGTTAGGCAAATGAGTTTGGAGGTTTGGTGAGGATCGAGGTAGTTTATGGATGGCTGTCATAGTGGCCAAATATGGTTTGAATTCCTGTTGGATTCCGAGAGGTGGTTCCGGCACTCACGGGGTTGGGTTGTGGAAAAGCATCATGAGAGTCGCCATCAGGCCGGTAGAGATTCAGAGATTCGTTTTTGGAAAGATATTTGGTGTGGTTTGTGACACCCCGAACCCGCGTCTAGGGAATCAAGTTCCGAGACGCGTGTCCATTCGTCAAATCACGCAAGCGGAAGACTTTACCCGCAAAAATATGGGAAATTTAAACATTTATCAGATACTTCTAAAAAGCAAATAACACCTATCATCACAGTAGCCATCATATAAACCATATACCTGTATTATTTACATTAAGTTTGTTTTACAAAAGTAGGCGCTTCTATCATGCCGGGTACAACTTGTACAAGCTTCCAAAATATCCAGTTGGACTTTTCACTTTCTAGTCAGCAACTCCGAGATCTGCTGACATAAAAAGTCAGTGAGCGATGAAGCCCAATAAAATTACAATCCTTTTAAACTATTTTCCACATAATAACACGCATCAATAATGATATAATAAATAGTTCAATTTGCATGTTACAGTAAAATAGAATAGTATATAATAAATTGTGACCCAAGGTCACTTAGGGTTACGTTACCCTAACAGAGGTTCCCAACCTCACATTACTTTCCAATTATGGGGTTCAGTTATGAATGTATTCATATTACCAAGTTATCATTTCAATCATCAATCATGTTTCATTTCGAGTCCTGAGACTCTATTATTTGGCCACAACCCACAAAATTTATCTTATAGTCTCTCAATCATAACCATACTTGGAGCCATTTAGACTCACGCACACTGTTCAGACTTTCATCCGAACACGACCAAACCTTGGGTGTACCAACCCAACTTACTTGGAATCCGACGATTCCATACTGAACCCTGAGTATACTAACTCAGACAAATACACCAACCCTGAGTATACCGACTCAAACCACTTCGTATCTGAAGCTTACACACAACATGGGCATTCGCCCAATGAGGACATACTTTTCCATTCAATTTACTGGCCACATCTACCATGTATTCGCCGTTATCGCCCTGGGTATCAGTCAAGAAGGAACCCCGACCAACCTGCCTACCGTCATCTTCTGACTAGTCTATGGAGGAACCCCAACATCTTTACCAATGCCGTCATCTCCTGATGTTCCACCAAGAAGGGACCCCGATAGACACGGTGCCGACATCTTCTGATCCACCCAGAGAGGAACCCCGGACTATACACTATCTGATGTTCAGCTACTTTAAACTCCCTAGGATTCCGACATCTCCCGACTATCAGTCATGGAGGAACCCCGGGCCTTACTGGACACCGTCTCTCCTGACCTAGTCAAAGAGAAACCACTGACTATGCTTAACCTTGGTTAGATTTTCTAACCACAGGTTCACCCCAGTTAACCCAAGCTTTGCTTGATTAACTGAAATACTTGGGCCTCGCGCCGATAAACCAAATCCGGTAACACACCATTCAGTTAGGGAACGTTTCTAGGCTAATGGATATCTCCATAGCCTTATACGACCTGCAAAACAACTTTTTGTCACCCTAGAGTGACGATACAATTTACTCAGGACCCGATCTGGGCTCCCCGATGGTCCACATAAAATCAAAACATCATATAGGTGTCTCCGACCCTTTTTCCATCCACACCATTCACACAGTGAGCCTAAATCTGGGGTTTTGACACCCGAGACCGAGGGCTACACCCCTCTACTCATTTTTCATGCGCATCCGACCCTTCCACACATCACATAGGGGTTTCCGACCCTTTTTCATTCACGCCAACAAACATGTATATACTTCACATAAAAGAATATAGCAAAATAAGCGGAAAAAGAGAAGAAAAGAAAGGGGTTTTACTTGCTTCTCGCGTTTCGAGGTCTCGCAGGCAAAAACGGATGTCGCCAACGTGTTTCCAACGACGATTAACCCCGGGGTAGAGCGCATGCAACTTTCTCTCTCAACTTTCTCTCTCCACCTTTTTATCTCTCTCTACACGCAAATCGAGACATCGGAAGAAGAAACTGACGCCACCAGCGCGTCGGGAACGTCGAAAAATCCCAAGGGGACCTCCCTTTCCCTTTCTCTCTCCTCTTTCTCACTTTTCCTTTCTCTCTCTAAAAAACTGTGTTGCAGAACCTCCCCCTCTTTTTACAGAACATGAGAAATGGGGGAGGCTGGCCTCCATAATATATATATAAGGTCATGTGCTATGCACATGACCATAATAAATGGTCCTATTGACCAAGTCAACGGTTTGATCGTTTTGATTATGTTTCTGCCTTCTCTCGTGTATACGGCCTCCGTAGTCCTATTTAATGACATCCGATTTTGACAAAACTTTAGGTGACCGAACTTGGGGCAGTCCGACACCTATTGTAAAAATTTCGGGGAAAAATACTAAGTTTTGACAACTGCAGTTTAGTCCGGAAGAAAATTGCAAAACCCACTAATTTTCTGATTTCGGACACAAAACATGTTGTCGTTTCTTCATATGAGATAATTAACTGATGAAACGACAGATGGTCGTCCTCACGACCGACCGGCACGCTGTGGTATCAGCCGCACAGATTTCTATTGGAATCTCCAATAATTATGGAGTCCCACTAAATTCTGGAAAAATTTGAAATTTCCTGATTTTCTCGATTTTCTTACATTTAAGACTCCCGCGGTCTCGTAAATCGATACGCGATGGAACTGGAATGATAGGTGATCGTCCAGGTAGTCGACCCGCATATTGTGTATGATTTTCGAGGAAAAATACTGAAGTTTTACTAGTACAATCCAATCCCGAACAAAACTCTTTTTTTTATTAATTTAACAAATAATTAACTAATTAACCTCCATTAAGGGCCCATAAACGCATAATTTTATTATATCGAAATTCCGGGTCGTTACAATCTCCCCTACTTAAAAAATTTCGTCCTCGAAATTTACATATACACTAGTCCTCAAATAACTGAGGATGATTGCTCCTAATGACATCTTCAAGTTCCCATGTGGCTTCCTCTATGCCATGGTGTTCCCATAAAACTTTAACTAGCTTAATCGTTTTGTTTCGTAACACCTGTTCCTTGCGGTACAAAATTATCACTGGCTTTTCTTTAAAAGTTAAGTCCTCTCTGACTTAAATTGGTTCCTCGTATCACGTGTGAGGGATCAGGTACATATTTTCTCAACATGGATATATGGAATACATTGTGAACCCTTTCCAGCTCTGGTGGTAACGCCAAACCGTAGGCTACACCTCCTATTTTAGCCAAAATCTCAAAAGGTCCAATGAATCGCGGACTTAACTTTTCCCGTTTTCTGAATCGTATACAATACCTTTTGATGGAGAGATTTTCAAGAAGACATGGTCGCCGACTTGAAACTCTAAGTCTCAGCGCTTTCCATCTGCATAGCTTTTCAGTCGACTTTGTGCAGCTAATAACATCGATCGAATCAACTCGATCTTCTTTGTTGTTTCTTGCACCAACTCAGGTCCCAGTAGTTTACATTCCCCTACTTCAGTCCAACATACTGGTGACCGACAACTCCTGCCGTACAAGGCCTCGTAAGGAGCCATTTGAATACTTGCCTGATAACTGTTATTATATGCAAACTCGATCAATGGCAAGTGATCATCCCAATTTCCCTGAAAGTCCATACTACAAGTGCGCATCATATCTTCTAGAGTTTGTATTGTGTGCTTAGACTGTCCATCGGTTT
Source organism: Tetracentron sinense (assembly GCA_015143295.1). NCBI lineage: Eukaryota > Viridiplantae > Streptophyta > Magnoliopsida > Trochodendrales > Trochodendraceae > Tetracentron > Tetracentron sinense. Next base: position 23,885,633 of record CM026571.1, read on the forward strand.
GCGGATGATAAGCTGTACTCATGTTTAGCTGCGTACCCAAAGCTTCTTGCAAGCTCCTCCAAAATCGGGAAGTAAATCGCGGATCGCGATCTGACACAATAGATACCGGCACGCCATGCAGCTTCATAATCTCCTTGATGTACAACTTTGATAAATTTTCCAGGGTTATGGTATCCTTGATAGCGAGAAAGTGAGCCGACTTCGTCAATCGATCAACTATCATCCAAACGGCATCGTGTCTACTCCTTGTTTTTGGTAACCCACCACAAAATCCATCGTAATGTGCTCCCATTTCCACTCGGGAATAGGCAATGAATTTAACAATCCAGGTGGTTTCTGATGTTCTGCCTTGACTTGCTGACAAACGCATCGAGATACATACTCTGCAATTTCTCTCTTCATGCCGTTCTATCAGTAGTTATTCTTCACATCCTGATACATCTTTGTACCTCTAGGGTGCACTGCAAAACGAGATCTATGTGCCTCATTGAGTAATTTATTCTTCAACTCAGGATTTTCAGGTACACAGATTCGACCTTTGAATCGAAGTATCCCATTTTCAGATTCTTCAAAATCACCAATTTTTCCTTGAAGAATCTTATCTCTGATGACTTTGATCTCTTGATCTTCCAACTGTGCTTCTTGAATCTTCTGTAATAACACTGGCTTGGCCTGAATACTAGCCAACTTGGCACTATTACCCTGGAATCTTAGACTCAGATTCTAACTCTTGAATTCTTCGATCATCTTCCATCGCTCTGCCCTTAATATGCTACAGATCCAACTGTCTTTCTACTCAGGGCATCAGCAACCACGTTACCCTTACCAGGATGATATTGGATTACATAGTCAAATCCTTCAAGAATTCCATCCATCTACGCTGTCGCATATTGAGTTCCTTTTGGGAGAATAGATACTTTAAACTCTTGTGATCACTATAGACCACTAACTTCTCTCCATAAAGATAATGCCTCCAAATTTTTAGTGTGAACACTACTGCAGCTAACTCCAGGTCATGCCTGGGATAATTCCGTTCGTGAATCTTGAGTTGTCTCGAACCATAAGCAATGACCTTTTTGTTTTGCATTAAGACACAACCGAGTCCCTTACTGGAGGCATCACAATACACCTCAAATCCTCCAGATCCTGAGAGAGTTGTCAATACTGGAGTGGTTGTTAATCTCTTCTTTAATTCTTGAAAGCTTCGCTCCCGAGATGCCGTCCATTCGAACTTCACATCTTTCTTTGTCAATTCCGTTAATGGAGCTGCTATCTTCGAGAAACCTTCTATAAATCTGCGGTAGTACCCGGCTAATCCCAGAAAACTTCGAACTTCAGTAACAGTGGATGGCCTTGCCCAATCGGTTACTGCCTGAATCTTGGAGGGATCAATAGATATTCCATTTCTTGACACAATATGCCCAAGAAAGGCTACCTCTTTCATCCAAAACTCGCACTTGGAGAACTTAGCATACAGTTGATTATCTCTTAATGTCTGTAGCGTAAGCCTCAAGTGCTCAGTGTGCTTCTCACGACTAGGTGAGTACACCAAGATATCATTAATAAATACCACAATAAACTGATCCAAGTACGGCCTGAAAAGACGATTCATCAACTCCATAAAGGCCAGAGGCGCATTTGTCAGTCCAAAAGGCATCACCAAGAACTCGTAGTGACCATACTGAGTTCAGAATGCTGTCTCTGAATATCTCCTTATTTGACACTGAGTTCAGAATGCTGTCTCTGAATATCTCCTTCTTTGACCCTTAATTGGTGATAGCCGGACCGTAAATCAATCTTTGAAAACACTTGGGCGCCTTGCAACTGATCAAATAGATCATCAATCCTAGGGAGAGGATACTTATTCTTGATCGTCGCTTGATTCAGCAGACGATAGTCTATACACAGACGCAGACTCCCGTCTTTCTTTCAGATAAATAACATTGGTGCTCCCCATGGTGAAACACTAGGACAGATCAAACCCTTATCTAATAGGTCTTGCAACTGAATCTTCAGTTCTTGCAACTCAGCCGGAGCCATCCGATACGGTGTTTTAGATATCGAGTCTACACCCGGAGTAACATCGATTGTAAAATCGATTTTTCTAGTAGGAGGGAGTCCTGGTAATTCATCAGGAAACACATTGCGAAACTCTCTGACCATCGGGGTATTCCCTAAAGGGTCATCTTCATCTTTATCGATCACCACTGCTGCTAAAAACCCAGTACACCCCTTATCTAGAAGGTGACATGCTTTAATTGCTGATATTAGCTTGGGTGCTTGACCTTGGATAATCCCCTACATTTTGAACTCTGTGATGTCCGGAATTCGAAATATCACTTTCTTGGCATTACAATCTACCACTGCATGGTAATTAGCCAACCAATCCATCCCTAGGATAACATCATAATCCTTCATGTCTAACACGATCAGATCTACTAACATTCGTACACTATTGACAAGTATGAGACATTTATCATAGACTGTTTTTGTGCACAGAATTTTCCCTGATGGTGTAGATATAGACATCATGCTTTTGAGTGTATCAGGCTTGTAACTTATGTGTTTAGCAAAACGACTAGAGACAAATGAATGTGTAGCACCAGTGTCAATCAAAGCATAAGCAAGTACTTGAAATACTAAAAGTTTACCTTCGATGACACCTTCGGTCTACTGTGCCTCTTCCTGGGTAATTGCAAACACTTTTCCTTTTCCGCCTTCCAATGCTAGTGGTTGAGCCTTGGGGCAATCCTTCTTGAAGTGTCCAGGCTTTCTGCATTGGAAGCAAACCTTCGTTCTACAGTCCTTGGTCAAATGGCCCTGACCACATTTCTCACACTTAAGCCCCAATCTTCCTGTAGACCCTTGGCTTTTCATGTCCTCGAACTTTCTTTTCCCACCAAATTGCTGGTTATTCTCCTTTATCCAGGGCTTCCCAACTGTCCCTTTGCCTTTGCCAGCGCTAGACTGTGCCAGATCTTCATGCACTCGCTCTATTCTGAGCGCTCTGTCTAATATCTCTGAGAAGGAGGTAAATCGTTGAGCTGCCAACTTCCCTCTGATAGCCGGCTTCAATCCTTCTTCAAATTTCTCAACTCTCCACTACTCATCCTCGACAAATCTCGTAGCGAACTTCGCGAGCTGATTAAACTTCTGTTCATACTTGCTGACCGACATATTTCCTTGGGTCAGCTGAAGAAACTCCATCTCCTTCCTCTTTTTCATCGATGCTGAAAAATAGCGCTCATAAAACAATTCAGTAAATTTTGCCCAAGTCACGAGCCTCTGATGTGGTGGAATTGTCCTTTCCACTGTGTCCACCAATGTTCCGCTTCTCCTTCAACTAGAAATATAGCGAACTCGGGCTTATCATTTTTTGGCAAGTACATAGCCCTAAAAACTTTTTCCAGACTTCTGATCCAATTTTCTGCCTTCAATAGATCAGTCGTGCCCGAAGAGGCTGACGGTCCAAGCCTTTTAAACTTTTCCAATCGGGTCACATTCCCATGCTCTGGCATGGTAGCGATGGGGATACGACTACCATTCCCATTTCCATTCATATTCTGGGCCTGTTGCTGCTGGATTAGGTTGGCTAGGGCTGTAATAGCCTCGAATGCCCCAGCCAAGGTATTCTCGGGTGCTCGTCGAGGTGGCATGATTCACCTATAATTATAAAGTAACGAACTTTTAATAATAAAATGAAACTGAAATGCAAGATTTCGATATCCAAAAAGAGACATTTCATTCATTTCATCTTTAATATATACAAAACAACACTGTACAGTATATAGTACACCAGCGTATACAAAACATCATGTAGCTGTACACATACAAAAAGTGATCTAATGATGGAAAGACCGAGTAGGGCATTTATTATATTCTAAAACGCCAAAACGATATAGATGCATCACGCTCTTCCACCATGATCCTATACTCCGTAAGTCTCAACCTTTATCGGTGAGACTGCTATATTATCCTCCTGCGGTGCCTGGTCCTTTGTCTCAGGTCTAGCCTCTCTCAACAACTAGTCAATCTCGCTCTTTCTCAGGGATTCGCGCATTGCTTGTGCGGTCAATCTCTTGCAAAGTGGTCGTACCGCCTTTAGGTGTATAGTGCGGTAAGATGACCATCCAGCATGACGTCTTCTTTACATGGTTACCGCCCATTCAAACAGAGCTATCTCCCTCTTTGTGGGAATTCGGTGCGTCCTTGCCATTCCTGCACATGCACATATTCCAAATTAATGTCTGATTTCGAAACATGACATGTACAACAATCACTCAACTAGGAGTATTATGCTCAAGTATGATTTGTGTGATGGTTATTACTATTGGCTCTAATACCAACTGTGATGCCCCGAACCCGCGCCTAGGGAATCAAGTTCTGAGACGCGCGTCCGTTCATCAAATCACGCAAGCGGAAGACTTTACCCACGAAAATGCGGGAAATTTAAACATTTATCAGATGCTTTCAAAAAGCAAATAACACCTGTCATCACAATAGCCATCATACAAACCATATACCTGTATTATTTACATCAAGTTTGTTTTACAAAAGTAGGCGCTTCTATCACGCCGGGTACAGCTTGTATAAGCTTCCAAAAAGTTAGGCTTTTCACTTATTGGTCAGCAGCTCCGAGATCTGCTAACATAAAAAGTCAGTGAGCTATGAAGCTCAATAAAACCACAATCCTTCTAAACTATTTTCCACATAATAACACGCATCAATACTGATATAATAAACAGTTTAATTTGCATGTTACAGTAAAATAGAACAGTATATAATAAACTATGACCCAAGGTCACTTAGGGTTACGTCACCCTAGCAGAGGTTCCCAACCTTACATTACTTTCCTATTATGGGATTCAGTTATGAATATATTCATATTACCAAGTTATCATTTCAATCATCAATCATGTTTCATTTCGAGTCCTAAGACTATTATTTGGCCACAGCCCACAAAATTTATCTTATAGTCTCTAAATCATAACCATATCTGGAGCTATTTAGACTCACACACACTGTTCCGGCTTTTACCCGAACACGACCAAATCTTGGGTGTACCAACCCAACTCACCTGGAATCCGACGATTCCATACTGAACCCTGAGTACACCAACTCAGACAAATACACCAACCTTGAGTATACCGACTCAAACCACTTCGTATCCGAAGTTTACACACACAACATGGGTATTCGCCCAATAAGGACATACTTTTCCATTCAATTTACTGGCCACATCTACCGTGTATTCGCCGCCATCACCTTGGGTATTAGTCAAGAAGGAACCCCGACCAACCTGCCTACCGCCATCTTTTGGCTAGTCTACGGAGGAACCCCAACATCTTTACCAATGTCGTCATCTCTTGACGTTCCACCAAGAAGGGACTCCGATAGACACGGTGCCGACATCTTCTGACCCACTCAGAGAGGAATCCCGGACTATACATTATCTGATGTTCAACTACTTTAAACTCTCTAGGACTCCGACATCTCCCGACTATCAGTCACGGAGGAACCATGGGCCATGCAGCACACCGCCACTCCTGACCTAGTCTAAGAGGCACCACGGACGATCTAGACAAATAGACCGACATCTCCCGACTATCAGTCACAGAGGAACCCCAGACCTTACTAGACGTCGTCTCTCCTGACCTAGTCAAAGAGGAACCACGGACTATACTTAACCTTGGTTAGATTTTCTAACCACAGGTTAACCCCAGTTAACCCAAGCCTCGCTTGATTTACTGAAATATTTGGGCCTCGCGCCCATGAACCAAATCCAGTAACACACCGTCTCGTTAGGGAACATTTTTAGGCTAATGGATGTCTCCATAACCTTATACCACCTGCAAAACGACTTTTTGTCACCCTAGAGTGACGATACAATTTACTCAGGACCCGATCTGGGCTCCCCGATGGTCCACATAAAATCACAACATCATATAGGGGTCTCCAACCCTTTTTCCATCCACATCATTCACACAATGAGCCTAAATCTGGGGTTTTGACACCCCGAGACTCAGGGCTACACCCCTCTACTCATTTTTCACGCACATCCAATCCTTCCACACATCACATAGGGGTCTCCGATCATTTTTCATTCACGCCAACAAACATGTATATACTTCACATAAAAGAATATAGCAAAATAAGCGAAAAAAGAGAAGAAAAGAAAAAAGTTTTACCTGCTTCACGCGTTTCGAGGTCTCGTAGGCAAAAACGGATGTTGCCAACGCGTTCTCAACGACGATCAACCCTGGGGTAGAGCGCATGCAACTTTCTCTCTCAACTTTCTCTCTCCACCTTTTTCTCTCTCTACACGCAAATTGAGATGTCGGAAAAATAAACTGACGTCACCAGCGCGTCGGGAACGTCGAAAAACCTGAAGGGGACCTCCCTTTCCCTTTCTCTCTCTTCCTTTCTCTCTCCTCTTTCTCTCTTCCTTTCTCTCTCCTCACCTTTTCTCTAAAATACTGTGGCAGAACCTCCCCCTCTGTTTACTGTACGTGAGAAATGGGGGAGGCTGACCTCCATTATATTTATAAGGACATGTGCATATCACATGACCATAATAAATGGTCCCGTTGACCAAGTCAACGGTTTGACCGTTTGACTATGTTTCTGCCTTCTCTTGTGTATACGGTCTTTGTAGTCCTACTTAATGACATCCGATTTTGACAAAATTTTAGGTGACCGAACTTGGGGCAGTTCGACACCTATTGTAAAAATTTGGGGGAAAAATACTAAGTTTTGACAGTTGCACTTTATTCCGGGAGAAAATTGCAAAACCCACTAATTTTCTGATTTTGGACACAAAACATGTTGTCGTTTCTTCATATGAGATAATTAACTACTGAAACGACTGACGATCGTCCTCACGACCGATTGGCACGCTGTGGTATCAGCCGCACAGATTTCTATTAGAATCCCCAATAATTATGGAGTCCCACTAAATTCCGGAAAAATCTGAAATTTCTTGGGTTTTTCGATTTTCTTATAGTTAAGACTCCCGCGGTCTCGCAAATCGATACGCGACGGAACTGGAACGATAGGTGATCGTTCAGATAGTCGACCCGCATATCCGTATATTGTGTACGATTTTTGAGGAAAAATACTGAAGTTTTACTAGTACAATCCAATCCCGAACAAAACTCACTTTCTTACCAATTTAACAAATAATTAACTAATTAACCTCTATTAAGGACCCATAAACGCATAATTTTATTATATCAAAATTCCGGGTCGTTACACGGTTCTTCTTGTTTAAAGGACAACTTTGGCAACATTTTCATCCTTGCGACCGAGAGAAATGCTCTAGTGAAGGATTGTTTTGAGTTGCAGGGTTCGGGAGTGGTGTGGTGTCCGTTGTTGAGAAGGGATCTCAATGACTGGGAATTGGATGATTTGAGTCGTCTACTTCAGCGTCTTGGTTCTGTTCCTTTGAGTCCTTAGAGTAGTGACATTAGATTTTGGGCTAGAGGCATCAAAGGTCGTTTTTTAGTTAGATCCCTAGTTCAGTCCCTAGAGTCTCCCTAGGCTGCTCCCTTCCCTCATAGGATTGTGTGGAATCCTGGAATTCCCTCAAAGGTTTATTTTTTCTTATGGAATGCAACTTTGAATAAAATTCTTACTTGCGACCACTTAAAATCCAGAGGGTGGAAGTTGGCTAACAGGTGTTTTATGTGCCTTAACGCGGAAGAAACGGTGGATCACTTGCTTTTGTATTGCTCTATGGCGAGGGTGGTTTGGGGCCATTTCCTATCACTTGTAGGGGTGGATTGGGTCTTTCCTTCATCTCTTCACAACTCCTTATCTTGCTGGATTTTGGTGTGTGAGGATAGCACTTGGCAGGCTATTTGGGCCATTTTACCGGGGGCCATCTCTTGGGCAATCTGGATAGAGCACAATAAGAGAGTTTTCGAGAACTCTCAGTCTTCTTTTGCTCGCTTATGTTCTCACATCCGTTTTTTGATCCTTGCATGGGCAAGCTGTCGCCATAAGGAAGATGAGTTGAAATTCATTTTGGAGGGTCATCGCAGCACCACTATCTCATAGGCTTGTTTTTGTTTTGGTTTCTTTCGTTTTAGTTTGTATCTCTCTTTGCTTTCTCTGCGTTTATTCTTGTAAACTCCTTTTTGTACTTTCCTTTGTTTAATGCAAGTCCTATTGATAAAAAAAAACTATATTGTGTATTTCTCACGTTAGTTTTAAAATCTCGGCTAAATCTCGTGATATTTATGGGAGAAAAAAAGAAACGTATATTTTTGTGAGATTTTTAAAATGTCGCGATAAAAACGGAATTTTAAACTTTAGATGTTTTTCTCACGAGAAATTGAGTATTTCTTGGAAGATTTGTAATAGTGCTCATAACTACATAGATCTCTGATGTGGCTCGAAGTCATCATTTGTGTTTCAACCAGTGAGTTCATGAAGCTGCTGCCCTATATTGAGCCCAAGACATGTAACTCTGGTACAACTGGTGTACTCTCAAATGTATTACTCTTACTTATGAGCATCAATACCCACATGCATCCCTAATTATGGGTAATCTTAGTGATGAGTTATACTTGCAATTATATTAAAAGACCCATCGCTTTGCTCATAACCAAGACTGTCAGTAGTGTTATATCCATAAGAAAGACCCATAACCATAATCGTAAGGTCCCATTCATTATTATGATAAATGAGTAAGATCATTTGCCGGGGCGCCCCCAACCCTACCCCGCCCCTATGGTAGGACTCCTATCCCGTTCCCGTCCCAAACCTGGGTTGGGGCGCGGGGCGGGCAGGTTTCGATTTATCAAACCCCTTCTTAACCCCATCCCCGTCCCATTAAGCACTAGTCGGGTCGGGCGGGTTAGCTCGATATTTCATATTATAAGTAATATATTGAGGTACTTTTAGGATTAATTTAAGGGTAAAATAGTAATTTTACATTATAAAGGGCTCGGGGTGGCGGCTTATATCCATTCCTGGACCCAAAACCGAGTCGGGTTTAACCTTCATCCCCAAACCTGCCCCTACCCCTTTTAATAACTCCCCAAACCCATCCCAATAGGGGTGGGTCGGGGCGGGTTACCTGATTAACCCAGCCCGTTGCCATCCTATGTACAAACATATAGATATAACCTACATATTTCTTAAATTAGTGTATTATGCATAATGAAAACTATTTTTAATTAAAAATTAAAAACGAAGAATCATTCGACAGTTGTAGAGCGAGTGCATTAAATATATAAAATATTCAAATAGAAATGTTGAAGTTCGGGGTGAAATTTAGTGGAATTCGGATTTTCCCTAGTTTTTCCCGATTTTCATCTATAATCTAGGTTGAATACTTAAAATATATGAAAATGTATGAATTTGATATATCTTTATGAGTGTTATGCGAAATATTGAAGCTGAATCACTAAAAGTAAGTTTAAAATCTCCAATGTAGGAATTGATTTAAGAAAATAGGAGAAAACGGGTTTTTGATAAAATAGTGTTTTCTCAGCAAAAACAAATGAAGTCAGTCAACTTTGGTTCGTGTAGACTGAAGTCATGTAATTTATATGAGGGTTTTGTAAAATTTTGGTCGATATTACTGAAGCGACTGAAACATGCAGCCAAAACACTATATTGTTTACATTTCAAATGGATATCGCTTCATCAATAATAAAGCCGAAACATTTTCACTAAATTTACAAAAATATGTCGATTTTGTAAACCACGGGTAGGTTTCATGATGGTACCCATGGAAAGGAAGGGTTTTGTAGGAAATAGTTGAAATCGTGTCGGAAAATACTGTAATTTTGATGTCGCAGTTAGATTTCGTGGTGGCACCCAAGGTAGCAGCTTTCCGTAGGAAACATTAGGAATTGTGTCGACGTTTTAAACCATGGGCACAATTCAACATTGTGATTCAAGATAGTAAATGTGGCTTCAAGTTTATATTGTAACTTTTGAAGTGTTTAATGCTTGGGTGACGATGCTGTCAGGGTCACTACACAATCACATCTTATGAGCACCTGTCTGGACTCCGATGCAGGTGCTGGTATCCTGGCTAGGCGAGACTCCTAGGCGACACTTTGACTACATTCGTGTACATATTAATTGTCTGTGCTTTGCATAGGTGTTAATATGGAAGAGCACTTATATACTACGTCTAGAAGTTTAACCTCATAAAAACCAGGGTAAACATTATTTTCTTTGTGCAAGTGCAGATCTCAAAATCTGGAAGATAGCAAATGGGAAGTGTTAAAATATAAAACAATTACAGGATACATATCTTCCAAATAGTGTACAATGTATGAATTTGTAGCCTAGGTCATATGCACCGTGGTATCATCTTGCATAGTAATTGGACTTTGTAGTTTGTAAAGTGAAGACGCCTAATATTGTTTAAATTATGTAAGGATCAAACTTTGCAGTCAATGTCTAACATGCATAACATAGGAATTAGGATGCATGCTACAGCATAGAAGAAGACTCATCTTGGCAATGATTGACTGAAATAAGTTTTGGTTCCGAATTCCACTTCTCATCCCAACATTGACTAGGTTGTTTTACTTATAACTCTAGCGTGTTACATTTTAAATAGGTATGAGAAATTTAGTTCTATATGCATCAAACTGGGCATTGATAGCATGGAAATCCTTTTTCACTTTCTTCACTCTGTCCAATGCACTTGATTTTATGCCATCTGGTGGCAACTTATGAATAATTTTTCTTGTGTTTACTTAGTTACTACACTTCTTCGGATAAAAGAACTAAGATTTTGAAATTCTGGTGGGGCTGCTTGTTACATGATATTTATTCATTTTATATTTCTCCCTTTAACCTAGAACTGAAAAACTTTTTAATATTTCAGGCATATGCAAGATTGTTTCCCCTTTGAGTGCTTCTGTTCCAGCTGGTGTTGTATTGATGAAGGAGAAAGCTGGTTTCAAGTTCACAACTAGAGTGCAACCTCTTCAGCTTGCTGAGTGGAATACGGATGACAAGGTCACCTTTTTCATGAGTGGAAGGTAGGTTTTCATATGACAGAGATATATAAACTTTTGCTTGATTAGTTTGATAGTTTCGAAAGCAATAAGTATAAGTGTGATTTTCCAGAAATTATACGTTCCGTGATTTTGAGAGAATGGCGAACAAGGTGTTTGCTCGTAGATATTGTAGTGCTGGATGTCTTCCTGCCACATACTTGGAAAAGGAATTTTGGCATGAAATAGCCTGTGGAAAGACAGAAACTGTAGAGTATGCATGCGATGTTGATGGTAGTGCCTTTTCATCTTCTCCTAATGATCAGCTTGGGAAAAGCAAATGGAACTTGAAGGTGTTGACTCTTTTACTATTTCTTCTCATTTTTGTGCCTTCTTCTGATAGAGGTTCCGTACCTTTAATTACTACATTAAATATTTTTTTTTAACATGAGATGAAAAACAAATAATGAAATGAAGTATATATGTATATAGCATGGTCTGTCTTCCCTCCCCTTTACATCGTATGCTTGATGACTTATTGCTTACCTTCATTTTGTGCTGCTACTTTGTTGCAATATGTCATCCTGTACGCTCTATTTGTTCATTTTCTTTGTGCATGAGATGTCTACACTATTTTTACAGCATTTCTTATGGGCTATGCTTTATAGCTTTAGTGCCAAACTGATTTAGATTCCGTGGCATCTTGTTATATTTTGTTTTTCTCTCATACCATTTTCCCTCTTTTTATATATATATATATATACTGCTTTCAAGTTTCTGCTCAGAGATATGTTACTGCCTAGTTTTTACGTTCATATTTTTTTCTCCAGCTGTTAGCTTGTTTTGGAATACAAGCTGCGTTACAGCATTGAGCTATTATCTTCTTTTAAGAGAAATACTTTGATATTATTGACTTTTCTGTCTTTTGACATTTGACTATATTGTTTGTATCTGTCTGCTGCTCTATTTTCAGACTCTTTCTCGGCTGCCCAAGTCTATTTTGCGGTTTCTGGATACTGCCATTCCGGTCCGTAGCGTAGAAGATTTTCTCAACTTTCTTTAGCTGAATAGTAGTTGTAGTATTTAAGCTATCAGATGCTTTGAGTCTCTCTTTGACTTCCATTGGGGTCATTTCAGGGAGTAACAGATCCCATGCTATACATCGGAATGCTTTTCAGTATGTTTGCATGGCATGTGGAAGATCATTACTTGTATAGGTATATGTCAGTCTTCTTGGTGTTCCAGAGTCAACTATTTTCGTGTTTGTGTGCTGAGACTGTATTATATTAATCTGCTTTCTGTTCCTATGGCAGCATTAATTATCATCACTGTGGGGCATCAAAAACTTGGTATGGCATTCCAGGTCATGCAGCTCTGCAGTTTGAAAAGATGGTTCAGGGGCATGTCTATAATCGTGATATCCTATCAACTGATGGAGAGGATGGAGCATTTGATGTACTTTTGGGAAAAACAACCTTGTTTCCTCCAAATATTTTGTTAGAACATGATGTTCCTGTCTACAAGGCTGTGCAGAAGCCAGGAGAGTTTGTTATCACCTTTCCTAGAGCATATCATGCAGGATTCAGTCATGGTAAAATATTTTATTGTTTTTAACCTATTATCTTACAAATCCAAAAAACAAGAAAAGAAAAAATTGTTTCAATCAGTTGTTGCATGCAGCTTCCTTATATAATTGCATGATCTGATAGTGTTATCTAATTTTATAAATCCTAATTTTCTATTCATACAACTGTAGGTTTTAATTGCGGCGAGGCAGTAAACTTTGCAATTGGTGATTGGTTTCCATTGGGGGCAGCAGCTAGCCGACGTTATGCACTTCTTAACAGGACACCCCTCATTCCTCACGAGGAGCTTCTCTGTAAAGAAGCAATGCTTCTTGTTAAGAGTTCAGAACTTGATGATGTGGATCATTCATCTGCAGATTTGGTCTCTCGCCATTGTGTAAAGGTTTCTTTTGTGCATCTAATGCGATTCCAGCACCGTGCTTGCTGGTCTTTAATGAAATTAAAGGCATGTGCAAGTGTTTCTTCAAATTCCCGGGGAACTATTTTCTGCCGCCTGTGCAAACGTGACTGCTATGTGGCATACATGAAATGCAACTGTTATTTGCATCCTATTTGCCTTCGTCATGGTATGGAAACCTCTTCTTTAGTGTAATCTTCTCAAATAGTGATGTTTTCCAATTTATTAAGTCCTTTAATTGATTATGTTGACCCTGATTGTGCAATCCAGAGATTGAGTCACTTAAATGCTCATGTGGGAGCAATCATGTTCTTTTTCTAAAGGAGGACCTTTTGGAAATGGAAGCTGTAGCCCACAAGTTTGAGCAGGAAGAAGGCATATTGCAGGAGGTTCAACACCAAATTGAATGTGATGAATTGTATCTGCAGCTAAATATGTTACCATGCAATGAAAAGGATGGATACACTCCGTATTGTGAGATAAAATTTCAACTGAACCTTGAAATTGATATAAAAACACAGGGTCAATGGAAAGATCTAGATTGTGGCTCTCATAGCCAGCCTTTGTTGAACAGTGACAAAGAAATTAGTAAAACTGATGTATCAGACGCTTCCCTGTCTTGTGCTGCTTCAACCCTATGTTCTTTTCTAGGGCCAGCTGAAAGTTCTTTCCCCAATAATGTAAGCTTTGGATCTCTGAAGTTCAAATGTGGCCACTGATTGTTTTTTTCTGTGTTACTTCTTGAGCTCTTCATGCATTTGTAGCAGAACTATTTCTGTATTATAAATTTCTGGTTTAACTGAAGCATGACTTTCTTTTTTTCAATATTTCATTTAGCAGGGGCATGCTAATTTTAATAGTGGAAATCTTGGTTCTACAAATCATTTTCAAGAAGTATTTGGCAGTGCATATGAATCTTCACAATCCTCTTCGTCATGTGACAAACTATTGGGTATCCATCAAGAAAATTTTCATGGGGCACAGGTTATGCCTATTGGGGTTCAGTACAGTGATGATTCTGATTCAGAAATATTCAGGGTCAAACGTAGGTCTTCTGTGAAAGTGGAGAAAAGAACTGTGAACACTACAATGATGTTGAAGTTTAATGAACAGCAGGTAGTTTTTGAGTTCTATATTTTCTTTCTGAGGGTGATATTTGGTTCTACTTGTAACTAGTTCATTGAAACTATCCTTCTCTACTATCTTAAAGATGAATCTGTGCCCATTATGTCTGCACGCATATTTTAGACATTGCTCCAATTTACCTTTCATCTTCCATAGTAGTTTTCTTGGGAGTTGGGATAGCTACGAAGTAAGTTACTTAGCTTAATCATCTCTCTGCTTTTTATGAATTTGATTCATATTATTTCTGAAACTTGATTTAAACATGAGAAGTTCATTTTTTTATCCTGCTTAATGTTCCTGCCATTTGGGAGTGCTACCTTGCTGAAATTTGATTTGCAGCTGTTATTTTTTTGTTAAACTATACTATATCTGCAGGTTTCCATTGGACATGGGAAATGTGTATTCTCAGGAAGCTCAGAGTCGACGAGAGTCTCACTTTAAGATAGTAGAGAAGGATAGATTTTTTTTCATGACAACATTCTTGATGAAGGCACACTCCTAGGACTCGAGGTTTATAATTGTAGGCCCATGGCTGTCATGAGATCCATGGAAAGGCCCATAGATATATTACACCTGTTAAGTCATTAAAAGAGTTTTCTTAAAAAAGACCAAGAGTCTTTTATTGGAAGTTGTTGTTATTAATTAAGTTCTAGAAAGTTCATTAATGATTCTTACGAAGTTGTTAGTCATTTATTGGTTCTTCTTTGAAACTAGTAAGATTTTAATTTTCCCAAGGCTGTCTTTAATTAATTGTCCTTGGAACTAGAGTGTCTCTTAGATTTCCTAAGTCCTAATATTTATGAAGGGAAGTCCTATGAGTCTGTAAGGCATTCTTGATAGATTAAATGAAAAAGTTAGTAAAGTGTGATTCCTTGCATTGGTGGTGTGACTGCATTCTTTGTTAGCTTAATTAGATTAGCCTCTAACTCTTTAATATCCATAGATGTAGTAGTAGTGTGACTCCACTTCATATTATATTCTCTTCCCTATCTTTATAGAATTCAAATATTTCTGTACCCATTTTCAACCTCTTATCCCTTCCAAATCCAGCATCATTCTCGTTTCCATCCTAAATCAGTGCTCCATGGGGTGAATAAGTTGGTGGGGGCTTCCAGCTGGTTCTATTGGATGGAGGAATATGCTTATGAAGCATCTTGTTTTCTCAAGTATCTTGAGTTGAACCGTTAACATGTCATCCACTTATGGAAAGGATGGAGAAGAGGCTAATCTCAGGAGGCATTGGTTTTATATCTAGTGGCCGAATTCACATCTCTAAAAGCTATCTTATCTAAGCTCTCAATAATTTCCAACCTAAGTCTTTAGTTTCTAAAGTTCAGATAGTTCTAAAGCTAACTTATCTAGTCATTTCTAGGTTGGTGAGACTTTAATAGAATATATTTGTACGCTAATTTAGTGAGCGCGGGAGGCTTGTAAGAAACTAAGAAATGAAGCTCGATCTCAAGGTCCGGTTGAAAGTCCACAATTCAGGGGCTCCACTCTCCGATATCATTATCATCATCAATGCCTTATCCCAAATGATTGGGATCAGCAACACGAATTTTGTTCCACTATATGTTTAAACTAACTCTTCTGTATCCTTCTCACAAATCCCTTCATATGGCTTTTGTGAACTTTAGTGTGAAGCTCGATTTTGGATCTGAGGATTCCATTATATGTCCATTAGGCTGCTTTGTCAAGTAGATGTGGTGAAACCTGGTGGATGATTGTGGACATCGGATCTTTTGAATATGTTGTGTAGAGGTTTTGAAGGATGGATTTATTCTTGATGAGGAGGATTGTAGGGTAGAGGTTTGATATGGCGATAGCTCCTAGAAGATTGAACCTACTTAGGATTTGGAGCCTTGGATATTATGTTTAGAGACTTTGAAGGATGCTCCAATTTCTGATTACAAGAATTGTGGGGCGGGGGGTGTGAAGTTTGGAATTGGCGAAAGAAGATTTTCCCTATTCAGGTTTCACATTATGTCAAGGAGAGAGACCTTCCCTTGTTCTTAACTCCTTCCACCCTCCTCAAGTACAAATCAGTATTTCTAAAATGCGTTAATTTCTAAAATTTCAAAGTCTTAGTGGGCAGCACATGAATATTGCACATCGTCTTTTTGAGGATAGATAAAGAATGAGATGCTATAGTTATCTTTATTATCTAAAGGTAAACTCTACTTGCTGAAGGGATTTTTGAGTTAATTATTGACTAATTATTCTCTCTTTAATATTTCCCTTAGTTTCTCTCATCGCTAAATATTGTTATAAAAAATTATTTTTGTTTTTCCAAATAAATTTTGTTAAAGAATATTAAGAAATCGTAAAGAAGCTATCAAATCCCATTTAAGTTGGGCCAATCTCTTTCTATGGTTCCATAACTTGAGACTTTATGTTCATAACAACTTCATGCTCCTATGATTATAGTTTGGAGTTTGGACATCTTGAAATTTGGGCTTTTGGGATTCTTAAAATTATTGTAAGAGTCAAGATTACATTTTTCTCCATGGCTTGAGTTCTTAATGCCATATGACAAGGAATATGCTTGCATGTGAATGTGGGTTCAAAGGGAATCTTTTGACTGGTTTTTCCTAGATCCTTTTTCAACAGAAAGTACGCATGGAGAAACGTTTTCTGGTGGATAATTATGAAATTTGAATTCTCTCTCTCTCTCTCTCTCTCTCCCTCCTGGGGGGTGGGTGGGTGGTGGTGGTGTGTAGACTACTCACAAAAATATCCATTTTTTTCTCACATCAAAAAGGATATTATTAGGATAATTTCCCTTCATCATAACTTGATTTCGTGTTTCTTTTTTTCATCATAACTTTGAAAATCTTAAATTTCTCTAAAGATATAATTGATTTTGAGGTGGTCATTGTATGTATCAGTGTGGTACTACAGATTTATTGATATAATTATGGAACCATCAATCAAAGCAAGACACTTCGATTTATCTATCAAAATATTAAAAGGCTTTTGGTGATTTTGGATTGGCTTTATGACTTACATTTTCCAATTTGAGAATTATAACTCATAAGGTAAGAGTTTGAGGTTGGCTATGCACCTCAGTCAATAATAATATTCACTCTTGAAAAGTTAAAAGATATCAAGTTGGTGATCTAACTGGAATTCTGTGATTCATTGCAATAATAGTCAATCCAATGCTAGATTGTGTTTTCTTTTTCCTTTTTTTTGTTACTCGAGAATGCTTTTCATTATTTTATACTTAAATATTATACTTTATAAGATAGTTCAAAAACTCGGCAAGTCACCCAAGTAACTCGGCCGAGTTAGACTTGACTGAATTTCGAGTTGAGTCGCTTCAAAACTTGGAGGAGACACTATTTGCTGAGTTACTCATGTGACTTAGTCAAGTTGAGCCGAGTTTTTCGATTCGCCAGACTAGGTCGAGTCACAAAAAGGTTTTTTTTTTTTTTTCATTTTTTTAAACTTAAACTTGAACGTCACACTCTTTTTGCATCATATTTTTTTGGGTCTACAAAGACAACCTACTATGGGTTATGTTAAACCTAATTTTTAGGTTTGAGGTTGTAAAATCAGCATGCTTTGAGTTCTTTTAACCTAGGTTTTTCAAGTTATTACATATATATTCCGAGTTGGGTTGAGTTGAGTTAATTTTGTGTTTTCCAAGTTACTCGACCTGGCTAACTTTCGAGTCAAGTCGAGTTTTCGGGTTTTTGAACCATGCTTTATAATTACTCATAAAAAAAATAATTTGCACTATTTATATGTATAAAAGATTACTCATTATGAAATAAGAATATTTAATATATATATATATATATATGCATATATTTATTGAAAAATAGTACTTTTTTTGGTATATATATGATGATGATAATGATAGTTTATTGTGATATAGATCATTTGACAGGGTATTAAAGATTACTCATTAAAAAATAAGAATATTTAATATATATATATATTGAAAAATTTTACTTTTTTTGTTGAGCGGGTGAACAAGATTCATGCAATCAAACCAAACAGCTGGGATTAGGCTTAAATGATGATAGTTTATTTTGATATAGATCATTTGACAGGTTTTCTTGCATGTCTAGTTAATGTTTGTTGCCTGTCAATTTGTTAGAAAGTATATGGGAACATCTTGGAAAAAATTTTCATATGCGGTCGGCTCCCTCTTCATTGTTAGTACATATGGAGCATTTGGAATTTTTTGTTTTCAGATTTTTGGGACCCAACTGACCATTTTAATTGGTAGAGCTTATGAAAGGTTGGAGGATTGATGTTTTTGAGGTTAAGACTATAGAATTCTTTTAGACGATGGTACTGTTTGCAACTTTGCATAAGTTGGGGTATTTGGAGAATATGGAACAACCACATAGTTGAGGACTAGTTTAATCCTTTCAAGGTATTGGGAGAGATAATTAAGGCTATGCCTTCTTATTGGTCTTCAATCTTTGAACAGCTAAGATGACTCAGCTTTACTATTTCCCTCATAGATGACTCAGCTTTACTATTTCCCTCATAGATGGGAGGCTGTGATTCATGGCAAACAGGAATGTTGTGAAGCCCTTTTTTGAACTTAATGTAGCTTCCAGTTCATCAGCCCCTCTTTTTTCTTACTTTTCTAGTGTACTCTTTGTAAATGTGTTTTTCTCGTTCTTTAATCAATACAATATTATTTGTTAGAAGTAAAAAGTATCCTAAAGTTATAATGCCATTTGATGGATTGTTCAACATTTGACAGTGATCCATGGTTTAAAATATCGGTACGTATCGAACGATGCGGGCCGATACGTATCGACCGATGCGGGCCGATACGTATCCTATTTGGAGCTATCTTGTACACTGGTACGCTGAAAAAAAACTTCCTTGTATCGGCCCATATAGAGCTAATATGGGACTGATAAGGAAGATTTTTCAGTTAATTTTTAATCACTCCTATTTACTCTAAGATCCACAACACAAACCCGATACACAACTTATTTACATAAAATTTTATTAAATGAATGGTTTTAAATTAATTTTACTTACATTTGCTTAAGATATTTATATGTAAATAAGGTTATACCCCAATTTGAATTCACTAAAAATAATCCTACATCCAAATTCCTGAAAATTATAGGTCAACTTTCCCGTTAAAGAATAAATCCTCTTTTTAGCGCCTTTTAGGGATAATGTCAAAATTTCTACTTTCAAATGATAAGGTATTTCTCAAAATTTCAACTTTCAAATGATAAGGTAATTCTTAAATATTAATATTTTCTAAATTCTACTATATCAGAACATTACCAAACCCAAAAGTTCAGCAAAAAAAGTCTCATGTTTTAGTCTTCAAAAATATTTTCATCTACAGAATCAAAAAATCATTGAACAGGGTAACAGTATAGAATAAAAAACTATTATGGTTGTAATTCAATACATTCTTATTTAACTCATTGAATGGAAAGTTTTAATATCTAGATTGTATTTCCTATACTTGACTAAGTGATATGGTTTGTATTTTCATACCTGTTTAGCAGCATGCATGCCTTTGTTAACTTATAAAATTCTTAACTCTCATATGTATCGTTATAAATATAATTCGAGGCTTCCATTTAATTTGTTTTTTGCTTATGTTTGTATTAAAAGAAGTTCTATGTAAGGTATCTAAGTTTTTCCTTGCGTATCCAAGCGTTTCTTAGAGTATCATGATTTTTTCTACCGTATCCATCCGATGTGATCCGATACGCCGATATGTATCCTGTTTTGAACTTACTGATACGGCACCCGATACCGATATTTTGAACTATGCAGTAATCGTACACAAAGTTGATGGGCTAGATTTTTGAGAATGCTAACGATTAACGAGTACGTTAACATTCTGCTTAACTCAGATAAAATAAGTTACTAATTTCATTAATTAACAGCAACCCAAATCAGGTTTAAATAGATTGCAAGATGACCAAAAATTGGAAACTAAATCAAACTATGAATCTAGATTGAATCTTATTAAATTAACTTATTCAAATTCCATTCCAATAGCCACTGTACATACATAACTAGAAACTATATATCTTATCATCCCCTCTCAAACTCAAGATGATTCACCATGTCGAGTTTGATAAACAAACGCTGATTCAGATCTTTCCCCAGATAATAGATAGGCCTGGACTCCCTCACCCTAAATAATTGATAAACTTGGACTCCCTCGTGGAGATAACAGATGAGCTTGGACTCCCTTACCTCAAATAACATATGGTGATAGGCTACAAGCCTTCGAGAAAAAGTCAACAAACGATGGCTACAAGCCCTAACCAAACTCATGGATCTTCAAATTTTAGGCCTCACAAACAAACAAGGACCTTGAATCAAACAAAGATGGCCAATAGGCCTTCAGATGGTCAGAAAGCATATATATTAATAGTACTTATGTGTATGTGAGATACAATACAATAGCAAGACCGTGGCAGTCTCCTTTACCTGATCTCAGTCTCTTCTTCTATAGAATTCATTCACAAACCCAAAATGCTACCAAATGAAACAGCTTAAATGAGCTCCAAAGCCCAAACCTTCAAATCCCATATCAAAGACCCCAACAATGCACAATGATTTCTGATTTTGGATCCGGCTCTCGGATGATGGGGTCAAATGGAGTAAACTGATGGGGCAGAGGACGTTGTATTAAAATGTGAACGGCGGTTGAGATCATGGTGCCGAAGATGGATATGACAATTGCTGCTACAGTTCTAAATGACATCAGAAATGGTACAGCTGCAAACCAGCAACACCCCCTGTAGCAACCATGCATGCAAGCGACTTCAAAATCCAGTGTTGAACTCCGATGACTTGGAAATATCTCAAACCACAAAACTGCAGCCTTGAAGCTTTCAATTGTAAACTGGAAGGCCATTTGAAACTTTGTTGCTTTGTTCATAATAGAGAAGCAACCAAACGAGCTTCGAGCCAGCTGCTCACCCCACCATCTTGAGGAAGACAACAAGTCAAACTGAGTCAGTCAACTCAATTTTAGAAAATTAAGACAGAAAATGGAATAAAAATAGGCCGAGACAAATAGAGTGGACTCGATTATGAATGACAACAAATAAGAGTTCTAGCCCAACTGGCGGCGGCAATGTCGTCCACAAGCCAATCAAATAGAAGTATATAACTAAGAGACTGAATTTATTTATTAATTAAAAAGAACCCAAATCAGGTTTAAATAGATTATAAGATAACCTAAATTGGAAATTAATTCAAACTTGAATCTGGTCTGAGTCGAACATTTTAATTCCATTCTAAAAGCAACCTATCATATATAAGTATATAACTAGGTACTATATATCCTTTACATCATCATCTAGTTTTTATGGATCCTTCACTTCAGGTGTTCCTTCTTTTTGTTAAAAACAGTTATTTAAGGTTGGAGGACAAGGCTCGATGAACACATATGCAATCTTTAGTTGCTTGAACATGAATTGATCTTCTTCTCCCATTGTTTGGTTCCAAATTTAATGCTAGAAAGGGAGTTTTTGTAATATTACTAACCTTCAACATGGTGATTGGTGACAACTGACAACTTGGAAGTTCCTACCTTAATGAATGAGGAGTTATTTTTATTATGGTGGCATGCTTCCATGTAATAAGATAGATGATAAAAATGTTTGCCAGGTAATAAATACCTTAGCTGAGTTGTAATGGATCATTGATAAAGTGCGTTGTTTATCTTCATCTTGGTAAGTGACTTGAATAACTTAAACTGTTAGAGTTTTACTAATAGATAATATTTGGTTGAAGATGCCAATTTGCTAACTGAAATCTGTCATCACCTATTAATCTGCTAACCACCTGCTTGCCTATCAAAATGGTTCATTTGGGTTCCTTGAAGTATCCAACTTATTCTTTCTATGATACTAGGTTTTAATGTAGTTCTTATATCTTGTGAATAATAGAATGTTTCTGTTTGATACATTGCTACTGTGAGGTCCCGAGTTCTCAATCCCATGGTCACCTAACAATAATTGAAAAAGGTAAAAAAAACATTTTTAGAACATGATCTTGGAGGACTGTGTTCTTGTTTTTTCTCTCTTATTAGATACTTATCTTGGATTGCGTTCTTATTTACCACTGTGATATTAGCTACCTGAAGTCTCTGTTCTGTAGTAACCCTTGCCTTCAAACTTTTTGGTGGAGTTTCTAGAACTCTATTGTTTTCCTTGCTCATACTCTACAGGTTTAAGTGTGATACCCCCAAGGTTCTTGTATGTTCTAGTACCAGTGTCACTACTCACTACTTTACATGGTGTACATATGCTTATTGTTCTGGACCATGAAATTAACGGGGACATTAAAGGGGGCCTTTTATTTTGCACATGGGAAGAAGTCATGTCAATGGATGATACTAGAAAGCTGATCTGAAGAATTTTTTGGACCATTTTATCCTTATTTGACCATTTAAAAGTAGATATTTAGTGAGGTATGAGTATTATCTGATCAAACTGATAATTGGGTCATGTATAATCCAAGAGTTTCCCATTTGGTTTGTATTGGTAAGTCTCTAGGCCTTTCTAATGATAGAGACCTGGGATTGGTATAAGTATAGCATGAAACTTCGTTTCTTTTATGTAAATACATCTTGTAGCTCATAATGTTATGTTGCTGGATCTATCATATTATCTCATTTCCTAACATCTGGCACCTCCTTGTATATTGGTGTTATTATCTCACAGTGCTTTTCATCCATATATTTTGCAACCTATCATCAGGTGCATACCCAGAAACTTAAACATAAAGTTTGTATTCCTTTAAAAATTACAGGAAGCCTAAAAAATGTTTGTTTATTCTTTTTGGCTTGTATCTATTTCATACCATAGCTGCTTATTGCCACTCTATTTTATGCGACTATATAAGCTCCAGAGTTTGTGGTTGCAACTAATGCAGGACATCTTTTGGCCCGGTAAAAGAATTAACAGACCTATCTTTTTATGCACAGGGGCTTAAAAGGCTGAAAAAACCCCATCATGAAGCAAGATGTGGGCAATTGTCATCACTGGACTACTGCACAACTGATAAGTCAGACAGACATTTTATCCCCACTGTTAAGTCTAAAGAAGCTCCATGTTCTGCTCCAACTAGAGACAGGTTTGCTGGAGGAAGTACTACTCCCATCTCCATCAGGTTTAAGCCTATGCTGTCAGACTTGAAGATGGCAGACGAGGAGGCAGTGTGGCTGAATCATATTAGAGGACATCACAGAAAGGATAAGTTCCAACTTGACATTGGGAAGACCATGAGGGAACCACCACCTCTCGAGATCAGGTCAAAGCGTTTGAAAGTCAGAGGCCCATCATTTTCTAGGGGTGAAGAACAGGCTGGATTAAACTGTAGTTTGCCAGAGACCGTTGAGCAATCTGGCGGGCCTGTCTCTGGAGTTTCTTCTAGGGCATGACTTTGCTAACAATATTTCTCTAATGGGGTTCTAAGTTCTAACATGGAAAGCCAAAATTGACTCTGGGAGCGGCAACAACTATTAACAGGATGAGTTTAGAAAGAAATCAGATTCTTTGTGCAGGCCTTGAATTGAGGCATTGACATGGTTGGATTCTTGGGTTCTCGGCCGGAGTTTTTTGGTCATTGGCAGTGGGGACCTTTGGTGCAAGCAAAGCAAAGGGAGTTGGGATGGGTTCTAATGTAAATTTGTTTCAGTTGATTCTTGTGAGCAAAGTGGGGTATTCCCACTATCACAAAGGTCAGTCTTATGCTTCTCTTCCTCGGTTCTTTATTCTTTCTTGGCAACTAGTCTTTTTTATAATGGACTACTTTAATAAAATGCAGAGAAAATGCTCATTTTTCTCTAGTTCATCTCTCATATTGTAACTTTCTCTATCCTACTTGAATCTGGGAGCTCTCTCTGGTGAGCATTAAAGTGGGTGTAAGAAAGGAGAGTGAAAATATCACTTTTCCTGATTCGTATTTGGTTTTAGCAAAGGTTGAGAAAATATTCAAATTGTTGAGACTTCTTCAGAAAGGTTAAAATTTTCTGCAAAATAGTGTCACATATAGGAAAGTGATTTTGATAGCAGGATTGTCAATGGGTTAGTGTCTCCTCTGGTTTCCACATTTTTTTTCTTTTTTTTTTTTGTTGAAAGCAAACATTTTTATTAGAAAGCAGGGTGATCTTACCTAAGATGCTCATCTCCTCCACACCGCGTGCATGACTTGTCAAAACAAATGAGGATCTTCTTATTGTGAGCGACGATCTCGTCGTCTCAAATAGGAATGTTTCCTAATTTGAGATAACGTTTGGAATTTCAAAGATTTGTAATTGTCGCTTATTTTAATTATGATGAAATTAGGAACTATAAACTATCTAATGGTAGAAGGAATGGTCTGTAAATAGAAAGTTTAGGCAAGAAATTTATTTTTGCTAAGGGAAATGTTTTAGGCACCATAGGTCTCTGTGAAGAATTTTTATTGCTTTTTAGAGTAAGTAATTCCTGAAAAGTCTGGAAAGAAAAAAAAAAACTGTTTGGTTTGCACATGCAGAAAATTAATTTTTGCATAGAAGTCAAATGTTGTGTTTAGTTTATACTTGTGAGAAGTAACTTCTTTTAGTTTATATTTGCTCCCATTTTGCTATATAGTTATTTTCTTATAACAACTCTTTTCTCTTATGTCAAAATGCACAAATGATGAGGATGAAAAAAAAATAAGTCTCATCATAACCATAATGGTATCCACATTAGGAAATAACAACCTAAACCTTACCTTACATGAGCCTTTTCTATCCATCCCATGAAAAAAAAATAAAAATCTCTCTCGATCTATCTAGCTTGTTTAAACCATGTCATTCAAAAAAAATTATTGACATAAAAGTAGCAAGGATAGCCCCATCTACATTCCACCTCCTTTTTGCATACGATGGTTTGATATTTCCTTAAAGCTGATATGGACGAAGCTCACTAGTTGAGAGAGATCCTGAATAGAAGCGAATTAGCTTTGGGTCAAAAGGTAAACTTTGACAAATCTGTTATCTCATTTAGCATAAATACTGTAACGACCCCAAATCTTACCTTGACCAAAATAGGACATTGGGTCGCCACATTTCTTAAACCTGCTTAAATCTCATGACATACAAGACATACAATACGAGTCTCTAAAATGAGAGTGATAAAATTTTGATATATAAAACTAAATCATCCTGCTCAAGTCTATGGTCGACATAAACATAATCCACCGTAAATAAGATAGTCTGATACCCAACAATAAAGTAATCTAATAAGCAACATCATTTGAAAGTTTATTACAAAACTCCTCACAACTCAAAAGTAAAAGCCTAATGATAAGGCTACCTGTCCAACTCTCGCTCTCCCTCAACCAGAGGATTGCTTTCCTCCTCTACACCGTAAGCTTCCTCCACCCAAGGCTCACCTACCACCCAAGGCTCACCTACAAACTTGGGCTCCACACTTGCCAAGACAAAAGTCTGGCTAAATACAAAAACACTCGGTATATATAAAATCCAACCAACAACATAGTATCCCTGCACTTATTTAGAACCATAATCAATAACATAATAACATAATCAGAGTGCAGAAGAACATGTGCTATAATACATCATATCATTACCTTGACTCATGTACTTGTGAGAATCTTAGACTTATGAGACAACATGCTTATACTTATGAGACCACGTGCTTGTGAGATGCTTATGTTTATGCACGTATTCAGATCATACACTTATTCAGATCCCTTATTGGACTTATTCAGCCTATCAGGTGTATGCAATGCTTATGCTTATGAGTCTTTGAGTAGCTTATTCAGAACATACACTTATTTAGATCCATCATTGGGCTTATTCAGTCTATCAGACATATGTAATGCTTATGTTTGTGGTCCACATGTGTGACTTGTGAGATTCTTACCTTAACATACATGTGAGTTTGTGCATAAGTGTCACAATTAACATTCGAGTTGGTCATCTCTTAGATTCCGACCTCCCACAATTGAAACTCCACTACACTCTCCCATACTATATAGTTAGAGAATTTCCGGTTTGAAAGATTTTCCTCTAAGTTCTTACTTTCCCGAATATCAATTATCATGCAAAATAATTAGGCATAATTTAACAAACAATCACTTATATATACCTTATAATGATTTTTAGCATAATTCATCATTAATTTCACAAATATTCATTTATAAGTCATTCATTTTCCATTACATTGCCCCATCCTCCATTTCTCACCATCTACAAGTCATATAATCCATACAATTCATTTACATACATTCTCATCCTCCACTTCATATCAATCCACAACCAAACAAACTATTCACATATATTCTAATCCTCCATTTCACTCATCCATTGTATTAATCATCACATAATAGTTCATAGAACCTCAATCTATATTCACAAATCCATTCTCATACAAAATAGACCATAATCCATATTCCATAGTCCACAATGTTACCATAAACATGATAATACTCCATTATTTTTTAGTTTGAATAATCTTAAACACATATAAATTCATAATAGGGTTGAGTTGGATAGTATATCGACCCGTGAGATCTTTTTCTTGGATCCAAAACGCTCCCAAGAAGATTTGAGGTTAATTTTCAAGCTTTCCTTGCAATCTCTCAGCAATCTCCTTCATCTCCAAGCAATTTCTTCCTTAGAACCCTAGGTTTTCTCTTCCCTCTTTGCCAAATTAGGTTTTAAAAAGTTAGAACCCTAAAACCCTCGAAATAGAACATTTATTGATGGCATAGGGGTTTAAAACCCTCATTTCCGTAACTCTTTTAAAAACTTGAATCGCGACTTGCGATCGATTGTTGGGTGATCGATCGTCACTCGCCTGGCGATCGATCGTCGCTCGCCTGCGATCGATCGTCGAAGAAACAGAAACTTACTAAATTTTCTGGTTCAAGTCAATTGATTGTCACATTAGTGCGATCGATCGTCGCACAAAACAGGGGCTTATCCAGATTTTAGGTTCTTGGTGATTGATCATCGGTTCTCCTGCTATAGATCATCGGCTCTGAATTTTTACCTTATTAACACTTAAACATTTAAACCACAATACACCGCTTAAATAAAATTAAATATGCATAAAAACATTACAAAAGACTATTATACCTATATTAATTGCATTAAAGGCATGAAAGAAGGTTCTGGTCTCTACATCCTCTCCCCTTTGTGAGAATTTTTTCCTCAAAATTTATGTACCTTATTCAAATAGATGAGGGTAATTTTCGCGAACTTCATCCTCTCGTTCCCATGTGGCTTCTTCAACTGCATGGTGTTGTCATTGCAAGAGAACTAGGGGGATGACTTTCGTGGCAAGACTTGCTCTTTCCGGTCCAAAATTTGAGCCGGTTGCTTCATAAGAGTCAAATCTTCTTGGATTACCAATGGATCTAAGTCGATGACGTGCGAAGGATCCGAGATGTACTTCTTCAACATGGAGATGTGGAAGACATTATGCACACTTGTCATGTGAGGTGACAAGATGTCCTAATAAGCAACTTCCCCGACCTGGGTGATGATCTCAAAAGGGCCCACATATCTCGAACTGAGCTTTCCTCCGCTTGCCGAATTTCATCACCTCCTTCGTAGGTGAGATCTTGACAAACACAAAATCTCCAACTTAAGATTTCTCCTGCGAGTATCGGCATAACTCTTCTGCCTACTCTGAGATATTTTCAACCTCTCTCTGATCAACTGAACTATATCCACAGTTTGACCAACGAGTTCAGGACCGAGGAGCTTCCTCTTGCTAACTTCGTCCCAAAACAATGGTGAACGACAACTCATCCCATAGAGTGCCTTAAATGGCGTCATCTGAATACTCGCTTGATAGCTATTGTTGTAGGAAAATTCAACCAACGACAAGTGATCATCCTAACTGGCCTGGAAGTCTAACATGCAAGCCCGCAGCATGTGCTCTATGATTTGGTTCACCCTCTCAGTTTGCCCATCTAATCTGCGGATGAAATGCCGTACTAAAATCTAAACGGGAACCTATGGTCTGCTGAAAACTCTTCCAGAATCTAGAAGTAAATCTCGAGTCTCGATTAAAAACAATACTAACCGGCACTCCATGCAAATAGACTAATTCTTTGATATAAAAGTTGGCTAACTGGTTGGAATTGAACGTGGTTCAATGCGGAAGAAAATGAGCCGACTTACTCAACCTGTCGATCACGACCCAAATGACATCAAAGTTCTTAGCCATCCTTGGCAGACCAACAATGAAATTTATAGAGATATTTTCCCACTTCCACTTGGGAATAGGAAGTGATTGAAGGAGTCCCGTCGGTCTCCTATGTTCGGCTTTTACTTGCTAATAAACCAAACACTTAGACACATAGGTAGACACATTCTTTTTCATGCCCTTCCACCAGAAATACTTCTTGAGGTTCTGGTATATCTTAGTACCTCCCGGACGGATAGTGTACTTAGACTTGTGTGCTTCATTCAGAATCTCATTTCTTAAATCCTCATTATCCGGAACACAAAGTTTGTCCTTGAAGGAGATCCCACCATTTCTACAGGAGAATTCTTCAAACCCGCTGCCAATTGATTTGCTCATGGCAGTGTGCAGTTCTCCATCACCCCATTGCAGGTCTTTAATTCTGTCCAAGATGGTTGACCTGATTACAATGTTAGCCAACAAAGCTCCAGATGATCCAACACTGAAACCCGCATCGAAGCTAGACACTTCTTCAAGTAGTTTCTATTCTTGGACCATCAAATGTGCCAAGAATCCAGTAGGTCGTCTGCTTAGCGCATCTCCACCAGATTTGCTTTCCCCGGGTGATATTGAATAGAAAAATCATTGTCCTTGAGGAATTCTACCTAATTGCGTTCCCTGAAATTCAACTCTTTCGATGAGAACAAATACTTTAAACTCTTGTGATCGGTGAATACTTTAAACTGCTTACCGTACAAGTAGTGTCTCCAGATCTTGAGAACAAAGACTACTGTTGCCAACTCTAAGTCATGGGTAGGGTAGTTTTTCTTATGCTCTTTCAACTGATGAGAAACATAGGCAATAACCTTCTCGTGTTGCATAAGAACACAATTTAAACCAATGAGCGAGGCGTCAATGTATATCACAAAACCTCCGCTACCGGATGATACTGATAAGATTGGAGCAGTTGTGAGGCGCTTCTTCAATTCAAGAAAACTCTTTTCACGCTTTTATTTCATCGAATCTAGCATTCTTTTGAGTTAGATGAGTGAGTGGGGCTGCCAAGCTGGAGAATCCCTCAACAAATCTCTGATAATACCCAGTGAGGCCTAAGAAGCTTTGGATTTCCGTGACGCTCTTTGGTCTTTCCCAACCTTCCATTGCTTCTATCTTGGAAGGATCTGCAGAAATACCCTCTCCTGACACCACGTGGCTTAGGAATGCGACCTTCTCTAGCCAAAATTCACACTTACTCAGTTTGGCATACAACTGATGTTCCCTTAGTGTCTCCATGGTAGTCCGGAGATGTCTTTCATGCTCCTTTTGGGTCTTAGAATACACCAGAATGTCATCGACGAATATGATCACAAATCGGTCAAGAGTCGGCTTGAAGATTTTGTTCATGAGACCCATAAAGGCTGTCGGTGCATTAGTCAAACCCAAAGGCATGATTAGGAATTCATAATGCCCATATCTAATTCTAAATGCAGTCTTATGCACATCTTCAACCTTTATCTTCAACTGGTGGTAGCCCGAAATCAAATCGATCTTGGAGAAATACTTCGCTCTTTGCAACTGATCGAAAAAGTCATCGATCCTAGGCAAATGGTACTTGTTTTTTATAGTGACCTTGTTCAGTTGTCAATAGTCGATGCACATCCTCATTGAACCATTTTTCTTTTTCACAAATAAAATTGGAGCTCCCCAAGGTGATACACTTGAGCGAATGAATCCAAGATTGAACAACTCTTCAATCTGCTCCTTAAGCTCTTTCAACTCTGCTAGAGCCATCCTATACGGCGCCTTAGAGATGGGTGCCGTGTTTGGAGCTAACTCAATTACAAACTCGATCTCCTTATCCAGCTGCAAGTCCTGTAAATCTTTAGGAAAGACATCTAAGAATTCCTTTACCACTGGGATATTAGATGAGTCTGGTACTTCTGAGGTGGAAATACTCAAGGCAGCAAATTGAGCTAGATCTCTCTTCCTTAATCCATGGAAATGAAAAGAAGACTCGTTAACCGGTTTAAAGTTGATGACTTTCCTGAAACAGTCGACTTGACCATGATAGGTAGAAAGCCAATCCATGCCTATAATGACGTCAAAATCCTGGAATTCGAGGATAATAAGATCAACTGACATCTCTCGTTGACCAATCCGAATATCGCAAGAGCGATAGGCCTTGTCAGTGATGATTGAACTACCTATAGGAGTGACAATAGATAGTTCGCGGTCTAATAGACTTGGCTCTGATGGGAAAGCTTATGCGAAGCTAGGGGTCATGAAAGAGTGGGTTGATCTAGTGTCAATCAACACATGAGCTAAATAGTAATTTATCAAAAGAGTGCCTGAATTGGATACATAACTAAGTGTGTTAAACCATAAATACATACATACATTACACATAAATCATATTCTTGCATGATATTTAACATTTCATACATAGCATTAGAACAACATTTTAATTAACTAAAATCACAAGTAGACGTACTTTGCACAACATCGTCGGACGCCTGTGTATCTTGCTTCGATGTGGCAAACACCTAACCCTGAGCTGGCTGGTGGGACTGCTGGAGTCTCGGGCCCTGGGGTGGCCTTTGCTGCATCCGTTGCCTCATCGGTGGCCTGACTCCTGGTGGTTGAGTTGGTTGAAGCCCCTGCTGATTGCGGAGTGGGCAATCTTGGATCCAATGTGAAATATCTCCGTAATAGAAACAACCTCTAGTAATTTACTTACACTCCCCCGTTCGATGTCTCTTTCCACATTGGCTGTATGCATCATACAACTGAGTCCTAGTAGTAGGCGGGATAACTTGTGATGCCCGAGGGGCTACCTGAGTAGGCCTTTGATATGGGACAGGCTTAGCAATCGGCATAGGACCTGATGTCTTTGGCCTCTTGTTCTACAGTCCTTGTCTATTTGCCTGCATTCCTCTCTTCCTCAAAAATTCTGCCCATCTCCTCTCAGTAATCAAAGCTATCTCACTAACTTCCCGGCAAGTCCCAAAACGCAGGATCTCAACCCTGTCTCGGATGTAGTCTTTAAGACCCTTCTCAAATCTCCTCACCTTCACGCTCTTCACGGTGATCAAATGAGGTGCGAACCTAGATACCTCAACAAACTTGGCCTCATACTTGGCCACCGACATACTCCCCTGTTGTAGAGTGGAGAACTCAATCTCCTTCAGCTCTCTCACTGAAGTCGGGAAGTACTGCTCATAGAAGAGATCGAGGAACTCTCCCTATGTCCATGGTTGTCCTACTCGTACTTCATTCCTCTTCCTAGCTACGGCCCTCCACTAATGCTCAGCCTCGCCTTCTATGATAAAGGAGGCCCACTTCACTCTCTGATCCTTAGTAGGTTCGAACACGAAGAATATCTTCTCTAACTGAATGTTCCATCACTCTACTACTATAGGATCAATACTCCCACTGAAAGCTGGAGGTCCCATCCTCGTGAATGCTTCCATTCCGTGATGTCGAGGTGGGTGGACCTCAGTTGACCTCTCTTGCCTGGTTTGTCCAACTGCTAGCAAGATAGTTTGCTGTGCCATAATTTTAGCCTGTCGAGTCATTGCTGCTGCAATAGTCGAGGTGGGTGGACCTCAGAACCTTCAAATTTCGATCCTCAGCTGACATTTCAAAATCGATTCCTCCTGTGAAGAGGCTAAAAGCAACATTTCAAAATCGATCCCTCCTGTGAAGAGGCTAAAAGCAACACTATAAAATCGATCCCTCCTGTGAAGAAGCTAAAAGCAACATTTCAAAATCAATCCCTCCTGTGAAGAGACTAAAAGCAATATTTCAAAATCGATCCCTCCTGTGAAGAGGTTAAAAGCAACAATTCAAAATCGATCCCTCCTGTGAAGAGGCTAAAAACAACATTTCAAAATCGATCCCTCCTGTGAAGAGGCTAAAAACAACATTTCAAAATCGATCCCTCATGTGAAGAGGCTAAAAGCTACATTTCAAAATCGATCCCTCCTGTGAAGAGGCTAAAAGCAACATTTTAAATCCCTCCTGTGAAGAGGTTAAAAGCAACATTTCAAAATCGATCCCTCCTGTGAAGAGGCTAAAAGCAACATTTCAAAATCGATCCCTTCTGTGAAGAGGATAAAAGCAACATTTCAAAATCGATCCCTCCTGTGAAGAGGTTAAAAGCAACATTTCAAAATCGATTCTTTTTGTGAAGAGGCTAAAAACAACATTTCAAAATCGATCTCTCCTGTGAAGAGGCTAAAAACAACATTTCAAAATCGATCTCTCCTGTGAAGAGGCTAAAAACAACATTTCAAAATCGATCCCTCCTGTGAAGAGGCTAAAAGCAACATTTTAAATCCCTCCTGTGAAGAGGCTAAAAGCAACATTTCAAAATCGATCTCTCCTGTGAAGAGGCTAAAAACAACATTTCAAAATCAATCCCTCCTGTGAAGAGGGTAAAAGCAACACTTTAAAATCAATCCCTCCTTTGAGGAGGCTAAAAGCACATTTGATCAGGTTAGCATCACCCGCTTGTCATCCACCTCTCGATCTGGTTGACAGCATAATGTGTTGCCACCTCTTTTTTAATATACCAGACATGAGTATGCTTCTTTTTTCCCTCCGCAATGAGGCGAAGAACTATCTCTCTCACATCTCGGATGTTTCATCACTAAGTATGAACCATCCATTTCTCCTCTCTATCCCCTAGCAGCCGAACAGGTTCTCCCATCAATCCTGTCCTCTAGAATCCCATTTGTGGTAAGCAGTCGAAGTATAATTTAACTTATCTTTTTTTGTCTCTTTTGTCTTCAAAATCACAAGTTTTGCTGCATGTGCAAAATTGAGGTCTTATAGTCTTTGTCGTTCACATGCCCACACCCTTCGACAAAGAGGGGCAACTGTAAACACCCCAATTTTGCACCCCACTAGTCTCTTTTTATACTCTTAAAAACCCTTTTACAAAAACCCTCTTTCCAAGTGCTTCGATTTTCAAAAACAGCCTAAGGGTAAAAAATGATCAAAATACCCCCAGGGTGAAAATGACCAAAATACCCCTAAAAAAGTGCTAATTTTTTTTTATTTGGTTCAAAATGATTTTAGAAAATTTTCGATGAATTTTGGCTATTTTTGGGAACAAATTAGACTTAAAACGGTGAAAAAGGATAAAAATACCCCTGTG
Organism: Tetracentron sinense; assembly: GCA_015143295.1. Taxonomy (NCBI): domain Eukaryota; kingdom Viridiplantae; phylum Streptophyta; class Magnoliopsida; order Trochodendrales; family Trochodendraceae; genus Tetracentron; species Tetracentron sinense. The sequence continues at coordinate 23,919,028 of CM026571.1, forward strand.
GTGTAAAAAGATCAAAATGGCCCTAAAAAAGTGTTCAAAATGTATCATTTGGTCCAAAATAATTTTACAAAATTTTTAGTTCCGTTTTGGCTATTTTCAGACTCAAAACGGAAAATGGCTTTTCGACAAAGCAGGGTACGACAAGTGGCAAGTCAACAAAAAGAAAAAAATAAATAAATTTTGGCCCCCTAAATAGGGGTTCTACTTCAAACAGTGCCCCTAGAGGGGCCCCTTTCATTTGTGCATGTCGGTAGGCGTTTTCGGAAAAACGAATAGGGGCGCTACTTCAAGTAGCGCCCCCTCAATGTCGACCCGTTTTATCGCCTAACTGTTCCTTGCCACCTGACTGTTTGGGGTTTTTATCCATCTGGGCGCTACTTCAAGTAGTGCCCCTCCTGTTTTGAAAAACTATAAATACCCCACCCCCCTCACTTCATTTTCATTCCATTCCTTTTCCTATCTCTCCATTTTCTTCTTTAAAACGTCTCTTAGCGCTTCGGATTCCCGAGAACGTTGATAGCGAATAGTCGATTCTCGGGACCTCTTTTCAGAAATCTTTTCAGATTTTTCAGACGGTAATTCTTCTCAAAACCCTATCTTGCTTTGTCTTTTAATAGTTTAAATTGGTTTAATTATTTGTTTAAAGTTGTTTTTTAATTATTTCAACTACTTAGACTGCTTGCCTACTCGAACCTCTGCCCAAATCCTAATTCAAAACTAGCCTCGCCTAGTCGAACCTTTGCCCAAATCCCGGTTCAAAACTAACCTCGCCTAGTTGAATCTCTGCCCAAATCCCGGTTCAAAACTAGCCTTGCCTAGTCGAACCTCTGCCCAAATCCCAGTTCAAAACTAGCCTCGCCTAGTCGAACCTCTGCCTAAATCCCTGTCCAAAACTTGCCTCGCTTAGTCGAATCTCTGCCTAACAACCCTGGTTAAACCTTGATTAAAACCCAGTTAATTCTAGTTAAACCCAGTTAAACCCCAGTTAACCCTAGTTAAACCCAAGTTAACTCTAGTTAAAACCCCAATTAATTCCGGTTAACCCTAGTTAAACCCAAGTTAACCCTAGTTAAAACTCCAGTTAATTCTAGTTAATCTTGATTAAACCCCAGTTAACTCTAGTTAAACCCTAGTTAAACCCTGGTTAAGTCCCAGTTAAGCCTAGTTAATCTCTAGTTAAAACCCCAGTTAATCCCAGTTAACTCTAGTTAAACCCTGGTTAAACCCAAGTTAACCCTAGTTAAAACCCCAGTTAATTCCAGTTAATTCTAGTTAAAACCCCAGTTAAATACGGTTAACTCTAGTTAAAACCCCAGTTAACTATAGTTAAACCTTGGTTAAGCCCTAGTTAACCCTTGTTAAATCCTGATTAAACCCTGGTTAAGCCCTAGTGAACCATAGTTAAGTCTGGATTAAACCCTGATTAAATCCTAGTTAACCTGATCAAACCCCGGTTAAATCCTAGTTAATCCTGACTAAACCCCAGTTAACTCTAGTTAAACCCTGGTTAAGTCTTAGTTAACTCTAGTTAAACCCTAGTTAAACCCCGGTTAAGTCCTAATTAATTCTAGTTAAATCCTAGTTAAACCCTATTAAATTCCGGTTAATCCTAGTTAAACCTTAGTTAAATCCCAATTAACCCTAGTTAAACTTTGGTTAAACCTTAGTAAAACTCTGATTAAACCTTAGTTGAACCCTCAACCGAACCGAACCTCGGCTAAACCCTCATCTGAACCTTGGTTTAGTTTCACACCAGCAAAATCTACTCGCTCCTCAGCACGAGCTTAAAAGGCCACCTCGCTCCTCAAATAGGAGCAAAAACCCTCAAACCTTTCAATCACCCACAACCCAGTCCAATCAAATCAAGTCAAACCATCAATCCTCTAGAACTATGTGTGGTTTGATTCCTCTAATTGTGGATACGTAGGCAACCCTATCGGGTTCAGCTCCCCTAGGATAGAATCCCTATTCCGTTCTTATCATGTCTATCTCAAATCATTTATTTCGGTCAATATTATATTTCTTAGCATATAGATCAAATTGTAAACTTTTTATGGTTTCCTTTATTTAATTCAGACTTAAGGAGTAGGTAACCATCTTCGAATGAGAGTTTAGGGGTGCCTAACACCTTCCCCTAACTCAACTGAGTCCCTTGCCCTGACCTCTGACTTCTAGACTATGCCTTATCCGACAGTTTCAGGGAACTATTTCCCTCAGAATTAGATAGGTGGCGACTCACAATCCAATTGTAAATTTATCACAATTCCTTATCGGGTTTATCCTGATCGGGAATGGGAGGGTAAAATTCGGGTACTCACAGAATACGAGGAAAAAATTGAAGAAACAGCAGATGAAAAGCATCCAAAAGAACCTTATTCAGGAGCAGAGCAAAAGAAAGAAAGAAGAGAACAAAGACCACAAGCGACGATCGATCGCCAATTGAAGGACGATCGATCATAGGACAGAACAGTGACGATCGATCGCCCAACCTTGACGATCGATCGTTCACTAACCAGTAGCCTAAGAAGAATTTCCAGGAATGGACGATCGATTGTCCCTATATGACGATCGATCGTCATCGGCGTTTTTGAGCCTCGTAATCCATGTGCAAAAGCTATGTGTTGCCCCTTGAGAGTTTCTAAAAAGATGAATTTAGCAATAAAGGACGGTTCTCTATAAAAAGGAAAGCTACTAACCCTAAAAGGGTTATGGGATTTTTTGAGATTTGAAGGAGAGAAGACTTTGGAAATCAGTGCAAGGTGGAAGATGGGTTATGAGCCCGGGATTTTACTCCAGGTTACAAGGGAAGATGTGTTTTGAGTCGCCACTTATTAATTCAGAAGGGATAAGTCCCCGGGTTGTGGATAAGGTCTTCGTCTGTGGTAGAGGTCTGGGTAAGAGGTTCGGTTAAGTGCGGGGAAGCTGTTAGGCACCCCGAGACTTCTATTTTACAATGGTTCCCTACTTCCTAGGTTTAGGCCAATTAAAATCAAGTTGTTTGTTCGAATGCCTAAATATTTAAAGTAATATTAATCTAAGAAAGAAAAGCTAAACTAGTGTCCACCACATGTTTGACAAAATTCTCCAATAGACCTCTCTCACTTTTCATGCCCCCCAAAAAGCAAAAGCCCAATTCTAAGGCCCCAACACAAAGAAAACTGCCGCCAAGCCCACCCCACCACCGATTGAGTAACCTAAGGGAGACTTTGTGGAATGGGAAATATACCCCCAAACTCGCTTTGATGTGTCCCTATTCTAGACCCTTCCAGAGACTGCCCCCACCATTGCTGAATTTGAGCAGCGGGGCCTCATGGGTCTTCTGCAAGTCCCCACTCGTGCCTACCTGAGGTTAACTTGGTTGTTTTACCAAAACATGCAGAAAGGGTCGCATGAGGGAGTCCCACACCTACAGTTCTCCATTGATGGCTCTACCTATGATGTGACCACCGAGGTCACAAGCCAATTGCCCATCATGGCTACTCTGCATGAGATGTGGGGTGGATATTGGATGGACGTTGCCGAATATGTATGGAAATCCATCGCCAAGATTTATGAGGAAATTTTTATGAAGCGGAGTCAAGACACCACATGGCCCCTCCATTCGGGAACTTGAATGCCCAGATCTTGCAGGACCAGGGGCATATCATTGCCGGAAGTGAGCTGGGTGAAGGCTGTGAAGTTTGGAAAAATTCAACGGGATAAGAGTTACAATGCCTTAGTCAAGAGCACCGCGAAGACGATCCCCACAACTGACCCTTCTGATGATGAGATGCCCAGTGGGGATGATGTCGAGGATAGCTCCCATCATCCTTCACCACCTCCACCTCCACCCCCGCAGGCCGCGGAGCCTGTTCACATGACCCGTCAGGAGTTTTCTGCATACCAGGCTGTCTAGGACCAACGTTGGGCCTCCCAATAGCAGTTTCAGTACGATACGTATCAGTTTATGGACGAGACCCGGCAATCCCTGCAGTAGCACCATATTGAGTTCCTTGAGTTCCACGAGCATGCTGGTTAGCGTTGGTCTCAAGCGGATGCCTTTTATGAGCAGCAGTCCTAGCACATCTTCGATCTGAGCGCGATGATACGGGCTATGTACGACTCCCAGTTTCCACCACCCCCAAGTAGACTGCTACTCTAGGCCTCTAGCTGATCTCCTAGGTGTCTTTTTGGCTGCCTATGTCTTTTTGTTGTATGGGAGAGTCTCCCTCTGACCCTTTTTGTTTTATTGTGCTACATTGATTCTACTATGTGCTAGCTTCAGGATGTGTTGACTTTTTTGGTTATGGATATATATGGTTGTGTTGACTTTTATGCTCCCTTTTAGCCTTGTGTAGCTCCCATTTTCATTTCGACTTTACTAACCATGCGTGCTTTGTCTTGCAAGAAGTTTGGGATATAATTTTTGTGTGCTAGCTGTTTCCCTCCTTACTTTTGCTTTTGAGTCTGGTTGGTTGCTCCCCGAGGTAACATCGTTTCATCTCCCCCTCTGTTTTATTCTTCTCTTACATTGAGGACAATGTACTCATGAAGTTTGGGGATAATTTCATTATATGTGCAACGATGCAAAAAGGGTAGAACATGCAAAGAAAGCCAACTTTGAAAATAAATGATCTGTTTTGAATCTGAATCAAATTGTGATACATATGTTATAATCCACCCTTTCAGTACTCGAGGAGCTCAAGATCTTCTCATTTGGCATCACACGAAGTCTAGGGTGTTCTCTGTGAAATTAGCCTACCATGTCTTAGAGCATAACCAGAGGGTTAGTGATCACATGCCAAGCCCTTTTTCCCCCATGGTGAATAGTGAAGTTTGGAAACAAACGTGGAAGATTCTGTGCCCCCAAAAATTAAAAATCTGACCTAGAGAAGTTGTAGGAATGATATAGCAGTGGCTGAAAATATTCTCAAGATGCTGGTTCAAGTTGATTTGTTGTGTCCTTTTTGTAGCAAGGCCATGGAATCCATCACTCATATTTTCCTCCATCGCAACTTTGCAAGGGCAACTTGGTTGGCTCTTTCATTTCACTGGTGATGGGATTCGGGCATCATGTTGGACTTTGTTAAGTGGTGGCCCTATTGGGCTTTGTCACCTATCTTCAAACCGGACAATTATAGGATGGTTGTGAATATGGCCACAGGCCTTTGGGCTATCTGGCATGCTTGAAATGCGGCCGTTGTTTCTTATACTGTAGTCGATCCAAGGAGATCAGCGGACTGGGCTCAAAGGTTGGCAGTTGAGATCCCTTACTGTCGATGACAATCATCGATGGTGGTTCCCTTCAGAAGACAAGCATTGATGAGGGGTTGTCTTAAGATAAATTGCGATGGCGCGTTCTGCAATTCAAAATTTGTGACAAGTGGAAACAGTATTGAAATCTCTTTTGATTTCAGAATTTGTGAATCACCTTGGGTAGAAAACCCAAGCTCTAAAATACTAAAGTTGGTAAAGTATACACCTTAGAAGCAAAGATTGAGCTTCACTTTGGTCTAAGAAGAACATTTTGAGAAATCAAAGTCTTCTTCTTCTTCTTCAATCTCTCAAACATCCAAGCTTAGGGTTTGAGTAGATCAATCCCACGAATTCAAATCCTATTTATAGGTCTAGGGTTACAAAAACCCCTAAAAGTCCTGGCAAAATATCTCCCAAGGTCGGTGGAAGAGTTCTGGGCATGAAATTGTCGATGAGTGGTCTCTAGTCGTCGACGAGTGGGTTCCATTCGTCGACGAGTGGTTGAAAATCGTTGCCGAATAGGAAATTTTTGCATTCTGTTTGGTTCACTTGTCGACGAGTCCAAGACACTTGATGACAAGTGGAAACAGTAACTCGCTTGATTTTTTTCTGATTTGGTATTTCGATCATAACTTTTGAACCGCTTATCGGATTTTGACGATTCAATTTGCGTTGGAGTCACCTTTGAAAGGGGAACAACTTTCATGTTTTGCAAAATTTCTAATTCTTCTTTATTTCTAGACTAATTTTCCCTTAAAGCTGACTGGTCTGAAAATGGATTTCAGCATAACAGCATTTCAGCAGACTCGTTTCCAAAAATCTGATGTTTGACCCAACCTCAACTCAAAATCTGAAAAAGTGATAAATATGAACCTCGAAGAGGGTTTTAATATATTTCCAAATATTCAAGAATCTATTCCGATCAGCGGCGAGACCTCTAGAGCTCTTTAAATTTGAGGTTATGTTTAATCATTCCTTTCTTTGACACTTGGAGTATGTTATACTCTCATTTTTCATTATCCCTAACCCCCAAAAATACTTTTCATACATATTTTGATTCATTCAAAACCTCATTTCATTATAAAACATGAATCCATAATTTCATTAAGGCTTTAGGCTTTGAAGGCACTATTCACAGCACTATTCACAGTATTATTCATAGGCTAAGAAAGCGAGATCCAGGGTTCTACATCCTCCCCCTCTTACAGAATATTCGTCCTTCAAATTAGGACGATACAAAAAAAAACATACCAAGGAACAAAATACGTGGAATCTAGGAAAAGAAACTATACAAACAAGTGAGGGTACTTTTCCCTCACTTTGGCCTCACGCTCCCATGTAGCCTCCTCCATGGAATGATGCTGCCACTTCACAAGGAGAAGTGAATAGTCTTGTTGTGCAAGACTTGATCTCGACTGTAAACACCCCAATTTCTCATCCCCTAGTCTCTTTCTACACCTTTAAAAACCCTTTCAAAAACTCTCTTTTAAAACCCTCATTCCCTGTGCTTTGGTGTGCAGAAACGCCCTTGAGGTAAAAAAATGACCGAAACACCCCTGAGGTAAAAAAACGATCAAAATACCCCTGAAAAGTTCTAAGAAACTCACATTTGATCTAAAATATTTTTCTTAATTTTATCATTTCAATTTCGGTTGTTATTGGGATCAAATCGGGCTTAAAGCTAAAAATGAGCAAAATGTGTTGGACATATATGCCTTCGAAAGCCAATAAGAGACTTTTCTATGTTGATTAGACAAGCATCATATTCACACAACCAACTATAAAGGGTATTTATATTAATTACTGTCTCATATGATGATGACATAAAGTTCCATAGGTAACATTATAGGAAAATCATGCGAAGGTTGCGAGGAGATATGATTTTCCGGTTCCTTGTAAACCTAATATTGTTCGAAGTCTCTAGGGTACTGGTTGGGTGCCGTACTTCATCATGGCTTGCACATGTGTAGTTCTATGAGATAGTGTGATGAATCTCATTCACAGAGAGTGGTGACTCTTGACTAACATGTGAGTATATGTGGCAAGTATATAATACTGAACGGGGTCACTAGTGGATACCCTATGGAATACACTGTCAGATTGTATTAGGGTTATCCATTTGACAAATTGTCCTTAAACCTGAGAGGTTAACATCTTCTCAGACATCTGTCTATATGGATTTGATGTGCTAATCGGCAATGTCCAATACACAGGACTAACTCCGGGTACGTTGGGTCATGTACACAATGTTTGGAGAAGTGTGTAAACACTCAATAAGGAATCCACAATTCCTTAATTGGAGATAATGATATCAAGGTGATACTTGTTGAACTGAACTGTTAAATCCAGTACTGGTGCTTTTCGGTAAAATGGTTTTTATCGAAGTTGATATTTTTAATATGGAAAAGTATATATAAATATATATGTCAGTTCTTTTCTAATGTTTCTTCAAAAGTGTTTTGGAGGTTCAGTTCAATGAAAAAGTAATCATGAGAAAGGGTTCTATTCATAAGCTAGGGACTAAGACAGTGAAATTGTTCCAATCCCGGAAGCTTACAAGTGATATTGGAATGTGGAAGGATTTATTTGTAAATATATTGTGAGATGATACTTACAAGCAATTCTCAAATTTCTGGAGGTTAATCACATTGTGTTAATAGACATTAATTGTGATTGGTGGAAGTCTAGGGATATAGATAAAATTCTATAATCCTAATGGAGTGTAGGAAATGTGTTTCCTAGTAACAATGCTTTAACCAAAAAGGTTGAGTACTTGGTCCCACAACCGGAAATAGGAGATCCGTTTAGATCCCACACACAAGGACCTTCTTAAAGTATTTAATTTAATTATTAATTAAATTAATTAATTTCTCTATGTAATCACTATATGGTATAGTGAAGCTCTAAAAGGTGGAATCATATTAGATATAAAAAACCAAATGGGTAGAACCTATTGGGAATTATTATAAAAGAATAATTCAAGTGACCAAGAGGGTTTTGGAAACCCTTTAGGCGTGTGGAGTGGAACCCACCTAGGGTGGGACGCCCACTTCATGGAGAAAGTTTTAGTTTAATTAGCTTCTAATTAATTAACACCTTATTGGATAAGGTTAGTTAGTTAGTTAGTTACTAATTAAAGATTCCCTAATTGTTAGGGATTCCATTAGTTAGTTACTAATTCAAGATTCCTTATTGGATAAGGATAAGATTAGTTACTAATGGATAAAGTTAGTTTCTTTTAAGATTAATCTTAATTGGATTAGGAGAATAATCAATAAAGGAAACTATTGAGGAATCCTAATTGGATTAGGATAAGGTTAATGAATTATAATTGGATTACAATTCAAGCAACCAAGAGGGAACTTATATAAACGAGTGGATGCCCAGCCCTTTAAGGAATTTAATTCTCCAGAATTTTTTCTTCTCTCCCTCTCCTTAAGTTTATGCCCAGCCCTCTCCCCCTTTGAGGGTGTACGGTTACCCTTCCCCTTCTTCTTTTTTGTTTGGTTTTTGATCTTGATGATCAAGAACAAGTTCTTTGAAGATCAAGATTGGATCTTGTTTGGTCAAGAAATGTTTTTGGATCAAAGAAAAGATAAAAGAGCATGAAATTTGGAAGTGTCATTAGCTTCCATTAGAGAAAGCTTTAAAGGAAAAAGAAGGTTCGTGTGAATCGACAGGAGACTTGACACTTGTGAAGTTTTGCGAGTACTATTCTTATGTGGATTTGACTTAACAATTTCAACGTCGCAAAGGTGAATGTTATTCTAACCTTCATTGAAAAAAATCAATTAGAATCTTAGTCAGATCTTGGGATTCGATGTATGCCCCCCAAGAACTGTGTTTCTAAAAATAAAAAGAGGCATACTTTCAGTGGTATCAGAGCCTTGGCTATGTTTCTCTTTGATTTTAGGGTATAATCAAATTTTAATTATATCAAGAATACCTCCCCTATGAATTTTGGTTACCCTAATGAATCAATCTTCTAGATTCTTGATTATTGGATAATCATTTATTAGGGATAAGGGATCCCTTTAGTTATTGAGGGAGAGATCAAACCCTTATAAATTAGTGTGATACTAATTTTTGTTTTGGATTTTTTCAAAACATTTTTTCATAAGGGATAGGTATTTAGAGATATCTAAATCTTGATTATATCCTTTAAGGATTTAGAGATCCTTTTTATATTAAATTAAATTGTTTAATTTATTCTAGAGAGCCTAGGGCAAGTTTTCCCTTTGATTTAGACCACTTAGACACCCATTGATATTTTGGCTAGCATATATAGATGAGATTTTATTTATTAAATGTTAATTAATAAATCTCATGGTGTTAGACACCCTTCCTTATGCATTCTTGAAGATTAAAGCTTATTTCGATTAAAATTGATTCATGGATTTTCGGATTTGTATTTGATTAGAAGAATCAATACAGTTTCGGTATTTCGGCCATAACTTTGTGACCATAAGTCCGATTCAGGTCTGTCAGTATATCGTTTCGAAGCCGTCGAAAAGATCTACAACTTTCGTGAAGAAAGTTTTTCTAGAATCAATCGTTTTGAGGGTCAAAACTTAAGTCGAAAATCTAAAGCGGGAAAATGAGTTTTCTAAATTATTTTTCTAAGAGGCTTTCATATTTTTCCTAAATTCCATTATTTGATTTGAGAGCATGAGATGCTATTAAATCGTTTAATGGGCTATCAATTAATTGAATAGTTTAATTATTTGATTCGAGAGCACGGGCTGAGATTTAATTAAATTGTTTAATTATCTACTTCGAGTCCACGGGCTATCATTTAATTAAATGTTAATTATGATATCCCTTATGGTTCCCTAAAAAGTTTATGAGAATAATATCATAATTATTGTAGTTGATTTGAATTAATTACATGTGCTCACAATTACCGGCTACATAGTATTTATAAGTTTTTATTTGATTAATAGTTAATCAAGTAATTACATAAATGCCATTGGTTGAGATACAGGGTTTTATTTCAAGTGAATTTTATTTGATAGAGATCAATTATTTTTTGGATATTTAATATTATTGTTTAGGGTATTATTTTATTTACTTGTTAAATCAAATAATCCCTAAAGCAGTTGGCCCTTATGGAAAATTTTGAAATCACCTATTATTGATTTTGAATTTATTTTGGAATCAATATAAAGTGATATTAAAAATTAGCAATTTGCTGATTTTTATTTTGGTCTTTTAATAGTTATTAGATTAAAATAAAATGGAAGAGATTAGATCCACAGCCTAGCCGAATTTAATATGGTGTTTTCTATTTGTTTATCAATTAGAGAATGTGACGATGAATTTTAGGGTTAGATTAAATTTTAGAGAAATTGTTTCTCTTAATGACTTTCCAAGCATTAAAGGAAAATTGTTTTCTTTTAATGATGATCTAAAAACCCTAAGAATTCATTCTAGTCATGCTTGCTTTCTTTGCTCTAGAATTTATCTATTAAATGTTAATAGAGACCTTAACCATATGGGAAAGAGTTTTCCTAAGGCTAGCCAAACCCTTGTTGAGGTTATGGACTTTCTAAGTAATTTGTCAAGTCATATTATTATTCATAGTTGATGAATTGTTAATATATATTCTTGTTGAATGGTGGATGGGTTCCATGATCATGCTTTCTTCTTTCTCTATTCTCTTCTCTTTCTTCTTATGGGTTGTACTCCCCTTGAGCACCCTATTTTGGGTGGTTTTTCAAAGTTTCTTATTTTGAATATTATGTAATCATAGTATTAGAAGTTGCTGAGTTTTCTATGGAGAAATCGAATTGATGATAGAAGATGATGGTGATTGTATGGAGAATAAATCTTGGAAGGCGTTCTACAAGAGTAGTTGTAGGATTTCTAAGATAACATGATCATGTAGACCCATTGTGCGGCTATATTATGTATTTCATGTGATGATTTGTTATAACTTTTAGTTGCTTAGAAAAGTCCATAACCCTTGTGATAATGTGATTATCGTTTTTGTGTAAATTTTAGATAATTGGATCGAACCCCATAATATGTGTTTTGTTAAAACATAAAAAGTTTGTGTTTAAATAAAACACATTATTATAGCTCTTTTGGACGTGATGCATGTAGTCCATGTTGAAATTTTTATATGGAATATGTTACTTGCATGATTATGAGATAATTATGTCTTAATTGACATAGATGTAAGCTAACAATATTCACGATTAGGAAGTGCTTAAGTGACACTTATAGACCCCAGTAGAGGTCTTAGAGAGTTGTTTAAAGACTCCCATAATTTTATTAGTCATAGGGTTGGTGAACCCTAATGTGCTAAAAATAATTCGTAGAGAATTAAAGGATAATATAGTCCATTTTGACTTATGGGCTTTAGTGATGCACATGGACACTTTATAATTGTTATTTTGGGCCCATGATGCTTGGTATGACCAATGGTCCATCATATGGATGAATGAACCATCTAAAGCCCATTGATGTTAAAAATAACCTTTGTACCCTTGGATTAGATCCATTAAGATTTCTGGGGTTAGTGGGAGTTCATTGGAATTAGTTTGATCTAATTAAAACAAAATTTAATTTATTATCATGTGATGATTTTGTATATTGCTTTATACATATGATACAATGATAAATATTGTGAATGCTTTTTAAATATGCATTAAATGTATAATTTGTTCATGATATTCTGTTTTCCCTCAAGAAAAATATTAAGTGAATTAAATGGGCTAATCTATCCTATAGGATAATATTACCGTATGACCTTCCATTATCAATAAGACTAGGAATTAATTAGCCTGAGTCTTGTCTTGTCAAAAGGTATTGACATAATTCAGTCTGAGTTAAACTCCTAGAGTCTTATTTCTATAGTAGATAGGTTTGTGTATGGCCTGATAGGGAGTGTCAACTAAATTGGGGCACAGCCTTACTTGATCATATGACGAACCAGAATGATGGGTTTCACTTAACCAAGAAACATGACGGCTGAAACAGTGACTGTCATGTTGTCCTTGGAAGTCGCAAGAAAATTGGGAATCGCTGATTTACATAAGGAGTTATGCATGAGATGCTCAGTGATGGATAATTACTATCCACCTTGTAGTGCATGTGTGGTATTATCCTAAAATGGAAGACTGCATGTGTATTATAAGGCACCCAATGCTCATTAGAAATATGAAGTAATATATTTCCTAATTTTATAGATTGAGGGGTCTATGAAATTTGATTGAATGATGAGCAATATCATCAAAGATCGAAAGCCCTGATCTAATGATATTATAATGTGTGAAATTATGATGTATGTAATTGTCATGTCATTCTATAACCACCTTACCAAGACTTTAATGAGAATCTCTTGACCAATTCAAAGTGTTTGGAATGGAAAAGGAATCTCAAGTTTGTGCTTACCATCTAAAGAATTGCCCAAGTTCTTACTACTAATGGTAAATGTCATTTAAGATGTTTACATAATACAATAGGGCTGCTAGGCAGTTTACTATATAAAATGACAAGTAGACACCAAGTTGACTAAGGAAACCCAGTCACAAAGAATATGATAAAGATCATTGGATTCATAAACCCCAATTCTTGGTGCTGAGATAAATTGAAATCAATTTATGGGATAAGAGGATATGATTCTCGACAAACTCCCGGAGTCCTTTAATATGGTTATGTTAAACAAGTAGGAAATCAGATTGTCTGAAATTCCACGTGTTGCATATGACTAAGAGCCTGTGAAGAGTTCAATGCTATTTGCAATGATGTTCAAAAGAGTTGGATTTTCTAAATCCCGAGCATTTATGCAAATGAAAGAAATCCAAGATTTTCCATTGGAAATGTATTTTGGTAGTATGGACAAGGGCTCTTCTGAAAAGAAAGGAAAGTATAAGGATTGTGCTTCATAGTGAAGCAATTGGTCATTGGATACAAGACAAACCTTTGGAAGGATTGTCTAGTTTGTATACTCATCAAGTCCAACTTAATTGTTGGAACCTCTAGCTCCTAATGCTTGGTATGATCTTGCATAAGTACAATAGTTGCATGTTTGTTAAGGAGAAGGAGAAATCCGAGTAGATAAAACTTCTACTTGAGAATGGGACAAAAGTTGGATGATCGTAATTATATGAATCTTCCATTAAAAGATAGCTAACTTTATTTCACATTCTTTGAAAAGTTCAAGGAATTTCGCATTGAAATAAAGAAACAGCTAGGTAAGTCTTCCATGATTGAGAAGAGTACCTCTTAATAGAAATTTCATAATTTACTCTCATTACATCTGTCTCAGATAATTCTCATAACAAACCATAGCATGATGGTGTTGTTAAATCGAATTATATTGGATATGATTTGATGAAAGATGAGCTTGGGATTCGCATTAGAGATACTTAGTCTCTATTCCTGGATAACAAAAGATATTTGTAAATAGGAATGTAAGTTTCCTAGAAGAGAAACTGAATTTAGAATTGTTCTAGAAGCGGAAGCACAATAGACCAAATAACTATGAGAATTGATAGAGATCAACTCTCTACTTTCACTATAACTAAATAGTACACTAGAACCCACAGGTCCCAGAATCTGTAGTTGGACTAACTTTTATTCTGATGAAGTAATCAAACTGTTTGATTTTCATCTATGAATGAAAGTATCCTTTGTGTGTAAATTGGTTAGTGGGAGCATAATTACTTTCCTGGCTCTATGCAAAGATAATATTCTTTTCATTGTGAATGAAGTGTGAATATTATTCTTCTCTTAGATTTTATTTAGCAATTTTACAATGAAGGAAAAAAACTTTGACATCATGTTTTCTTAGTCCTAAATAGTTTAGAGAAAAAAAGGAAAATGACATTGTTATTCTCCCAATAACAATCATGTTTTCGTGCAAGTAAGATTTCAAGAAAAGAGTTTCTACCTTTATGAGATGGAATCTGTTTCTCTTAGATATATGATATCATGAGAAAGTATATTTGTACTAGACCGGATATTTATCATATGTTGATGTGATAAGATATTGGTCAGATTAGTCCGGAGCATTGTACAATGGTAAAACACAAACATGTTAACTTCTGAAAATGACTGTTGGATAGTATCAGTTTTGTTTAGTCTTTTAAGACAGTAGTTTTTGATAATAAATTTGCAAGAGTTGCAAGTGTTATTGCATCACTACAATAGTTGTGGTAAAGCATATATGACAAACCCATGTATATTAAGTTATGCTTCAGCTGGTGTTTGAGAAACATCACTAAGAAGATGGGCATTACATCTAATTGGCTTAGAGTGCAAGTGGGAGATTGTTGGACATATATACCCTCGAAAGCCAATAAGAGACTTTTCTATGTTGATTAGACAAGCATCATATTCACACAACCAGCTATAAAGGGTATTTATATTAATTACTGTCTCATATGATGATAACATAAAGTTCCATAGGTAACATTGTAGGAAAATCATGCAAAGGTTGCGAGGAGATATGATTTTCCGGTTCCTTGTAAACCTAATATTGTTCGAAGCCATTAGAGTACTGGTTGGGCGCCGTACTTCATCATGGCTTGCACATGTGTAGTTCTATGAGATAGTGTGATGAATCTCATTCACAGAGAGTGGTGACTCTTGACTAACATATGAGTATATGTAACAAGTATATAATACTGAACGGGGTCACTAGTGGATACCCTATGGAATACACTGTCCGATTATATTAGGGTTATCCATTTGACAAATTGTCCTTAGACCTGAGAGGTTAACATTTTCTCAGACATCTGTCTATATGGCTTTGATGTGCCAATCGGCAATGTCCAATACACAGGACTAACTCCGGGTACGTTGGGTCATGTACACAATGTTTGGAGAAGTGTGTAAACACTCAATAAGGAATCCACAACTCCTTAATTGGAGATAATGATATCAAGGTGATACTTGTTGAACTGAACTGTTAAATCCAGTACTGGTGCTTTTCGGTAAAATGGTTTTTATCGAAGTTGATATTTTTAATATGGAAAAGTATATATAAATATATACGTCAGTTCTTTTCTAATGTTTCTTCAAAAGTGTTTTGGAGGTTCAGTTCAATGAAAAAGTAATAATGAGAAAGGGTTCTATTCATAAGCTAGGAACTAAGACAGTGAAATTGTTCCAATCCCGGAAGCTTACAAGTGATATTGGAATGTGGAAGGATTTATTTGTAAATATATTGTGAGATGATACAAGCAATTCTCTAATTTCTGGAGGTTAATCACATTGTGTTAATGGACATTAATTGTGATTGGTGGAAGTCCAGGGATATAGATAAAATTCTATAATCTTAATGGAGTGTAGGAAAGGTGTTTCTTAGTAACAATGTTTTAACCAAAAAGGTTGAGTACTTGGTCCCACAACCGGAAATAGGAGATCCGTTTAGATCCCACACACAAGGACCTTCTTAAAGTATTTAATTTAATTATTAATTAAATTAATTAATTTCTCTAAGTAATCACTATATGGTATTGTGAAGCTCTAAAATGTGGAATCACATTAGATGTGAAAAACCAAATGGGTAGGACCCATTGAAAATTATTATAAAAGAATAATTCAAGTGACGAAGAGGGTTTTGGAAACTCTTTAGGCGTGTGGAGTGGGACCCACCAAGGGTGGGACGCCCACTTCATGGAGGAAGTTTTAGTTTAATTAGTTTCTAATTAATTAACACCTTATTGGATAAGGTTAGTTAGTTAGTTACTAATTAAAGATTCCCTAATTGTTAGGGATTCCATTAGTTAGTTACTAATTCAAGATTCCTTATTGGATAAGGATAAGATTAGTTACTAATGGATAAGGTTAGTTTCTTTTAAGATTAGTCCTAATTGGATTAGGAGAATAATCAAAAAAGGAAATTATTGAGGAATCCTAATTAGATTAGGATAAGGTTAATGAATTATAATTGGATTACAATTCAAGCAACCAAGAGGGAACTTATATAAAGGAGTGGATGCTCAGCCCTTTAAGGAATATAATTCTCCAGAATTTTTTTTTCTCTCCCTCTCCTCCTTTGAGGGTGTACGGTTACCTTTCCCCTTCTTCCTTTTTGTTTGGTTTTTGATCTTGATGATCAATACCAAGTTCTTTGAAGATCAAGATTGGATCTTGTTTGATCAAGAAAGGTTCTTGGATCAAAGAAAAGAAAAAAAGATAAAAGAGCATGGAATTTGGAAGGGCTATTAGCTTCCATTAGAGAAAGCTTTAAAGGAAAAAGAAGGTTTGTGTGAATCGACAGGAGACTTGACACTTGTGAAGTTTTGCGAGTACTATTCTTATGTGGATTTGACTTAACAATTTCAAAGTCACAAAGGTGAATGTTATTCTAACATTCATTGAATAAAATCAATTAGAATCTTAGTTAGATCTTGGGATTCGATGTATGCCCCCCAAGAACTGTGTTTCTAAAAATAAAAAGAGGCATACTTTCAAAATGCCCCTGTGGTGTAAAATGATCAAAATGATCCTGAAAAGTACTCAAAAGTTATGATTTCATCCGAAATAATTTTACAAATTTTTTGGTTCAATTTCGACTATTTTCGGGCTCAAAAGGACAAAAACAGTTTTTCGGCAAATAGGAGCATAAACAAAAAAAAACCCCAAAAAATAGTTTTTTGAAGGGCCAAACAGGCTCCAAGGGGCAACCTCGCCCTTTTAAAAGGCGCGGGACCATGTGGGCCCCACTTGCACTGCAAACTTCATTTTTTATTATTTTATTTATCCATAGTAAAATATATTAAATCTTGCCTTTTAAAACGGCACAGATTTAGTGTTATTCGCGTTGCCGCCCCATTGTTTGCACTGCTTTACTATTCATTGAAATATATTAAATCTCGTCCTTTAAAACGGCGTGGGCACTATTCTGAAACACTATAAATACCCCCCTCTCTTCCTTTATTTCTCACCAATTCCTTCTCCCTCTCTCTCCCTTTTCGATTTCAAAGTTCTTTTTAGCGCACTCGGTATCCCAAGAAAATCGATTGCGAATGGTCGATTCTTGGGATCCCTTTTCAGAAATGTTTTCAGATTTCCCAGAAGGTAAAATATCGCCAAACTCTGACGTTTTCTTAGTCTTTTATTAGTTTTAATTATTTTATTGTTTTTTAATACTTAGACTACTTGCCCTGTCGAACCCTTGCCCGGTTTTACTTAAACCTAGCCTACCTTGTTGAACCTCTGCCCGAACTTTGGTTCAAACCTAGCATACCTTGTCGAACCTCTGCCCGAACTTCGGTTCAAACTTAGCCAACCCTGTCGAACCTCTGCCTGAACTTCGGTTCAAAATTAGCTTACCCTAGTCGAACCTCCACCCGAACTTCAGTTCAAACTTAACCTACCTTAGCCGAACCTTTGTCCGAACCACGGTTCATATCCTGGTTCAAACAATACTTACCTTAGCCGAACCTCTCTTCGAACCTCGATTCATACCCTGGTTCAAACCCTACCCACCTACCCGAACCTCTGTCCGAACCTCGGTTTAAACCTACTTACCTTAGCCGAACATCTGTCCGAACTTCAGTTCAAACCCTGGTTCAAACCTTACCCACCTGTCCGAACCTCGGTCAAATCCTGGTTCAAATCCTATCAAACCCTAACCCAACCAAATGCTCATTGACATGAGCTAAAACTGTCCAAGTGCTCCCCGACAAGAGCATAAAAGGTCCAATCGCTTTTGAATAGGAGCTCAAACCATTCAAAAACACCCTAACATCCAAAAGACAAATCCTAGCATTTCAAACACCCACAATCCAAACAAAACAAATCAAACCATCTGTAACGCCCCAAAACACCCCCTAGGAGTTAGGCGATATTTGAGCTCGTTACCTACCACGACAACCAACCTGCAAGAGCATACAAGGCAAGCTAAACAGTGAACTAAAATTTTCTTTAACAAAAAGGTAATTCCAAGTGTTTACATAAACGAACGACTGAATAAAATACAATAATACAGATGTACAAATGCTTGAATTACCAATTCAAGCCTACATGAAAATCCCCCCAAGAGTAAATCCCAAAATACATGTCTCTCTCACTCAACCCCACCATAGTACCACATATCCAAGCCCCCAATGTCTGGTGACAATTCCAAACAAGCTCCTACTCTCTCTGATAACCTCGATCCACGGACCCAGAATGCATACAACATATATTGTACCTGCCGACATAAAAGTACGGTTGAGCATGGAATACTCAGCGAGTACAAGCTCCTAGCTAACCATAGTAATAACGAGTAAATAACATATACAAGTGATGGAATAGTACACATCATAATTATTTAAAGCAACATAATACATAAACATTTACCGAATCATAATTTTCATGAAGTCCAAACCATTGTCTATGACTCATGTGAGTCCTTATGAGTTTTCCTTTCCATATTTCTTATGAGCCAGAGGTTCCTCGACCTCCTTGACAATTCGTTACTTTTCTTATGAGCCAGAGGTTAGCACCCGCACATCCCTGGGCTACCAACCTCCTTGATAGTTTCATATCTTTCTTATGAGCCAGGGGTTAGCACCCGCACAATCCTGGGCTACCAACCCCCTTGACAATTCCATTACTTTTCTTATGAGTCAGAGGTTAATCAACCTCCTTGACAATTCAATTCTTTTCTTATGAGCCAGAGGTTAGCACCCGCATATCCCTGGGCTACCAACCTCCTTGACAGTACAATATATTTCTTATGAGCCAGGGGTTAGCACCCGCACAATCCTGGGCTACCAACCCCCTTGACAGTTCAACATATTTCTTATGAGCCAGAGGCTAGCACCCTCACATCCCTGGGCTACCAGCCTCCTTGAAAATACAGTACCTTTCTTATGAGCCAGAGGTTAGCACCCGCATAATCCTGGGCTACCAACCTCCTTGACAGTACAATACCTTTCTTATGAGCCAGAGGTTAGCACCCGCATAATCCTGGGCTACCAACCTCCTTGACAGTACAATATATTTCTTATGAGCCAGGGGGTAGCACCCGCACAATCCTGGGCTACCAACCCCCTTGACAGTTCAACATATTTCTTATGAGCCAGAGGCTAGCACCCGCACATCCCTGGGCTACCAGCCTCCTTGACAGTCCAATACTTTACTTATGAGCCAGAGGTTAGCACCCTTAACCGGGGCTACCAACCTCCTTGACATTTCATTTATCAAACTTATGCATGTGAGGTCTTACTTACTTTCCTTACATTTACCTGTACTCGTTTCACTTCTTAATGCTCATTTAAAAACCTTAGTTCATTCACATATCCGTGCTTGTGTGTAGCAAGTTGTGGAAATCATAGTGACATATTCATGCATGCATAACAATTGGTGATATCATGGTGATATAATGATAAACATCATATAGTATTACTATAATCCCAATAAGCATGTGAGTTTTCGAGGAACATGTATAACATTTCATTTAAGTTTCCCAATTGGGGAGAAACCCCTAAATCATATTTTCATTGTCTTAATTTAGTCCTCATTCATGCATTTAATCAAATATGTGATATGCAATAATTGTTTTAACCTTTAACTTGTATGTTTAAATCAAGCATTTCATCAAACATGTAGTGTATGTGCATTATGGATACATTGCCCTTCCGCCCTTTTCATCACACAATAATCATCACCTCTACATGGCATCCAAGCACCTCTACCATCCACATCCCATACATCCACAACCATTTAATTCATCTTGTTCATTTAGGGCATTTTATACATTATTAAGAAGAGGGAATATATACAAGATCACACACAAGCATGCTTAAAGGAAAACCTAGGTTATCACTAAGCTTAACTAGGAAGGGTGTACTAACCTTGATAAGGGGAAGAAAACCCTTGAAAAATACCATGGAAGATGCTGCCGAGCTTGGAGAACGTGCTCCTCATGTGCTTGAGCCGTAAATTGAGAGGTCCAAGCTTTTGGGATGCTCTAGGGTTTCAAAATCCTTGATCTTTCTCCACTTGATGCCCTAGGAGAAAACCCCTTCTCTCCTCTCTCACTCCCTCTCAAAATATGGCTAAGGGTGTTTATGAACACCCTTGGCTCGAGCCAACCCTTAAAAATAAGGGTGGAGTGGCCAAAAGACCAAAAAACCCCTTAAAAAATTCTGGAAATCGCGTAGGACCGATAGACGACCGATAGATGACCGATCGATCGGTAGTGGACCGATCGATCGGTGCTTTTGACCGATCTCTCGGTAGTGGACCGAGCTCTCGGTAGTGACTGGTGCTGCAAAACGCTCTTCAGTATTTTGCTCATAACTTTTGACTCGGTTCTCCGATTTTGACGATTCAACTTGCGTTGGATTCGTCTTTCGAAGAGGAACAATTTTCATGTTTTGAAGAAATTTTGATTCTTCTTTATTCATAGACCAAAATTCCCCTAAAGCTGACTGGTCTGCAATGGGTTGCGACAGCCCAGATTTGCAGCCGACCTGATTTTGGAAATCCCACTTTTGACTCGACCCCGACCCAAAATCATGGAAAGTGATCAACATGAACCTTGAAGAGGGTTCTAATACCTTTCCAAAAATTCAGTAATCACTTGATTCTGAACAATGGTGACTAAACTAGAGCCCTTTAAAGTTGAAGCAAAAGCCGAGACATACCTTTTCAACACCTAGAACACCTCGAGTGTTTTCACACTCCTTTCTCTTGTATCCAACACCATACTCACACCTCATAAATCATTATCCATAAGTTTTTAATCCACCTCAATGATCATTAAATTCACACCGACATGCATGAGAGACACCGGCCTCTCTATGCCTCATGCACTAGCACTATGGACCAACAACCCATTGAAACACTTAGGGTATGTGTACCCTTGATTTTTATCCACTTAGAGTATCTTTACACTCTCTTTTTAAGACTCAAACCATGTATCTAAAACCCTCACTTGACTAATCATAATATCAAGAACACAATGAGAGGCCTTAGGCCTTTACACACACCATATAAGAACACTATTCACTAACACTATTCATAGCATAGTGAACTCGGTTCCGGGGTTCTACATCCTCCCCCCCTTATAGGAATTTCGTCCTCGAAATTTGGACGCCAGGACAACAAAAGGGGAGACTTCTCCCACACGTACACGAGATGAGACATAAGTTTGTCAATGGAAACCCTAAATGAAACGAGGCTTGACAACTGATAATTTGATCTTGCATCGATCAACACGTGGGCTTAGCATGTGCTTATCAACAAGGCACCTAAGTACAAGACCTAACTACAGTTTTATTTTTCATTAAGCACACGTGAGTTCGTACATCACAATAATTTGCACATATAGTAGTATAATATCATGTTTTACAATCATCCAAGAACTTCACACTAGGTTCTTACTTCTTCGATTCCTGCATCTCATGACTATAGTCCTGAAAGCAATAACACAACGTGAATCTAATTTGAATCAAGCTCTTTGAATAGTTCAATGAGCATATAGTGCTTATATAAACGCTTCGTATACATCATGGTATACCATTTATAGTATAGGCATATACTTAGGTTTCCTAGCAAAGCTACGTTCTAAAACTTGGTTGAAACCCTAACCGACTACACACTTAAGACATTAACCGGCTTAAGATTACGACTAATGAGTTGTTTACACCCTCGAGTTATTTAAGCAATTTCCTTTAAATCTTTGTGACATGTATGATGATTCTATGATCTATATGGTGCACGTAGGATGTGTGTGATGCTTATGATGTGTATGGAGTGCATGCCATGCATGATGCTTATGCGATGCACGATGCTTATGTGATACATGGAGTGTATGCTATGCATGAAAGGGCATGATTATCCTTGAAGTTATACTGTATTTCTTATTTTGGACTGAGCACTGAGTCTAGAACGTGCTGCAGATAATGCGCATTTGTACCTAGAAGCGTGCATCAAGCATCCTTGAGTCTGTTTAAAATATATTGATATTTATATATGTTCCTACTAGTCATGGGGTTACTTGAACTTACATCGTCATACTGTGATGTGCGACTTATGCTCATTTGTGATGTAAGATACACTATGTATAATTTTAACAATTCAATTTACACCAGATATGCATAATAGTATATATATCAAAACCTATGTCCTAAATTTCGCAATAAATCTAAATGTACTAGACTTGTAGATCTAAGAGCATCCTATAGCCTCTCTTGGGAAATAAATCCCTTCTGAAACCTAATAACACAATGTATGACAAGGACCTACCCTTCCCTTATCAAACAACACCTAGGCTAGACCCTGGCCTAAGTATTACAACAACTCAGGAGCCAAACTGGGAAACCCGTTCATAAAGCATAGGTTTTCACTTAGCATATAACATATAGTATGCACACCAGATTTAGCATATAATATCACATTGCAATGCAGCACATAATAGTATAAGTATATATAAAACTTTTTAGTTTTCTAGCGAAATAGGTACTAACTTTTGGTTGTAGTCAACCCGTCACAGACAAAGACTAAGTGATTAGTCTATACTTGGAATACGACTCCCTTCTTAGACCTAATGCCTTGTTCAATCATGGTATCGAACTCTAAGTAACCCTAGAGACCTAATGCCTAAGCTCTGATACCACTCTGTAACGCCCCAAAACACCCCCTAGGAGTTAGGCGATATTTGAGCTCGTTACCTACCACGACAACCAACCTGCAAGAGCATACAAGGCAAGCTAAACAGTGAACTAAAATTTTCTTTAACAAAAAGGTAATTCCAAGTGTTTACATAAACGAACGACTGAATAAAATACAATAATACAGATGTACAAATGCTTGAATTACCAATTCAAGCCTACATGAAAATCCCCCCAAGAGTAAATCCCAAAATACATGTCTCTCTCACTCAACCCCACCATAGTACCACATATCCAAGCCCCCAATGTCTGGTGACAATTCCAAACAAGCTCCTACTCTCTCTGATAACCTCGATCCACGGACCCAGAATGCATACAACATATATTGTACCTGCCGACATAAAAGTACGGTTGAGCATGGAATACTCAGCGAGTACAAGCTCCTAGCTAACCATAGTAATAACGAGTAAATAACATATACAAGTGATGGAATAGTACACATCATAATTATTTAAAGCAACATAATACATAAACATTTACCGAATCATAATTTTCATGAAGTCCAAACCATTGTCTATGACTCATGTGAGTCCTTATGAGTTTTCCTTTCCATATTTCTTATGAGCCAGAGGTTCCTCGACCTCCTTGACAATTCGTTACTTTTCTTATGAGCCAGAGGTTAGCACCCGCACATCCCTGGGCTACCAACCTCCTTGATAGTTTCATATCTTTCTTATGAGCCAGGGGTTAGCACCCGCACAATCCTGGGCTACCAACCCCCTTGACAATTCCATTACTTTTCTTATGAGTCAGAGGTTAATCAACCTCCTTGACAATTCAATTCTTTTCTTATGAGCCAGAGGTTAGCACCCGCATATCCCTGGGCTACCAACCTCCTTGACAGTACAATATATTTCTTATGAGCCAGGGGTTAGCACCCGCACAATCCTGGGCTACCAACCCCCTTGACAGTTCAACATATTTCTTATGAGCCAGAGGCTAGCACCCTCACATCCCTGGGCTACCAGCCTCCTTGAAAATACAGTACCTTTCTTATGAGCCAGAGGTTAGCACCCGCATAATCCTGGGCTACCAACCTCCTTGACAGTACAATACCTTTCTTATGAGCCAGAGGTTAGCACCCGCATAATCCTGGGCTACCAACCTCCTTGACAGTACAATATATTTCTTATGAGCCAGGGGGTAGCACCCGCACAATCCTGGGCTACCAACCCCCTTGACAGTTCAACATATTTCTTATGAGCCAGAGGCTAGCACCCGCACATCCCTGGGCTACCAGCCTCCTTGACAGTCCAATACTTTACTTATGAGCCAGAGGTTAGCACCCTTAACCGGGGCTACCAACCTCCTTGACATTTCATTTATCAAACTTATGCATGTGAGGTCTTACTTACTTTCCTTACATTTACCTGTACTCGTTTCACTTCTTAATGCTCATTTAAAAACCTTAGTTCATTCACATATCCGTGCTTGTGTGTAGCAAGTTGTGGAAATCATAGTGACATATTCATGCATGCATAACAATTGGTGATATCATGGTGATATAATGATAAACATCATATAGTATTACTATAATCCCAATAAGCATGTGAGTTTTCGAGGAACATGTATAACATTTCATTTAAGTTTCCCAATTGGGGAGAAACCCCTAAATCATATTTTCATTGTCTTAATTTAGTCCTCATTCATGCATTTAATCAAATATGTGATATGCAATAATTGTTTTAACCTTTAACTTGTATGTTTAAATCAAGCATTTCATCAAACATGTAGTGTATGTGCATTATGGATACATTGCCCTTCCGCCCTTTTCATCACACAATAATCATCACCTCTACATGGCATCCAAGCACCTCTACCATCCACATCCCATACATCCACAACCATTTAATTCATCTTGTTCATTTAGGGCATTTTATACATTATTAAGAAGAGGGAATATATACAAGATCACACACAAGCATGCTTAAAGGAAAACCTAGGTTATCACTAAGCTTAACTAGGAAGGGTGTACTAACCTTGATAAGGGGAAGAAAACCCTTGAAAAATACCATGGAAGATGCTGCCGAGCTTGGAGAACGTGCTCCTCATGTGCTTGAGCCGTAAATTGAGAGGTCCAAGCTTTTGGGATGCTCTAGGGTTTCAAAACCCTTGATCTTTCTCCACTTGATGCCCTAGGAGAAAACCCCTTCTCTCCTCTCTCACTCCCTCTCAAAATATGGCTAAGGGTGTTTATGAACACCCTTGGCTCGAGCCAACCCTTAAAAATAAGGGTGGAGTGGCCAAAAGACCAAAAAACCCCTTAAAAAATTCTGGAAATCGCGTAGGACCGATAGACGACCGATAGATGACCGATCGATCGGTAGTGGACCGATCGATCGGTGCTTTTGACCGATCTCTCGGTAGTGGACCGAGCTCTCGGTAGTGACTGGTGCTGCAAAACGCTCTTCAGTATTTTGCTCATAACTTTTGACTCGGTTCTCCGATTTTGACGATTCAACTTGCGTTGGATTCGTCTTTCGAAGAGGAACAATTTTCATGTTTTGAAGAAATTTTGATTCTTCTTTATTCATAGACCAAAATTCCCCTAAAGCTGACTGGTCTGCAATGGGTTGCGACAGCCCAGATTTGCAGCCGACCTGATTTTGGAAATCCCACTTTTGACTCGACCCCGACCCAAAATCATGGAAAGTGATCAACATGAACCTTGAAGAGGGTTTTAATACCTTTCCAAAAATTCAGTAATCACTTGATTCTGAACAATGGTGACTAAACTAGAGCCCTTTAAAGTTGAAGCAAAAGCCGAGACATACCTTTTCAACACCTAGAACACCTCGAGTGTTTTCACACTCCTTTCTCTTGTATCCAACACCCTACTCACACCTCATAAATCATTATCCATAAGTTTTTAATCCACCTCAATGATCATTAAATTCACACCGACATGCATGAGAGACACCGGCCTCTCTATGCCTCATGCACTAGCACTATGGACCAACAACCCATTGAAACACTTAGGGTATGTGTACCCTTGATTTTTATCCACTTAGAGTATCTTTACACTCTCTTTTTAAGACTCAAACCATGTATCTAAAACCCTCACTTGACTAATCATAATATCAAGAACACAATGAGAGGCCTTAGGCCTTTACACACACCATATAAGAACACTATTCACTAACACTATTCATAGCATAGTGAACTCGGTTCCGGGGTTCTACACCATCAACTACCCCTTTGGAACTATGTGTAGCTTGATTCCATTAACAGTGGATACGTAGACAACCCTGATCGGGTTCAATTTACCTAGGATAGAGCTTCTATCCTATTAAACATATAAATAAAATGAAAACTTCTCTTATGGTTTTCCCCGACTTTAATTCAGACTTAGGGAGTTGGTAACCATCTCCGGATGAGAGTTTAGGGGTGCTTAACACCTTCCCCTAATTCAAATGAATTCTTACCTTGAACTCTATTTCTAGACCAAAGCCATATCCAACCTTTTAAGGGACCCTATTTTCCCTCATAATCTAAATAGGTGGTGACTCTCTTTTCTACATTTTTAGCACTATTCATCCTCAGGTTCAATCCTGATCAGGAGTGGGGTTAAAATCCCGGGTCTATAGCTTGGCGACTCTGCTAGGGAATCTCTAGTTTCGCAGACCAGTAGTCAAGCCAAAACCTAAGTCTGAACTATATAAGGGAAACCACATTGGAAACTTTTACTTTCATCTATATGCTGTTAATTTTGTACATATTCTTACTTTCCTATCATTCATTGAATCTCGGTCATTTGTTTGCCAACTTAGCAACATGCTTAAGATTCCATTTTTTATTCATTGCTTAATTTTGATTAATGCATATGCATTCATGTTCATTGCATAAATTAAAACCCTTCACCTATCTAGTTGGATCCAGTAAGCTTACAATCGAGGAATAGTTATCCCCGATGCTAGAGCCCAAAGATCTGTGGAAAATATTGGTTGTAGACCGAGGGATGGTTATCTTCAGTAAATGTGACTGGTCTTTTCCGCTTGCACCAATCTTCCATTTTCAGGTATGTTCTATACCGGGGAGTCATATATACGGTCAAGTGCTCATCAACCTTTTAGACAAAAACCTTGCATACACCAGCATAAGCATATAGACTTTAGGTCTTTGTTTGGGCATAAACCAAGAACACCCGTCAGGAGAGACTTCCTTATCCCTATTCTGTTACTGGTTTAAGCCACTCCTGCATCATTTGTTCAGGTATAGAGACAATCTTATCCCTATACTTAACCATTTTCGAAGCTTGTGTGAGCCCTGATTGCTAGATAGGTCTAACCCTATTCTTTTCTAAGTCAACAAGATGTTGTGAGGGTTAAAACCCTGGACTCTAAACGAATCACATGGTTAACCCATTGATTCATTTTGATCTTAACCCAATGAGCTCTGGTTTCCTACAACCCAGATAAGTGAAATGGATCTTTATCCACTCACCCCATTGGGTCACACACGTTGAGTTAATGCATCTTATTTTTAGTATACTTGCTCAATTCATAAAAAAAAAAATTCATTTTGTTTGATTCAAGTCAATTCAAAAACTTCATTCAATCATTTTGCTCATCATCATATTATTTAAATCATATATTAGTCTTAGGAATTTCTACGTCCATCATTTTGTGCATACTTATATTCATTAACAGACAAGGGGCAACGTCCCATGACAAAAAGTCATCTATTAAATCATATGTGTGTAGCATTACTACTTTCATCATTGTCTTAATTCAATCTTCCTTCAGCATCTTAACCGTCAGCTGACCCATCTGTACATACCTCCTATTACCACCCAGTTCATTGCACCCTTAGCGAAAGCGGTACTAAGCTATTTTCCCTCTTCGAGATGACTCCGGTAAGTACGAGATTGATTGATCGAGATGAGCCAGTTGTAGAAGGTTTGGAAACTGACCCTGACAACCCAATATCTCCTCAACATGTGCTGCAGCAAATCCCTGATTTAGAGGCAAGGGTATTTGGAACTGAACAAGGCATCCTAGAGCTGAAAAACATCATGTAAGATATCTTGAATGCCGTGAATAGGGAACAACCGTCCTCCTCTTCTATCCCGATCGCTGAACCACTAGCCTTGAATCAATCAAACCCATCATCTCACAACCCACCACTTCCAAATCGACCACCCCACAACCTATTACCTCCAAATCCACTACCTCCAAATCCACCATCTCACAACCTATCACCTCCAAATCCACTACCTCCAAATCCACCATCTCACAACCCATCACCTTCAAACCGGTCATCTCACAATCCATTACCGTTGAACCAACCATCCTTCAACATCCCACCACCACACATTGGCCAGTATTAGGAAAAGGAGGCAAGGATTGCCCAGAATACAGAGCAGCAAGGCATATCAACCAGCTCAGCCCATACCCCAGACTTTGACAAGGATAGGATTGAGAGGTTAGAACAATTGGTGAAGAGGGCCCAGGGGTCTTACAATTTAGCATACATTGACTTCCGAGATATGTGTCTGTATCTGGGGATTCTATTGCCTCGAGACTTCAAAATGCCCGAATTTAAGAAATACAATGGAAAAGGATGCCCGGAGACACACCTAAAAGTTTACTGTGGAGAGTTGTTCTAGCTAGAGCACGGTGACAAGCTGCTGGTGAGCTATTTTAGAGAAGTTTGAAGGGACCAGGCTTACTGTGGTTCACCAAGGTTGACTCAGCCAAGGTCCACACATGGGAAGGCTTCTGTGAGGCATTTGTTGCTCAATACTCTTACAACATTGTTTGGGTCCCACAGAGAGTAGATCTGGAGAGAATGACTCAAAGAGAGAATGAATCCTTTATCGAATATTCTGTTAGATGGAGGGAAAACTGGAAAGATGAACACTCCTCTGTCCGAGGACAAGTTGGTGACCACATTCCTCTGCACACTCAAGCATCCATTCAAGACTCTGCTAGCAGCCCAACCTATTTCTAATTTTAGCACTATGGCCAAATGTGGGGCTAGGATTGAGGCTACAATGGGAGACGTGGGAGCAGTTGACATGTTCTCAGGATCCAAGGGGGCATCATCCTCTAATCGTTCTCAACCACCGCGAAAAGATACAAGGAGAAGAGAGGATGAGGTGCAAATGGTGGCAACAATGCCTATCCATATTCCCTATTTATCCTAACAACCCCAACAACCCGAGCTGACTCAGCAACAACTTCCCTCACAATAGATGACATTTGAGTAGAAAAGAAGAAGAGTCTTCACTCCCATGCCATATACCATGACACAACTCCTCCCTTATCAACTAGATAAGAAATTGGTCACGCTGAGGGAACCCAAGCCGCTACCAGTCATACTGCCAAGGTCATATAGGGCTGACCAGCATTATGAGTATCATTAAGCCCCGGGGCATTCCACCGATATGTGTTTTGATCTAAAGCCTACAATCCAAGACATGCTTGAAACGGGAAAGATTCAGTTTGAACCAGGGAACACCGACATCAATCAGGCCCCTCTTCCTAATCATGCAGCAGTAGGAAACCGAGGCGCACCAGCCTGAGCCATTCTATATCCAACTTTGAGCAGTCTCACCAGTTTTTTTGTCTTTTTGGTTTATTCTTTAATTTCCCTTTTTTGCAAATGGCCATGATGGCCCAAGTTAAAGTCTTCCTGGTCAATTAGCATATTGGCCAGTGGCCACCTGTCTTTATTTTCTGCATTTGAGTCTGTACATCCTTTCATACTCTAATGAAATTCTCCATTTTTGTTAAAATTTTCTTGTTTATTACTCCGAGATGCCTAGTTTTGAGAACTGAACTAGATTCTGAGCCTGCAAAGGGCAATTGCATGATCATCGGGTGAGTAATTGTAAAACTCATGACCCTCTCATGAATTAAAAGATATTCTACTCCCCAAAGATTTCAAGGCAAGCTATCAATCCATCAGAAGACAAGAAGCAAATGAGCGACGAAGACCTCCCTGAGCTATTAGGCATCAAACATATTTGAACAAGGATAATGCAATGACCACACATGCTCTTGACCAATCAAAGAAAGGATAGGAGGCCATCCTTGGTTAACCCTTAAAATCTCTTTCGTACCCATGCAATAACCTAATAGCCTTTCTTTCTAAACCCATTCACTAGGGCACCCTTTGAATGACAAATCAATAGCAGAATCCAACCAATCAAAAGCGAAGCTTATTTTGAACTACGGCATGACCTGATTCCATTGATCGTGGATACGTAGGCAAAAATAGGTTGGCCACATTATGACAACTTTTTATCAATACCAGACAGCTATATCTAAACAGAGCACAAAGAGCCGACAAAAAAAAAGAGCAAAGAAAAAAGAAAAAAAAAGAGCAAAAATGGAAAATCTCCAAAATGATGAAAAGAAGCTAACTGGTTTTGTCTTTATGTGCAGCATCAAACAAACATTTTAGGGTGTCCTACCCCACAAGAAAATTTTGAGCCTCAATCGTTTCTACCCCTACTACGTTTCATCCTAGTAATTAAGCCCTCCTTAAACTTTTAAAGGTCTTAAGCATCAGTGGTCAGAAGCATTAATCTCTACCATTTTACCAGGTAATGACAGGACAAGACATATCAGCTTATCAAAAATCGCAGGCCTAGTGAAAACCAGAAATGACACTAAGGTGCAAAAATTATGCGAGCCCAGCCCTGACATTATTGTCAGCGGTAAAAAAGGGAACAAATTAATCAATTATGTAGGCATGAGTAAAAACTAGAAACGGCCTCATTGCGCAAAAATTATGCGATCTGGCAACATGGTCATTCCAAGGGCAAAAAAGGGATAAAGACAAATTTCTGATTTCATTGGCTTAGTATGGAATTATCAATCCTACTAGACTGCAAAAATAATGTGAACCTAGTCTTGGTGAAACCTGTTAAGGTCCAGGGGTAAAAAAGAGAAAATCATAAAGTGCAAGCTTTCATATCAAGCGCCACCAGCAGCAATCGGCTAGTACAGTCAAGCTTTATCTTATGCATCCAGCATCTGGCAAGGACATCCAGGAGCAGACTTACCTATCTATTTTAGAAGCTATCAACCCAGACTTAGTCAATTCCTTTCTAAGGGAAATGAATCCTAGCTAGGCTTCCCATCAACAGGCAATATCGGACATCTTTCAATCTGTCAGTCTGTCAAGTCATTCTGTCAATCTATCACCAAGACATCGGTCTGTCATGTCAAGTCAGTCAGTCAGAATCATGTCCTCGCGCAAGTCATCTCAAATTTGGCTAATCCTTTCGGTGGTGCAATCGGATCTCCTGAACTTAATATTGGTTCAAGCAGATTATCCTAGCAAATTATGTCAGTTGAACAAATCCTGGACATAACCTCGGTGCAGTATTGATACATCAGGTAGATGGCAGATATTAGATAGAGGCTCAGGGTCATGCTCCATTATGTCGTCCCTTATACCCCATCATTCATTTCATTTGCTTGCTTATGGGTAAGCCACGTGGCTATCCCTTTTCATGCATTTACATTTTGCTTGCTCATGAACTAGCTGTGTGGCTATCTTTATTTATACATTATCGTAGTCATTTGCCTACTTTGCATTCATGCCTGGTGAAGATGGTTGTGTAACCGACATTCACTAACTTTACATACATGCTCGCTGAAGACGGTTGTATAACCAATCCTCACTAACCTTACATTTTGCCTTCTCATGGGTTAGTTATGTGACTTTCCCCATTCATACATCTTGCTTGTAAAATGGAACAACCGCGTGGCTGTCTCCACTCATCATACACTCTGCTTGCTTGTGGACTAGCCGTGCGGCTATCTCCACTTATACATCTGCTTGCTTACTTGTGCGAGAGTGGTCGTGCGATTCTTTCAAATCTGACTTCATGTATCTTGCTGGCATAGTATCCAGTGAGGCAACCGTGTGGTTGTCTGCACCATAGCATAGTAACCGATGAGGCAACCGTGTGGTTGTCTGCACCATAGCATAGTAACCGATGAGGCAACCGTGTGGTTTTCTGCACCATGGCATAGTACCTGGTAAGGCAACCGCGTGGTTGTTCGCAATATGGTATAGTACCTGGTGAGGCAACTGTGTGGTTGTTTGCACCATGGCATAGTACCCGATGAGGCAACCGCGTGGTTGTCAACACCATGGCATCTTACCCGGTGAGATAACCATGTGGTTGTCTGAACCATGGCATAGTACTCAATGGGGAAACCGCGCGATTGTCAGCACAAATTGCATCTTACTCATTTTTTGAAGGAGTGACTGAATGGTTGTCTGATCGACCTTCAATTGCGGCCTCTCATGAAGCTGTTTGTGTAACCAACCTTCACTCATTTGCATCTTTCACCACATGTTCACATTTCACCGTACATCACTGCAATACTTGCTCTCTTAAAGGAGTAACTGACACGGTTGTCTGATTGACCATCAATTGTGGCCTCCTGTGAAACAAGTCTTGCATACTTCATACACAGCATTGCAATATTTGCTCACTCTTAAAAGAGTAACTGACACGGTTGTCTGATTGATCATCAGTTGTTGCCTCTTGTGAAGCTAGTCTTGTACTCTTCATACACTTCACTGCAATACTTGCTCACTCTTAAAGGAGTAATTGACACGGTTGTCTGATCGACCATCAGTTACGGCCTATTGTGAAACAAGTTTGCACACTTTATACACAGCACTGCAATACTTGCTCACTCTTAAAGGAGTAATTGACATGGTTGTCTGATCGACCATTAGTTGTGACCTCTTATAAAGCTAGTCTTGCACTCTTCACACACTTCACTGCAATACTTGTTCACTCTTAAAGGAATAACTGACACGGTTGTCTGATAGACCATCAGTTGTGGCCTCTTGTGAAACAAGTCTTGTACACTTCATACACAATATTGCAATACTTGCTCACTCTTAAAGGAGTAATGGACACGGTTGTCTGATCGACCATCAGTTACGGCCTCTTGTGAAGCCAGTCTTACACTCTTCACACACTGCACTGCAATACTTGCTCACTCTTAAAGGAGTAACTGACACGGTTGTTTGATCAACCATCAGTTACGGCATCTTATGAAACAAGTCTTGTACACTTCACATACTACAATACTTGCTCAGTCTTAAAGGAGTAACTGACACGGTGGTCTGATCAACCATCAGTTGTGGCCTCTTGTGAAGCCAGTCTTGTACACTTCACTACACTGCACTGCTTGCTCACTCTTCAAGGAGTAATTGAAACGGTTGTCTGATCGACCATCAGTTGCGGCTTCTTGTGAAGCCAGTTTTGCAACAATCATCATTGACTTGCATCTTGCCCACTTGCATCTCACCCACTTGCATCATGCACCCCGCTATTTGTTCGTGTGATCGATTAGCAAGCAGCTTCATACACTATAGCCCTCTCCATCCCCAGCAAGTGCCGACTTAGAACGAGTACACCCTTCTTCTGTCACCCATCAATCATCTAGTCTATGGCAAGCAGTCTAAGTAAAATTTATCTTTTCTTAAGATTTACAGGTTTTCCACACACATGCGTACAAAATTGAAGCGTTATCAGTCTTTGTCGTTCACGTGCCCGCACCCTCCGAAAAAGCGGGGCAATTGTAAACACCTCAATTTTGCACCCCATAGTCTCTTTCTACACCTATAAAAACCCTTTTAAAAACCCTCTTTTAAAACCCTCATTCCCTATGCTTCGGTTTGCAGAAACGCCCTTGAGGTAAAAAAAGACCAAAACACCCTGAGATAAAAAATGACCAAAATACCCCTGAAAAGTTCTGAAAAACTCACATTTTATCTAAAATATTTTTATTGATTTTATCAGTTCAATTTTGGTTGTTTTTGGGATCAAATCGGGCTTAAAGCTAAAAAATGAGCAAAATGCCCCTGAAAAGTGCTCAAAAGTAATGATTTCATCCGAAATAATTTTACATATTTTTCAATTCAATTTCGGCTATTTTCGGGCTCAAAATGAGCTTAAAAACGATAAAAACAGTTTTTCAGCAAATAGGAGCATAAACCAAAAAACCCCAAAATAATAATTTTTTAAAGGCCAAACAGGCCCCAAGGGGCAACCTCACCCTTTTAAAAGGCGCGGGACCATGTAGGCCCCACTTGCACTGAAAACTTCATTTTTTATTATTTTATTTGTCCATAATAAAATATATTAAATCTTGCCTTTTAAAACGGCGCAAATTTAGTGTTATCCGCGTTGCCGTCTCACTATTCACACCGCTTTACTATTCATTAAAATATATTAAATCACGTCCTTTAAAACGGTGCGGGTACTATTCCGAAACATTATAAATACCCCCCTTCTCTTCCTTTATTTCTCACCAATTCCTTCTCCCTCTCTCTCCCTTTTTGATTTCAAAGTTCTTAGTCTTTTATTAGTTTTAATTATTTTATTGTTTTTTAATACTTAGATTGCTTGCCCTGTCGAACCCCTGCCCGGTTTTACTTAAACCTAGCCTACCCTGTCGAACCTCTCTACTTGAACTTCGGTTCAAACCTAGCCTACCCTGTTGAACCTCTGCCCGAACTTCGGTTCAAACTTAGCCTACCCTGTCGAACCTTTGCCCGAACTTCGGTTCAAACTTAGCCTACCCTAGTCGAACCTCCGCTCGAACTTCGATTGAAACTTAGCCTACCTTAGCCGAACCTCTGTCCAAACCTCGGTTCATACCCCGGTTCAAACCATACTTACCTTAGCCGAACCTCTGTCCGAACCTCTGTTCATACCCTGGTTCAAACCCTACTCACCTACCCGAACCTCTGCCCGAACCTCGGTTCAAAACCTACTTACCTTAGCCAAACCTCTATCCGAACCTGAGTTCAAAACCTGGTTCAAATCCTATCAAACCCTAACTCAACCAAATGCTCCTTGACATGAGCTAATACTGTCCAAATGCTTCCCAACAAGAGCATAAAAGGCCTAAACGCTCCTGAATAGGAGCCCAAACCATTCAAAAACACCCTAACATTCAAAAGAAAAATCCTAGCATTTCAAACAGCCACAATCCAAACAAAACAAATCAAAGCATCATCTACCCTTTGGAACTACGTGTAGCTTGATTCCACTAACAGTGGATACATAGACAACCCTGATCGGGTTCAACTCACCTAGGATAGAGCTCCTATCTTATCCTTGCTTATTTCAGTATGTACATTACTGTTCATATAATACCTATCAAACATATAGATAAAATGAAAGCTTCTCTTATGGTTTCCCCGACTTTAATTTAGACTTAGGGAGTAGGTAACCATCTCCGAATGGGAGTTTAGGGGTGCCTAACACCTTCCCCTAACTCAAATGAATTCTTACCTTGAACTCTATTTCTAGATCAAAGCCTTATCCAACCTTTTACGGGACACTATTTTCTCTCATAATCGAAATAGGTGGCGAATCTTTTTTTTTTTTTTTGCATTTTTAGCACTATTACTCCTCAAGTTCAATCCTGATCGGGAGTGGGGTTAAAATCCCGGGTTTACATTGACTATCCAAGATCTGATCCAGTTGCTCCACTAATGTGAGATCTTCTCAAATCTCCACAGGATCAAGATCAATGACATGCGAAGGGTTCAGCACATATTTTCGAAGCATGGAAACATGAAAGACATTGTGGACTGTCGCCATGTGAGGAGGTAAAGCCACTCTGTAAGCGACTTCTCCGACACGTGTGATCACCTCAAAAGGTCCCACATACCTCGGGCTAAGCTTCCCCCTCTTGCCGAACTTTATGATTCGTTGGCTTGAAAAAGTCTTCACAAAGACTCAATCCCCAACTTGGAATTCAACGTTTCTACGGTGAGTGTCTGCATAGCTCTTCTGTCTGTCTTGGGTAGTCTTCAGTCTCTCCTGAATGACCTTGACCCTATTTGCGGTCTGCTCGATCGACTCAGGACCCAATACCTTTCTCTCACCAACCTCATCCTAGTAAAGAGGAGCTCTGCAACTTCTCCTATACAAGGCCTCGAAAGGTGCCATTTGGATGCTCGCCTGGTAATCGTTATTGTAGGCGAACTCAATCAAAGGCAAATGATCCTCCCAAATGCCCTGGAAGTCTAACATGCAAGCTCTAAGCATGTCCTCAATCACCTGGTTCACCCTCTCAGTCTGCCCATCAGCCTGGGGATGAACAGCGGTGCTGAAATCTAACCGAGAACCCATAGCACTCTGAAATACCTTCAAGAACCTGGAAGTAAACCTTGGGGTCCTGATAAAAAACAATGGTAATTGGTACCCCGTGTAGCCGAAGTACCTCCTTGGTGTAGAAGGCTACAAGCTGGCTCATGCTCTATGTAGTCTGATAGGGTAGGAAATGCGCGGACTTTTTCAATCGATCAACTACAATCCAGATAGCATTGGAGCCCCTTGCCGTCCTTAGCAAGCCAACTATGAAGTCCATTGAGATATTCTCTCATTTCCATTTCGGAATAGGGAGGGACTGGAAAAGACCTGCTGGTCTCTGATGCTCGACCTTAACCTGCTAGCACACCAAACATCTAGAAACACTCTATAACTTCCCTCTTCATGTTTCATCACCAGTAGTACCTCTTGAGATTCTGATACATCTTAGTACCCTCAGGATGTATCGTGTACTTGGATCGATGAGCCTCGTCTAAGATCTCACTCCTCAACACCGTGTCGGCAGGAATACACAACCTGCCTTTGAATGTGATGGCACCATCACTATTGAAAGCAAACTCTTGACTGCCACTGCTAACTGACTTGTCTCGGTAAGCAAGTAACTCTACATCCGAACTTTGCAACTCCTTAATCCGAACAAGGATATAAGGCTTGACATGACTGGCCCAAAAGTAGGAATGCTGATGCTAGTATCGAGGTTCGCCATTTCCTCCAACATCTTCCACTCGTAAACCATTATGTGAGCCAAGTGTCCGGAAGACTTCTTGCTAAAGGCATCTGCTACTACATTTGCCTTACCTGGGTGGTTCTGGATAGATAAATCATAGTCCCTTATGAATTCCACCCATCATTGCTGCCTCAGATTTACCTCCTTCTGGGAAAATAGATACTTTAAACTCTTGTGATCAGTGAACACATTGAACTGCTCCCTATAAAGGTAGTGACGCCAAATCTTCAGTGCAAAGACAACTGTGGCAAGCTCTAGATCGTGCATAGGTTAGTTCTTCTCATGGTCTTTCAACTACCGGGAAGCATAGGCAATGACCTTCCCATGCTGCATTAGAACACATCCCAACCCGGTAAGCGATGCATCACTGTAGACTACAAAACCGCCGCTCCAAGATGGAACTGTGAGAATAGGGGCTGTAGTAAGCCTCTTCTTCAACTCCATGAAGCTTGCTTCACACTTCTCGCTCCAAGTAAACTTAGCGTTTTTCCTCGTAAGATAGGTAAGCGGAGTCGCTAAGCTGGAGAACCATTCCACAAACCTCCTGTAGTACCCTGCCAGGCCAAGAAAACTACAAATCTCGATAACACTCTTCGGCCTCTCCCAGTTCATCACTGCATCTATCTTCAAATAATCGACTGAGATACCTTCAGCAGATACCACGTGGCCAAGGAATACAACCTTCTCCAACCAGAACTCACACTTGCTCAACTTAGCATACAGGCTATACTCTTGAAGAGTCTGCAATGCAAGGCGGAGATCTCTTGCATAATCATCCTGTGTCTTGGAATACACAAGGATATCCTCAACGAACATGATCACAGATCGATTGAGAGATGATCTGAATACCCGGTTCATCAAGTCTATAAAAGCAGCTGGCGCATTCATCAGACCAAAAGGCATGACCAGGAACTCGTAGTTCCCATACCGAGTCCTGAAGGCAGTCTTGGAAACATCTTTAGCCTTGATCTTCAACTGATGATACCTAGATCGAAGATCAATCTTCAAGAAGAACTTTGCTCCCTTAAGTTGGCCAAACAGATCGTCTATCCGAGGCAATGGATAACAATTTTTGATCGTGACCTTGTTCAGTTGCCTATAGTCAATGCACATCCGCATCGACTCATCCTTCTTCTTCACGAAGAGCACAGGAGCTCCCCATAGTGAAACACTCGGTCGAATGAAGCCAAGGCCCTAT
Source organism: Tetracentron sinense (assembly GCA_015143295.1). Taxonomy (NCBI): domain Eukaryota; kingdom Viridiplantae; phylum Streptophyta; class Magnoliopsida; order Trochodendrales; family Trochodendraceae; genus Tetracentron; species Tetracentron sinense. Next base: position 23,956,923 of record CM026571.1, read on the forward strand.
AATTCCTCCAACTGCGCCTTCAACTCCTTAAGCTCAATAGGGGCCATCCTGTATGGAGCCCTAAAAATCGGAGCAGTACCAGGAGTAAGCTCAATAGCGAACTCTATCTCTCGATCCAGAGGTAATCCTGGTAACACATCTGGAAACATGTCCAGGTACTCACTCACTACCGGAATGGCTAAGGAGTCTCTTACTTCCAAACTCGAGAGACTAAGGGCTACAAAGTGAGCGATGTCTCTCCTTCGTATCCCTCAGAAGTGAAATGGCTTTGCACCCGCTGGCCTGAAGTCCACTATCTTCTCAAAGCACGCTATATGTGCATGATGAGTCGAGAGCCAATCTATCCCGAGAATGACATCAAAGTCTAAGTCTTGGAACTTAAGGATGATTAGATCGACTGGCAACTCATGCTGCTCAACTTGCACAATACAACCCCAATACACTTTGTCTGCATCAACTGACTTGTCGAGTGGAGTCGAAATGGACAACTGGAGTAATCAACTTGGCTCTGAAGTAAAGCCCTTGGCGAAGCTAGGCAAGACAAAAGAATGTGTTGATCCAGTGTCGATCAACACACGGCTAAACACTCGCTAATCAAGAGGGTGCCTGAACATTACACTTACTACATCAAGCAAAGCATAAAGACTCATAAAATATAAGTAACATGTTTATACATGCATCAGATATAGTCAACATCTCATAACCTTAAAAAATTTGACTTAAGCGTACCTTGCACCACATCATTTGATGCATGTGCATCCTGCTCAGTCATTGCAAAAACTTGGCCTTGATTCGCCTAGCAAGGCGGTTGGGTGGGTAGTGGAGGTCTAGAAGCCTATAAAGACCGTTGTTGTGCCGTCGGCCTAAGTGGAGGTCGGACTCCCTGAGGCATGGCCTACAACTGCCTCTTCGGGTAATCCCTGATCACGTGGCCTTACTCACCACAATGGAAGCAACTACCCGAGAGTTTATGGCACTCTCCTGCCCTATGTCTCTTGCCACAAGTGGCACACTCATCAAAAGAAAACGACACCAAGGAAGCTGGCGGCGCATACCTAGGGGCCTGTGAAATGGTAGAGCGCGGTGCCTGTGGGGCAAAAGGCCTCTGAGCCTACATAGGCTGAGAAGTCTGGAATGGAGCAGTCCTGACCTTCTTCTTAGGCGGTGCTAATCCACTGGACTATCCTCTGGACATGCCTCTTCCAAAGCTACCATCCCTCCTCTTGAGAAATTTTGCAGAATTCCTCTAAGCGATCTTCGCCTTTCCCATAATATCTTTCTTGGTCTCTACCTGGAACATGGAAACCTGGTCCCGGATGAAAGACCGCAACCCATCCTCAAACTTCCTGACTCGCATACTCTCAGTAGTGATCAGATGTGGAGCAAATCTCGAAAGTCTGATGAACTTCGCCTCATACTCGGCTATGCTCATCTCTCCTTGCTCGAGGAGCACAAATTCTCTCACCTTCTGCTCCTTGATAAATCTGGGGAAGTACTACTAATAGAATACATCTAAGAATTCTCCCCATGTCCAAGGTATTCCTGCCTTAGCAACATCCCTATTCCTCTGGGCAGCTCTCCACCAATGTTCGGCTTCACCTTCCATCATGAAGGAAGCCCATTTGATTCGCTGCTCATCTGTACAGTGGAGTACCCTGAAGATCTTCTCCAGTTGCATAATCCACGTCTCTGCAAACAGGGGATCTAGAGTCCTATAAAAAGTAGGAGGCCACAGTCTCCAAAAAGCATCTAGTCCTGAGGTGAGATACCAGAGGAGGTGTAGGTGAAGCAGTAGCGGGAGTATCAACCCTGTCTGCAAGCCTAGTCATAGCTGCTGCCATAGCTCTAAGGATCTGAGTCAAGTCAGGCTGCTCATCACCTATAAGAGCATCTCCTCCATTTCCTTGGGTCTGATACCCTCTACCACGAATGCCACGCCTCCTGATTGAATCCTGAGGACAATAGCGACACGTCAAGCTTTTGAATACTACAGTTCAACGAGCACTTAGTGCTTTATATAAGCATCGTATACATCGGAGTATACACATAATAATATAAACATATCAAGAAAATCCTAGCGATGCTAAGTTCTCAACTCGGCTAAAGAGTTAACCGGTTTTATGCTAAGACTAAATGACTAGTCTATACTTGGAACCTAAGCTTCCTTAATTGACCTAAGGACTTGCTTGATACCCATTATGTCACGGTATCAACTTAAGTTATAAAGTTCACCTGAGTTCTAAGTTCAACTCCAAGAACGTACTTCTGCTTAAAAGATGACTTAGTCCAAGGGAAACTAATCACTAGGCTTTGATATCAAGTTTTTCGCGACCCAAAATACCCCTAAGAGTTAGGGATACTTTAGCTCATGACCACTGTATCATACCGTCCTGTATGACACATAAGGCATACATACCAACCTGTTAGACTACACAAGTTATAACTCATAGCAGAAACAGTTTATAATAAAACACTCCTATCATTCGGTTGAAGTCTGAACCAATAGAACATATCCCAAGAAGGATGGAGTGGACAAGTCCCACTCTCAACCTACAAAAATCTCTCTTCCCGGGTTACTCAACAAAAATCAAAATCGGGCCGCCTATCTAGTGCTTCCTCGTCCTGGTAATGATCCATGGTAGGCTCCGGCTCGTAATACTCTTCCTCTATCCAAGGTTCTGAACAACAGACATCGAAAGGAACACGTGCACCTGCCGAAATCAATAATTCGGCTGAGCATGGAATACTCAGTCACATACAAACTACTATCCAGCAGTGAATAATATCATGAACATGCAAAAGCTTAGAGTATATCATACGTGGAAGTAGTTTCCCAAAAACGTTTTCTTAACAGTATTCGTGTGAAATCAAAACCAAGTAAATCTTGTGAGGTCATGTGATAATCATGTTCTTGTGAATTCTTGAGAGAGTTGAGATTCCTTGTGAGCATACGAGATCTAAGTATGCATGATTTTCTCGTAAACTTGTGATCTTGTGAACTTGTGAGCTTGTGAGACATGACTTCTTGTGAGTCTATGTATAGTGGGATTCCTTGAGAGCTTTGAAATGATCTTAGAACACAAACCCAAAGTTTGGCCTTGTCATTTACCAACCCATAGTTTGGCTTTATCAATTTCTTGTGAACTTGTAAGATTTATTTTACAAAAACCTTGCTTATGAACTATAGAAAAATCCCTTCTTTTGAGAAATCAGCGAATCATGCGAGACTTGTGAATATAGAGTGCATAGAGTACTTGTGAACATCATGATAAACTTAGAAAGTTTGTAAACATGGAATCATATTCATAGAATTTCAATAGTAGTGATAGTTTACATCCCATGTAAAAATCATTATTCAAGTCATCCAAGAAATATACTGTGCATCATGGTTTTCTTAAAATATAGCTCATAAGTAGTAGAGTGTATCTACCTCAAAAGGAAGTTTTTACAGTTCTGTGGAACAAGAATCAAGCTTGAGGAAATGTGGTTGAAGCTTTGAGAAGCCTGAACTTTAATTGGAAAACAAACCAAAAAACCTTCTTTTGATTTCAGAATTTGAGAATCACCATAGGTAGAAAACCCAAGCTCTAAAATACTAAAATTGTAAAGTACATACCTTAGAAGCAAGGATTGAGCTTCACTTTGGTCTTAGAAGAATGCTTTGAGAAATCAAAGACTTCTTTTTCTTCTTCTCTTCTTCAATCTCTCAAAAATCCAAGCTTAGGGTTCGAGTAGATCAATCCCACGAATTCAGATCCTATTTATAGGTCTAGGGTTGCAAACTATCACTTAGTGACATTTCACTCTTGTTCATGTTATAATTTAACACGAACGAATTGAAGGACGAAGGGAGTGACTGCAGAACAGTGTTAACTTGAGTGATGACATCCATCTCTCCACCAAGAATTTCCAGTTCATTCAATAAGCCTATCATCTTTATGATGTGCTCTCTAACTGGAGTTCCCTCAGCCATCTTGGTGTTAACAAGGGATTTCAACTTTACTTGTCGAGCTGACCTATTTTGCTCACCAAACATCTCATGAAGGTTTTGCAAAATGTCAGAAGCCTTATCCATGTGTTCATGCTGGCTTTGCAAAACGTTAGACATCGAAGCCAGTATGTAACACTTGGTCATCTGATTGGACCTCTCCCATTGCTCTAACTCAGCCTTTTGGGTCGGTGAAGCATCTGGAGCAATTTCGGGCTTAGGTGTCTTAAGACATAGGTCAAGGTTATCCATGGCAAATATAATTCTAATATTTCTTTTCCAGTTTACATAGTTAGTTCCTACTAACTTTTAATCACAAAGAATTTCAGTCAATGGGTGTAGGCCTGTTATGATCTAATCAAATGACAAATAAGACAGTATTAGGGATCTATTGTATTCATTAATACTAATTAGATTATGGGTCTATTTCTAATGGTATTGCCAATTTGGGAAGAATCAATTGGCATTGAAAACCTAGACACTGGCTTAATGAGATCCTGCCTTTGGGCATATCATCACATCGCCTTGAATAGGCAGATATAAACTATTTTCTCCAATTTCACAGATCTCATCTTGTGAATCCTGGAGCATTCGATCTTTTGTTTGATCTATAAGGGATATTAAACTCACGCTTTGGTGTTATTGTATAATATCTCTTATCCATATGCCCACCTACCATGAACCTAATAAACACCTAATGAAAGCTCACGCTTTGGCGTTATTGCTCTCACTATTTGCTTATTCAGTTTTCACCATGTTCACACATAGGTGAGAGAGATTGGGCCCGGCTTTGGTCTGTCAGCTTGCTCACACTCCCCACTATAGGATTACATAGTGTATGGTAGAAGTTCATAATACTTAGAGACTTGTCTTATATACACATGATATATCAAGGGCAATTATTTCAACTGAATAATTAAATATATAAACAGATATCATCTCATGATAAAAAAAAAACAGCAGTTATCATCTCATGATAATAAAACATTAGTATACGAGATTAATCGTTATGGGTCAATAAATTAAAATGCATGCATGCAAAGGAATGTGATAAGAATAAAGGTAGCTCGCAAACTCCTTCGCGATCCCTTTCTTTATCATCTTATCAAGATCACATCGCAACATCCTCCTTCGCAGCATCTCCACCAATGCATTAAACAAAATTTAAATGACATTAGGAAAACCAGTATTCTATTCGCCATTTTCAGGGAAACCGAATGAATCTGGCCTTTACAGAATACCAAAACCTACTACATATTATCTTCTAATATGAATGCATGAATGATAAATAATTTATCATAAATATGACCCATAACTATAATCTCATATAAAATAGATGCTACATGGTGATGGAGTACTTTTTCTTATTTTTAAAAGGATTTAAAAATTGATAACAATTATCAAATCGTCTGATTAAAAATCTATATCTTATATAGATGAAACCCCGGAAAAATATAACAATTATATTTTCCATAAAACAATTTTCATAAAATTATTTTTAAAATATAAGACAGAATTTTCTTAAAATCTCTACAAAATTTTATTTCTTTCCCAAATGCAAGATCCTTTCTCGAATGCAAGATCCTTTCATATAGATTGGTTCTACTATTATCCGAGATTGGTTCTACTATTATCCAGGATTAAAATAAAAAATAAGAGAATCGAAAATCTTAAATATGACCATATCATAAACTAAGGTTTTATAATTTTTCGAATAAAATCTATTTATGGAAAAAATCATTTATTAATTATTTTAAACAATCAATAAATATATATTAAATGATCAAATCATTTAAAAGGAATTTCAAAATAAACTCTTTATTTCGAATTTAATTATATCACATATAATACTAGTTTTTAAATTTTATTTAATTATCAAAACTCATTCAATAATATAATAAATATTTATTTATTCATCTCATGAACAAATAAAATAATAAAAACTACGAGGAATATTAAATAGATCTAAATTAATTCATCTCATGAATTAAATCATCCATTTAATTACCTTATCAAAATAAAAAAATAAAAAAATACTCCTAACCATGAGCTCTGATACCACTTGTAGGGGGATCCGGATAAAAATTTATACGAAAATTGGATCCCCTAGATCTTAACACCAAAGAAAGCATCAAAATTATCTAAGAGTTTTAGTCATATCACCTCGGTGAATGCTTTTCACCTATAAAGCTTAAATCCACTCGAATCGTCAGAACTCTTTGTAGAGATTTCTCCGAAAAAATACTAGAAACTTGATCTTTGCACTTCGCTATCCCCACGAAGCTTTAGAATCTATTTTGGAATTATATAAGCAAGGGGAAGAAGATGGAGTAATGGTGTAGACCTTCTATCACCAAAAGTACTAGAGTTCAAAAACCTTAGATTTGTAAAATCCAACTTGCACCACCTATATAACTCACGAAAATCCCTAGACTATCTGCAGAGACCCCGAATCTTTTTCATGTTTTTACTTCATTGTATTAGGGGTATTATAGTCCTTATGATGTTTTGATGTTTATTGTATTATATATTTATTTGGTGTGGTGTGAACTAGGCTTAATCAACTTGTAACGGAGGGATGTCATAGCACATCCTAAACTTTAGGAAGCTCTAGTTTTGGCACCGTTTACTGGAATTGAGTGATTCTTGAACCATTAGAAAGGTGTTGGAACCCTCTTCGAGGTTCATGTTTAGTGTTTTTCCTCATTTTGAGTTTAAGTCAAGTCAATAGTGAGTTTTGTCTAATAGAATTACAGATCAGTCAACTTTGGGGATATTTTAGTCTATAAATTAAGTAGAAATTGGAAATTCTAAAACACCAAAAATGTTCGTTTTCGAAAGACGAATCCAACGCAAGTTGAATCGTCAAAATCCGATGAACGAGTAAAAAGTTATGGCCAAAACAGTAAAGCGGGTCAAAAATCTATAGGCAACCGATCGCTCGGTCAGAAGTAGCGATCGATCGGTCCAAAACCGATCGATCGATATCTATCGACTGGTCCAAAATTTTGTATAGGGAAATGTCGCGCCCCAAAACCCACCCTAGGAGTTAGAGTGAACTTTGGACATCTAATCATGACTTGCTTGACAACTAACCTGCAAAACCCACAGAGCATATACGATAGAGGACAAAACAGCGGAAACATGCTCTAACATGGCATAGCGGAAGTCTACCAAACCTCTATGTATATACATAATCAATCCAAGTTTACACAAAAAGAATCCAAAAGAAAGTGCGGACATGCCCGCCCAAATACATAAATCTGACTCTCGTCTCACCCACAGCTAAACCACTCAGAATCTACAACCACCTATTGGTAACCCTCTACTGGAGGTTCCTCCAAAGGCTCCTCGACATACTCCTCTTCCACCCATGGACCAGGAGCACAAACATCAAATGGAGTAGCAGCTCCCTCAGAACCTGCCGACATAAGAAGTACGGCTGAGCATGGAATACTCAGCGGGTACTGAATACTAACCAACAATTATAGCATAAACATGGCAATACATAATCAGGAGAAATTCTTTTTTGTCACACGGAAACAATTTATATCATACAAGGAAGTAAAGCAGTTTATAATCATGCTTGAAACTCGTAGAAAACCGATAAATCCTCTTGAAAACATCGTGCACCTGACTTGACTTGAAATATCTTTTCGTACGTAAAAGCTTGTCTTGTCTATCTTGCTTGATTCTTGTATGTCATGTCATGTCATGCATGCTTGCTTGTGATCATGTAACTTGTGAGATGCACTTGTGAGATGCCTTGAGAGGGAAGGGAGACCCTTCTTTATGATATGTATGCACTTGCGAGGGAAGGGAGACCCTTCTTCATGATATGCACTTGTGAGTGAGGGGAGACCCCTCGTGGAATGTTGGTTCTTGTCTTCTTGTGAAAAGCGAGGTAAAACATATCGTAGGATATGTCCCACCTCTAACCATGTTCTTGAAAACCTCGATAAATCATGTCATGCATGCCGTGCTCGTGGGAACCGTGTACATACTTGCATTCAAATTTAAAGATGACATTTGGGTAATTTCACAACACATATAGCATCAAAGATTTAGTAATGTAATATTCATAGCATTATGGGAAAGCAGGAAACACACTATCATAGTCCCTAGCAATATTCATAATTTATTATGCATGCATTTCCAGATTTTCAGCTCACTGTGTTCACCTTGGCATTTCATCAAACATGGTATGTTCATTATGGATTTATCCTACAACATGCTTTTCTAGATGGGTTTTACTCAAATCATACATGTACGTTCATTATTGGAACAATGCCCTTCCCCATTTGTTCATCACACACAACCATTGGCATCCAATCGCCCATCCCATCTCCATTCACCATTCACCATTCACCATTCACCATTCACCATTTACCATTTACTATTTACCATTCATCCATCTCATAGCACATGTGTAAATGAAAGAAAATGAAGAGGAAAGAAGGGGAAAGAGGAACTATAACTAGGAGGGTAGTAAAAAGTACCGACCTTGAAGAAATGAGGAAGAAACCCCTTTCCAAAACGACTGTGTAGCTGCTGCCCTAGTTTGAGGAGATGCTCCTCACGAGTTTGTGCCTTGATCTTGAAGAAAAACGGGCTGGAGGTTGATCTAGGGTTTCAAACCCTTTGATTTCTCTCCCAAATGGAAACCCTAGGTTGGAATCGCCTTCTCCTCTTTCTTCTATTTTCTCAAACTCTCTAAGTGTCGAATGATGCCCTAAAGGCTCAGATTAAACTCTTAAGGTAAGAGTGAACTGACCAAAAGACCGAAATACCCTTATTGGGATTTCTGTGAATAGTGCTGTGAATAGTGCCAACTCGTGGTGCTGTGAATAGTGTCAACTCGTGGTCGGTGAATAGTGCCACTCGTGGTGCTGTGAATAGTGCCAACTCGTGGTGGCTGTGAATAGTGCCAACTCGTGGTGGCGTGAATAGTGCCAACTCGTGGTGCCATGAATAGTGCCAACTCGTGGTGGCGTGAATAGTGCAACTCGTGGTGGCGTGAATAGTGCCAACTCGTGGTGGCGTGAATAGTGCAACTCGTGGTGGCGTGAATAGTGCCAACTCGTGGTGGCGTGAATAGTGCAACTCGTGGTGCCATGAATAGTGCCAACTCGTGGTGCCATGAATAGTGCCAACTCGTGGTGCTGTGAATAGTGCCAACTCGTGGTGGCTGTGAATAGTGCCAACTCGTGGTGGCGTGAATAGTGCCAACTCGTGGTGCCATGAATAGTGCCAACTCGTGGTGGCGTGAATAGTGCAACTCGTGGTGGCGTGAATAGTGCCAACTCGTGGTGGCGTGAATAGTGCAACTCGTGGTGCCATGAATAGTGCCAACTCGTGGTGGCGTGAATAGTGCCAACTCGTGGTGGCATGAATAGTGCAACTCGTGGTGCCGTGAATAGTGCCAACTCGTGGTGGCGTGAATAGTGCCAACTCGTGGTGGCGTGAATAGTGCAACTCGTGGTGCCATGAATAGTGCCACTCGTGGTCCGTGAATAGTGCCACTCGTGGTGCTTGTGAATAGTGCAAACTCGTGGTGCTTGTGAATAGTGCCACTCGTGGTCCGTGAATAGTGCCACTCGTGGTGCTTGTGAATAGTGCAAACTCGTGGTGCTTGTGAATAGTGCCACTCGTGGTGCTTGTGAATAGTGCAAACTCGTGGTGCTTGTGAATAGTGCAAACTCGTGGTGCTTGTGAATAGTGCCACTCGTGGTCCGTGAATAGTGCAAACTCGTGGTGCTTGTGAATAGTGCCACTCGTGGTCCGTGAATAGTGCCACTCGTGGTGAGCTGTACAACGGATGCACACAGTATACGTTTTCCTACAGGTACAGACTGTTTTGGCCATATCTTTTGACTCGTTCGTCCGATTTTGACGATTCAACTTGCGTTGTGTTCGTACTTCGAAGAGGAACAATTCTGGCATTTCAAAATTTCCAAATTCTTCCTCATTTGTTAATCATACCTCTTAAAAAGGCAAGATGACAACGAAAGTGTCATGTATTAAGCATGAAAAAGTCTGGGGCTCTACAGGAAATTTTCCAGAGAGTGTGTTTTTGACCGATCGCCCGGTCATAAACACCGATCGATCGGTAGGCAACCGATCGCTCGGTCATTACCACCGATCGCTCGGTCCTTCGTGTTTTTGTTGATTTTTAGTAAGGGCTTTTTGGTCTTTTGTTCTCAGACCTTGAGGCTATAAATAGGGGGTCCTACTCGAAATATTAAAATACTCCACCTAGTTCTAACCTAATTTGGCAAAAAGGGGGAGAAACCCTAGGGTTTTGAGAGAGGGTTTTCTTGGAGAAGGAGGAGATTGATAGGAGATTGCAAGAAAAGTTTGGGAAGCTTCTCCAAGTCGTCTCGGGAGCGTTTTGAATCCAAGGGAAGGATTCCTAAGGTCGATATACTATCCTAATCAACTCTATTTTAAGGTTTTATGAATGTTGATGTGCTAAGAATTGTAGAAATAGATAGTTGATGCATTTTCCCTAATTTTCTATGAAATAAGCTAATTATGGATGGGAATGTGAATGGAAATATGGATTTGAATGTGGATAGAATGTATGGAGGATGGGAAATGTATGGAGGATGGGATTAATTTGTGGATGTGGATGAATATATGGATTGTATGGATGAAATTATGATTTGATGAATGCATGAAAAGTAGAGAAACAATTGATTCATATTATATGTGTACTCAAGGTGTTTGTGAAAAGGCTTGAATGGATAAATGCGATTATACTCTTATGAAATGATGGTAAATTGATTATGAATCGTGTTAAGGATTATGATAAGATATATATGTGATTGTTTGGTAAGTATATCTAATTACTTGCATGGAAATTGGTAGTCGGGAAGGTAAGAACTTAGAGGAAAATCTCTCAGACCGAGAATTCTCTAACTATTTGGTATGAGACATATAGTGGAGTTTCCATGGTGGGAGATCGGAACCTAAGCAATTACCAACTCGAATATAAATTTCGACACTTAAGCACACAAGCACGTGTATGCGAAGATAAGAGTCTCACAAGTCACACATGTGGACTACAAGCATGAACATGGCATACGTATGACATTCTGAATAAGTATAAGCATGACATGGTCCGTATCCGCCAAGAACGGCATGTCTCATTACTGTGTGATCTGAATAAGTGCATAAGGCATGGTCCGTATCCGCCAAGAATGGCATGTCTCATCCTTGTATGATCTGAATAAGTGCATAAGCATAAGCATAAGCATAAGCATCTCACAAGCACGTGGTCTTGTAAGCATAAGTATCTCATAAGTGTATGGTTTTCTAAGTCTAAGATTCTCACAAGTACACGAGTCAAGGTGATGATATGATGTATATGCGCACACGTCCTTCCGCACTCTGATTATGTTATTATGCTATTGGATATGTTTCTAACTAAGTGCAGGTATATTATTATTGTTGATTGGATTTTATATACACTGAGTACCTTTGTACTCAGCCGGACTTTGTCTTGGCAGGTTTAGAGCAGGAGTACACGGCGGAGCCATGGGTTGAGGAGAGTTACCTCGAGGAAGGAGGTGAAGGTGAGCCTTCTGAGGAGGGAGCCGGAGACTTGGGCGGCTACACCTCTTAGTTTACATTTCTTTTCATTGAGAGAGTTTTGTATTTGACTTTTAGAGGATGTTGCTCAGTAGACTTCTTATTAGTTGTGTATCAGACTTGTTGGTTCATTGTGAGTTGTATATATAGACCTTAGACTTGTGCAGGTTGGATTGGGTTTATATATCAGAATTTTATTACTCTCATTTTTTTGGAGACTCGTGTAGTAGCCTTGTATGCATGGTTTTAAGCAGGTTAAGTGAATGTGGCGATTCCAAAGTCCTATTTTAGCCTTAGTAGGATTTTGGGGTCGTTACACTATCCCCTAGGGCTCATGGTTTGGAGAGAGAAAGGAGAGGAGAGAAAATTTTTAGAGAAAAGTGCTTAATGGTCTAGGGTGTGGGGGTATATATAGACTAGGATTTATCTAGTAGGATTTATTAATTAACAATAACTCTTATTATTAATTAAATAAACTCCTACTTAATCTATAACTACTTTAGTTATAGTAATCCTACTAATTAAAGAGTTCCTATTATAAGAGGATTCCTTAATTAAAAGGGATAAGTCAACATCCTACACCAAAGAAAGAAACCTAGTCAAACTAGGAGACCAACACCAAGGGGGGGCGTGAGCTTTTATGGGGCATGGACTTTGGGGTGCTTTAAACTCCTTTTTGTAATCTAATTACAATTCCATCTTAATCCTTAATGCAATCCAACAATTGGTTTTTATTCCATAATTAAAGGAATTATATTTCAACAATTATTCAATTAAACAAATCTTAATCCAATTAGGATTCCTCAAGTGGCGCCCCACCCTAGGATTTAAACCCATGGGCTTTGGCCCATATTAAAGGTCCATTTTAATGGGTTTATGGATATGGGTCAAACCCATTTCCCCTTTAATTATGTTAATTAAATAATTACTAAAATAATCCATATGTTTAAATTAACAATTAATTTAAACAATAGATTAATTTTTAATCTATTTAATTAAATGATTAAATTTTAATCACTTAAAATAATTGTTTAACTTTTAATTAATTATTGAGCTTGTATTTCTTATGTGAGCACCTCTATTGATTGCTCTGGGACATTCTTACCTTGGCTTACCCAATGTTATCCCATTGACCCTAAACAGGAATTACATCGGAATTGCAAGTGACGTGAGATATCCATGTTGCAATTGAATCCCAGTGTATGAACATTAACCATGACGGATCCCACCACATGAACTTTTAAATTCGATTTATCCTTACAAATACATTATCCCTAATGGGCCTTCGAGATTGACATACTATTTAACCCATAGCCCATTGCAAATCATCCGGGTTTCCAAGACTTATGATTAAGCCATGAGAAATTGAAATTTTTTTTGAGAAAATCCTTTTATAAGTATAATACCTTTTAATAAAAGTATATTTCAAAACTTATTTTGTTTTCAAAATCACCTACGCAGGATTTGAACTTAATCAACTGTCTTACTCGGAACTTGGATGATCTCTCAAATTAATGAGCATTGATTTCTTGTTTGAAATTCATCATGACTCGAACAGCTTCCTAACTATCCAACTATCACTGTATTGTATTCCCTAAGTTAGAAAATACGTTGGTGGAATCAAAATAGTCAGATTACCGCTCAGTCATAGATGAACTCATCAGATCAAAGGATCATTGAAACCGTTCAATGTCAATGAGAGACCAACTATCTGATAGTATACTTATGCAAGAGGTCTCTCATTAAATACAATCAGTCAGTGTACATTTAAGCACCCATATGCTGATGTGTAGTCTTCACTATAATAGTCCGAGATAGAACTACATCTCAACTATTGAGAACATCTTAGCATTCTGGCAGCCATATAAGTGAAGTGCCCAGCTTCACCTATAGCTGTGACTATATAAGGTATAAGGAACCGGAAAGTTATATCTGCCTGTGATAATCTAATCACATAAATTTCCTATAATATATCCTATGGACCTTTATCGATATCTCATATCGTATAGATCATCTCATGATCATGGTCAATTACCCATAATGAATACACAATAGATTAAGAAGAAGCATATATTAATCAAATTAATAAGGTTCTAACAATCTAAATTACTTTTCTGGGCATTATGTCTAACAACTATCATCTACATAAAGAACCCACTGATCTTCTTGTACACACATGCCTCATCCATGTTTTGTTGAAAACCAAACGATTTGATTGATTCATCAAACCGGATGTTCCAACTCCAAGAAGCTTGCTCAAGGCCATAAATGGATTTTATCAATTTGCATATTTTATTATTTTAGCCATGGAGTTCAAAACCTTCGGGCTGGTCCATATAAATATCTTCTTGAATGTTTCCACAAGAAAGCAGTTTTGACATCCATCTACCAAATTCCATAATCATAGTAAGCTGCAATTGATAACAGAATTCTGATGGACTTTAACATTGCTACTGGTGAAAAGGTTTCCTCATAGCCGATACCAGTTCTTTGACTATACCCTTTCGCCACAAGCCTTACTTTAAAGGTCTCTACCTTTCCATCGGATCTATGTTTCCTCTTGCAGATCCATTTGCACCCAATTGGTCTAATTCCCTCAGGCTTTTCAACTAGGGTCTAGACACCATTCGAGTACATGGAGTCCATTTCAGATTCCATGGCCTTATGCCAATTATCGAAATCAATATCACATATTGCTTCTTGGTAAGTGTAAGGATCATCATCTAAGGAATCTGATTCCATAGAACATACCTCATGCTGATAAGACAATCTATCTGGAGGTCTACTAATCCTTGTACTTCTCCTAGGCTGTTGTGTATTTAAAGGTTCAGTTAAGATGGGATTGACCATGGCCATTTTATCCTGATTTTGCTCATCAAGATGAATTCTCAATTCATCTTCTCTATTGAGAATCATATCCTCTTCTAAAAAAATGGCATTCCTACTTACAAACACCTTTTGTTTGCTAGGATTATAGAAATAATATCCATGAGTTTCTTTTGGGTATCCTATAAATAGGCACTTACTTCTCAGTCCTACTTTCCAACTTGTCAAAGTTCTACTTTCGCACATGAACTGGACAACCCCATATTCTGATATGCTTTAGACCTCATCCATAGCTCAATTAGAGTTTTGGAAACAAAATTAGAAGGTACCCTATTCAATAGATAGATTGCAGTCTCTAATGCTTATCCCCAAAAATAAATTGGCAAGTCAGTATTATTCATCCTTGAATGAACCATATCCAATAGGGTTCGATTTTTTCTTACTGAAACACCATTAAGTTGAGGTGTTCCTGGGAGAGTCCATTGGGATAAAATTCCATTATCTTTAAGATAATCCATGAACTCATTAGAAAGGTACTCTCCTCGGTCGGATTTGAGAGTTTTAATACATTTACCTGATTGCTTTTCTACTTCATTTCGGAATTCTTTGAACTTTTCAAAAGATTCCGACATATTTCATTAGATATATATAACCATATCTTGAAAAATCATCTGTGAATGTAATGAAGTAGACAAAGCAACCTTTGGCCGAATGATTCAAGGGTCCTCATACATCAGTGTCAATTAATTCCAATATACTTGTGGCTCTCATAAGTTTGCCTGTAAATGGTCTTTGGGTCATTTTATCTTGCAAACAAGGTTCACAAGTTGGATTATGTTCAACATGTAAATGGTTTAAAAGACAATCCTTTACCAATCTGTTGAGCTTATCCAAATTGATATGGCCTAATCTGAGATGCTATAAGTATGTTGGATTCACAGACTCTCTACCTCTTTTTGAGGTGTCACACTGGTGGACTCTTTATCCTCAATGTTATTAACAGAATTGCATGTAGGATCAAGATAATAAAGAGCATTAGACAATGTGCCGGAAACAATAAAATTATTATTATATTTGATAATTACATTAGTATCAAAATGCACTGAATAACCATTAAAGATTAAACTAGAAACAGAAATCAAATTTCTGTGCATGTCTGACACATATAAACAGTCTTTTAAAACCAAAATCCTATCCTAAGCAAATTCTAAAACATAAGTTCCGATGGCGATCGCAGCAACACTTGCTTCCGCTCCTATCCTTATCTTGACTTCCCCATCACTGAGCTTTCTGCTCTCCTGAAACCCCTGTAACATATTACAAATATGTGAGGTAGATCCACTATCTACACACCAAGAGTTAGAGGAACCAACAATGAAGTTGGATTCAATGATGAAAGATTTGAACATACCTTCCAAAGGCTTGTCCTTGAGGGATGTTAAGTAAACTTTGTAATTCCTCTTCCAGTGACCTGGTTTCTTGCAATAGAAGTAGACATTTTGATTCTTTTCCTTGTCCATTTTCTCAGAAGCTTTCTTGTTCTTACCCTTCTTGCCTTTGAGGAACTTGGAAAAATTTGACTTCTTCTTTCTCTTGCCTTTGCCCTTAGGCCTAGGTCTCGAAGGTCCAATTCCTTCTACCACATTTGCATAGAGCTTAGTACGCTTCATAAGGTCCTCAACTCCTTGCAACATGTTTAGGAGCTCTGGAAGATCAATCTCCAATTTATTCATGTTGTAATTCAACACAAAAGATGAAAAGGATTCCGGGAGAGAGTTCAAGATCGCATCCGTTTGATTCTGTTGATCAAGATTTGCTCCAAGAGTCAATAGTTCATTAATGAACCCCGTCATCTTGACAACATGCTCCTAGACTGGGCTACCATCAGACATCTTGGTTCCCATCAGTCCTTTCATAGCTAACTGCCTAGCAATACCGTTCTGTTCCCCAAACATCTCCCTGAGATTAGTCAATATGTCCTTACTTATAGCAAAACCCTCGTGCTGTTGCTGAAAGACATTCGACATAGATGCAAGAATGTAGCATTTGGCCAAACTATTTGACTCATGCCACTTTGAGGCTTTCTCAACTGCCTCCGAGGTCTAAACTGACTCATCAAATTCCAGATAGTCGGAAGTGAGAACATAAGCTATCTTCTGAGAGAAAAGCATAATGTCAATGTTTCTTTTCCAGTCCACAAAATTTGGACTAGTCAATTGATTCTCTTCTAGAATCTTGGAAATGGCTATTTACACAAAAAAATAAGCATAAATTATTACATTAATTTTTCACACATATATTCATCAGATTTTTGGGATTTTAAAATCTGCGATGATCCTCTCATCTTTCTTCAAATTTCATCATTCCCTTCATAATATAAAATTTGGAAATAAACCTTTTATTTCAGATGAGTATTAGGATCATCATAATACACATGTAATCTTCCATTTTAGGATAGTACCACACATGCACTACAAGATGGATAGTAACCATCCATCACTGAGCATCTCATGCATAACTCCTTATGTAAATCAGTGATTCCTAATTTTCTTGCGACCTCAAAGGACAACATGACTATCACTGTTTCAACTGCCATATTTCCTTGTTTAAGTGAAACCCATTATTCTAGTTCATCATATGATCAAGTAAGGTTGTACCCCCATTTTAGTTGACACTATAGAACCCCGAATCCGCACTTCACTAAGTAGTGAATACTGCTCAAGTGTGGTTTTGTACACTAATGGGCCTTATGTTAATATACGTGTTTGGATTTATGGCATGCATGTTTTAATAGGTCTACATATCCTTAAGGAGTGTGTTTTAAACATTAAAGGTGTTAGAAATGAGATTGGAGAAGATCCAAGTAGTGAAAATAGGGTTTTGCAGAAAAACAGGGGCCACCGATCGCTCGGTGATAACCTCCGATCGACCGGTCTTAAACAGATCGCTCAGAAGCTATCGATTGGTTAACTTATTTGTATAGGAAAAAATTCCAGAGAGGGTGTTTTCAACTGATCGATCGGTTAAAACCACCGATCGCTTGGTCCGTCACCGATCGCTCGGTCTGTACCACCGATCGATCTGTCATATGCAAATTTTCTTCATTAAGGGTGTTTAAGACTTTACCCACTACCCTTTGCCTATATAAGGGCTAGGTTCGTGCCTTAAGGTTTCAGAAACCCTTTGTGCATTATTTTGAGAGATTTTGAGAGGAAGAAGAAGGAGAGAAGCTAAGTGTTGCTCAAAGCTTGAAGGGAGATCAAGATCTTCCCTCCTTTTGGTGTTTCTCAACAAAGAACTCAAGGTTCTCACTTGTTTCAAGCTTGTGGAATCAAAATCATTGATTTCACCAAGGTAGATACACTTTACCACCAATCTATTGATACTACTAGTTACCTTGTGTTGTTCTTCTTATTCTCTACTATATATGTATCTTGATTTGTTATGTTGTGAAAGGTTATTTTATACTTGGATGTAAGTTATCATTATGATGCACTCTAAGTGTTTGATTTAATGCCTCTAAGAGTTTTTGAGTGTTAAAATATGTTATTACTCTCGTATACTCATATGCTCGCATTTCTCGCATGAATTGATATTTTTCCATGGATTTCTCAAAGTACGAAAAAAGGGTTTTCGAACAAATGACTTATATGAATGATTCTAAGCAACTCCATGATTTGTCTAAGATCGGTTCACAAGCTCTAAGGATCACAAATACAAATGCTCTAAGATCTCTATGTTTTGCTTTATGGATATGCTCTGCGATATTGCTCTATGTCTCTACGGATCATAAATGACTCTAAGAAACTCCATGAACTCTATGAACTCACAAGGCTATGCTTATCGCTTGACTCACGGTTTTGGTTTCAGATTTCATCATATGTGCTATTCACAGTTTCTACGCTTTGATATGCTTTAAGGGTTTTATTCTCCATGACACGCATGCTCTATGCTATTATTGCCTTATTGTTAGTAGCTTGTATACGCTGAGTATTCCACGCTCAGCCGATATTTGTTATCATCGGTAGGTGCTCGGGTTCCATTTGACTTATGTGGTACGGAGCCTTGGGTGGAGGAAGAGTACTTCGACCTAGAGCCTTCTATGGACTACTACCAAGACGATGGTTCGTTAGATAGGTGTCGTGACTTCGATATCTGTTGATTGATTTAGAAAGATACATGATATTTTGTTAAGTGAGAGTGGGACTTGTCCACTACACATTTTGGATACATACAGTTGTATTTTGTTGGTTCATATTTGGACCAAGTAATAGGAGTATTAGTTATGTTTTTGGCTTCCGCTATTCATTGTAAATCATTTTTGCTATGTATGTTGTGCACTCTAACAGGTTCCATGCGTGCCTTATGTATCATATTGGAGGTATGATACGGTGGTCACGATTCAAGTATCCCTAACTCCTAGGGGGTATTTTGGGTCGCGATAGACTTGGTATCAGAGCAATGGCATTAGGTTATATAGGCTAGTGTCTTTTAAGTTGGGACTAGAGTTCTCAGAGCTTTAGGGATCGGGTTCCCTCGGGCTAAGCGGAAGTGTTTCCCCTGAGTTGCACATAGAACTCAGATGGGAGTGTCATCTTGTTTGTTACCATGACATAACCGGTAACAAGCAAATCCTTAGGTCGGTCTAGGATCCTATTCTAGGTTCTAGTTTAGACTATGTCCTTAGTCTTTTTCCAAAGGAAAATTTAGATGCCCAATACAAGGATCTTGACTATGCTAGAAAACTCTAAGTTATAATTATATGATTAGGTGTATACTTCAATGTATACTATATGCGTTAAAAGCATTTCATGTTTATTGAATTGCTATATGTTGTGTGAGGATCGGTATCCAAGTTAGACTCATGTTTTGCCATTGATCTCAGGATTTCACATCATGAGATGCGGCAATCGGGGTCATGGTTATCATACTCGGAGATCCGAGGGTGAGGTTCCAAGAGAAGAGGAGCTACTTTACTTCACGAATGCTATGGATTCTATAGCAGAGACTTTGGCTTTGTTGGCAGCCAAACCTACTCCTACCCCACCGACTACTCCTGTGCCTCTGCCGGTGTATCACACCGCGGGACTTGAAGTTTTTCGGAGACTACGGCCTCCTACATTTTATGGTACTCTGGACCCGATGGTGGTAGAGGCGTGGGTTATGCAGCTGGAGAAGACCTTTCGGGCTCTCTGATGTACTGAGGAGCAACAGGTTGAATGAGCTTCCTTCGTAATGGAAAGTGAAGCCGAACATTGGTGGCGAACTGCCCAAAGGCAGAGAGATGTTGTGAAGACAGGGGAACCCTGGACATGGGCGAAGTTCCTAGAAACTTTCCGTGAGCAGTATTTTACCAGATTCATTCGGGAATAAAAGGCGAGGGAGTTTATGCTTTTGGAACAAGGGACTATGAACGTGGTCGAGTATGAGGCTAAGTTCACGGAGTTGTCCAGATTTGCTCCGCATTTGGTTGTGGCTGAAGACCTGAGGTTCAGAAAGTTTGAAATGGGGTTGAAGGCTTTCATCCGAGATAGGGTGTCCATTCTCCAAGTGGAATCTTGGAGAGAGATAGTGGGAAAGGCGAAGATCGTCGAGAAGAACGCAGAAGAGTTCATCAGGAGAAGAGATAGTGGCTTCGGGAGAAGCATGTCTTGGGGTTAATCTAGTGGTTCTTCATAGTCCGAGAAAAGGACCAGGACTGCACCCTACCAGTTCTCTCAGTCGATGTCGGCTCAGAGGTCTCTTATGTGCCTCAGGCACCCCGTCCTACAACATCATAGGTTTTGCAGGTTACACCTCCGGCTTCCTCCGCACACAGGCTTTTGAGGAGTACGCCATGTGTGGTCATCGGCACAAGACTGGGGAGTGCCGAAGGTTGTCAGGTGGATGCTTCCACTGTGGTGAGGTTGGCCACGTGATACGGGATTACCCCCGTAAGCAGTCACAGATTGGGCCACAGGGAATCCGACCTCCAGGTAGGCAGACTTTGCTTCAGGGGTCTTCATCTCAGGCCTCTAGATTCTTGCCCCCCACCCAGCAACCTCGTCAGGTTATTCAGGGCAGGATATTCGCCATGACTGATAGAGACGCACAGACATCTGATGATGTTGTGCAAGGTACGCGTGAGTTTGATATTGTAAAGTTCTAGAATTACCATAACATGTTGTATATATATATATATATATGCTATGTAATGCTTATTGTTATGCGTATGTCAATATGTATTATGCACGTAGTAGATTATAAGTTGGGTAGTTATCATTCTCAAGATCATTGCTAGTGAATGAGTGTTTAGCAAGGGTATTGATCAACAGGGATCCACTCATTCGTTCGTCTCACCTAGTTTTGCCGAAGGCTTTACGTCTGAGCCGAGTAAGCTACCTCGGGAGTTGTCCATTTCGACTCTATCGCGACCCAAAACCCACCCTAGGAGTTAGAGTGAACTTTGGATGACTAATCACGGCTTACATGACTTGCTTGACGAACCGACCTGCAAAAACCCACAGAGCATATACAATAGAGGATGACAACGGAAACAAAACTATAAAACACAGCGGAAGTCTAACAACCTCTAAGTATATACACATGGTCCAAGTTTAATACAAATAAATCAAAAAAAAGAAAGTACGGACATGCCCGCTAAAATACATGGATATAATCACTCATGCTCACCCACAGCTAATCCACTCAGAATCTAACACCACCTACTGATAACCCTCTACGGGAGGTTCCTCCAAAGGCTCCTCGACGTACTCCTCTTCCACCCATGGACCAGGAGCACAAACATCAAATGGAGCAGCAGCTCCCTCAGAACCTGCCGACATAAGAAGTACGGCTGAGCATGGAATACTCAGCAGGTACCAAATACTAACCAATAGTCATTGCATAAAAATGGCAATACATAAATCAGGAGCAATTCATATATGTTAGACGGAAACAATTCATATCATACAAGGAAGTAAAGCAATTTATAATCATGCTTGTATTTCGTAGAAAACCGATAAAACCTCTTGAAAACATCGTGCACTTGACTTGGCTTGAAATATCTTTTCGTACTTGAAAGCTTGTCGTGTTTGTCTTGCTTGATCTTGTCGAGCGTGTCGTACGTGTCATGTCATGCATGTCATGCGTGCTTGCTTGTGATCATGTAACTTGTGAGATACACTTGTGAGATATCCTTGTGAGATGCGCTTGAGAGATGCCTTGAGAGGGAAGGGAGACCCTTCTTTATGCAATGCACTTGAGAGGGAAGGGAGACCCTTCTTCATGATATGTATGTACTTGCGAGGGAAGGGAGGCCCTTCTTCATGATATGCACTTGTGAGTGAGGGGAGACCCCTCGTGGAATGTTGGTTCTTGTTTTCTTGTGAAAAGCGAGGTAAAACATATTGTAGGATATGTCCCACCTCTAACCATGTTCTTGAAAACCTCGATAAATCATGTCATGCATGCCGTGCTCGTGGGAATCGTGTACATACTTGCATTTAAATTTAAATATGACATTTGGGTAATTCACAACACATATAACATCAATGATTGAGCAATGTAATATTCACATCATTTAGGGAAAGCAAGAAAACACACTATCACTATCATAGGCCCTAGCAATATCTATAATTTATTAGGCATGCATTTCCCAATTTACAACTCACTGTATTCACCTTGGCATTTCATCAAACATGGTGTGTTCATTATTCATTATTCTTTTAAACCTAAATCATGCTTTTCTAGGTGAGTTTACTCACATCATACGTGTTTGTTCATTATGGATACAATGCCCTCCCCAATTCATTCATCACATCATTTCACACGGCATCCAATCGCCTATTCCATCTCCATTCACCACGTTCACACTTCCAAACTCATAACACATGTACAAATGAAAGAAACAAAGAGAAATAAAGGAAAAGAGGAGTTATAGCTAGGAGGGTAGCAAGAAGTACCGACCTTGAAGAAATGAGGAAGAAAACTCCTCCAAAAACGTGCGTGTAGATGCTGCCCTAGCTTGGGGAAAGTGCTCCTCACGAGCTTGAACCTTGATCTTGAAGAAAAATGAGCTTGAGGATGATTGTGGGTCTTGAAGCCCCTTTGATTTCTCCCCCAAAGCAAAACCCTAGGTTTGGAAACCCTTCTCCTCTTCCTCTAACACTCAAAATACTCTAAGGGTTATGAATGAACCCTAAAGGCTCGGGTTAACTCTTAAGGTAAGAGTGAACTGACCAAAAGACCATAATACCCTTACTGAAATTTCTGCAAAAACGCGAGTACCGAGCTATCGGTGTTAATGACCGATCGATCGGTTGCCTACCGAACGATCGGTGTGTTGACCGAGCTCTCGACCAAAAATCAACTCTCTGGAAAATTTCCCCATACAAAAATCTTGACCAGTCGATAGCTACCGATCGATCAGTTTTGGACCGATCGATCGCTCTATGGACCGAGCGATCGGTTGCCTGTAGGTCCAGACTGTTTTGGTCATAACTTTTGACTCGCTCGTCGGATTTTGACGATTCAACTTACGTTGGGTTCGTACTTCGAAAAGGAACATTTCTGATGTTTCGGAATTTTCAATTTCTTCCTTATTTATTAATTATACCTCTTTAAAGACAAGATGGCAACGAAAATGTCACGCATTAAATGTGAAAAGGTCCGGGGCTCTACAGACTCCACTGGGCAAGTCTATTGACACAGATAAAGTGTATCTGGGCAGTGTTGTGCAAGTCATGCAGCACGAGTTTCCGGTTGACTTGATCATTTTGGGATTTCAGGATTCGGATTTAGATGTTTTCCTAGGTATGGATTGGCTCAGCTCACCATGGACATGTGGCGTGTTTTGAGAAGGTGGTGAACTTTAAACCTGCTGGGATAAAGCCATTTCATTTTAGGGGATTTCAGAGGAGAGACATTGCTCGTTTTTCAGCTCTCAGTCTCGCGAATGTAGAAGTACGAGGCTCCACATCCATTCCAGTGGTATGTGAGTATATGGATGTATTTCCAGAGACCATACTGGGATTACCTCCTGATCGGGCAATCAAGTTTGCAATTGAGCTAGCTTCAGGCACGACGCCAATTTTGAGGGCTCCGTATAGGATGACTCCTATTGAACTTAAGGAGTTAAAGGACCAGTTGGCAGAATTGCAAGGCCTTGGCTTTATCCGGTCTAGTGTCTCACCTTGGGGAGCTCTGGTGCTCTTCGTGAAGAAAAAGATGGGTCGATGTGTATGTGTATCAACTATAGGCAACTGAACAAGGTCACTATCAAGATTGCCTTGGATAGACGACTTGTTTGATAAGTTAAAGGGTGCAAGGTTTTTATCAAAGATTGACCTTTGATTTGGTTATCATTAGTTGAAGGAAGACATTCCAAAGACGGCATTCAGAACTCGATACGGTCACTACGAGTGTCTAGTGATGTCTTTTGGTCTGACTAACGCTCTAGCCGCATTCGTTGATTTGATGAACCGGGTGTTCAGATCATCTCTCGATCAGTGTGTGATCGTATTTGTAGATGATATCCTCGTGTATTCATAGACACAAGATTATCACACGAGAGATCTTCGCCTTGTATTGAGCAAGTGCGAGTTCTAGCTAGACAAGGTCTCTTTTCTTAGACATGTTGTGTCAGTCGAAGGTATCTTAGTCGATCCTGTGAAGATTGAAGCAGTGATGAATTAGGAGAGGCCGAAGAGTGTTACCGAGATTCATAGTTTTCTCCGCCTGGTAGGATACTACAGGAGGTTCATGGAAGGATTTTTCAGCCTAGTGGCACCGTTTACCTACCTCACACGAAAGAATGCAAAGTTCACTTGGAGTGACAAGTACGAGGCAAGTTTCTTGGAGTTGAAGAAGAGGCTTACCACAGCCCTTGTTCTCACAGTTCCATCTGGGAGCGGTGGCTTTGAAGTCTATAGTGATGCTTCACTTGTTGGACTTGGGTGTGTCCTTATACAGCATAAGCAGGTGGTTACCGATGGTTCACGTTAGTTGAAGGAGCATGAGCAGAACTACCCCACACACAACTTAGAACTTGCAGCAGTCATCTTTGCGCTGAAAATTTGGCATCACTACCTCTATGGGGAAGAGTTCGTGGTATTCATGGATCACAAGAGTTTGAAGTATCTCTTCCTCAAGAAGGAGTTGAATATGAGGCAGCGTCATTGGATGGAGTTCATGAAGGACTATGATTGTTCTATCCAGTACCATCCAGGTAAGGCTAACGTAGTAGCTGATGCTCTTAGTAGGAAGCCTTACGGGGTTATGGCTCACTTGAGAGTACAAGAGTGGAAGTTATTGCATGATATGTGTAACCTAGACACTGCTCTCAAGCATACTACCTACGGGCCAGTGATATCAAACATCTCAGTCAAGCCGCATATTTTGAACCGGATCAAGGAGTTGCAGAACTCGGATGCTGAGTTGCTTGCTTACCGAGACAAGTCGGTTGGTAATGGTAGTCAGGAGTTCACTTTGAATGGTGATGGTGCTATCACATTCAAGGGCAGGTTGTGTGTTCCCGCCGACAGTGTTAAGGGGTGAGCTCTAGGACGAGGCACACCGATCCACCTACATGGTACATCCGGGAGGCACCAAGATATATCAGAATCTCAAGAAGCACTACTGGTGGCGAAACATGAAGAGAGAAGTCACCGAGTATGTTTCTAGATGTTTGGTGTGCCAGCAGGTGAAGGCTAAGCATCAGAGGCCTGCAGGTCTTTTGCAGTCCCTCCCTATTCCAAAATGGAAATGGGAGAATATCTCGATAGATTTGATCGTGGGTTTTCCGCGGACGGTGAAGGGCTCCGATGCTATTTGGGTGAAAGTTGACAGATTGACAAAGTCTGCACATTTTCTTCCGTATCAGACTAGTTTTAGTTCGAATCAGTTGGTGGCTTTGTATGTCAAGGAGGTGGCTCGTTTGCACAGTGTGCTGGTTTCCATCGTGTCTAATCGAGGTCCTAGGTTTACTTCCAAGTTCTGGAAAACTTTTCAGGACGCTATGGGTTCTAGTTTAGATTTCAGCACCGCCTTCCATCCTTAAACTGATGGGCAGACTGAACGGGTGAATCAGGTTGTGGAGGATATGCTTCAAGCTTGTATGCTAGACTTTCAGGGCAGTTGGGATGAACACTTGCCGTTAGTTGAGTTTGCCCACAACAATAGTTACCAGACAAGTAACCAAATGGAGCCTTTTGAAGCTTTGTATGGTCGGAGTTGTAGATCACCACTATATTGGGGTGAAGTTTGTGAGAGAAAAGTTCTTGGTCCTAAATTGATTGAGCGGACCATAAAAAGGGTCAAGATAATCAGGGAGTGACTGAAAACTGCTCAGGATAGGCAGAAGAGCTATACGGACACTCGCCATAGAGATTTGGAATTCCAAGTAGGGGATCGAGTCTTTGTGAAGATTTCGCCGAGTCGGGGAATCATGCGATTCGAGAAGAAAGGAAAGCTCAGCCCTAGGTACGTGGGGCCATTTGAGATCATCACTTGGGTTGGTGAGGTTGCTTATAGGGTAGCCCTACCGCCTCACATAGCAGCGGTCCATAATGTATTTCACTTTTCCATACTTAGGAAATACATTCCGGATCCATCTCACGTCATTGCTCTTGATCCCGTGGAGATTTGAGAGGATCTCACTTTGGTTGAGCAACCAGTTCAGATCTTGGATCGTTGAGATCAAGTCTTGCGCACCAAGATTATCCCGTTAGTCCTCGTGAAATGGTAGCATCATTCCAAGGAAGAGGCTACATGGGAGCGAGAAGCCGAAGTGAAGGAAAAGTACCCTCACTTGTTTGTATAGTTTCCTTGTTGGATTTTCTATGTTTTTGTTCTTGTTATGCTTTTGGTGTCGTTAGAATTTCGAGGACGAAATTCTTGTAAGGGGGGAGGGATGTAGAACCCCAAATCCGCACTTCATTAAGTAGTGAATAGTGCTTAAGTGTGGTTTTGTATACTAATGGGCCTTATGTTAATATACGTGTTTAGATTTATGGCATGCATGTTTTAATAGGTCTACATATCCTTAAGGAGTGTGTTTTAAACATTAAAGGTATTAGAAATGGGATTGGAGAAGATCCAAGTAGTGAAAATAGGGTTTTGCAGAAAAACAGGGGCCACCGATCGCTCGGTGATAACCTCGGATCGACCAGTCTTAAACCGATCGCTCTGAAGCTATCAACTGATTAACTTATTTGTATGGGAAAAAATTCTAGAGAGGGTGTTTTTAACCGATTGACCGGCTGAAACCACCGATCACTCGGCCAGTCACCGATCGCTCGGTTTGTACCACCGATCGATCCGTCATACGCAGATTTTCTTCATTAAGGGTGTTTAAGACTTTACCCATTACCCTTTGCCTATATAAGGGCTGGGTTTGTGCCTTAGGGTTTCAGAAACCCTTTGTGCATTATTTTGAGAGATTTTGAGAGGAAGAAGGAGAGAAGCCAGGTGTTGCTCAAAGCTTGAAGGGAGATCAAGATCTTCCCTCCTTTTGGTGTTTCTCAACAAAGAACTCAAGGTTCTCACTTGTTTCAAGCTTGTGGAATCAAAATAATTGATTTCACCAAGGTAGATACACTCTACTACCAATCTAGTGATACTACTAGTTACCTTGTGTTGTTTTTCTTATTCTCTACTATATATGTATCTTGATTTGTTATGTTTTGAAAGGTTATTTTATACTTGGATGTAAGTTATCATTATGATGCACTCTAAGTGTTTGATTTAATGCCTCTAAGAGTTTTTGGGTGTTAAAATATGTTATTACTCTCGTATGCTCATATGCTCGCATGTCTCGCATGAATTGATGTTTTTCCATGGATTTCTCAAAATATGAAAAAAGGGTTTTCGAACAAATGACTTATATGAATGATTTTAAGCAACTCCATGATTTGTCTAAGATTGGTTCACATGCTCAAAAGGATTATACTAAACTCACAAGAACTCTATGATAAGCCCTAAGATCAGTTCACAAGCTCTAAGGATCATATATACAAATGCTAAGACCTCTATGTTTTGCTCTATGGATATGCTCTACGGTATTGCTCTATGTCTCTACGGATCATAAACGACTCTAAGAAACTCCATGAACTCTATGAACTCACAAGGCTATGATTATCGCTTGACTCACACGGTTTTTGGTTTCGGATTTCATCATATGTGCTATTCACGGTTTCTACGCTTTGATATGCTTTAAGAGTTTTATTCTCCATGACTCGCATGCTCTATGCTATTATTGTCTTATTGTTAGTAGCTTGTATACACTGAGTATTCCATGCTCAGCCGATATTTGTTATCATCGGCAGGTGCTCGGGTTCCATTTGACTTATGTGGTACAGAGCCTTGGGTGAAGGAAGAGTACTTTGACCTTCCATGGACCACTACCAGGATGATGGTTTGTTATATAGGTGTCATGACTTCGATTTCTGTTGATCGATTTCGAAAGATACATGATATTTTGTTAAGTGAGAGTGGGACTTGTCCACTCCACATTTTGGATACATACAGTTGTATTTTGTTGGTTCATATTTGGACCAAGTAATAGGAGTATTAGTTATGTTTTTGGCTTCCGCTATGTTGGCTATATTCGGCTTCCGCTGTTCATTGTAAATCGTTTCCGCTATGTATGTTGTGCACTCTGACAGGTTCCATGCGTGCCTTATGTATCATATTGGAGGTATGATATGGCGGTCATAATTCGAAGTATCCCTAACTCCTAGGGGGTATTTTGGGTCGCGACAGACACTCTTTATCAGGCCATACACAAACTTATCTATAATAGAAATAAGGATTTAGGAGTTTAATTCAGATTGAATTATGTCAATACCTTTTGGCAGGACAAGACTCAGGCTAATTAATTATGAAAATTTTCAATAACAGGATTATTAAGGAGTGATAAACTACCACTTGCCCTCATAGGGGGTTTTGATCATCAGAGTTTTCACCTTATGACAAAAACCTACTCATCCCTATTACCTTAGGGTATTTGGATGTTAGTTTGGTGATCCATCTACCTTTCATAACGATTAATGTCTTTTTAAACACAATTATCCAATAATCTCGAATGCAAAGGTTTTATGTAAAAATCTCCACATGAGACACAAACTCCACGTCCAAAAGAGTACTAGTAATGAGTTGTGTCTAAATATAAACAATTTACAATTAAACACAATCCATTATTCAGGGTATAATCCAATTATCCCAAATTATCATAAAAAGCGATAATCACAATTATCTAAACTTTTGGGCTAAAGGAAATACTATTAATCATCACATGAATAATAATATTATAATTATAATCATATTATAATATCACAATGGGTTCACAAAAATCATATGACCTTATTTAATTATAATAGGGGAATTAAATAAAGCCCTTCAATTATCTGCTATCTCGCAATGATTCTCCGGGCATCTCCTTCGGTTGATTTAGTCCACCATAAATCAACAACCCTATTCTAAAAAATTAGAAAAAGGGGAGGGGAGGGGAGGGGAGGGGAAAAAGAATGAGATATGATTTATGAAACTCATCCATCACATAAAATAATTATCATGATAAATATAATATATATTATTTATGCTAGCCCGGGGCTCTTAGAATAAATTAAATAATTTAATTTAATATTCTAAAAAGGATCTCTAAATTCTTAAGGGCTATAACCAAATTTATATATCTATATACGTATCCCTATTTAAATTTCGAGAGGTTTTGGAATCATCCAAAATTAAAATTAGTATCACCCTAATTTAAAAGGGCTTGATTACTCCCTCAATTACTAGAGGGCAATCCCTTAACCCTATTAATGATTATCTTATAATCAAGTTGTGATCAAGAATAAAAAAGATTCATCATAAGGGGGGTAGAAATTCATAGGGGAGGTAATCTTGATATAATTAAAATTTGATTATACAATAAAATCAAAGAGAAGCATAGCCAAGGCTCTGATACCACTGAAAGTATGCTTCTTTTTCATTTTAGAAAAATAGTTCTTGTGGGGGCATACATTGAATCCCAAGATCAAATTAAGATTTTAATTAATTTTATTCAATGAAGGTTTAAATAACATTCACCTTTGCGACTTTGAAATTGTTAAGTCAAATCCACGATAGAATGATAGACCGGCAAAACTTCACAAGTGTCAAGTCTCCTTCGCAATCCACACGAACCTTCTTTTTCCTTTAAAGCTTTCTCTAATGGAAGCTAATGGCCCTTCCAAACATTCCAGCTCTAGGATCTTGAACTAAAGATCCAATCTTGATGATCAAGATCACTTGATCTTCTTCTTCTTGATTTTCTAATTAGAAGACAAGAGAGAAGAAAAGGGGAGAGAGGTGACCGAACACTCCTAGAGGGAGAGAGGAGAGGGCGTGAGATTTGAGGAGAGAAAACTGTGAGAGAGAGAGATGTCCTGGAATCAATTCCAAAGGGTGGGCATCCACCCTTTATAGACTCCCTCTTGGATTGCTTTGCTTGCAATCCAAGATTCCTCATTCTAATCTAATTAGAATTCCTAATCCTAAACCAATTAGGTTTCCTCAGTTTGTTTTCTTTCTTGATAACCCCTAATTAATTAGGATTAATCATTAAAAGAAGCTAACCTTATCTATTAGTAACCAACTAACCTTATCCTTATCCAATAAGGATTTTTGATTAGTAATAAATTAATAGAATCCCATTAATTAAGGAATCTTTAATTAGTAACTAACTAACTAACTAACTAACCTTATTCAATAAGGAGATTAGTTATTAGAAAATAATTAATTAAAAGGTCCTCCTTGAAGTGGGCATCCCTCCCTAGGTGGGCCCCACTTTCACACACCCCCTTATGGGTTCCAAAACCCTTTAGATCATTTGTGATCTTTTATCAAAATCCCCAATGGGTCCTACCCATTTGGTTTTTCACATCCAATGTGATTCCACCTTTTAGAGCTTCACTATACCATATAGTGATTACTTTGAGAAATTAATTAATTTTATTAATAATTAAATTAAAAGCTTTAAGAAGGTCCTATTGTGTGGGATCTAAAGAGATCTCCTATTTCCGATTGTGGGACCAAGTGCTTAACCTTTTGGTTAAAGCATTGTTACTAGGAAACACCTTTCCTATCACTCCATTAGGATTATAGAATTTCATCTATATATCTAGACTTCCACCAATCACAATAATGTCCATTAATACAATGTGATTAACCTCCAGAAAATAGAGAATTACTTGCAAGTATCTAATACTGTCTTTAATCCCTGACTTATATTGAGAACGCATTCTCTTTGATACTTTTAGTCAAGCTTGGACTTTGAAAAACATTTTAAAAAATTCTTTAAAAAGAAATAATAATAAATGTATTTCTTTTATACAGAAAATAAACTTCTCGATAAAACCATTTCATCGATAAATACTAGCGCTGAGTTTTTTCAAGTATTCAACATTAATTACTCTATAAGAGTAGTGGAATCCTTATTGAGTGTACACACACTTCTTGTAATATAGCATACATAATCCAACGAGCCCGTATTAAGTCCGGTGTATTGGACATTGACGATTGGCTACATCGAAGCTACATAGGCAAATACTAGAGAAGATGTCGATCTATCAGGTTAAGGACAATCTATCAAATGGACTACCCTAAATATAAAGACAGTATATTTCTAAGGGTATCCACTGAGCGATCCAGTTGAAATAATCAGAGTGCGGAAGCATGAACTAACTTTTTCTTTTCTTCTATAACTCAAAACAGTATTCCAAGTAAACATATACGTAATACATCAAGTCAAAGGTGGACATGCCCACCTATCAAAATATAATATGAGAAACCTCGCAACTCTCTCGTGCTTAATAATCACCCCCGTGGGGCCAATGGTCTAAGTCCCTCGCCTCGGCCTGAGGCTCAACTATCGACTCCTCATATGGTTCTTCCTCGCCGTAGTCCTCAACCCCAAGGACCTGGAGCACAAATATCAAAAGGGACCCGTGCCCTTGCTGACATAAAAGTATAGCTGAGTATGGAATACTCAGCGAGTACAAGCTATTAGCTGACCATAGCAATAACAATCACACAAAAGCAACGGAATATAATTCATCATTTCAATCTAAAGCAATAGTAGCAGCACATAACAAATAGCAGTAAGTATAACAATGTGATAATCTTGACATGCTTGAATGAATGCAAAAACTCTGGTAAAACCCATATTTAGGAATCATGACTTGTTCTTGAAAATAGCTTTTCTTGTTTTATAAAACTTGCTTGTCGTGTGAAAACTTGTTCTTGTATCATGGGAATCACACCTGTTATACTTGTTCTTGTCATATTCTTGTGATGTTCTTAACTTGACTTGCTTGTATACTTGTGAGCCAGAGGTTAGTGCCCTTGAGGTGACTTGTGACCAGGAATGTAAATTCCCTTCAACGAAATATACATACATAGAAAATGGTACACCAACCTCCTTGTCTTGTTTTCTTGTGAGCTAAGTATGACATATCTTGCAATATGACCTATCCTTGACCGGCCCGATGTCCGGCTTTATCAATCATGCTTGTTTTCTTGTGAGCCAGGTATGACATATCCTAGGGATATGCCCTACCCTTGACCGGCCCGATGTCCGGCTTTATCATTCGTATCATCAATCACAATTTTGTTCTTGTTGTTTCTTGTATACATATAGTTTAGAAAAACTGATTCATGCATGCATGGGTGCGTGTGTGTAACAATTGTAGTATACATGATGGCATGCTTGAATAGAAAGATAGCATGAGTGTAGCATTTCAATTCTTAACATAATCATATGAGAATTTAGGCCACATATAGTTCATTTGATCAATTTATCATTTAGAAGAAAAATTACATAAATTCTATTCTCATATTCTTCATTAAATCCATTAACTCTTGTATAGGCATTTTATCAAACATATTGTGATCAATTTCTTGTAAGCATTTATTTCACATTTTCTCACTCCAACATTTCATCAAACACATGGGTGTATTCATTGTGCATACTATGCCCTTCCACCATTTTCCATCATCCACACATCACAACATGGTATCCAATCGCCTCAAACCCCTCATCCATCCACACATCACAACAGTCATATTATCTTGTTTATATTTTAGGGAAGTAGCATATTTCCACATAGAATAGAAATGGGGGAGATTCTTGAAGAGAGATCCTGATAAAATTTTATGTGGAAACTAGATTCCCTAGATCTTAACACCATAGAAAGCATCAAAATTATCTAAGAGTTTTAGTCATATCACCTCAGTGAATGATGTTCACCGGTGAAGTTTAATCCACTCGAACCGTCAGAACTCTTTGTAGAGATTTCTCCGAAAAAATACAAGAAGCTCGATCCTTGTTCTTTGCTATCCTCACGAAGCTTTAGAATTTCATTTGGAATTATAGAAGCAAGAGGAAGAAGATGGAGTAATGGTGTAGACCTTTTATCGCCAAAAGTACTAAGGTTCAAAACCATAAAATAAACAAAACCTAACTTGCACCACCAATGAAGCTCATGAAAATCCCTAGGGGTATCCCCTAGGGCTCATGGTTTGGAGAGAGATGAGAGTGAGAGTGAAAAAATTCTGGAGAAAAGTACTTAATGGTCTAGGGTGTTGGGGTATTTATAGACTAGGATTCTATCCTAATCCTATCCCAACTACAACTTATCTAGTAGGAATTATTAATTAATAATAACTCTTACTATTAATTAATTAACTCCTACTTAATCTATAACTACTTTAGTTATAGTAATCCTACTAATTAAAGAGTCCTTATAGAAAGAGGATTTCTTAATTAAAAGGGATAAGTCAACATCCAACAAAAGAGAAGGAAACCTAGTCAAACTAGGAAACCCTACACAAGGGTGGGCATAAGCTTCAAGGGGCGTGGACTTTGGGGAGTTAAACACTCCATGTTGTAATCCAATTACAACTTATCCTCATCCTTATTGCAATCCAACAATTGGATTTTAATTCCGTAATTATAGGAATTATATTTCAATAATTATTTAATTAAACAAATCCTAATCCAATTAGGATTACCAAAGTGGGCGCCCCAGTCTAGGGTTTAAACCCATGGGTTGGGGCTCATATTAAAGGTCCATATAGATGGGTTTATGGATATGGGTTAAACCCATTTCCCCTTTAATTATGTTAATTAAATAATTATTAAAATAATCCCTAGATTTAAATTAATAATTAATTTAAACCATAGATTAACTTTTAATTTAATTAATTAAATGATTAACTTTTAATCACTTAAGTAATTGATTAACTTTTAATCAATTATTGAGCTTGTATTTCTTATGTGAGCACCTCCACAGATTGCTCTGGGACATTCTTACCCTGGCTTACCCAATGTTATCCCATTGACCCTAAACATGAATTACATCGAAATTGCAAGTGACGTGAGATATCCATGTTGCAATTGAATCCCAGTGTATGAATATTAACCATTACAGATCCCGCCACATGAACTTTTAAACTCAATTTATCCTTCCAAATACATTATCCCAATTAGGCCTTTGAGATTGACATACTATCTAACCCATAGCCCATTGCAAATCATTCGGGTTTCCAAGACTTATGATTAAGCCATGAGAAACAATTTCTCATGAAAAACATTTGGAGAAAATCCTTTTATAAGTATAATACCATTTAATAAAAGTATATTTCAAAATTTATTTTGTTTTCAAAATCACCTACGCAGGATTTGAACTTAATCAACTGTCTTACCCGGAACTTGGATAATCTCTCAAATTAATGAGTATGGATTTCTTGTTTGAAATTCATCATGACTCGAAAAACTTTCTGACTATCCAACTGTCACTGTATTGTATTCTCTGAGTTAGAAAATATGTTGGTGGAATCAAAACAGTCAGATCACTGTTCAGTCATAGATGAACTCATCAGATCTAAGGATCATCGAAACTGTTCAACGTGAATGAGAGACCAACTATCTGATAGTATGTTTATGCAAGAGGTCTCTCATTAAATGCAATCAGTCAGTGTACATGAAAGCACCCATATGCTGATGTGTAGTCTCTACTATAATAGTTCGAGATAGAACTACATCTCAACTATTGAGAACATCTTAGCATTCTGGCAACCATATAAGTTAAGTGTCCAGCTTCACCCATAGATGTGACTATCTAAGGTATAAGGAACCAGAAAGTTATATTTGTCTGTGCTAATCTAATCACATAACTTTCTTACAATATATCCTATGGACCTTTATCGATATTTCATATCGTATAGATCATCTCATGATCATGGTTAATTACCCATAATGAATACACAATAGATTAAGAAGTCTTTATTAATCAAATTAATAAAAGTCTAATAATCTAAATGACTTTTCTGGGCATCATGTCTAAATATTCAATGCACATTCACTTAAGAAATTCTAGGTTATTACTAAGGTAGATAGTAGGGTGTATTAACCTTGAAACCAAAGCTTGATCTTGGATGAAAATCCTTGATTGAACCTCCAACTTGGAAGAGGAGAACCCTTGTTTGAAGGATGCTTGATTAGGGAAGAAACCCTTTGAGAAATATCGTGGAAAAATGCTGCCCTAGCTTCGAAAAGAACTCCACACGAGCTTGAGGGTGGATTTGAGAAATCCAAGCCCTTGGGATGATTCTAGGGTATTTAAACCCTTGATCTTTCTCTCAAATGCAAATGGACCTTTAGGAACCCTAGGTTCTCTCTCCCTCTCTCTCAAATATCTCTAAGGATGGTGTGTGGGGACCCAAGGCTCGAGCAAGGCTTATAAAGCCAAAGGGTGATGGCCAAAAGACCTAAAATGCCCTTAATGAAATTCTGTAAAAACGCAAAAGACCGAGCGATCGGTGCTTATGGCCTACCGATCGGTGGCCGAGCGATCGGTGGACTACCGATCGACCAGTGTTCTCTACTGAGCAATCGGTTGAAAACACCATCTCAAGAATTTTTTCCCATACAAAATTTTGGACCGGTCGACAGATACCAATCGATCGGTTTTTGACTGATTGATCGCTAGTTTGGATCGAGCGATTGGTTGTGGACCGATTGATCTGTAGCGATCGGTGCTCTACAGGTTTTTGCTGTTTCGGCCATATCTTTTGACTCGTTCATCGGATTTTGACGATTTAACTTGCGTTGGATTCATCATTCGAAAAGGAACATTTTCAACATTTAGAATTTCCAAATTCTACCTTATTTATTAATTAGACTACGTGAAAGACCAATTGGCTAAACCATTATTCATTAAGTACGGAAAGTTTCGAGGCGCTACATCCTTGTAGTCCTAAAATTGTTCTAAGTTAATTAGGATACATCTAGATAATGTATTCCTAATAACTTACACATTGTTAGTTCCATATGATGGAGTGATGAATCTCAATCACTGAGAGAAGGGTCTCTTGACTAAGATGTGGATATAAGTAAGAAGTACTTATATTGCAACAGGTTCGCTCAGTGGATACCCTTAGATATATATTGTCTTTATATTTAGAATAGTCCATTTGACAGATTGTCCTTAACCTGAGAGGTCAACATCTTCTCTAGTATTTTCCTTTGTAGTTTTGATGTAGCTAATCGTCAATGTTCAACATACCGGAGTAAAAATGGGCTCGTTGGGTTATGTGCACTGTATTAGAAGAAGTGTGTGTATGCTCAACTGAAAGTATGCCTCTTTTTAATTTTAGAAAAATAATTCTTGAGGGGCATACATCGAATCCCAAGATCTGACTAAGATTCTAATTGATTTTATTCAATGAGAGTAAAAATCACAATACCTTTGCGACTTTGAAATTGTTAAGTCAAATCCACGATAATAGCGATACCGGCAAAACTTCACAAATGCCAAGTCTCCTTCGCAATCCACACGAACCTTCTTTTTCTTTAAAGCTTTCTCTAATGGAAGCTAATGGCCCTTCCAAATATCCAGCTCTATAAATCTTGAATAAAAGATCCAATCTTTATTCTTCAAGATGGGATCTTGATCTCTTCTTGATATTCAAACTAGAACACAAGAGAACAAAATCAAAAGGGGAAGGGGAGAGATGACCGTACACCACAAAGGGAGAGAGGGGAGGGCGTGAGATTGAGGGAGAGGATATTATTTCCAAATCTGAAATTCTGAAAATTATTAATTGTGTCACATGCTTGGACGTCCAAGCCTTTAAATAGGCTAGGCTTGGGTTGCTTGCAACCCAAGAATCCTCTTTCTAATCCAATTAGAAGTCCTCAATTAGTTTCCTATTTGGTTTCTCCTTTATTTAATTAGGATTAATCAAAATAGAAACTAATCTTATCCATTAGTATCCAACTAAGCTTATCCTTATCCTAATCCAATTAGGATTCCTTGATTAGCAAGAAACTAATAGAATCTCTAACAAATAGGGAATCTTTAATTAGTAACTAACTAACTAACTAACAAACCTTATCTAATAAGGATTTTAATTAATTAGAAACTAATTAATAATGACAATAATCATTATTCCTTATGGAGTGGGCGTCCCACCCTAGGTGGGTCCCACCCCAACACGCCCTCTAGGGTTCTAAACCCATTTTGGTCACTTTAAATATCCTTTTAAAATATTCCCCAATGGGTCCTACCCATTTGGTTTTTTTTCACATTTAATGTGATTCCACCTTTTAGAGCTTCACTTTACCATATAGTGATTTCTTAGAGAAATAAATTAATTTAATAAATTGTTAAATTAAATACTTTAAGAAAGTCCTTGTGTGTGGGATCTAAAGGGATCTCCTATTTCTAGTTGTAGGACCAAGTACTCAACCTTTTGGTTAAAGTATTGTTACTAGGAAACACCTTTCCTATACTCCATTAGGATTATAAAATTTTATCTATATCCCTAGACTTCCACCAATTACAATTAATGTCCATTAACACAATGTGATAAACTCCCAGAAAATAGAGAATTACTTGCAAGTATTTCTATCTCAAGATTTGTTTACAGATCATTCCCTCCACTTCCAATATTGTTATAAGCTTACGGGACAATATCTAATACTGTCTTTAATCCCTGGCTTATATTGAGAACTCATTCTCTTTGATACTTTTAGTCAAACTTGGACTTGCAAAACATTTTAGAAATACTTTAAAAGAAATAATAATAATAATTACATTTCTTTTATACAGAAAATAAATTCCTCGATAAAACCATTTCATCGATAAATACCAGCGCTGGGTTTTTCAAGTCCGGTTTTGACAAGTATCAACTCAATATTATTTACTCTGTAAGAGTAGTGGAATCCTTATCGAGCGTACACACACTTCTTCCAGTACAGCGTACATACCCAACGAGCCCGTATTTAGTCCGGTGTGTTGGACATTGACGATTGACTACATCAAAGCTACATAGGTAAATACCAGAGAAGATGTCGACCTTTCAGGTTAAGGACAATCTGTCAAATGGACTACCCTAAATATAAAGACTGTATATTTCTAAGGGTATCCACTGAGCGATCCAGTTGCAATATAAGTACTTCTTACTTATATCCACATCTTAGTCAAGAGACCCTTCTCTCAGTGATTGAGATTCATCACTCTATCATATGGAACTAACAATGTGTAAGTTATTAGGAATACATTGTCCAGATGCATCCTGATTAACTTAGAATAATTTTAGGTCTACAAGGAATCGGAAAAAACCATATCTCCTTAGCAATCAATTATCAACTAATTGGATGGTTTTCCTACAATGTTACCTAAGGGACAAAGTAGTCTCATCCAATGAGATACTTTTGATATATTACCCAATGTAGAAGACAATGTGTAAATGTAAAATATGCATTTATTGATTAAAAATAGATAAATACAATTCCGGAATGGCTTTGTGGGCATATATGTCTAACATCAACAAGGATTCCACTACTCTTACAGAGTAATTAATAATGAGTTGATACTTGTCAAAACCGGACTTGAAAAACCTAGCGCTGGTATTTATCGATGAAATGATTTTATCGAGGAATTTATTTTTTGTATAAGAGAAATGTAATTATTATTATTATTTCTTTTAAAGAATTTCTAAAATGTTTTGAAAGTTCAAGTTTGAATAAAAGTATCAAAGAGAATGAGATCTCAATATAAGCCAGGGATTAAAGACAGTATTAGATATTGTACCGTAAGCTTATAACAATATTGGAAGTGGAGGGATGCATCTGTAAATAAATCTTAAGATATAAATACCTGGAAGTAATTCTCTATTTTTTGGAGGTTAATCACATTGTGTTAATGAACATTATTGTGATTGGTGGAAATCCAGGTATATAGATAAAATTCTACAATCTTAATGGAGTGTAGGAAAGGTGTTTCCTAGTAACAATGCTTTAACCAAAAGGTTGAGTAGTTGGTCCCACAACCAGAAATAGGAGATATATTTAGATCCCACATACATGGACTTTCTTAAAGTATTTAATTTAATTAATTAATTTCTCTAAGTAATCATTATATGGTATAGTGAAGCTCTAAAAGGTGGAATCACATTAGATGTGAAAAACCAAATGGGTAGGACCCATTGGGAATTATTTTAAAAGAATAATTGAAGTGACCAATAGGGGTTTGGAACCCTA
Organism: Tetracentron sinense; assembly: GCA_015143295.1. Lineage (NCBI taxonomy): Eukaryota > Viridiplantae > Streptophyta > Magnoliopsida > Trochodendrales > Trochodendraceae > Tetracentron > Tetracentron sinense. The sequence continues at coordinate 23,995,898 of CM026571.1, forward strand.
GGGGCATGTGGGGTGGTGCCTACCTAGGGTGGGACGCCCACTCCATGGAGATAATCATGCTTTAATTAGTTTCAAATTACTACTCTCCTTATTGGATAAGGTTAGTTAGTTAGTTAGAGTTAGTTACTAATTAAATATTCAAGGATTCTATTAGTTTCTTGCTAATCAAGGAATCCTAATTGGATTAGGATAAGGATAAGGTTAGTTGGTTACTAATGGATAAGGTTAGTTTCTATTAAAGATAAATCCTAATTAAATTAGGAATAATCATTAAGGAAACAAATCGAGGGAATCCTAATTGGATTAGGATAATGATGAAATCCAAGAGAGATATTTATATAAAGGGGTGGACGTCCACTTTGTGGGCACAACAATTAATTCCAGATATTTGGAATCCCTTTCTCTCTCTCGTCAAAGCTCACACCCAACCCTCTCTCTAGAGTGTACGGTCAAACTCTCTCCCCTTTTCTTCTTCAATTGTCTTCTAGTTTTGAAAATCAAGAAGGAAATCAAGGTTCTTGAAGATCAAGATTGGATCTTTATTTCAAGATCCTAGAGCTGGAAATTTGGAATGGCCATTAAGCTTCTATTAGAGAAAGCTTTAAAGAAAAAGGTCTGTGTGGATTGCGAAGGAGACTTGACATTTGTGAAGTTTTACCGGTCTAGCATTTTATCATGGAATTGACTTATCAATTTTAAAGTCGCAAAGGTGATTGTGATTTTTACTCTCATTAAATAAAATCAATTAGAATCTTAGTTAGATCTTGGAATTCGATGTATGCCCACCAAGAAATATTTTTCTAAAATTAAAAAGAGGCATGCTTTTTGTGGTATCAGAGTTTTGGCTATGCTTCTCTTTGATTTTGGGGTATAATCAATTTTAATATATCATATTACCCTCCCCGAATTTCGGCCACCCCTATTATTGAATCTTGATTATGAGATAATCATTAATTGGGATAAGGGATAGTTATTGAGAAAATAATTTAGCCCTGAGAAATTAGTGTGATACTAATTTCAAGTTTGGATGATTCCAAAACCTCTTAAAATTTAGTAGGGATAAATATTTAGTGATATCTAAATCTTGATTATAGCCCTTAAGGATTTAGAGATCCTTTTAGTATTAAATTAAATTGTTTAATTTATTCTGAGAGCCCCGGGCTAGCATAAATAATATGTATTATATTTATCATGATAAATAATTATTATTTTATGTGGTGGATGGAATCATACCTCCTTCTCTTTCCTCTCCCCTCCCCTCTCCTTTTTCTTATTTTTAGAATAAGGTTGCTGATTTATGGTGGAGTAAATCAACCGAAGGAGATGCTCGGAGAACCACTACAAGATAGCAAATTGTAGTAGAGATTTATTTAATTTCCCTGTTGTAGTTAAATAACGTTGTATGATTTTTGTGAACCCATTGTGAGATTATAGTATGGTTATAATTATTATATTATTATTCATGTGATGATTAATAGTATTTCCTTTAGCCTGGAAGCTGTGATGATTATGATTATCGCTTTTATGATAATTTAGGATAATTGGATTTTACATCTATTAATGGACAGTGTTTAATTATAAATTGTTTATATTTAGACACAATACATTACTGGTACTCTTTTGGACGTGGAGTTTGTGACCCATGCAGAGATTTTTATGTAAAACCTTTGCATACGAGATTATTGGATAATCGTGTCTGAAAAGACATTAATCGTAAATGGATCACTAAACTGACATCCAAATACCCAAAGGTTATAGGGATGAGTAGGTTTTGATTATAAGGTGAAAATCCTAATGATCAAAACCCCCTGTGAGGGTTAGTGGGAGTTTATCATTCCTTGATAATCCTATTATCGAAAATTTTCATAATTCATATGATGAATATTTGAATATTAATATGAACATGCATGTTTAATATTGTTTTCCCTTCAAGAAAAATATGAAGTGATAATAAATGAGAATATTAATCCTAAGGCCTTCCATTATCAATAAAGACTAGGAATTAATTAGCCTGAGTCTTGTCTCTCTGATAGGAGTTCGACATGATTCAGTCTAAATTAAACTCCTAGTGCATTATTTTTATTGTAGATAGGTTTGTATATGGCTTGATAGGGAATGTCAACTAGCATGGGGGCACATCCCTACTTGATCATATGACAACCAAGAATAATGGGTTTCACTTAAACAAGGAAACATGGCGGCTAAAATAGTGACAGTCATGTTGTCCTTGTAGGTCGCAAGAAAATTGGGAATCACTGATTTACATAAGGAGTTATGCATAAGATGCTCAGTGATGGATGGTTTCTGTCCACCTTGTAGTGCATGTGTAGTACTATCCTAACATAGAAGATTACATGTGTATTATGAAGATCTCAATACTCATCTGGAATAAAAGGTTTATTCCCTAATTTCATATACTGAAGGGAATGATGAAATTTGAAGAAAGATGAGAGGATCATCAGATTTTAAAATCCCAAAAATCCGATGAATATATGTGTGAAAAATTAATGTAATCCAATGAATATATGTGGACTGGAAAAGAAACCTTGATATTGTGCTTATCTCTCAGAAGATAGCTTATGTCCTCACATCCAACTATTTGGAATTTGATGAGGAAATTCAGACCCCTGAGGCAGTTGAGAAAGCTTCAAAGTGGCATGAGTCAAATAGTTTGGCCAAATGCTACATGCTTGCATCCATGTCGAATGTCCTTGAAACGAGGGTTTTGCTACAACTAAGAACATATTGACTAATCTTAGAGAGATGTTTGGGGAACAGAACAAAACTGCTAGGTAGTTGGCTATGAAAGGACTGATGGAAACCAGGATTTCTAATGGTACCCCAGTTCGGGAGCATGTTTTCAAGATGATGGGGGTTCATTAATGAACTCTTGACGCTTGGAGCAGATCTTGATCAACAGAGTCATACGAATGCGATCCTAAACTCTCTCTTGGAATCCTTTTTAGCTTTTGTGTTGAATTACAACATGAATAAATTGGAGACAGCTCTGCCAGAGCTCCTAAACATGTTGCAAGGATGTAAGGACCTTATGAAGCGTACTAAGCTTTATGCAAATATGGCAGAGGGAGTTGGACCTTCAATGCCCAAGCCTAAGGGCAAAGGCTAGAAAAAAAGAAGTCCAATTTCTCTAGGTTCCTCAAAGGCAAGAAGGGTAAGAATAAGAAAGCTTCTGAGAAGAAGGATAAGGAAAAGAGTCAGAATGCCTCCTTCTATTGCAAGAAACTAGGTCATTGGAAGAGGAATTGCAAAGTTTGCTTGGCATCCCTCAAGGACAAGCCTTTGGAAGGTATGTCAGTGTCGCGACCCAAAATACCCCCTAGGAGTTAGGGATACTTTGACTCGTGACCGCTGTATCATACCTCCAACATGATACATAAGGCACACGTGGAAACCTGCCAGAGTACATAGACAACATAGCGGAAATATATGCAATGTACAGCGGAAACAAAATACACTAAACATAGCGGAAGCAAAGTAAACACTCCTATAACTTGGTCAAAGTATGAACCAACAAAATATACATGTCTGTAAATATCCAAAAAGGTGGAGTGGACAAGTCCCACTCTCACTTAACAAAATACGGTATCTTTCAAAATCGATCAACAGAAATCGAAGTCACGACACCTATCTAATGAACTATCGTCCTGATAGTGATCCATGGAAGGCTCTGGGTCGAAGTACTCTTCCTCTACCCAAGGTTCCGTACCACATAGATCAAAAGGAGTCCGAGCACCTAACGATGATAACAAATATCGGCTGAGCGTGGAATACTCAGCGTATACAAACTACTAACAATAAAGCAATAAACATAGAGCATGTGAATCATGGAGAATGAAATCCTTAAACATGTAAGAGCATAGAAACTGTGAAATAGCATGTGAGATGAGAGCCAAAACCAAAACCACAACAAATACCGTGTGAGTCAAGCGATAATCATAGTCTTGTGAGTTCATAGAGTTCATGGAGTTACTTAGAGTCATTTATGATCCGTAGAGACATAGAGTATAGAGGAAAACCATAGAGCCAATACCATAAAGATCTTATAGTACTTCATTTGTGATCCTTAGAGCTTGTGAGACGATCTTAGAGATATCATGGAGTTCTTGTGGGTGTGTATCATGATCCTTAAAGCTTGTGAACCGATATTAGACAAATCATAGAGTTGCTTAGAATCATTCCTTAGAAGTCATTTATTGAAAAACCCCTTTTGTAACTTTGAGAAATCTATGGAAACATCGGTTCATGCGAGACATGCGAGCATATGAGCATACAGGAGCAATAGCATATTTTGACACCTAAAAACTCTTAGAGGCATTACATCAAACACTTAGAGTGCATCATAATGATAACTTACATCTAAGTATAACACAACCTTTCACCACATAACAAATCAAGGTACATATATAATAGATAATAAGAAGAACAACCGAAGGTAACTTGTAGTATTGCAAGATTGGTAGTAGAGTGTATCTACCTTGGTGAATCAATGGTTTTGATTTCAAAAGCTTGGAAAACTTGAAGAACTTGAGTTCTTTGTTGAGAAACACCACAAGAATGGAAGGATCTTGATCTTCCTTCAAGCTTGTGCAACACCTAGCTTTCTCCTTCTTCTTCCTCTTCAAAATCTCTCAAAATAGGGCACAAAGGGTTTCTGAAACCCTAAGGCATGAACCCAGCCCTTATATAGGCAAAGGGTAGTGGCTAAAGTCTTAAACACCCTTAATGAAGAAAATTTGCGAATTACCGATCGATCGGTGGTATAGACTGAGCGATCGGTGGTACAGACTGAGCGATCGGTGGCTGACCGGTCAATCGGTGGTTTCAACCTGTCGATCGGTTGAAAATACCCTCTTTGAAAATTTTCCCCATACAAAAAAGTTAACCGTTCGATAGCTACCGAGCGATCGGTATAAGACCGGTCGATTGAAGGTTATCACCGAGCGATCGGTGGTCCCCTGTTTTCTGCAAAACCCTGTTTTCACTACTTGAATCTTCTCCAATCCGATTCTAACACTGCTTTTTTGCTTAGACAGAATCCTTAAGCATATATTGACCTATTTGAGCATGCACGCCATAAATTCAACCACGTATATTAACATAAGGCCCGTTAGTGTACAAAACCACACTTGAGCACTATTCACATACTATTCACTACTTAGTGACATGAAAATTCGGGGTTCTACATCCCTCCCCCCTTACAAGAATTTCATCCTTGAAATTAGAACGACACCAAAAAGCATAACAAGAACAAAATACAGAAATCCAACAAGGACAACTACCCAAACAAGTGAGGGTACTTTTCCTTCACTTCATCTTCTTGCTCCCATGTAGCCTCTTCCTTGGAATGATGCTGCAATTTTACGAGGACTAAAGGGATGGTCTTGTTACGCAAGACTTGATCTCGATGATCCAAGATCTAGACTGGTTGCTCAACCAACGTGAGATCCTCTCGAATCTCCACAAGATCGAGAGCAATGACGTGTGACGTTTCCGGAATATACTTCCTAAGCATAGAGACATGAAATACATTATGAACCGCTGCCGTGTGAGGCGGTAGGGCTAACTTGTAAGCAACCTCTCTAACCCTCGTGATGATCTCAAATGGCCCCACATGCCTAGGGCTGAGCTTTCCTTTCTTCCCGAACCTCATGATTCCCTGACTCGGCAAAATCTTCACAAAGACTCGATCCCCAACTTGGAATTCCAAATCTCTGCGGCGAGTGTCTGCATAGCACTTCTGCCTATCTTGAGCAGTTTTCAAATGCTCCCTGATTACCTTTACCCTTTCTGTGGTCCGCTTAATCAATTTAGGACTAAGAACTTTTCTCTCACCAACCTCATCCCAATATAGCGGTGATCTACAACTCCGACCATACAGAGCTTCAAAAGGCGCCATTTGGATGCTTGCCTGGTAACTGTTGTTATAGGCAAACTCAACCAATGGCAAGTGTTCCTCCCAACTACCCTGAAAGTCCAGCATACAAGCTCAGAGTATATCCTCTACAACTTGGTTCACCCTCTCAGTCTGCCCATCAGTTTGAGGATGGAAGGCGGTGTTGAAATCTAAACGAGAACCCATAGCACTCTGAAAAGTTTTCCAGAATTTGGAAGTGAACCTAGGATCTCGATCAGACATGATGGAAATCGGCACACCGTGCAACTAAACCACCTCCTTGACATACAAAGCCACCAACTGATTCGAACTAAAAGTAGTCCGATACAGAAGAAAGTGTGCAGACTTTGTCAATCTGTCAACTATCACCCAAATAGCATTGGAGCCCTTGGCTGTCCGTGGTAAACCCACGATGAAATCCATCGAGATATTCTCCCATTTCCATTCCGGAATAGGGAGAGATTGTAAAGACCTGTCGGCCTCTAGTGCTCGGCCTTCACCTGCTGGCACACCAAACATTTAGAAACATACTCGGCGACTTCTCTCTTTATGTTTTGCCACCAGTAGTGCCTCTTGAGATTCTGATACATCTTGGTACCTCTCGGATGTACCATGTACTTGGATCGATGAGCCTCATCCAAGATCTCACCCCTCAACACTGCGTCGGCGGGAACACACAACCTGCCCTTGAATGTGATAGCACCATCACCATTTGAAGCGAACTCCTGACTGCCATTACTAACCGACTTGTCTTGGTAAGCAAGCAACTCAACATCCGAATTCTGCAACTCCTTAATCCAGCTCAAAATATGCGGCCTAACCGCGATGTTGGACAACACCAGCCCATAGGTGACATGCCTGAGAGTAGTGTCTAGGTTACACATATCATGCAATAACTTCCACTCTTGTACTCTCAAGTGAACCATAACCCCATAGGGCTTCCTACTAAGAGCATCGGCTACCACGTTAGCCTTACCCGGATGGTACTAGATAGAACAATCATAGTCCTTCTGAACTCCATCCATCGACGTTGCCTCATATTCAGTTCTTTCTGCAAGAAGAGATACTTCAAGCTCTTGTGGTCCATGAACACCACAAACTCTTCCCCATAGAGGTAGTGACGCCAAATTTTCAGCGTAAATACGACTGCTGTAAGCTCTAAGTCGTGTGTGGGGTAGTTCTGCTCATACTCCTTCAACTGATGTGAAGCATAGGCAACCACCTGCTTATACTGCATAAGGACACACCCAAGTCCAATTAGTGAAGCATCACTATAGACTTCAAAACCACCGCTCCCAGATGGAACCGTAAGAATAGAGGCTGTGGTAATCCTCTTCTTCAACTCTAAGAAACTTTCCTTACACTTTTCACTCCAAGTGAACTTAGTGTTCTTTCTCGTGAGGTAGGTAAGCGGAGCTGCTAAACTTGAAAATCCCTCCACATACCTCCTGTAGTATCTTGCCAGGTTGAGAAAACTACGAATCTCGGTAACACTCTTCGGCCTTTCCCAATTCATCACTGCCTCAATCTTTACAAGATCGACTGAGATACCTTCAGCAGACACCACATGTCCAAGAAAAGACACCTTGTCTAGCCAGAACTCGCACTAACTTAACTTAGCATAAAGCCTATGCTCTCGAAGAGTCTACAATACAAGGTGGAGATCTCTCATGTGATCGTCCTGTGTCTCTGAATACACAAGGATATTATCTACAAACACGATCACACACTGATCGAGAGATGATCTAAACACCCGGTTCATCAGATTCATGATTGCAGCCGGTGCGTTAGTCAGACTAAAACACATCACCAAGAACTCGTAATGGCCATATTGAGTCTTGAATGCCGTCTTCGGAATGTCTTCCTTCTTGATCTTCAACTGATGATAACCAGATCGAAGGTCAATCTTTGAGAAGAACCTTACACCTTTTAACTGGGCAAAAGAGTCGTCTATCCGAGGCAATGGATAATGATTCTTGATAGTGACCTTGTTCAGTTGCCTATAGTCAATGCACATCCGCATCGACCCATCTTTCTTCTTCATGAAGAGCACCGGAGCTCACCAAGGTGAGACACTAGGCTGGATGAAACCAAGGCCTTGCAATTCTTCCAACTGCTCCTTTAACTCTTTAAGCTCAATAGGGTCCATCCTATACGGAGCCCTCGAAATCGGCGTCGTGCCTGGAGCTAACTCAATCGCCCGATCAGGAGGTAATCCCGGTAAGGTCTCCAGAAAAAATCCATATACTCGCTCACAACCGGAATGGATGTGGAGTCTCGTACTTCTACATTCTCGAGATTGAGAGCTGTAAAGCGACCAATGTCTCTCTTCTGAAGTCCCCTGAAACGAAACGGCTTCAACCCAACGGGTTTAAAGTTCACCATCTTCTTGAAACATGCCACATGCCCATGGTGGGTTGAGAGCCAATCCATACCTAGGATAACGTCGAAATCCCAATCCTGAAATCCCAGAATGATCAGGTCAACTGGCAACTCGTGCTGCATGACTTGTACAACACTGCCCAGATACACTGTATCTGTCTCAATAGACTTACCCAATAGAGTCAAAATGGACAAATCCTGAGGTAGCTTACTCAGCTTGAACGTAAAGCCTTTGGAAAAGCTAGGCGAGATAAATGAATGAGTGGATCCCGTGTCTATCAACACCCGTGCCAAACATTCATTTATTAGCAACAAACCTGAGAATTATAACTACCCAAGTTATATCATACTACATACCTAATACATATAGATACATGCACAAAAAAACAACACATAGCATATATACGCACTACATCATGGCAACCTTAGAACTTGGACAATATCAAACTTGCGCATACCTTGCACAATATCATCAGATGCCTGTGCGTCTCTGTCTGTCATGGTGAATACCCTTTCCTGATTAGCCTGACGAGGCTGCTAGGTGGGCGGCAAGGATCGAGAGGCCTGAGATGAAGACCCCTGAAGTGAAGTCTGCCTGCCTGGGGGTCGGACTCCCTGTGGTCCAGTCTATGACTACTTATGCGGGCAGTCCCGTATCACGTGGCCAACCTCACCACAGTGGAAGCATCCACCAGATAGTCTACGGAAATCCCCCGTCTTGTGCCGACGACCACATACGGCGCATTCCTCAAAAGCCTACGATGTGGAGGGAGCCGGAGGTATAACCCTCGTAGCTTGTGATGCCGTGGGATGTGGTGCTTGAGGCACAAAAGAAGGCCTCTGAGCCGACATCGGCTGAGAGAACTGGTATGGTGCAGTCCTAGTCCTCTTCTCGGACTGTGAAGACCCACTAGATTGACCCCAAGACATGCTTCTTTCGAAGCCACTATCTCTTCTCCTCATAAAGTCTTCCGCACTCTTCTCGACGATCTTCGCCTTTCCTACTATCTCTTTCCAAGATTCCACTTGGAGAATAGACACCCGATCTTGGATGAAAGCCTTCAAACCCATCTCAAACTTTCTAACCCGTAGGTCTTCAGTAGCAACCAAGTGCGGAGCAAACCTCGACAACTTGGTGAACTTAGCCTCATACTCGGCTACGCTCATCGTTCCTTGCTTCAAAAGCATAAACTCCCTCACCTTCTGTTCCCGAATGAACCTGGGAAAGTACTGTTCACAGAAGGTTTCTAGGAATTCCGCCCATGTCCATGGTTCACCTGCCTTAGCAACATCTCTCTGCCTTTGGGCAGCTCACCACCAATGTTTGGCTTCACCTTCCATCACGAAGGAAGCCCATTGAACCTGTTGCTCCTCAGTACATCAGAGAGCCCGAAAGGTCTTCTCCAATTGCATAATCCAGGACCTCTGCCACCATTGGGTCCAGAGTACCATAAAATGTTGGAGGCCGCAGTCTCCGGATGGCTTTGAGCCCCGCGGTGTGATGCACTGGTGTAGCCACAGGAGTAGCCGGTGGGGTAGGAGTAGGTTTGGCTGCCAACAAAGCCAAAGTCTCAGCTATGGAATCCATAGCGTTCGTGAAGTAAAGCGGTTCCTCTTTTCTCGAAACTTCACCATCGGATCTCCGAGTATGGTAACCATGACCCCAATTGCCGCGTCTCATGATATTAAATCCTGAGATCAATTGGCAAAACATGAGTCTAACTTGGATTCCAGTCCTCACATAATATATAGCAATTCAATAAACATGAAATGCTATTACGCATATAGTATACATTAAAGTATACACATAATAACACAATTACAACCTAGAGTGTCCTAGTGTAGCTAAGATCCTTGTGTTGGGCGTCTCCCTTTTTCCTTTGGAATAAGACTAAGGATGGAGTCTAAACTAACACCTAGAATAGGATCCTAGACTGACCTAAGGATTAGCTTGATACCGGTTATGTCGTGGTAACAAGCCTAACTCAACAAGTCCATCTGAGTTCTAAGTTCAACTCAGAGGAAACACTTTCGATTAGTCTGAGGGAAACCGATCCCTAGAGCAGAACAACTCTAGTTCCATTTTAAAAGACACTAGCCAATATGACCTAATGCTTTAGCTTTGATACCAAGTCTGTCATGACCCAAAATACTCTCTAGGAGTTAGGGATACTTTAACTCGTGACCGCCGTATCATACCTCCAATATGATACATAAGGCACAAGTAGAAACCTACCAGAGTACATAGACAACATGGCGGAAATATATGTAATGCACAGCGGAAACAAAATAAACAAAACATAGCGGAAGCAAAGTAAACACTCCTATAACTTGGTCCAAGTATGAACCAACAAAATATACATGTCTATAAATATCCAAAAAGGTGGAGTGGACAAGTTCCACTCCCACTTAACAAAATACTGTATCTTTCGAGCAACAGAAATCGAAGTCACGACACCTATCTAATGAACTATCATCCTGGTAGTGATCCATGGAAGGCTCCAGGTCGAAGTACACTTCCTCTACCCAAGGTTCCGTACCATATAGATCAAAAGGAGTCCGAGCACCTGCCGATGATATCAAATATCGGCTGAGCATGAAATACTCAGTGTATACAAACTACTAACAATAAAGCAATAAGCATAGAGCATGCGAATCATGAAGAATGAAATCCTTAAACATGTAAGAGCATAGAAACCGTGAAATAGCATGTGAGATAAGAGCCAAAACCAAAACCACAACCAATACCATGTGAGTCAAGCGATAATCATAGTCTTGTGAGTTCTTGTGAGTTCATAGAGTTCATGAAGTTACTTAGAATCATTTATGATCCATAAAGACATAGAGCATAGAGCAAAACCATAGAGCCAATACCATAGAGATCTTAGAGTACTTCATTTGTGATCCTTAGAGCTTGTGAGACGATCTTAGAGATATCATTGAGTTCTTGTAAGTGTGTATCATGATCCTTAGAGCTTGTGAACCGATCTTAGACAAATCATAGAGTTGCTTAGAATCATTCTTTATAAGTCATTTATTGAAAAACCCCTTTTGTAACTTTGAGAAATCCATGGAAAACATCGGTTCATGCGAGACATGCGAGCATATGAGCATACAAGAGTACTAGCATATTTTGACACCTAAAAACTCTTAGAGGCATTACATCAAACACTTAGAGTGCATCATAATGATAACTTACATCCAAGTATAACACAACCTTTCAACACATAACAAATCAAGGTACATATATAATAGATAATAAGAAGAACGACCCAAGGTAACTAGTAGTATTGCAAGATTGGTAGTAGAGTGTATCTACCTTGGTGAATCAATGGTTTTGATTCCAAAAGCTTGGAACACTTGAAGAACTTGAGTTCTTTGTTGAGAAACACCACAAGAATGGAAGGATCTTGATCTTCCTTCAAGCTTGTGCAACACCTAGCTTTCTCCTTCTTCTTCCTCTTCAAAATCTCTCAAAATAGGGCACAAAGGGTTTCTGAAATCCTAAGGCATGAACCCAGCCCTTATATAGGCAAAGGGTAGTGGCTAAAGTCTTAAACACCCTTAATGAAAAAAATATGCGTATGATCAATCGATTGGTGGTACAGACCAAGCGATTGGTGGTTTCAACTGGTTGATCGGTTGAAAACACCCTCTCTAGAATTTTTCCCCATACAAAAAAGTTAACTATTCGATAGCTACCGAGCGATCGGTATAAGACCGGTCGATCGGAGGTTATCACCAAGCGATCGGTGGTCCCCTATTTTCTGCAAAACCCTATTTTTACTACTTGAATCTACTCCAATCTGATTCAAACACTCCTTTTTTGCTTAAACACAATCCTCAAGCATATATTGACCTATTAGAGAATGCATGCCATAAATTCAACCACGTATATTAACATAAGGCCCGTTAGTGCACAAAACCACACTAGAGCACTATTCACATACTATTCACTGCTTAGTGACATGAAAATTCGGGGTTCTACAGTCAGAATCTTTCATCATTGAATCCAATTTCATTATTGGTTCTTCAAACTCTTGGTGTGTAGATAGTGGATCTACCTCACATATTTGTAATATGTTATAGGGGTTTCAGGAGAGCAGAAAGCTCAGTGATAGGGAAGTCAAGTTAAGGATGGGAACGGAAGCAGTGTTGCTGTGATCGCCATCGGGACTTATATTTTAGAATTTGCTTTTAATAGGATCTTAGTTTTGGAAGACTGTTTATATGTGCCAAACATGCGCATAAATTTGATTTTTGTTTCTAGTTTAATTGTTACTGGTTATTCAGTGCATTTTGATACTAATGTAGTTATCAAATACAATAATAGTTTTATTGTTTCCGGTACATTGTCTAATGGTCTTTATTATCTTGATCTTGTAAGCGATTCTGTAAATAACATTGAGGATAAAGAGTACACCAGTGTGACACCTCAGAAAAGAGGTAGAGAGTCTGTGAATCCAACATACTTATGGCATCTCAGATTAGGCCATATCAATTTAGATAGGCTCAGCAAATTGGTAAAGGATGGTCCTTTAAACCATTTACATGTTGAACCTTATCCAACTTGTGAACCTTGTTTGCAAGGTAAAATGACCAAAAGGCCATTTACAGGCAAACCTATGAGAGCTACAAGTATATTGCAATTAATTCACACTGATGTATGTGGACCCATGAATCATTCAGCCAGAGGTGGCTTTGTCTATGTAGCACCCCGGACTTTTCTATACTTAATGAATACCGTTTTCGTAGCTAATTGGACTTTCTCGTAGTCTAATTAATAATTAAGGGAGAAATCAGAAATTATGAAACGTCAGAAATTTTCATTTTTGAAAGACGAAACCAACGCAAGTTGAATCGTCGAAATCAGACGAGTGAGTCAAAAGATATGGTCAAAACAGTCCAGACCTGCAGAGCACCGATCGCTCGGTCCAGTCAGCGATCGATCGGTCCAAAACCGATCGATCGGTAGCTATCGCACGGTCAAAGATTTTGTATGGGGAAATTTTCCAGAGAGTATTTTTTGACCGGTCGCTCGGTCAAAGTACCGATCACTCGGTAGGCAACCGATCGATCGGTCATAACCACCGATCGCTCGGTCCCCGTGTTTTGCAGAAAATTTTGTAAGGGCATTTTCATCTTTTGGGCGTTAAACCCTTTCTTCTTAAGGCTTGCCCGAGCCTTTAGGGCTTCATTCACATACTTAGAGGATTTTTAGAGTTAGGGAGAGAGGAGAAGAAGACTCTAACCTAGGGTTTCGTTTTTGAGGAGGAATCAAAGGGGGTTTAAGAACCCTAGATCCCCCAGCTCATTTGGCTTCGATTTCAAGGCTCAAGCTCTTGTGGGACGCCTCCTCCAAGCTAGGGCAGCACCCACGCACGTTTTTTTGAAGGGGGTTCTTCCCCAACTCAAGTCTTCCTCAAGCAAGGGTTGTTCCCTACCCTTTTTGGAGCTTCAATCAAGGTTCCTACCAAGATCAAGCCTTGATCTAAGGTTAGTACACCCTACTAACTTTCCCTAGCGATAATCTAGTCTTTTTATGTGAAATGTGATTCATGTTAGTAGGTTTCCTTCCTTGTAAAATGTATCATTCTAATAATAGAAACAAGAAAAGGAAAAATGATATGGATGTGTGGATGGGAGATTGATTGAGGCGATGGGATGTAGAATGTATGATGTGTGGTATGTGTGGTTTGTGTAATGGAAAAATGGAGGATGGGCATTTTACCAATAATGAACTCACTTTGATTATTGGATGGAAAATATGCACTAAAAATAAGAAGATGAACTATGGAGGAACATTGCATGTGATGTGTTTGACAAAATGCCTAAACTATGAAATAATGATTTGAAGGAAGAAAAAGGGAAATAGGCCTTATACATGTATTTTCATGAATGATGAATGGATTTAAATACCATGTTGATTACTCAAATTCTCATATGCATATATTGTGAATTGAATGGTGATGTCATACCTCTCTTATTATCCTTATTCCATGGTTGTCACGATTGACACGTACACGAGCACGCATGATAGCATGAACCGAGATTTCAAGAGCATGTGCATATAATAACCAACAAGAAAATATTGGATGTCAAGGAGGTTGGTAGCCCAGGGACATTCGGGTACTAGCCTCTGGCTCACAAGAAAACCCCTAAAACACCTATTGTCAAGGAGGTTGGTAGCCCAGGAGAAATTCGGGTACTAGCCTCTGGCTCACAAGAAAACTAAACAAGTAATAAAAATCACCTATTGTCAAGGAGGTTGGTAGCCCAGGGACATTCGGGTACTAGCCTCTGGCTCACAAGAAAACCATATATATATCAAGGAGGTTGGCAGCCCAGGGAGATTCGGGTGCTAGCCTCTGGCTCACAAGTTACAAGATGCAAGGTTACAAGATGATGACAAGACATTCATGTATGCACGCATACATGATTTTTACAATGCATACCGAGACATGGAAATGGGTTTTCAAGCATGAGTTTTGTCGGCGTTTTTGCATTCATGCACATCAAGATGATAATATTGCTCCATGTTTAATATTGTTTGATTCTATGATCTTACTATTGCCTAGAATTGATGATTGGTATTGTACTACTCCTTCCGTGTTTATTTTTGTTATGGATAGCTAGAAGCTTGTACTCGCTGAGTATTCCATGCTCAGCCGTACTTTCATGTCGGCAGGTACTGAGGGAGCCCTCGACCCAGAGCCTTGGGTCGAGAAAGAGTATATCGAGGAGAGAGAGCCGTCTATTTCACTGCAGTCTCAGGCGGACCGAGACCTTGACGTGTGGCCATACCTCGATTACTGTTGAGGAGAGAGTACGAGAGGGTCCTTTATGTATTTTGACATTTTGATAGGTGGGTCTGTCCACCTTAGACTTAGACATGTTTGTATATATGTTAACTTGGAATACTAAGTTGAAAATCTTAGAAGAAAAGAAAAAGTTAGTTTACGCTTCCGCATTTATGTTTAGCTTCCGCACTCTGATTTTCATTGTTTTAGTATTGTAATTATCTTGTTCATTACAGGATGGTTTGACAGGTACGTATAGTCACGCCTAAAGTATCCCTAAACTCCTAGGGGGTATTTTGGGGCGCGATAGAGGTGGTATCAGAGCTCTAGGCATTAGAGTCCCTAGGGTCGCGTAGTACTAGAGACCATAATTGAACAAGGCATTAGTTGTATTTCAAGTATGGACTAACAAGTTAGTCCTAGTTAAAATAGGTTGAATCACAACCAAACTTAGAGTCCCACGCTAGGAACACGGATTGTATAGATGATGTTGTGTTGTATTCCATGTGTGCATTAATTGTGTTGTGCTTATTAAATATGCTTGATGAATATGTATTGAGTGAATTGCGAAATTTGTACTAAATGCGTATCCAAGTTAGACTCATGTTGTATTGTCGTTCTTAGGAGAAATCATGAGACGCAATACCTGGGGTCGCGGGTACAATACGAGGGGCAATGGATGTGATGCTCCATCGGGTGATGATCAACCCGATTTTGCCCAAGCTTTTGCCTCAATAGCCGAGACTTTGGCTATGCTAGCAGCAAGGCAACCGGCTACTCCCCCTAATGCCGCGCTTATACCGGCTCCTCCTAATCAAGCACAAGCTGGAATAGAGGCTTTCCGCAGGATGAGGCCTCCAACCTTTTGTGGGAGTATTGACCCGCTTGTTGCCGAAGGATGGATTCGGCAATTAGAGAAGATATTCTCTGTATTGGCGCCTACGGAGGCGGAAAGGGTTACATGGGCTGCCTTCATGCTTGAAGGTGAGGCCGACCATTGGTGGAAATCCGCACTTCGGACCCGAGAGTTGACCCGACAAGGTCAAGACTGGACTTGGAAAGAATTCTTGGATGTTTTCAACAAGAAGTACTTCCCGGTCGGGATGAAAGAGAAGATGGAAGTTGAGTTTATTACCTTGGAGCAAGGTAATATGTCAGTAGCCGCTTATGAGGCTAAGTTTTCGGAGCTATCTCGGTTACCTCCACATATGATAGCGACCGAGGCTATGAAAGCTCGGAAGTTTGAGAGAGGATTGAAGGCCTACATCAAGGACCGAGTCTCGATGTTTAGGCATTAGACATACTCAGAAGTGGTGGACAAGGCACTGTTGGCCGAGTCGAACTCCGAGGAGTTCTTTAAAAGGAGAGGAATAGAGAAAGGACAGTCGAGTAGTTCAGGGGAGAAAAGAGCAAGGACTAGCCTTTATCAGTCCGCAGGGCCGGCTCAGTCACAGAGGATATATTCGGCACCACAGGCTCCCCGCCCTTTTGCTCCACCGACTTTTCGCCCGGCTTTTGCCCAGACTTCTCGCCCCGCAGTGACACAGGCTACGGGATATGCTCCTCCCACCTATTTGCACAACATATGCACCCTTTGTGGAAGGAGACATCCAGCGGGAGAATGCCAGAGGGTTATTGGAAGTTGCTTCCATTGTGGTGACCATGGCCACATGGTTAGAGATTGTCCCCGACGTCAAGTGCCAGCTCAGTCTTCAGGGAGCAGACCCCCGATGAGGCAGACATCTCAGCCTAGCTCTTCTCAGGCTTCGAGGGCCTCACAGTCTACACGGCCTCCTCGCCCAGCCACCCAGGGATGAGTTTTTGCTCCATCGGAGAGAGACGCACGTGCATCCGATGATGTCGTGCAAGGTACGCAAGAATTTTGAGTTTAAGTTGTATAAAATTTCTATGGTTTGTTATGTGGTTATTTATACTAAGAGTTACCTATGTATGATGCTTGTTATTGTTTGAAATCTACTGATATTAGTTACTTAATCGCACAGGCGCTTTATTAGTGAACGAGTGTCTCGCTCGAGTGTTGATAGACACAGGATCTACTCACTCTTTTGTCTCACCAAGTTTTACAAAGGGCTTTTTGACTGAGGCTACTCCGTTGGAGCGGGAGTTGACCATTGCAACTCCACTCGGCAAGTCAGTTGATACGGACAAGATATTCAGGGATAGTGTGGTTCAAGTGGGGGAGAGTGAACTGTTAGCCGATCTTATCATCCTGGATTTCCAAGACTTGGATTTTGATGTCATCCTAGGGATGAATTGGTTGTCAAACCACCATGGACATGTTGCGTGTTTTGAAAAGATGATGAATTTCAAGTCGGAAAGAGTCAAACCTTTTCACTTCCGAGGATTGAGAGAAAGGGATATTGCTCGCTTGACAGCTTTGAGCTTAGCGAACCCCGAAGCACAAAACTCCTCGGCTATTCCCGTTGTGAGTGAGTTCTTAGATGTGTTCCCGGAAGAACTTCCCGGATTGCCTCCTGACCGAGAGATCGAGTTCGCTATAGAGCTTACTCCGGGGACCACTCCGATTTCAAGGGCACCGTATAGAATGGCCCCTATAGAGCTTGAAGAATTGAAGAAACAGATTGAGGAATTACAACAACTTGGTTTCATCCAACCAAGTGTCTCGCCGTGGGGAGCTCCGGTTCTCTTTGTGAAGAAGAAAGACGGGTCAATGAGAATGTGTATAGACTATCGTCAATTGAACAAGGTAAATATCAAGAATCGTTATCCCTTGCCAAGGATAGATGACTTGTTCGACCAACTGAAGGGAGCGAGATTTTTCTCCAAGATTGATCTTAGATCAGGGTATCATCAGGTAAAGATTAAGTCGGAGGATGTTCCGAAGATGGCTTTCAGGACTCGGTATGGGCATTATGAGTTCCTTGTCATGCCTTTTGGGCTGACGAATGCACCGGCGGTGTTTATGGATTTGATGAACCGGGTATTCCGATCATACTTGGATCGATGTGTGATTGTGTTCGTCGACGACATTTTGGTGTATTCCTAGACACGGGAAGATCACGCACGAGACCTCCGCCTTGCCTTGGAGATGTTGAGAGAGCATAGGCTATATGCCTAATTGAGCAAGTGTGAATTCTGGTTAGAGACGGTGGCGTTCCTAGGCCACGTGGTGTTGGCCGAGGGTATTTCTGTAGACTCGGCAAAGATAGAGGCAGTTATGAGCTGGGAGAGACCCAAGAGCATCACTGAGATACGTAGTTTCCCCGGGTTGGCAGGCTATTACTGAAGATTTGTGGAGGGATTCTCCAGTTTAGCTGCACCTCTCACTTACTTGACGAGGAAAAATGCCAAGTTCAGTTGGAGTGACAAATGTGAAGTGAGTTTCCTAGAGTTGAAGAAGCGACTCACCACGGCCACCGTCCTTACTGTGCCATCCGGACATGGTGGTTATGAAGTGTATAACGATGCTTCGTACATTGGACTTGGGTGTGTCCTTATGCAGCACAAGAAGGTCAATGCCTATGCATCAAGGCAATTGAAGGAACATGAAAAGAATTACCCCACTCATGACTTAGAGCTCACCGCGGTTGTGTTTGCATTGAAGATTTGGCAACATTATCTTTATGGGGAACAATTTGAGGTATTCACAGATCATAAAAGTCTTAAGTATTTGTTTTCCCAGAAAGAGCTGAACCTGAGGCAAAGAAGATGGGTAGAATTTTTGAAAGACTACGAGTGCTCCATTCAATACCACCCGGGCAAAGCGAATGTAGTAGCCGATGCTCTTAGCCGGAAGCTAATTGGACTTTTGGCGCATATGATGCTGAAGGAGTGGAGGTTGCTGGAGGATGCATCCAACCTCGACATCAGTTTTAGTCTCCCTACCTTTGGGCCGGTAATGGCTAACATCACAGTTAGGCCATATATGTTGAGCATGATCCAGGAGTTACAGGAAATGGATGCCGAGCTAATTTCTTGCCGAGACAAGTCAGTTAAGAGTGGCAGCAAGGATTTTGCGGTGAGAGATGATGGGATTATCACTTTTAAGGGGAGAGTATGTGTCCCAGCCGATGAGAAGCTTAAACGAGAAATCTTATACGAGGCTCACTGGTTTAAGTACACCGTTCACCCCAGGGGTACCAAAATGTATAGGGACTTGAAGAAGCATTTTTGGTGGCGGAACATAAAGCGAGAAATAGCGGAGTATGTGTCTAAATGCTTGGTGTGCCAACGAGTCAAAGCCGAACACAGGAGACCGGCCGGACTTTTACAGTCCCTCCCCATTCCCGAGTGGAAATGGGAACATATCTCTATGGACTTCATTGTAGGGTTGCCGAAGATGGTTAGAAACTTTGATGCTATATGGGTCGTGGTCGACAGACTCACGAAGTCCGCCCATTTCTTACCATACCGGACTACATTCAACTCAAATCAGTTGGCCGTATTGTATATCAAAGAAATAGTTCGGTTGCACGGGGTGCCCGTGAGCATTGTCTCGGATCGGGACCCTAGATTTACCTCCAGGTTTTGGAAAAGCTTTCAGAGTACCATGGGTTCCCGGTTGGATTTTAGCACGACCTTCCATCCACAGACGGATGGGCAAACCGAGCGAGTGAATCAGGTTATTGAAGACATGCTCCGTGCATGTATGCTAGACTTCAAGGGAAGTTGGGAAGATCACCTACCTTTGGTGGAATTCGCCTACAATAACAGTTATCAGGCAAGCATACAGATGGCGCCTTTTGAGGTTTTGTATGAGAGGAGTTGCAGATCCCCGTTGTATTGGGATGAAGTGGGAGAAAGAAATATTTTGGGCCCCGAGTTGATTGAACAAACGGCGGATAGAGTCAAGCTCATCCGGGAGAGGTTGAAGACCGTACAAGATAGACAGAAGAGCTACGCCGACAACCGAATGAGGGACCTTGAGTTTCGAGTTGGTGATTTTGTATTTGTTCGGGTTTCACCAACCAAGGGTGTTATGAGATTCGGGAAGAGGGGCAAGCTTAGCCCGAGATATGTGGGTCCGTTCGAGATCATTACTAGAGTCGGTGAGGTAGCTTACCGGGTTGCTTTACCCGCTCATATGGCGGCGGTCCATAATGTATTCCATGTCTCTATGCTTTAAAGTACATCCCGGACCCTTCCCATGTCATAGAGCTTGACCTAGTAGAAATCCGAGAGGATCTTACACTAGTTGAGCAGCCGGTGCAGATCTTGGATAGGCGAGATCAAGTCTTGCGTAACAAGACCATTCCCTTAGTCTTGGTAAGATGGCAACACCATTCAAGGGAGGAAGCTACATGGGAATGAGAAGCCGAAGTGTGGGAAAAGTATCCTCAGTTATTTGTTTAAGGCCTTGACATTCCCTTGTAATTGTTATGGTCTTGTGCATATAAGTATTTTCCAAATTTCGGGGATGAAATTTTTGTAAAGGGGGGAGAATGTAGCACACCGGACTTTTCTATACTTAATGAATACCGTTTTCGTAGCTAATTGGTCTTCCTCGTAGTCTAATTAATAATTAAGGGAGAAATCAGCAATTCTGAAATGTTAGAAATGTTCATTTTCGAAATACGAACCCAACGCAAGTTGAATCGTCGAAATCGGACGAGTGAGTCAAAAGATATGGTCAAAACAGTCCAGACCTGCAGAGCACCGATCGCTCGGTCCAGTCAGCGATCGATCGGTCCAAAACTGATCGATCGGTAGCTATCGCACGGTCAAAGATTTTGTATGGGGAAATTTTCCAGAGAGTAGTTTTTGACCGGTTGCTCGGTCAGAGTACCGATTGCTCGGTAGGCAACCGATCGATCGGTCATAACCACCGATCGCTCGGTCCCCGTGTTTTGCAGAAAATTTTATAAGGGCATTTTCATCTTTTGGGCGTTAAACCCTTTCTTCTTAAGGCTTGCCCGAGCCTTTAGGGCTTCATTCACATACTTAGAGGATTTTGAGAGTTAGGGAGAGAGGAGAAGGAGACTCTAACCTAGGGTTTCGTTTTTGAGGAGGAATCAAAGGGGGTTTAAGAACCCTAGATCCCCCAGCTCGTTTGGCTTCGATTTCAAGGCTCAAACTCTGTGGGACTCCTCCTCCAAGCTAGGGCAGCACCCACGCACGTTTTTTTGAACGGGGTTTCTTCCCCAACTCAAGTCTTCCTCAAGCAAGGGTTGTTCCCTACCCTTTTTGGAGCTTCAATCAAGGTTCCTACCAAGATCAAGCCTTGATCTAAGGTTAGTACACCCTACTAACTTTCCCTAGCGATAATCTAGGCTTTTTATGTGAAATGTGATTCATGTTAGTAGGTTTCCTTCCTTGTAAAATGTATCATTCTAATAATAGAAACAAGAAAAGGAAAAATGATATGGATGTGTGGATGGGAGATTGATTGAGGCGATGGGATGCCGAATGTATGATGTGTGGTATGTGTGGTTTGTGTAATGGAAAAATGGAGGATGAGCATTTTACCAATAATGAACTCACTTTGATTATTGGATGGAAAATATGCACTAAAATTAAGAAGATGAACTATGGAGGAACATTGCATGTGATGTGTTTGACAAAATGCTTAAACTATGAAATAATGATTTGAAGGAAGAAAAAGGGAAATAGGCCTTATACATGTAATCTCATGAATGATGAATGGATTTAAATACCATGTTGATTACTCAAATTCTCAAATGCATATATTGTGAACTGAATGGTGATGTCATACCTCTCTTATTATCCTTATTCCATGGTTGTCACGATTGACACGTACACGAGCACTCATGATAGCATGAACCGAGATTTAAAGAGCATGTGCATATAATAACCAACAAGAAAATATTGGATGTCAAGGAGGTTGGTAGCCCAGGGACAATCGGGTACTAGCCTCTGGCTCACAAGAAAACCCTTAAAACACCTATTGTCAAGGAGGTTGATAGCTCAGGAAAAATTCGGGTACTAGCCTCTGGCTCACAAGAAAACTAAACAAGTAATAAAAATCACCTATTGTCAAGGAGATTGGTAGCCCAGGGACATTCGGGTACTAGCCTCTGGCTCACAAGAAAACCATATATATATCAAGGAGGTTGGCAGCCCAGGGAGATTCGGGTGCTAGCCTCTGGCTCACAAGTTACAAGATGCAAGGTTACAAGATGATGACAAGACATTCATGCATGCACGCATACATGATTTTTACAGTGCATACCGAGACATGGAAACGGGTTTTCAAGCATGAGTTTTGTTGGCGTTTTTGCATTCATGCACATCAAGATGATAATATTGCTCCATGTTTAATATTGTTTGATTCTATGATCTTACTATTGCCTGGAATTGATGATTGATATTGTCGCGACCCAAAATACCCCCTAGGAGTTAAGGATACTTTGACTCGTGACTGCCATATCATACCTCCAGTATGATACATAAGGCACACGTGGAAACCTGTCAGAGTACCTGAATATACATAGCGGAAACGAAATACAATGCACAGCGGAAAATAAAATACTAAACATAGCGGAAGCAAAATGAATACTCCTATAACTTGGCTCAAGTAAGAACCAACAAGTATACATGTGTGAGAAACCCAAAAGTGGAGTGGACAAACCCCACACTCACATAACAAAATAACACAAGTTCTAAGTCGGTCGATCAACAGAAATCGAAGTCACGACTCCTATCTAAAGCACCATCGTCATGATAGTGATCCATGGAAGGCTCCGGGTCACGGTACTCTTCCTTGACCCAAGGTTCTTCGCCACACAAATCAAATGGAACCCGAGCACCTGCCGATCATAACAATATCGACTGAGCATGGAATACTCAGTGTATACAAACTAATAACAATAAAGCGGTTAGGCATAGAGCATACAAGACATGGAGAATGAAATCCGTAATTTCCTTAAAGCATGGAAACCGTGAAAACGTATGCGAGATAATATTCAAAAACCAAAACTGTAACCGTGTGAGTCAATCGATAATCATAGCCTTATGAGTTCTTATGAGTTCATGGAGTTACTTAGAGTCATTATGATCCGTAGAGACATAGAGCATAGAGCAATAACCTTAGAGCATTTCCATAGAGCATAACCTTAGAGATCTTATAGCATTTCATTGTGATCCGTGGAGCTTGTGAGACGATCTTAGAGCATTATCATAGAGTTTCCTTGTGAGCATGGTATGATCCTTAGAGCTTGTGAAACGATCTTAGAGAAATCATAGAGTTACTTAGAATCATTCATTATTCGTCTTTTCGTGAAAAACCTTTGTTTGTACTTGGAGAAATCCATGGAAACCATCGGTTTATGCGAGACATGCGAGCATATGCACTTAATGAGAGAAATCATCGTATTTAAGCATAGAATCCCTTAGAGGTATTTTATCAAACACTTAGAGTGCATCATAATTGTAACCTTCATCCAAGTATATATATAATCACACCTTTCCATACATAAAATCAATACACATAGATAGGGCATAGATAAGAAGAATCATAGTTAGTGACTAGTAGGATTGCAAGATTGTAGTAGAGTGTATCTACCTTAGAGAAATCAATGAGTTTGACTCCCAATGGCTGGAACAAGCAAGAACAGTGAGTTCGTGGTTGGAAAACACCAAATGGAAAGGAAGAACTTGATCTTCCACAAGCTTGAACGATCACCAAGTCCTCTCCTTCTTCTCTTCTTCAAATCCCTCAAAATAATGCACAAAGGGTTTGTGAAACCCTAAGGCACGAACCCAGCCCTTTTATAGGCAAAGGGTGATGGTTAAAGTCTTAAACACCCTTAATGAAGAAAATCTGCGTATGACCGATCGATCGGTGGTATGGACCGAGCGATCGGTGGCTTACCGGTCGATCGGTGTTATGACCGAGAGATCGGTCAAAAACACACTCTCTGGAATTTTTCCCCATACAAAAAAGTTAACCGTGTGACAGCTATCGAGCGATCGGTGGTTGACCGATCGATCGCAGGTAATGACCGAGCGATTGGTGCCCTGTTATGTCTGGACTGTTTTGACCATATCTTTTGACTCGCTCGTCGGATTTCGACGATTCAACTTGCGTTGGATCCGTCTTTTGAAAACGAACATTTCTGACGTTTCGGAATTTCCGATTTCTCCCTTATTTATTAATTAGACTACAAAAACGGCCAATTAGCTACGAAGGTGCTATTCATTAAGGATGAAAAAGTCCGGGGTGCCACAGATATTGTACTACTCCTTCTGTGTTTATTATTGTTATGGATAGCTAGAAGCTTGTACTCGCTAAGTATTCCATGCTCAGTCGTACTTTCATGTCGGTAGGTACTGAGGGAGCCCTCGACCCAGAGCCTTGGGTCGAGGAAGAGTATATCGAGGAGAGAGAGCCTTCTATCCCACTGCAGTCTCAGGCGGACCGAGACCTTGACGTGTGGCCATACCTCGACTACTGTTGAGGGGAGAGTACAAGAGGGTCCTTTATGTATTTTGACATTTTGATAAGTGGGTCTGTCCACCTTAGACTTAGACATGTTTGTATACATGTTAACTTGGAATACTATGTTGGAAATCTTAGAAGAAAAGAAAAAGTTAGTTTACGCTTCCGCATTTATGTTTAGCTTCCGCGCTCTGATTTTCATTGTTTTAGTACTGTAATTATCTTGTTCATTACAGGATGGTTTGGCAGGTACGTATAGTCACGCCTAAAGTATCCCTAAACTCGTAGGGGGTATTTTGGGGCGCGACAGTATACTTCATTACATTCATAGATGATTTTTCTAGATTTGATTTTATATATCTAATAAAACACAAGTCGGAATCTTTTGAAAAGTTCAAAGAATTTCAGAATGAAGTAGAAAAGCAATCAGGTAAATGTATTAAAATTCTCAGATCCGACCGAGGAGGAGAGTACCTCTCGAATGAGTTCATGGATTATCTTAGAGATAATGGAATTTTATCCCAATGGACTCCCCCAGGAACACCCCAGCTTAATGGTGTTTCAGAAAGAAGAAATCAAACCTTATTGGATATGGTTCGTTCAATGATGAATAAAACTGATTTGCTAGTATCTTTTTGGCGATATGCATTAGTGACTGCAATCTATCTATTGAATAGGGTACCTTCTAAGTCTGTTTCGAAAACTCCATTTGAGTTATGGAATGGGCGAAAGCCTAGTCTGAAGCATGTCAGAGTATGGGGTTGTCCAGTTCATGTGCGAAAGCAGAACTTTGACAAGTTGAAAAGTAGGACTGAGAAATGCCTATTTATAGGATACCCAAAAGAAACTCTTGGATATTATTTTTATAATCCTAGCGAACAAAAGGTGTTTGTAAGCAGGAATGCCATTTTTCTAGAAGAGGATATGATCCTCAATAGAAAAGATGGATTCAGAATTGATCTTGAGGAGCAAAGTCAGGATAAAGTGACTATGGCTAATCCCATCTTAACTGAACCTTTAAATACTCAACAGCTTAGGAGAAGTGCAAGGATCAGTCGACCTCCAGATAGATTGTCTTATCAGCATGAGGTATATTTTATGGAATCAGATTCCTTAGACGATGATCCTTACACTTATCAAGAAGCAATATGTGATATTGATTCTGATAATTGGAATAAGGCCATGGAATCTGAAATGGACTCCATGTACTCAAATGGTGTCTGGACCCTGGTTAAAAAGCTTGAGGGAATTAGACCCATTGGATGCAAATGGATCTACAAGAGGAAATGTGGATCTGATGGAAAGGTAGAGACCTTTAAAGCAAGGCTTGTGGCAAAAGGGTATAGTCAAAGAGCTGGTATCAACTATGAGGAAACCTTTTCACCAGTAGCAATGATAAAGTCCATTAGAATTCTGTTACCAATTGCAGCTTTTTATGATTATGAAATATGCCAGATGGATGTCAAAACCGCTTTCTTGAGATATTCAAGAAGATATTCATCACACTATCTATGAGATAGTATGATGAATCTCATTCACAGAGAGTGGTTACTCTGGACTAACATGTGAGTATATATAGCAAGTACATAATACTGAACGGGGTCACTAGTGGATACCCTATGGAATACACTGTCAGATTGTATTAGGGTTATCCATTCAATAAATTGTCCTTAGACCTGAGAGGTTAACATCTTCTCAAACATCTGTCTATATGGCTTTGATGTGCCAATCGGCAATGTCCAATACACAGGACTAACTCTGGGTACGTTGGGTCATGTACACAATGTTTGGAGAAGTGTTTAAACACTCAATAAGGAATCCACAACTCCTTAATTGGAGATAATGGTATCAATGTGATACTTGTTGAACTGAACCGTTAAATCCAGTACTGATGCTTTTCCATAAAATGGTCTTTATCGAAGTTCATATTTTCAATATGGAAAAGTATATATGAATATATATGTGTCAGTTCTTTTCTAAAGTTACTTCAAAAGTGTTTTGGAGATTGAGTTCAATGAAAAATTAATCATGAGAAAGGGTTCTATTCATAATTAGGGACTAGACAATGGAATTGTTCCAATCCCGGAAGCTTACAAGTGATATCGGAATGTGAAAGGATTTATTTTTAAATATATTGTGAGAGTACTTACAAGCAATTCTCTAATTTCTAGAGGTTGATCACATTATGTTAATGGACATTATTGTGATTAGTGGAAGTCCAGGGACTTAGATAACATTCTATGATCCTAATGGAGTTTTAGGAAAGGTGTTACTTAGTAACAATGCTTCAACCAAAAGGTTAAGCACTTGGTCCCACAACCGGAAATAGGAGATCCCACTAGATCCCACACACAAGGACCTTCTTAAAGTGTTTAATTAAATTAATTAATTTCTCTAAGTAATCACTATATGGTATAGTGAAGCTCTAAAAGGTAAAATCACATTAGATGTGATAAACCAAATGGGTATGACCCATTAAGGATTTTGATAAAAGATCAAATAGTGACCTTAGGGTTTAGAACCCTATGGGGCGTGTGGAAGTGGGGCCCACCTAGGATGGGATGCTCACTTCAAGAGGAAGTCTTGTTTAATTAGTTTCTAATTAATTAACACCTTACTGGTTAAGGTTAGTTAGTTACTAATTAAAGATTCCCTATATGTTAGAGATTCCATTAGTTAGTTACTAATTCAAGATTCCTTATTGGATAATGATAAGATTAGTTACTAATGGATAAGGTCAGTTTATTTTTAGATTAATCCTAATTGGATTAGGATAAGGTTAAGGAATTGTAATTGGATTACAATTCAAGCAACCGGGGCAGAAGTCTATTTAAAGGGTTTGATGCCCACCCTTGGAATCAATTCTCTCCAGATTTTATCCTCTCTCTCTCCTCTCCTCTAATATCTCACCCATCCCTCTCTCTCTTGAGGGTGTACAGTCACCCCTCCCCTTCTTCCTTTTGTTTGGTTTTTGATCTTGATGATCAAGAACAAGTTTTTGAAGATCAAGATTGGATCTTGTTTGATTAAGAAAGTTTCTTAGATCAAAGAAAAGACTTAGATCAAAGAAAAGAAGAAAAGATTAAAGAGCATGGAATTTGAAGGGCCATTAGCTTCCATTATAGAAAGCTTTAAAGGAAAAAGAAGGTTTGTGTGAATCGACAGGAGACTTGATACTTGTGAAGTTTTGCGAGTACCATTCTTATGTGGATTTGACTTAACATTTTCAAAGTCGCAAATGTAAATGTTATTCCTACCTTCATTGAATAAAATCAATTAGAATCATAGTCAGATCTTGGGATTCGATGTATGCCCCCAAGAATTGTCGTTCTAAAATTAAAAAGAGGCATACTTTCACTTAACCATGGTTAAAAGTTAACCAGGGTTGAGTTAACCCCAATTAAAAGGTTTAGGCAAGTTAGGGTGGGCCTAGAGAGCTTGGCAGGGCCTAAAATGGCCTCCTACCTGGTCTGGGCCCTGTACAAAGTCCAAAAAAATAGAAGTTCAATAATGGCGGTAATAGCATTACCGCCATTACTGAAGCATTTCCAGAAGGTTTTGCAGGTCTGGTACACGGGGTTAGGTGTGAACCAAAAGATTAGTGACCTATCAGGGTTCAAGAGGGAAGTCCAGGGAAGGTCCTAGGCCTTTGGTTGGCCCAGGGAGTGGTCTAGAGTGGGCCTTACGGTGGACTGAAGTCATTGTGTATGGTATACTGAAATGGCGGTAGAGTATCTACCTTCATTATGCTAGTTCCTAGTTTGAGGTGATTTAAACATGGTTAACCAGCAAGGGGCAACTTGGAATGACCAGGGTAGATAGCCAAGGGTCTGAGGTGTCCAACCATGACCCTGGAATGGACCCGAGCCCCACCCAAAGGGCTGAAAAGCTATTGAAAACAGGAGCTTCAGGAATGGCGGTAATTATTCTACCGCAATTCTTGGAACTTTCTAAAAATGAATTTTCCCCCACTAAAAGCTGCACCAGGGTGTTCCAGGGGATCCTTCATGGCCTGAGGGACCCCCAGAAGGCTAAGGGGATTGCCCTGTAGGTGGGGGTCTTGTACCCATTCTCAAAACCTCAAGGGATTGCCCCATACCTATGAGGAAGGTAGGGGGACCCCTATCCTTGGTCTATTCAATGCAAAAATAGGAAATAAAAGGAAGCAGATGTAGAGCCCCGAAACTTTTTGTATATGCCTTAGGAAGTGTGTCAAGCATGGTGTATTGTAATCTCAATTTCTTGAAATGAGAATTTGAAACTTCGATGGAATTGTGTCAAGAATGCTATAATTAATTAGATAAATTAGTTAATATAGCCCATAAGCTTAAAGAGGTCCTAGTCAAGTTTAGAAGATGTTAGAATCGAAGTAGAATGGGTCCAAATATTAGGAATGGGTGAAAAATGGACTCAGGGTCAAAAACCTGCAGACCACTGATCGCTCGGTCCATTGTAGCGATCAATCGGTCCACAACCGATCGATCGGAGGCTATCGACTGGTGCACTTTTTTGTATGGAAAAAAATTACAGAGAGCATGTTTTTGACCGGTCGCTCGGTCAAGAATACCGATCGCTCGGTAGGCAACCGATCGATCGGTCATAACCACCGATCGTTCGGTCTTCGCATTTTTGCAGAATTTTCATTAAGGGTGTTTTCCTCTTTTGGGCATTTCACTCCTGCCTTAAAGGCCTTGCCCGAGCATTGAGGGTTCATAAACCATAAATAGAGTATCTTGAGAGATAGAGAGAGAGGAGACGGAGATTCTAAACCTAGGGTTTACTTTTGAGAAGAAATCAAAGGGTTTGAAGACCTTAGATCACTTCAAGCTCGTGTCTCTTCAAGCTCAAGGTTCAAGCTCATGAGGACTACGCTCTCCAAACTAGGGCAGCAACTCACGCACGTTTTGCAAGGGGTTTCTTCCTCATTTGTCAAGGTTGGTACCTTGTGCTATCCTCTTAGTTATAGTGTTCTCTTTTCTTTCCCTATTCTTTGTTTTCCCTCATCTATAAATGTACTATGAGTTGGGATGTGTGAATGGTGTGCATGGAGGTGGATGTTGGCGATTGGATGCCGTGTGGAATGATGTGATGAATGAAATGGGGAGGGCATTGTATCTATAATAAACGTACATGTATGATGTGAGCATCAACCCACCTAGAAAAGCATGATGTAGGTTTAATAAATAAAGAACACACCCCATGTTTGATGAAATGCCAAGTTGAACGAAATGAATTATAAATTAAGAAATGCATGTTTAATTAATTATTGGAACTTGCTAGAGCCTATGATAGTATGCCTTTTTGTTTTCCCTAAATTGCATGAACATTAACTTGCTCAAATTATCGATGTTATATGTATTGTGAATTACCCAAATGTCATGTTTAATTCGAAATGCATGTATGTACACGATCTCACGAGCATGGCACGCAAGACATGGTTTACCGGCGTTTTCAAGAACGAGATTTAGAGGTGGGACATATCCTACGATATGTTTTACCTCGCTTTTGACAAGGACAAGACAATCATACATTATCATAAAGAAGGGTTTCCCTTCCCTCACAAGTGCATTTAGGAAGAAGGGTCTCCCTTCCCTCACAAGTAGTTTAATTTCCGAGCAAGCATGACATATGGCATGGAAAGCATGAGCATATAGGAAGAAGGGTCTCCCTTCCCTAGTAGTTTATTTTCCAAGCAAGCAAGATACATGGCATAACAAGCATGAGCATATAGGAGAAGGGTCTCCCTTCCCTCACAAGTAGTTTATTTTCCAAGCAAGCATGACATGGCATGACACGCATGACACGACATGATACGACAAGACAAGACAGACAAGACAAGATTTCAAACATGCAACAAGTATTTTAAGTCAAGTCAAGTGCACGATTATTTCAAAAGGTTTTATCGGCTTTTACGAAATGCAAGCATGACTATAAACTGCTTTACTCTTCCTGTTATGAGATTAACTGCTTCCTGCTTGATATATCTATCATTGTTGCTGTACTATGACTGTTGGTTAGCACTTGGTACACGCTGAGTATTCCATGCTCAGCCGTACGTTTATGTCGGCAGGTTCTGAGGGAGCTACTGCTCCATTTGATGTCGGTGCTACTGGCCCATGGGTGGAGAAGGAGTACGATGAGGAGCCTGTGGAGGAACCTCCGGTCGAGGGTTATTATTAGGTGGTGGTAGATTCCGAGTGGATAGCTGTGGGTGAGTTGAGAGAGATATATTCATGTATTTTGGTGGGCCTATCCGCACCCTCTTTTGAGTATTTTCTTTGTGTATGAACTTGGATCATGTATATGTATATACACATAGAGGTTTTTGGTTAAGTCTTCCACTGTGCTTCATAGTTTATGTTTCAACTATTATTGTCCTCTATTGTATATGCTCCAGGTCTTTTGTAGGTTATTTTTGTCAAGCAAGTCATACAAGTCATGATGAGTCGTCCAAGATTCACTCTAACTCCTAGGGTGGGTTTTGGGTCGCGACAGAAGTGGTATCAGAGCCTAGGCTTTAGGTCTCTAGGGTCACTTAGAATCTAATACCATGGCTTGACAGGAGCATATGTTAGGAAAAAAGTTAGGAAGGACGTCGGAAGCGAGTCGTGTTCCAAGTGTAAGACTAAACTTTAGTCTTAGTCAAAATGGTTGCTTCAACCAAGTACGAGTCTTAGGAACGCTAGAACACCAAGGTATAATATTATAAATACACCGATGGTTGTGATGCGATGTATATTAGTATTATACAACTAATACAAATTGAATTATTGTGAAATGGAACTGTGATAAATTGTGGTTTCAAGTGAGACTCATGTGGTGGTATTATTCTCAGGACTTTAGTCATGAGAGGGGGCACACGGGGTCGTGGACCACATACCAGGGCTTCATCATCTTCTCGAGATGAGGTTGAGCAGCCGGACCTCTCACAGGTCTTAGGTTCTATTGCTGAGACTCTCGCCATCCTGGTGGCTTGGCAAACTATACAGTCGTCGGTAGCACCTACTCCACCGCCTACGGCTCCAGTACATCGTACAGGTGGGGTTGAGGCATTCAGGAGATTGAGGCCTCCATCATTCCATGGGAGTGTGGACCCTCTTGCTGCGGAGGCATGGATCCTCCAGTTGGAAATGATATTTGCAGTCCTATCACCGACAGAGGAAGAGAAAGTAGCATGGGCTATTTTCATGCTTGAGGGTGAGGCACACCATTGGTGGTTGTCCGCCTTGAGGACACGAGATTTGACCATGCAGGGTCAACCTTGGACTTGGGAGGAGTTCAAGGACAGTTTTTATAAAAAGTATTTTCTGATTGGAGCACGGGAAAAGAAAGAAAGAATTCATCAACCTTGAGCAAGGTTCGATGTTAGTAGCACAATATGAGGCCAAGTTCTTAGAGCTGTCACGCTTCGCAACCCACATGGTTGCTACCGAGGCGATGAAGGCAAGAAGGTTTGAGCAAGGGCTCAAGGATGTTATTTTGGAGAAGGTATCGGTCTTCAGGCATGCCACTTTTGCTGAAGTGATGGATAAAGCCTTGTTGGTCGAGACCAATTCTGAAGCGGTGTCCAAGAAGACGGAGTTGGTGAGAGGCCATGCTAGTAGTTTAGCACCTCCAGAGAGGCGGGCTCGTACCGGCCCTTATCAGTACACGTGGCCAGCACCACCGATGAGGCCATCTTATGTGCCTCCAGTTCCATGGCTGTACATGCCTCAAGCACCGCAACCTCAGGCTCTTCCAGCTCTACGGCCAGTTGCACCTTTGGTGGCGAGGTACGCTTCACCTCCGGTCCCTCCGACTTACACATATGAAGTCTGCAATTCATGCGGCCGAAGGCATCTAGCAGGAGATTACTGAAGAGCATCGGGTGGATGTTATCATTACGGTCGCCAGGGCCATATGATCAGGGATTGCCCTACTCGACATTTACCAGGCCAGCCTCAAGAGATTAGGCCCCCAGCACGCCCAGCAGGATCATACCAGGCATCATCCCAGACTACCCGGTCTACACCTCAGCCTCGCCAGGTGAACAGAGGCGAGTATTCGCCTTGATAGAGGGTGATGCACTTGCATCTAACAATGTAGTGCAAGGTGCGCAGTTGTAGTTATTTAATTTTCCTTAAATTTTTGTTATGGATTATTCGATTGTGTACATATATGGCATGTTATATATTTATACCTATATATATACGCTGTTGATGCATGGATTGACTTAGCTAGCTAAAATTTCAGGAACCTTACTAGTCAATGAGTGCTTGGCTCGAGTGTTGATTGATACCGGGTCTACTCATTCGTTTGTCTCGCCGAGTTTTTCAGAAGGCTTTTCTGTGGAGCCTATTCAGCAGAACCGGAGTTAGCCATTTCGACTCCTCTTGGCAAGATAGTATTGGCAGATAAAGTGTATAGAAACAGTGTGGTTCAAGTGAACCCCGAGGTAAAGGACTCTTCGACTATTCCAGTCGTGAGTGAATTCCTGGATGTATTTTCAGAGGAGTTGCCAGGATTGCCTCCAGACAAGGAGATGGAGTTTGTGATCGAGCTTGCACCAGGCATAGCTCCCATTTTCTGGGCTCCGTATAGAATGGCCCCTATTGAACTCAAGGAGTTGAAGACTTAGTTTGAGGAATTGCAAGGTCTTGGTTTCACTCGACCAAGTGTCTCACTGTGGGGTGCCCCGGTGATATTTGTTAAAAAGAAGGATGGCTCGATGCGGATGTGCGTTGATTACCGATAGTTGATCAAAGTCACTATAAAGAATAGGTACCCATTGCCTAGGATTGATGACTTGTTCAATTAGTTGAAGGGAGAAAATTTTTTCTCTAAGATCGATCTTTGGTCCGGTTACCACCAGTTGAAGATCAAGGTCGAGGATGTGCCCAAAACTGCTTTTCAGACTCTATACAGACACTACGAGTTCTTGGTGATGCCTTTTGGTCACACAAATGTGCCGGTAGCATTTATGGATTTAATGAATCGGGTGTTCCGGCAATATCTAGATCGATGCGTGATCGTGTTTGTCGACGATATCTTGGTGTACTCCCAGACACGGGAAGATTACATGCGAGACCTTTGTCTTGCTTTAGAAATGCTGAGAGAGCACAAGCTGTACGCCAAACTCAGTAAGTGTGAGTTTTGGTTGGAAGAGGTGGCATTCCTAGGCCACGTCGTTTCTGTGGAAGGCATTTCGGTAGATCCGAAGAAGATAGAGGCAGTCATGAGTTCGGCGAGGCCCAAGAGTGTCACAAAGGTACGCAGCTTTCTTGGGTTAGCAGGCTACTACAGGAGATTTGGAAAGGGTTTCTCCAGCCTTGCGGCACCGCTCAATTGTTTGACAAGGAAGAATGCGAAGTTCATGTGGAGCGATAAGTGCGAGATCAGTTTCACGGAACTGAAAAAGAGGCTTACCACGGCCCCCGTCCTTACAGTGCCATCCGGACATATTGGGTATGAGGTGTATAGTGATACTTCACATGTTGGACTTGGGTGTGTTCTTATGCAATACAAGAAAGTCATTGCCTATACATCAAGGTAATTGAAGGAGCATGAAAAGAATTACCCCACGCAAGACTTGGAACTTGCCACAGTCGTGTTTGCACTCAAGATTTGGCGACATCACTTGTATGGGGTAGAATTCTATGTGTATATAGATCACAAGAGCCTCAAGTACCTCTTTTCCCAAAAGGAATTGAATCTAAGGCGACGACGTTGGATGGAATTTTTGAAAGACTATGACTGCACCATCCAATACCACCCGGGTAAAGCAAACATTGTAGCGGACGCCTTGAGCGGAAGACCTCCGGGTTTGTTGGCTCACATGCTGGTGCAAGAATGGAAGCTATTAGAAGATTTGGAAAATCTGGACATCAGTGTGAAGGATTCTGTCCGCAGTCCTATTTTGGCGAATGTCACGGTCCGACCGTACATTATAGATTTGATCCAAGAGTATCAAACCACGGATGCTGAATTGTTGGCTTTCCGGGACAAGGAAGTTGCCAAGGGTAGTGAGGACTTCTCTCTCACTAGCCGGGGTGCTATTACATTCAAGGGAAGGCTATGTGTCCCAACCAATGTAGATCTTCGGAGGGAGATTATGGATGAAGCCCATCGGGCAAAGTACACGGTGCATCCAGGGGTACAAAGATGTACCGGAACCTCAAGAGTCACTTTTGGTGGCAGAATATAAAGAGGGATGTTGCGGAATATGTGGCACGGTATTTGGTGTGCCAGCAGGTGATAGCAGAGCACATGCGACTCGTAGGTCTATTACAGTCTCTCCCTATTCCCAAGTGGAAAATGGAGAACATCTCCATGGACTTCATAGTTGGCTTGCCAAAGACGGCAAGGGGCTCAGATGCGATATGGGTTGTTGTGGATCGTTTAACAAAGTCCGCGCACTTCTTTCCATACTGTACTACCTTCAACTCTAGTCAGTTGGTCGTACTATATATCAAGGAAGTGGTTAGGCTACACGGGGTGCCGGTTAGTATTGTGTCAGATCGAGATTCGAGATTCACGTCCAGATTCTGGAAGAGTTTTCAGGAAGCTATGGGCTCCTGACTCGATTTTAGCATCGCTTTTCATCCATAGACGGATGGACAAACCGAGAGGGTGAACCAAGTCATCGAAGACATGCTTCGAGCTAGTATGCTGGATTTCAATGGCAGTTGGGAAGAACACTTGCCTTTGGTTAAATTCACCTATAAAAATAGCTATCAGGCGAGCATTCAAATGGCACCATTTGAGTCCTTATATGGGCGTAGCTGCAGGTCTCCTCTCTATTGGGATGAGGTAGGAGAGAGGAAGGTGTTGGGTCCGGAGTTGATTGAGCAAACTGCAAGTATAGTCAAGATCATCCGAGATCGGTTGAAAGCTGCTCAAGATCGTCAAAAGAGCTATGCGGACACGCGCCGCAGGGACTTGGAATTCCAGGTTGAGGATCAAGTCTTTGTGAAGGTATCTCCTAGAAAGGGGATTATGAGATTTGGCAGGCGAGGTAAGCTTAGTCCTCGATATGTTGGCCCGTTCGAGATCATCACACGAGTTGGTGAAGTTGCTTACAGGGTAGCTCTTCCACCTTACATGGCCGCAATTCACAACGTTTTCCATGTGTCTATGCTTCGGAAGTACATTGCGGATCCTTCGCATGTCATTGATTTGGAGCCGTTGGAAATTCGGGAGGATCTCACCTTAGTTGAGAAGTCGGTTCACATATTGGATCGGAGAGATCAAGTCCTTCGCAATAAAACTATTCCATTGGTTCTTGTGCAATGGCAGCATTATGCTCGAGAAGAAGCTACATGGGAGCGTGAGGTAGAAGTCAACGCAAAGTATCACGAGTTGTTTGAATAGGCTTGTGAATGTACCTTGTAAATTGCTTGGTTTTTGTAATGCATGTACTCGTTCAAATTTTGAGGATGAAATTTTTATAAGGGGGGGAGGATGTAAAGCCCCGAAACTTTTTGTATATGCCTTGAGAAGTGTGTCAAGGCATGGTGTATTGTAATCTCAATTTCATGAAATGAGAATCTGAAACTTCGATGGAATTGTGTCAAGAATGCTATAATTAATTAGATAAATTATTTAATAAAGCCCGTAAGCTTAAAGAGGTCCTAGTCAAGTTTAGAAGATGTTAGAATCTAAGTAGAATGGGTCCAAATAGTAGGAATGGGAGAAAAATAGACTCAGGGTCAAAAACCTGCAGACCACCGATCGCTCGGTCCATTGTAGCGATCGATCGGTCCACAACCGATCGATCGGAGGCTATCGACTGGTGCACTTTTTTGTATGGGGAAAAATTATAGAGAGCATGTTTTTGACCGGTCGCTCGGTCAAGAACACCGATCGCTCAGTAGGCAACCGATCGATCGGTCATAACCACCGATCGCTCGGTCTTCGCGTTTTTGCAGAATTTTCATTAAGGGTGTTTTCATCTTTTGGGTGTTTCACTCATGCCTTAAAGGCCTTGCCCGAGCATTGAGGGTTCATAAACCCTAAGTAGAGTATTTTGAGAGATAGAGAGAGAGGAGAAGGAGATTCTAAACCTAGGGTTTGCTTTTGAGAAGAAATAAAAGGGTTTGAAGACCTTAGATCACTTCAAGCTCGTGTCTCTTCAAGCTCAAGGTTCAAGCTCGTGAGGACTACGCTCTCCAAACTAGGGCAGCAACTCACACACGTTTTGCCAGAGGTTTCTTCCTCATTTGTCAAGATCGGTACCTTGTGCTATCCTCTTAGTTATAGTGTTCTCCTTTCTTTCCCTATTCTTTGTTTTCCCTCATCTAAAAATGTGCTATGAGTTGGGATGTGTGAATGGAGGTGGATGTTGGCGATTGGATGCCGTGTGGAATGATGTGATGAATGAAATGGGGAGGGCGTTGTATCCATAATAAAAGTACATGTATGATGTAAGCATCAACCCACCTAGAAAACCATGATGTAGGTTTAATAAATAAAGAACACACCCCATGTTTGATGAAATGCCAAGTTGAACGAAATGAATTATAAATTAAGAAATGCATGTTTAATTAATTATTGGAACTTGCTAGGGCCTATGATAGTGTGCCTTCTTGTTCCCTAAATTGCATGAATATTAACTTGCTCAAATTATCGATGTTATATGTATTGTGAATTACCCAAATGTCATGTTTAATTCCAAATGCAAGTATGTACACGATCTCACGAGCACGGCACGCATGACATGGTTTATCGGCATTTTCAAAAATGAGATTTAGAGGTGGGACATATCCTACGATATATTTTACCTCACTTTTGACAAGGACAAGACAATCATACATTATCATAAAGAAGGGTTTCCCTTCCCTCACAAGTGCATTTAGGAAGAAGGGTCTCCCTTCCCTCACAAGTAGTTTATTTTCCGAGCAAGTAAGATACATGGCATGGCAAGCATGAGCATATAGGAAGAAGGGTCTCCCTTCCCTCACAAGTAGTTTATTTTCCGAGCAAGCAAGATACATGGCATGGCAAGCATGAGCATATAGGAAGAAGGGTCCCACTTCCCTCACAAGTAGTTTATTTTCCAAGCAAGCATGACATGGCATGACACGCATGACACGACATGATACGACATGACAAGACAAGATTTCAAACACGCAACAAGTATTTTAAGTCAAGTCAAGTGCATGATTATTTCAAGAGGTTTTATCGGCTTTAACGAAATGCAAGCATGAATATAAACTGCTTTACTCTTCCTGTTATGAGATTAACTGCTTCCTGCTTGATATATCTATCATTGTTGTTGTACTATGACTGTTGGTTCGCATTTGGTACACGCTGAGTATTCCATGCTCAGCCTTACGTTTATGTCGGCAGGTTCTGAGGGATCTACTGCTCGATTTAATGTCGGTGCTCCTGGCCCATGGGTGGAGGAGGAGTACGTTGAGGAGCCTATGGAGGAACCTCCGGTCGAGGGTTATTATTAGGTGGTGGTAGATTCTGAGTGGATAGCTGTGGGTGAGTTGAGAGAGATATATTCATGTATTTTGGCAGGCCTGTCCGCACCTTCTTTTGTGTATTTTCTTTGTGTATAAACTTGGATCATGTATATGTATATACACATATAGGTTTTTGGTTAAGTCTTCCGCTATGCTTTATAGTTTATGTTTCAGCTATTATTGTCCTCTATTGTATATGCTCCAGGTCTTTTGCTGGTTATTTTGGTCAAGCAAGTCATGATGAGTCGTCCAAGATTCACTCTAACTCCTAAGGTGGGTTTTGGGTCGCAACAGCAAATGACCCCTGGAGTAGGACCAGGGGTCTTACAATGATTACTTGCAGAAAATAAAAAGAGTAGGAGGTCCTACCCTGCTAGACAATTCTCACAGTGGAGGGGGGGGGGACTGTGCACAGTGGTGGTAGGTGAAGGGTGGCTTCAGGTGACCTGGCACAACTTCTAGGATGCACTAGGGGTAGTCTCAGGTGAGCAACCAAAGCTGAGGGATGGGTTGGCCGAACTCCTCCAGGGGTTTGGTATGGAAATTTTGGAATGAATTTCAAAGCTTGGAAGGGGGTGCGATTTGTAGGCTTAGGGTGACCCTGGGGCATTTAGGGGATTCCTAAGAAGGTTTAGAACACTGGGGAAGGGAAGTAGGAGTTCTACAGGGGGTGCCATCTGCGGATTTACAGAGATCTAGTAATGGCAGTAATACCATTACCGCCATTACTGAACCAAACCAAATTGATAATGACGGTAATAGTATTACCGCCATTATTGGATTTTTGCCCAAATAGGCCCAATCTTCACGCACTTGGCCTGATTCACTGTAGAAACACCTAAATATGGAAATAGTGGTAAATCTATCGCCATTCCTGAACTTTTTGAATTTTTGGGTGTGGGCCCCACACCAACGGCTCCTAAGGGCCTGTGGGCCCTGTTTGGGCCCACAGAGGATTTTGGCCTGATTTTTAGGGTTTTTGAGTCCTAGGGCTGAACTAGGGTTTACCCAGGGTTAGAATAGGGTTTACCTGGGCTTAGGGTTTACCTAGGGTTTGGCTAGGGTTTAGGGTTTGACTAGGGTTTTGACCAGGGTTTGACCAGGGTTTACTTAGGGTTAGGCTAGGATTTACCTGAGATCAGGATTTATCCTAGGGTTAGGCCTAGGGTATGAACAGGGTTTGATTAGGGTTTTGACCAGGGTTTGACCAGGGTTTACCAAGGGTTAGGCTAGGGTTTATCTGGGATCAGGGTTTGTCCTAAGGTTAGGCCTAGGGTCTGACCAGGGTTTGACTAGGGTTTTAACTAGGGTTTACATAGGGTTAGGGTGACTAACCATGGTTAAAAATGTTAGCCATGATTAAGGGGGTGTAAAAATTGGGTGCTTACACTTGTTACTAGGAAACACTTTCCTATATTACCATTATGATTATAGAA
Source organism: Tetracentron sinense (assembly GCA_015143295.1). NCBI lineage: Eukaryota > Viridiplantae > Streptophyta > Magnoliopsida > Trochodendrales > Trochodendraceae > Tetracentron > Tetracentron sinense. The sequence continues at coordinate 24,035,257 of CM026571.1, forward strand.
TATTATCTATGTCCCTAGACTTCCACTAATCATAATAATGTCCATTGTAAAGTCCATGTTTTAGTGTTGGCTTATTCCAGTGTCAAAACAAGTGAGTCTAGTGTATCTTGTATCATTGCCTTCAAACATCCACGACAAGTGAAGATGAAGACCGGTTGAAGACATTCCGATCATCACCCAAGAATGACTCAAGTTATAGGATGGTAAGTGAGACCTAGAAGACCAAAAATCATTCATATGGGAAATGCCCAAAATCATAGAAAATGATTCCAAAAAGCCTAGATCAATTGAAGCAAAACCTTAGGGAATAAAATGAAGAAAAATGCCAAAAATGCTCTTCAGGGTCGACCCTGACCATTTTGGGCCGACCCAGACCCTCAAGGAATTTGTATAGGAAAAATTTTTAGAACATGAGAATTTTACGGTTCGACCTAAAGTGTCACTTGGGTCGACCGAAGTGTACACTTGGGTCGACCCAAAGCACTCAAGGTCGACCCTGATATGGAATTTCCTTCAAAATTCATTTTTTAGCGGTTTCTAATTCCTTGGGGTTGCTTCTCTATTTAATGTGAAACCTTCTAGTTCGTGGAGAGGGACTTTAGGAGAGTGTTGAGAGGGTATTAGGTTATCTCTAGAGTATATAGAAACTCCATATTTTTTTCCTCTCCTCCCTTTTATTATTTTCTATTCTATCCTAAATTTGCAAGCCAATGTTCCATTATTGCTTGCTCGGACTTTCCCATTGATAGAATCCTTCTACGATTTGATTTTAATCAAACCATCAACCCGTTCTAGAAAGACCAAATTGGCCAGAGTGTTCCAGAGCCTTTGTGAAGGAGATCAATCTGAGGAGGATCGTGGATGTGATATTTGGTTGGTGGAATCCGAAGCCATCATTGACGGAGATCGATCGTGGAGATCGTGGTTGTCGAGACACAAAGAGAAGAACATGCTACTGCGGTAGATTGTGAGGCTTACGAGATCATGACTGCTTTTGGAGGCATAGAGGACTGAGTACTGAGGATCGTAGTGTCGAGTCCGGTTGAGTATAGTTTGAGTCTTGTAAGTATTTGTTTATTTGTCTTAGTGGATTCTCATTGCTGGATTAGGTCCCGTGGTTTTTCCCGGAAGGGTTTCCATGTAAGAAATTATTTGTGTTGTGGTTTGCTTGTTTCCCTTATTCCACACTTTAAGTTCATCATCCCTTAGTTAATAACTTAATTATTAAAAAAGGCAGATAAACTTGTAGGGAGACCTAATCATCCCCTTGAATTTGTGAGTTCTTGTAACACCCCAAAATACCCCCTAGGAGTTAGGATACTTTGGCGACGTAACTTAACCTTAAATCAAACCTGCAAAGAGTGTACAAGGCATGCAAAATAGTAAACTAAAAATTTCTTTAATCACTTAACTGTATTCCAAGCATAATTGTTTACAATAACTGAATAGAAAATAAAACATGTACGTGACTTCTTAACTTGAGTCCCAACTCAAGTGATACAATTTTCCCCAGACATAAGAACCCCAAAATACATGTCTCTCACCCTCCACCCAACCGTAGGGTCACAGGCCAACCCTAATATCCGATTGATACTCCAAGCAACCTCCTACTCTCCATGTACTGCCTGGATAGCATCTGGTGTACCTGCCGACATCAAAGTACGGCTGAGCATGGAATACTCAGCGAGTACAAGCTACTAGCTAGCAATAGTAATAACATTAATATGTCATACATGATACAGTTCATCAAAGGGTACAAAATCAGAGTGCGCAAGCTAAAAAGAAATAATAATATAGAGTAAATCATGAACAAGATATTTTAACTCATGCATTGTAAGCTTGTATTCAAAAGTCATGACTTGTTCTTGAGAATACTTCTTGTGATTTTCCGAAACTCGTTTGCCGTATTTACAACTTCTTCTTGTCTTATTCTTGTATCGTGGGAATCACACATGCTTTGTTTCGTTCTTGTTTAGCTAGTACCCGAACTATGAAATGGACGGACATACTAGGTTCTTGTCATTCTTGCGTGTCATGTTTAACTAGTACCCGAACTATGAACTGGACGGACATACTAGGTTCTTGCTTTCCTTTGCTAATGCCCGGACTATAATGGAACGGAACACATTAGCACCATGCTTACTAATGCCCGGACTATGATTGAACGGAACACACTAGTTATCATTGTTTACTAATGCCCGGACTATAATTGAACGGAACACATTAGTACCATGCTTACTAATGCCCGGACTATGATTGAACGGAACACATTAGTATCTTTCCTGTTTTACTTTGCTAATGCCCGGACTATAATGGAACGGAACACATTAGCCTCATGATTGACTTGACTAGTGCCCGGACTATGGTGGAACGGAACACACTAGTTATTCTTGCTTACTAATGCCCGGACTATGATTGAACGGAACACATTAGTAACTTCACTTGTTTCACTTGCTTAGCTAATGCCCGGACTATGATGGAACGAAACACATTAGCATCTTCATTTCCTTGATTATCGTGTTTTCTTGTGAGCCAGGTATGACATATCCTAGGGATATGCCCTACCCTTGACATTCATGTTAATTTAACTTGTGAGCCAGAGGCTAGCACCCGCACATCCCTGGGCTACCAACCTCCTTGTCATGCTTATTTCTTGTTATTTCATATGCTTATATTCAAAAAGTTTGGTTCATGCATGCGTGACAATCGTACTATCATAGATGAATCAAGGGACACATATTGCATTTCGATTCTCTTTTTCATAATCATGTTAACATGAAACCGTAAAGCATAATATGGCATTTCTTGTAATTGCATAGGCATGGGGAATTTAATGAAAACATATAAAGCATTTGTTTTAAAATCACCCTTTTAAGAAAAACTACACAAGTCATATTTCCCAATTCCTTCATTTTATTCTTGGCATTCTCATTCATCCATTTTGTCAAACACCTAATGAGTAACACATTCAAACCACATTATTTCAAGTTCTTAAATGTTCATATGTTTCATCATACACAAGGCGTGCGTTCATTATTCGTACAATGCCCATCCACCATTTTTCATCACACACCTCACACAATACGGCATCCAATCGCCTCCATGTCCAACAATCCACATCCCATTCACCAATTAATTATCTTGTTTATAATTAGGGAAAATAATGCATTTCAAGGAAAGGAAAGAACACAAGATCCAAAATCATCATTTTCAAGAAAGGAATCTAGGTTATTGCTAAAGAAGTTAGTAGGGTGTACTAACCTTGAAGAAGAGAAGAAAACCCTTGAAAAATGCCATGGAGAACGCTGCCCTAGCTTGGAATGGGACTCCACACGTGCTTGAGGTTGGATTTGAGAGATCCAAGCTTTAGAGATGGTCGTGGGTTCCAAAACCCCTTGATTTTCTCAAGTTGATGCCCTAGGGTGAAAACCCCTTCTCTCCTCTCTCACTCCCTCTCAAAATATGTCTAAGGGTGTTTATGAACCCCCTTGGCTTGAGCCAACCCTTAAAAATAAGGGTGGAGTGGCCAAAAGACCAAAAAACCCCTAAAAAAATTCTGAAAATCGCGTAGGACCGATAGATGACCGATCTACCGGTAGTGGACCGATCGATCGGTGCTTATGACCGATCTCTCGGTAGTGGACCGAGCTCTCGGTATTGACTGGTGCTGCAAAACGCACTTCAGTATTTTAGCCATAACTTTTGACTCGGTGCTCCGATTTTGACGATTCAACTTGCGTTGGATTCGTATTTGGAAGGGGAACAACTTTCATGTTTTGAAAAAAATTCTAATTATTTTTATGCATGGACAAAAATGCCCCTAAAGCGGACTGGTCTGCAATGAGTTGCGACAGCCCAAATTTGCAGCCGACCCGATTTTGGAAATCCCACTTTTGACACAATCCCGACTCAAAATCAGGGAAAGTGATCAACATAAACCTTGAAGAGGATTGTAATATCTTTCCAAAAATTCAATAATCACTCGATTCTGAGCAACGATGACTAAACTAGAGCCATTTAAAGTTGAGGTAAATGCCGAAACATACCTTTTTGACACCTAGAATACCTCGAGGGTTTTCACACTCTTTTCCCTTGTGTCCAACACCCTACTCACACCTCATAAATCATTCTCCATAGATTTTCATCCCACCTAGGTGATACTCACACCCATAAGCATGAGAGGCCCTAGCCTCTTTATGCCTCGTGCACTAGCACCATTCACCTCACCTTTCAATTACAACCTAACTTATAATAAAGGCCTTTGGCCCTTCCAATACTAGTGCCCTCGGCACTATTCACTCACATGAACAGTGCTTGCACATGGATAGTGCTTGTAGAAAATCCGGGGCACTACAGTTCTCAACTCAAACAATAGAATTAAGGTTCACAGAATTTTTCAATTGGTAACAGAGCAGGTTCACTAATTTATTAGTGTGATCTTGTCTCATATTTTCGGTGAATATGAATTCCATTAGATAGGGAGGATCCATCTCTTGTACCCCATTATTTGATGGGAATAATTATGCTTATTGGAAAGCTCGAATGAGAGCGTTTCTAAAATCATTAGATGAGAGAGTATGGATCTTCATTGAACAAGGTTGGACTCATTCGACAAAGGCCATAGATGACCAGACCATCCCTAAACTTTCTTCTGAATAGACCAATGTAGATCTTGAAAGTTGTAGATGGACTAATAAGGGTCTAAATGAAATCTTCATTGCTGTTACACCCGAAAAATTTCGGCTTATTTCTAAATGTGACACTTCGAAAGAGGCATGTGACATTCTTAAAATTACCCATGAAGGGACTACAACAGTCAAGATCTCCAAACGTCAAATGTTTACTTCTAAATTTGAAAACCTGATAATGAAAATTTTGATGGTTTTTATGCTGATCTAAGTGACATTGTTAATTCTGGTTTTAACTTAGGAGAAAGTATACCTGAGTCCAAAATTGTTAGGAAGATCTTGAGATCTCTATTTAAGTGATTTAGATCGAAGGTTACCGCCAACGAAGAGAGCAAAAATGTTGATGCTCTCAAAATCGAAGAGTTGGTTGGTTCTCTCCAAACCTATGAGTTAAATTTGAACCCATTTAAGAAACCAAAATCTATTGCCTTGAAATCCATCAAGGAATCCATAGATGGTTCAGATAATGACTCTGAGGATAATCAAGAAGAGTTGGTTTTATTTGCAAAGAAATTCAGAATTTTTTTGAAATTTAATAAAAGATTCAATCTGAAAAGACAAAAATCTTTTGAGAAGCCTAAGTCCAAGCACTTTGAAAACAAGAAACATCTTAAAATTGCTGACAGTAAATCCCAAGGTATTCAATGCTATGAATGCCAAGGCTACGACCATATTACCACTGAGTGCTCTAATAAGAAAAGATTTAAGGGCAAGGCAAGGGATGACAGTGAATCTGAATCTGAGGAATCAGATAGTACTTCTTGTGAGAAGACTAGGGGTTATATAGCCTTCACTGCATCTTTATCGAGGATTGAAGAATCTTCTTCAATATTGTGAGTGACCAACACCATAGTGATGGTGAGAGTCAGAATGACTCAAATTTTAAGGGAGACCTCGAGGCAGCCTACGATGAGCTAGTTCAGGAATGCCTAAAGCTGAAAAAGGTTCAATTTTCCTTAACCAAAAAGGTCAAATGTATTGAAATGAAAAGAGATACCTTAGACCAAGTGGCTTCAGGGTTGAAAACTCTTGTGTCACAGCTTGAGGAAGAGAATGCTTCCCTCCTTGTCAAGACTCAGCTTCTTGAATCTGATTTGCATGTTTGTTTTGATGAAAAGAAAAGTCTTGAAATCAAGTTGTTTGATTTTGAGAAAAATCAAAGGTGTGGAGATGTGAATGGAACTCCATCTACCTTGAACACTGAGCTTGATGCTAAAAGGCACCCTCCTGCTAAAGGGAAAGACCATTCTACTCAGAAATTTATTCCTACATATCATAAATGTGGAGTGAAGGGTCATTTTAAGCCTCGATGTCCTAAATTTTGAAGAATGCCCAATCATAGTTTTGAGAACCAAAATAATCTTATTGGGAATCTTCAAAGGAGAGTTGAGGTCCTAGTGAAGAAATCTAGGAGTTTGTGTGAAGATGTGATGAAAATTGCTCATAACTTTAGACAGTGGCATGGTCATGACACTCATTATGCTAGATATAAAGGAGGTAACGGGGAGAACCACAATGTCCTGTCATAATTCTAGGACTTAATCCTGGAAAAGGAGGAACAGGAGGAAGAGGCAAAATGTTATACCTACCTCAGCTAAAACGGTTAGAGACCAAAGGGTCAATCAAACTGCTAAAACTGTTTGGGTGAGAAAGGAAGGCCAGAAGGGATTCACCTAGTTCGTGCCTACCATAGCCTAGGGTGTGCTAGTATTGTTATATCTTGTCCTAGTGCTATGCTACTTGTATATACTACTAGTCTTTATCTTTCTACTAGTTGTTATTTATTTTGGTTTGTTTTCTGTTTTATTTATTTTGAAAAATCCAAAAACATTGAAAAACTATAAAATCCAAAAATATTTTTGTCATGTTGCCCTTGTTTGACTTACATGATCTGCATTCCTTATGTGATCTTTATTTCTATACTTGTCCAGGGTTGAACATGAGTTTATTGCTACTTGAGGATATCACCGTCATAGTCTCTTAGTTAGGCTAAAAATTAGACTAGTTTTATCTTGCATAGTTAGAGACTTATTCATGTGTGTATGCTTTACACTTTCACATGCACTCTAACTGATTCTGTTGAGAGGTCTATTTTCTAATTTCTACGTGTTTGACTTATCCCAAAAGTGTGACCTAGGATGACCAATCTAGAATGACCATATTGTTAGTCATCCCCATTTTGTGTATCCTCCATGAGCTAAAATTGTTGCAATGAAAAGGGCTACCTACTAGACTAGTGTGAAAGTCACTATTGGATGCAAACAGTATGTAATGGCTACCTATGCGGATAGTAGTTATCTATCTGGGTTGCTAGAGTGAAAGCCCCTACTTGGATAGTGTGAAAGCCATCATTGCATGAAAAGATATGTCCAGATAAAGAACATCAAAAGAAATCTTACAAAGTTTGGAGGTATTTGACCAAAAGTAAAAGAAATATATTGAGTTAAATAAAATGGATAAAGGAGCACCAAAATGTAAAAAATCAGCATATCTAGATCTAACTAGGTTTGACTTCTAAGATTTGTATCTCCGAAGTCCCCTTAATGGTTAATGTCATATCCTTGGAAAGGGAAAGAAACCTTGATTTAGTATTTAGTCAGACCACCACTACACACATATTGCTTCACTTTTGAACTTTTCACTAAATGTGACTAAGTGAATTGGCTATGCTTTAGCATTCCATGAGATTTAGTTAGATGTGTATCCTCAGTCAGACTAACTAATTGTGTTCTTCATTGGATTTGTAATTTTAAATTACTATGCTTGGAATGCTTTTGATGCATGTTTGTGTGATACATGATATTTTTTTAAAATATTATTATGTGTTGTTTGGCATGGGCCTTTCTAACTTAGGTGCCCTGATTTTGGTTGTGTACTTGATCTTAGGGGGAGAACATTAAGTTGAGTTTTTGAGGGGGATTTTTTGCTTTATAATGTTATATTTTGTTCCCCGCTTTCTAGTCCCCGCAATGTCTGCATTTTCTTGATTGTATTGTGTTTGCCTTGATATTACACATGTGTTAAATTGGTATATTCTTTGTGATATTGGCTTCCTGCCTACCTTTGGCAATTGCACCAAAAAGGGGGAGAATGTTGGGTATAAGTTCCCAAGTTCAGTACATTCCTTGCAATACCTCTGGTTATTTATTTTCATATTTCATAAATGCTTCACTGGGTGTTTTGTTTATTAGCATGTACAGGTGCAGGGTTGCAGCAGACAAATCTTACTTGACAAGAGCTTCAGTATCTTCACTTTAAGAATATTTGTCAATTTGTGTCATGTAATTGTGTTGGAGTCATGTAATGTCCTAATTCACCGTTTGATGTATTTGGGTGAGTTTGTGTCAAGTCATGTACTTCAGTTTGGTTTTGCCACGGAATTACCAAAGGAGGAGATTGTAAAGTCCATGTTTTAATGTTGGCTTATTCCAGTGTCAAAACAAGTGAGTCTAGTGTATCTTGGGTGATTGCCTTCAAGCATCTACGAGAAGTGAAGATGAAGACTGAAGAAGACCGGTTGAAGACATTCCGATCATCACCCAAGAATGGCTCAAGTTTTAGGATGGTAAGTGAGACCTAGAAGACCAAAAATCATTCATATGGAAATGCCAAAATCATAGAAAATGATTCCAAAAATCCTAGACCAATTGAAGCAAAGCATTAGGGAATAAAATGAAGAAAAATGCCAAAAATGGTCTTCAGGGTCGACCCTGACCAGTTTAGGTTAACCCAAACCCTCAAGGAATTTGTATGGGAAAAATTTCTAGAACATGAGAATTTTGAGGGTCGACCCAAAGTGTCACTTAGGTCGACCGAAGTGTGCACTTGGGTTAACCCAAAGCACTCAGGATCAATCCTGATATGGAATTTCCTTCGAAATTCGTTTTTTAGCAACTTCTAAATCCTTGGGGTTGCTTCTCTATTTGATGTGAACCCTTCTAGTCCATGGAGAGGGACTTTGGGAGAGTGTTGAGAGGGTATTAGGCTATCTCTAGAGTTCATAGAAACTCCATATTTGTTTCCTCTCCTCCCCTTTATTATTTTCTCTTATATCTTAGATTTTGCAAGCCAATGTTCTATTATTACTTGCTTGGACTTTCCCATTGATGGAATCTATCTAGGATTTGATTTTAATCAAACCTTCAACCCATTCGATTCGAGGAGGATCGTGGATGTGATATTTGGTCGGTGGAATCCGAAGCCGTCATTGACAGAGATCGATCATGAAGATCGTGGTTGTCTAGACACAAAGAGAAGAACATGTTAATGCGGTAGATTATGAGGCTTGCGAGATCGTGATTGCTTTCGGAGACGTGGAGAACTGAGTATTGAGGATTGTAATTTCAAGTCCGGTTGAATACAGTTTGAGTCTTGGAAGTATTTGTTTATTTGTCTTAGTAGATTCTCATTGTTGAACTAGGTCCTGTGGTTTTTCCCGGAAGGGTTTCCACGTAAAAAATTACTTGTTTTGTGGTTTACTTGTTTCCCTTATTCCGCAGTTTAAGTTCATCATCCCTTAGTTAATAACTTAATTGTTAAATATTAAAAAAGGATAGATAGACTTGTAGGGAGACCTAATCATCCCCTTGAATTTGTGAGTTCTCAACTCAAATATTAGATTTGAGGTTCACCTGATTTTTTAATTTATACAATGTGATTAACCTCCATAAATTAGAGAATTACTTACAGGTATTATCTATTACAAGATTTGTTTACAGATACATCCTTCCACTCTTAATATTGTTATAAGCTTACGGGACAATATTTTATATTGTCTGTAATCCCTAGCTTATAATGAGAACCCTTTCTCTTTGATACTGTTAGTCAAAATTGGACTTTCAAAACTATTTTTGAGATTCTTTAAAAGAAATAATAATTATTATTTTATTCCTTTTATATAGAAAATAAACTTCTCAATAAAACCATTTTATCGATAAATACTAGCATTGGTTTTCCAAGTCCAGTTTGACAAGCATCAACTTAATATAAATTATTCTAGAAGAGTAGTGGAATCCTTGTTGAGTGTACACGCTTCTTCTAGTATAGCATACATAACCCAATGAGCTAGTATTTAGTCTGGTGTGTTGGACATTGACGATTGGCTACATCAAAGCTATATAGGCAAATACTAGAGAGGATATCTACCTCTCAGGTTAAGGACAATCTGTCAAATGGACTACCCTAAATATATATAGACAGTATATTTCTAAGGGTATCCACTAAGCGATCCTGTGGCAATATAAGTACTTCTTACTTATATTCACATCTTAGTCAAAAGGCAATTCTCTCAGTGATTGAGATTCATCACTCCATCATATTGAACTAACAATGTATAAGTTATTAGGAATACATTGTCAAGATGTATCTTAAATAACTTAGAACAATTCTAGGTCTACAAGGAACCAGAAAACCATATTTCCTTCGCAATTGGTTCAAAACTAATTGGATGACTTTCCTACAATGTTACCTAAGGGACAAAGCAGCCTCATCTTATGAGATATTTTTAATATGTTACCCAATGTAGAAGACAATGTGTGAATGTAAATATGCTTTTATTATTAAAGTAGACTAGTACAATTCCGGAATGACTTTGTGGGCATATATGCCTAACAAAGGCACTCAACAGGGGAATGCCGATAACCTATCGGGGGATGTTTCCATTGTGGGGATCTTACCCACCGGATTAGAGATTAACCAGTTCAGGCTTGACAAGTGCCTTTGTAGACTCAGCCCCAGGGAGTTAGGCCGCCAGATAGGCAACCTATGCAGCAGATGTCGCGACCCAAAATACCCCCTAGGAGTTAGGGATACTTTGACTCGTGACCGCTGTATCATACCTCCCATATAATACATAAGGCATGCATAGCAACCTGTCAGAGTATACAAACATACACAGTGGAAACGATTTAAACACCTAGTGGAAACAAAATATAACTAACATAGCGGCGCCAAAGCATAAAGAAACACTCCTATTTCTCGGTCCAAGTATGAACCAACAAAATACACATGTATATGTATCCAAAATGGTGGAGTGGATAAGTCCCACTCTCACTTAACAAAATATCAAGTCTTTCTGAGTCTGTCACCAAAAGTCAAAGTCATGATGCCTATGTAGCAGGCCATCATCTTGGTAGTGGTCCATAGAAGGCTCCGAGTCGTAATACACTTCCTCTACCCAAGGCTCCGTACCGCACAAATCAAAAGGAATCTGAGTACCTGCCGATAATAACAAATATCGGCTGAGCGTGGAATACTCAGTGTATACATACTACTAACAATAAAATAGCATAGAGCATGCGAATCATGGAGAATGAAATTCTTAAAACATATCAAAGCATGGAAACCGTGAAATAACACATATGATGAAATTCAAAATAAAAACCGTGTGAATCATGCGATAATCATAGCCTTGTGAGTTCTTGGAGTTCATAGAGTTTCTTAGAGTTAATTATGATCCGTAGAGACATAGAGCAATACCATAGAGCAAAACCATAGAGGCAATCCCATAGAGATCTTAGAGCAATTTCATTTATGATCCTTGGAGCTTGTGAGATGATCTTAGACATTGTCATAGAGTTCTTGTGAGTGTATCATGATCCTTAGAGCTTGTGAACCGATCTTGGACAATATTATGGAGTTTCTTAGAATCATCATTTAAGTCACTTATTCAAAAACCCTTTTCGTAACATTGAGAAATCCATAAAAAAAAACACCGGATCATATGAGACATGTGAACATAAGAGAGAATAACACATTTAATCATCAAAAACCCTTAGAGGCATTTAACCAAATGTAGCACCCCAGACTTTTCTATACTTTATGAATACCGTTTTCGTAGCTAATTGGTCTTCCTCGTAGCCTAATTAATAAATAAGGGAGAAATCGGAAATTCTGAAATGTCAGAAATGTTCATTTTCGAAAGACGAATCCAACGCAAGTTGAATTGTCGAAATCCGACGAGTGAGTCAAAAGATATGGTCAAAACAGTCCAGATCTACAGAACACCGATCGCTCGGTCCAGTCAGCGATCGATCGGTCCAAAACCGATCGATCGGTAGCTATCACACGGTCAAAAATTTTGTATGGGGAAATTTTCCAGAGAGTATTTTTTTGACCAGTCGCTCAGTTAGAGTATCGATCGCTCGGTAGGCAACTGATCGATCGGTCATAACCACCGATCGCTCGGTCCTCGCGTTTTTTTTGCAGAAATTTCAGTAAGGGCTTTTTCATCTTTTGGGCGTTAAACCCTTACCCATAAGGGCTTGCTCGACCCTTTGAGCCCTCATTCACTACACTTAGGGATATTTGAGAGAGAGGGAGAAGAAACTAGGGTTCCAAAGCCCCCTTTCCATTTGAGAGTAAGATCAAGGGTTTAAGCACCCAAGAGCATCCCTAAAGGCTTGGATTTCGAAAATCCAACCTCAAGCTCGTGTGGGACTCCTTCTCCAAGTCAGGGCAGTGTTTTCCATGGCAACTTCAAGGGTTTCTTGCCCACACCAAGCCTTCTTCAAGCAAGGATCTTTCTTCTTGCAAGTTGGAGCTTCAATCAAGGTTTCTACCAAGGATCAAGCCTTGATTCAAGGTTAGTACACCCTACTAACTTTCCCTAGCAATAATCTAGGTTTTCTATTGTAAATGGTGATTATTTATATTATGCTTTTCTTCCCTATGCATTGTATTAACTCAACAAATATAAACAAGATAAGGGAAATGGAATGGATGTGTGGATGGGAGATTGGATGCGGCGATTGGATGCCGAATGTGTGATGTATGATATGTGTGGGTTATAAGTTGGAAATGGAGGATAGGCATTGTACAAATAACAAACTTACCCTTGTGTGATTGGATGAAAAATATGCAATTAAAGTAAGGAGATGAACTACTAAGGAACAATGTATGTGATGCGTTTGACGAAATGCCTAAACTATGAAATAATGATTTAAATGAAGAAATGGAAAGGGGCCTTATGCATGTATTCTCATGAATGATGAATGGATTTAAATACCATGTCGATTACTCAAATTCTCATATGCATATATTGTGAATTGAATGGTGATGTCATATCTCTCTTCTTATCCTTACTCCATGATTGTCACGATTGACACGTACACGAGCACGCATGATAGCATGAACCGAGATTTCAAGATCATATGCATATAATAACCAATAAGAAAATATTGCATATCAAGGAGGTTGGTAGCCCAGGGACATTCGGGTACTAACCTCTGGCTCACAAGTTACAAGATGCAAGTTTACAAGATGATGACAAGACATTCATGCATGCACGCATACATGATTTCCACAAGGCATACCGAGACATGACCTGGGTTTCCAAGCATGAGTTTTATCGGAGTTTTCGCATTCATGCAAGCACGTTATGATGATTGTATTGTGCCATGCCTCCTGCTATTTCTCTTGTGATGCTATTACTGCCGTGTACTGTATTCCTGTTGTGGTGCATATTATTATTATGGTTAGCTAATAGCTTGTACTCGCTGAGTATTCCATGCTCAGCCGTACTTTCATGTCGGGAGGTACTGAGGGAGCCCTCGACCCAGAGCCTTGGGTCGAGGAAGAGTATATCGAGGAGAGAGAGCCGTCTATCCCACTGCAGTCTCAGGCAGATCGAGACCTTGACGTGTGGCCATACCTCGACTATTGTTGAGGGGAGAGTACGAGAGGGTCCTTTATGTATTTTGACATTTTGATAGGTGGGTCTGTCCACCTTAGACTTAGACATGTTTGTATATATGTTAACTTGGAATACTATGTTGGAAATATTAGAAGAAAAGAAAAAGTTAGTTTACGCTTCCGCATTTATGTTTAGCTTCCGCGCTCTGATTATCCTTGTTTTAGTACTGTAATTATTGTGTTGATGACAGGATGGTTTGGCAGGTATGTTTAGTTACGCCTAAAGTATCCCTAAACTCCTAGGGGGTATTTTGGGGAGCGACAGAGGTGGTATCAGAGCTCTAGGCATTAGAGTCCCTAGGGTCGCGTAGTACTAGAGACCATAATTGAACAAGGCATTAGTTGTATTCCAAGTATGGACTAACAAGTTAGTCCTAGTCAAAATAGTTTGAATCTCAACCAAACTTAGAGTCCTACGCTAGGAACACGGATTGTATGGATGATGTTGTGTTGTATACCATGTGTGCATTAATTGTGTTGTGCTTATTAAATATGCTTGATGAATATGTATTGAGTGAATTGCGAAATTTGTACTAAATGCGTATCTAAGTTAGACTCATGTTGTATTGTCGTTCTCAGGAGAAATCATGAGACGCAATACCCTGGGTCGCGGGTACAATACGAGGGGCAATGGAGGTGATGCTCCATCGGGTGATGATCAACCCAATTTTGCCCAAGCTTTTACCTCAATAGCCGAGACTTTGGCTATGCTAGCAGCAAGGCAATCAGCTACTCCACCTAATGCCACGCTTATACCGGCTCCTCCTAATCGAGCACAAGCCGGAATAGAGGCTTTCCGGAGGATGAGGCCTCCAACCTTTTGTGGGAGTATTGACCCGCTTGTTGCCGAAGGATGGATTCGGCAATTAGAGAAGATATTCTCTGTATTGGTGCCTACGGAGGCGGAAAGGGTTACTTGGGCTGCCTTCATGCTTGAAGGTGAGGCCGACCATTGGTGGAAATCTGCACTTCGGACCCGAGAGTTGACCCGACAAGGTCAAGACTGGACTTGGGAAGAATTCTTGGATGCTTTCAACAAGAAGTACTTCCCGATCGGGATGAAAGAGAAGATGGAAGTTGAGTTTATTACCTTGGAGAAAGGTAATATGTCAGTAGCCGCTTGTTAGGCTAAGTTTTCGGAGCTATCTCAGTTTGCTCCACATATGATAGCGACCGAGGCTATGAAAGCCCAGAAGTTTGAGAGAGGATTGAAGGCCTACCTCAAGGACCGAGTCTCGATGTTTAGACATAAGACATACTCAGAAGTGGTGGACAAGGCACTGTTGGCCGAGTCGAACTCCGAGGAGTTCTTTAAAAGAAGAGGAATGGAGAAAGGACAGTCGAGTAGTTCAGGGGAGAAAAGAGCAAGGACTAGCTTGTATCAGTCCACAGGGCCGGCTCAGTCACAGAGGATATATTCGGCACCACAGGCTCCCCCGCCCTTTTGCTCCATCGGCCTTTCGCTCGGCTTTTGCCTAGACTTCTAGCCCCGCAGTGACATAGGGTACGGGATATGCTCCTCCCACCTATTTACACGACATATGCACCCTTTGTGGAAGGAGGCATCCAGCGGGAGAATGTCGGAGGATTACTGGAAGTTGCTTCCATTGTGGTGACCATGGCCACATGGTTAGAGATTGTCCCCGACGTCAAGTGCCAGCTCAGTCTTCAGGGTGCAGACCCCCGATGAGGCAGACATCTCAGCCTAGCTCTTCTCAGGCTTCGAGGGCCTCACATTCTACACGACCTCCTCGCCCAGCCACCTAGGGCCACGTTTTTGCCCTATCGGAGAGAGACGCACGTGCATCCGATGATGTCGTGCAAGGTACGCGAGAATTTTGAGTTTAAGTTGTATAAAATTTCTATAGTTTGTTATGTGGTTATTTATACTAAGGGTTACCTATGTATGATGCTTATTATTGTTTAAAATCTATTGATACTAGTTACTTAATCGCACAGGCGCTTTATTAGTGAACGAGTGTCTCGCTCGAGTGTTGATAGACACAGGATCTACTCACTCTTTTGTCTCACCAAGTTTTGCAAAGGGCTTTTTGACTGAGGTTACTCCGTTGGAGCGGGAGTTGACCATTGCAACTCCACTCGGTAAGTCAGTTGATACGGACAAGATATTCAGGGATAGTGTGGTTCAAGTGGGGGAGATAGAACTATTAGCCGATCTCATCATCCTAGACTTCTGAGACTTGGATTTCGATGTCATCCTAGGGATGGATTGGTTGGCAAACCATCACGGGCATGTTGCGTGTTTTGAAAAGATGGTGAACTTCAAGCCGGAAGGGGTTAAGCCTTTTCATTTCCGAGGATTAAGAGAGAGGGACATTGCTCGACTCGCAGCTTTGAGCATAGCAAACCCAGAGGCACCGAACTCTTTGGCCATTCCGGTTGTGAGTGAGTTCTTAGATGTGTTCCCGGAAGAACTTCCTGGATTACCTCCTGATAGAGAGATCGAGTTCGCTATAGAGCTTGCTCTGGGGACCGCTCCGATTTCAAGGGCACCGTATAGAATGTCCCCGATAGAGCTTGAAGAATTGAAGAAACAGATTGAGGAATTACAACAACTTGGTTTCATCCAACCAAGTGTCTCGCCGTGGGGAGCTCCGGTTCTCTTTGTGAAGAAGAAAGACGGGTCAATGAGAATGTGTATAGACTACCGTCTGTTGAACAAGGTAACTATCAAGAATCGTTATCCCTTGCCAAGGATAGACGACTTGTTCGACCAACTGAAGGGAGCAAGATTTTTCTCCAAGATTGATCTTAGATCGGGGTATCATCAGCTAAAGATCAAGTCGGAGGATGTTCCGAAGACGGCTTTCAGGACTTGGTATGGGCATTACGAGTTCCTGGTCATGCCTTTTGGGCTGACGAATGTACCGGTGGCATTCATGGATTTGATGAACCGGGTGTTCTGATCATACTTGGATTGATGCGTGATTGTGTTCATCGACGACATTTTGGTGTATTCCTAGACACGGGAAGATCACGCACGAGACCTCCGCCTTGCTCTAGAGATGTTGAGAGAGCATAGGCTATATGCCAAATTGAGCAAGTGTGAATTCTGGTTAGAGAAAGTGGCTTTCCTAGGCCACGTAGTGTCGGCTGAGATTATTTCTGTAGACCCAGCAAAGATAGAGGCAGTTATGAGCTGGGAGAGACCCAAGAGCGTCACTGAGATACGTAGTTTCCTCGGGTTGACAGGCTATTACCGAAGATTTGTGGAGGGATTCTCCAGTTTAGCTGCACCTCTCACTTACTTGACGAGGAAAAATGCCAAGTTCAGTTGGAGTGACAAATGTGAAGTGAGCTTCCAAGAGTTGAAGAAGTGACTCACCACGGCCCCCGTCCTTACTGTGCCATCCGGACATGGTGGTTATGAAGTGTATAGCGATGCTTCGCACATCGGACTTGGGTGTGTCCTTATGCAGCACAAGAAAGTCATTGCCTATGCATCAAGGCAATTGAAGGAACATGAAAAGAATTACCCCACTCACGACTTAGAGCTCGCCGCGGTTGTGTTTGCATTGAAGATTTGGCGACATTATCTTTATGGGGAACAATTTGAGGTATTCACAGATCATAAAAGCCTTAAGTATTTGTTTTCCCAGAAAGAGCTGAACCTGAGGCAAAGAAGATGGGTAGAATTTTTAAAAGACTACGAGTGGTCCATTCAATACCACCCGGGCAAAGCGAATGTAGTAGCCGATGCTCTTAGCCGGAAGCCTACTGGACTTTTATCGCATATGATGCTGAAGGAGTGGAGGTTGCTGGAGGATGCATCCAACCTCGACATTAGTTTTAGTCTCCCTAACTTTGGGCCAGTAATGGCTAACATCACAGTTAGGCCATATATCCTAAGCATGATCCAGGAGTTGCAGGAAATGGATGCCGAACTAATTTCTTGTCGAGACAAGTCAGTTAAGAGTGGCAGTAAGGATTTTACGATGAGGGAAGATGGAATTATCACTTTCAAGGGAAAAATATGTGTCCCAACCTGATGAGAAGCTTAAGCAAGAAATCTTGTACGAGGCTCACCGGTCCAAGTACACCGTTCATCCCGGGGGTACCAAAATGTATAGGGAGTTGAAGAAGCATTTTTGGTGGTGGAACATGAAGCAAGAAATAGCGGAGTATGTGTCTAAATGCTTGGTGTACCAACAAGTCAAAGCCGAACACAGGAGACCGGCTGGACTTTTACAGTCCCTCCCTATTCCCGAGTGGAAATGGGAACATATCTCTATGGACTTCATTGTGGGTTGCCGAAGACGGCTAGAAACACCGATGCTACATGGGTGGTAGTTGACAGACTCACGAAGTCCGCCCATTTCTTACCATACCGGACTACTTTTAATTCAATTCAGTTGGCCGCATTGTACATCAAGGAAATAGTCCGATTGCACGGGGTGCCAGTGAGCATTGTGTCGGATCGGGACCCTAGATTTACCTCCAGGTTTCGGAAAAGCTTTCAGAGTGCCATGGGTTCCTGGTTGGATTTTAGCACGGTCTTCCATCCACAGACGGATGGGCAAACCGAGCGAGTGAATCAGGTTATTGAAGACATGCTCCGTGCATGTATGCTAGACTTCAAGAGAAGTTGGGAAGATCACCTATCTTTGGTGGAATTCGCCTACAATAATAGCTATCAGGCAAGCATACAGATGGCGCCTTTTGAGGCTTTGTACGGAAGAAGTTGTAGATCCCCGTTGTATTGGGATGAAGTGGGAGAAAGAAAAATTTTGGGCCCCGAGTTGATTGAACAAACGGCGGATAGAGTCAAGCTCATCCGGGAGAGGTTGAAGACCGCACAAGACCGACAGAAGAGCTATGCCTACACCCGTAGGCGGGACCTTGAGTTTTGAGTTGGGGACTTTGTTTTTGTCAAGATTTCACCGACCAAGGGTGTTATGGGATACGGGAAGAGGGGCAAGCTTAGCTCGAGATATGTGGGTCCGTTCGAGATCATTACTAGAGTCGGTGAGGTGGCTTACCGTGTTGCTTTACCCGCTTATATAGCGGCGGTCCATAATGTATTCCATGTCTTTATGCTTCGAAAGTACATCCCGGACCCTTCCCATGTCATAGAGCTTGACCCAGTGGAAATCCGAGAGGATCTTACACTAGTTGAGCAACCAGTGCAGATCTTGGATAGGCGAGATCAAGTCTTGCACAACAAGACCATTCCCTTGGTCTTGGTAAGATGGCAACACCATTCAAGGGAGGAAGCTACATGGGAACGAGAAGCCGAAGTACGAGAAATGTATCCTCAGTTACTTGTTTAGGGCCTTGACATTCCCTTGTATTTTGGTCTTATGCATGTATATATCGTCCAAATTTCGAGGACAAAATTTTTGTAAGGGGGGAGAATGTAGCACCCCGGACTTTTCTATACTTTATGAATACCATTTTCGTAGCTAATTGGTCTTCCTCATAGTCTAATTAATAAATAAGGGAGAAATCGGAAATTCTGAAATGTCAGAAATGTTCATTTTCGAAAGACGAATCCAACGCAAGTTGAATTGTCGATATCCAACCAGCGAGTCAAAAGATATGGTCAAAACAGTCCAGACCTGCAGAGCACCGATCGCTCGATCCAGTCAGCGATCGATCAGTCCAAAACCGATCGATCGGTAGCTATCACACGGTCAAAAATTTTATATGGGGAAATTTTCTAGAGAGTATTTTTTTGATCGGTCGCTCGGTCAGAGTACCGATCGCTCGTAGGCAACCGATTGATCGGTCATAACCACCGATCGCTTGGTCTTCGCGTTTTTTTTGCAGAAATTTCAGTAAGGGCTTTTTCATCTTTTGGGCGTTAAACCCTTACCCATAAGGGCTTGCTCGACCCTTTCAGTCCTCATTCACTACACTTAGGGATATTTGAGAGAGAGGGAGAAGAAACTAGGGTTCCAAAGCCCCCTTTCCATTTGAGAGTAAGATCAAGGTTTTAAGCACCCAAGAGCATCCCTAAAAGCTTGGATTTCGAAAATCCAACCTCAAGCTCGTGTGGGACTCCTTCTCCAAGGTAGGGCAGCATTTTCCACGGAAACTTCAAGGGTTTCTTGCCCACACCAAGCCTTCTTCAAGCAAGGATCTTTCTTCTTGCAAGTTGGAGCTTCAATCAAGGTTTCTACCAAGGATCAAGCCTTGATTCAAGGTTAGTACACCCTACTAACTTTCCCTAGTAATAATCTAGGTTTTCTATTGTAAATGGTGATTATTTATATTATGCTTTCCTTCCCTATGTATTGTATTAACTCAACAAATATAACCAAGATAAGGGAAATGGAATGGATGTGTGGATGGGAGATTGGATGTGGCGATTGGATGCCGAATGTGTGATGTATGATATATGGGGGTTATGAGTTGGAAATGGAGGATGGGCATTGTACAAATAACAAATTTACCCTTGTGTGATTGGATGGAAAATATGCAATTAAAGTAAGGAGATGAACTACTAAGGAACAATGTATGTGATGCATTTGACGAAATGCCTAAACTATGAAATAATGATTTAAATGAAGATTAGGGGCCTTATGCATGTATTCTCATGAATGATGAATGGATTTAAATACCATGTCGATTACTCAAATTCTCATATGCATATATTGTGAACTGAATGGTGATGTCATATATCTCTTATTATCCTTATTCCATGATTGTCACGATTGACACGTACACGAGCACGCATGATAGCATGAACCGAGATTTCGAGAGCATATGCATATAATAACCAATAAGAAAATATTGCATGTCAAGAAGGTTGGTAGCCCAGGGAGATTCGGGTACTAGCCTCTGGCTCACAAGAAAACCCCTAAAACACATATTGTCAAGGAGGTTGGTAGCCCAGGGACATTCGGGTACTAGCCTCTGCCTCACAAGAAAACCATACATATCAAGGAGGTTGGCAGCCCAGGGAGATTCGGGTGCTAGCCTCTGGCTCACAAGTTATAAGATGCAAGTTTACAAGATGATGACAAGACATTCATGCATGCACGCATACATGTTTTCCACGAGGCATACCGAGACATGACCTGGGTTTCCAAGCATGAGTTTTATCGAAGTTTTCGCATTCATGCAAGCACGTTATGATGATTGTATTGTGCTATGCCTCCTGTTATTTCTCTTGTGATGCTATTACTGTCGTGTACTGTATTCTTGTTGTGGTGTATATTATTATTATGGTTAGCTAGTAGCTTGTACTCGCTGAGTATTCCATGCTCAGCCGTACTTTCATGTCCGCAGGTACTGAGGGAGCCCTCGACCCAGAGCCTTGGGTCGAGGAAGAGTATATCGAGGAGAGAGAGCCGTCTATCCCACTGCAGTCTCAGGCGGACCGAGACCTTGACGTGTGGCCATACCTCGACTACTGTTGAGGGGAGAGTACGAGAGGGTTCTTTATGTATTTTGACATTTTGATAGGTGGGTCTGTCCACCTTAGACTTAGACATGTTTGTATATATGTTAACTTGGAATACTATGTCGAAAATCTTAGAAGAAAAGAAAAAGTTAGTTTACTCTTCCGCATTTATGTTTAGCTTCCGCGCTCTGATTATCCTTGTTTTATTACAGTAATTATCGTGTTTATGACAGGATGGTTTGGCAGGTACGTTTAGTCACGCCTAAAGTATCCCTAAACTCCTAGGGGGTATTTTGGGGCGCGACACCAAACACATAGAGTGCATAATAATACTAGTTTACATCCAAGTATAAAAATAACACCTCACATCATAATAAATCAAGGTTTATAGTGTACAATGAGTAGAGCATCATGTGGTAACTAGTAGTATCACAAGATTGGTAGTAGAATGTATCAACCTTGGTGAAATCAAGGAATTCGATTCCAAAGGCTTGGAACACATGGAAACCTCAAGTTCTTGGTTGAAAACACCAAAGGATGGAAGAGACTTGATCTTCTCTTCAAGATTTCAGCAAACCCTAGCTTCCTCCTTCTTCTTCCTCTCAAAATCCTCTCAAAACAGTGCACTAAGGGTTTCTGAAACCCTAAGGCACGAACCAAGCCTTTTATAGGCAAGGATGTGGTGGCTAAAGACTAAAAACCCTTAATGAAGAAAATATGCGTATAACCGATCGATTGGTGGTCAGGACCCAGCGATCAGTGGCTTACCGAGCAATCGGTGGTTACAACCGAGCGATCGGTTGAAAACACTCCCTCTGGAAATATTCCCCATACAAATTAGTTAACCAGTCAACAGCTACCGAGTGATCGGTAGATGACCGGTCGATCGGTGGTTATCACCAAGCGATCTGTGCCCCCGGTTTTGCTGCAAAACCCTTTTTCTACTACTTGGATCTTCACCAATCCAATTCTAACACCTTTTATGCTTAACACACTCCTTTAGGCCATGTACACCCATTAACACATGCACACTATAAATGCAAACATTTCCATTAGCATAAACCCACAAGCTTACAAGACTACCTTGAACACTATTCACCACTATTCACTACTTAGTGAAATGAAGATTCGGGGTTCTACGTCCTCCCCCCTTACAAGAATTTCGTCCTTGAAATTGGAAAGACACCAAAACAAACATAACAAGAACAAAATACAAAAAATCCAAT
This sequence comes from Tetracentron sinense, assembly GCA_015143295.1. NCBI lineage: Eukaryota > Viridiplantae > Streptophyta > Magnoliopsida > Trochodendrales > Trochodendraceae > Tetracentron > Tetracentron sinense. The sequence goes on from CM026571.1 coordinate 24,057,231, forward strand.
TAAGGAACTACACAAACAAGTGAGGGTACTTAATCTATAACTACTTTAGTTATAGTAATCCTACTAATTAAAGAGTCCATATTATAAGAGGATTCCTTAATTAAAAGGCTTATGACTAAGCCATGAGAAACAATTTCTCATGAAAAACATTTCGATAAAATCCTTTTATAAGTATAATAATTTTTAATAAAAGTATATTTCAAAACTTATTTTGTTTTCAAAATCACCTACGCAGGATTTGAACTTAATCAACTGTCTTACCCGTAACTTGGATAATCTCTCAAATTAATGAACATGGATTTCTTGTTTGAAATTCATCATGACTCGAACAGCTTTCTAACTATCCAACTGTCATTGTATTGTACTCCCTAAGTTAGAAAATACATTGGTGGAATTCAAACAGTCAGATCACTGGTCAGTCATAGATGAACTCATCAGATCTAAGGATCATCGAAACTGTTCAATGCAAATGAGAGACCAACTATCTGATAGTATGTTTATGCAAGAGGTCTCTCATTGAATGTAATCAGTCAGTGTACATTTAAGCACCCATATGCTGATGTGTAGTCTCCACTACAATAGTTAGAGATAGAACTACATCTCAACTATTGAGAACATCTTAGCATTCTGGCTGCCATATAAGTGAAGTGCCCAGCTTTACCCATAGCTGTGACTATATAAGGTATAAGGAATCGGAAAGTTATATTTGCCTGTGATAATCTAATCACATAAGTTTCCTACAATATATCCTATGGACCTTTAGCAATATCTCATATCGTATAGACCATCTCATGATCATGGTCAATTACCCATAATGAATACATAATAGATTAAGAAGAAGCATTTATTACTCAAATTAATAAGGTTCTAACAATTTAAATGACTTTTCTGAGCATTATGTCTAACAATCTCCCACTTGCCCTAAAATTCATTGTGCTATAGATTTCAATCCCATACTATCTAAGTGTGTTACGAATGCTTTATCTGATAAAGCCTTGGTCATCGGGTCAGCAACATTAAGTTGAGACCTAATCTTTATAACCACTACATCTTGCCTATCAATGATCTCACGAATGAGATGATACTTCCGCTCCACATGTTTCATCTTTTTGTAGTTCTTAGGTTCTTTACTGTGGGCTATTGCACCATTACTATCACAGAAGAGAGTGATAGGTTTGAGTACTGAAGGAACATTTCCTAGCTCTTGCAAAAACCTTCTGAACCAGACTGCTTCTTTTGCTACTTCTAAAGCTGCAATATATTCTGCTTCTGTGGTGGAGTCAGCAGTACTCTTCTGCTTTATGCTGCGCCAACTGACAGCTACACCATCCAGTGTGAACACATACCCAAATGAGAAAGCTCTATTGTTCGGATCAGATTGGAAATCGGAATCAGCATAACACAGTCCAACTAAATCTTCTGATTGAAAGGTAAGAATATAATCCCTAGTCCTTTTCATGTACTTCATAATGTGCTTCACTGTAGTCCAATGATTAACACCTGGATTGCTTTGGAACCGACTAACAACTCTCACTGCATGATAAATATCCAGTCTAGTACATAACATGAGATACATGAGGCTCCCAACTACCGAAGCATAAGGGTACCTCTTCATCTACTTGATCTCATTAGCTGATGTAGGGGCAATCTTTTTAGACAAAGTGACACCATGTCTAAAAGGAATGAGTGTTGTCTTACAATCACTCATACTGTACCTAGACAATATCTTGTCTATGTAGGAATTTCAGCTTAATCCCAACATTCGGCATTTTCTATCTCTCAGAATCTTTATTCTGAGAATATAGGATGCCTCTCCCAAGTCTTTCATTGAGAAATACTGAGAAAGCCATATCTTGATTGATGACAACATCCTTACATCATTCCCAATGAGTAGGATGTCATCTACATAAAGAATTAGGTATACTACCGCTCTCCCACTGTCCTTCTTGTATATACAAGATTCTTCCAAATTCTTGTGGAATCCAAATTCTTTGATCGAAAGATCAAATCTTTGGTTCCTGCTTCTTGAGGCTTATTTCAAACCATATATCGACTTGTTGAGCTTGCATACCATGTTCTCCTGGTTAGGAGCAATGAAGCCCTCTGGTTACTTTATATAGATGTCTTCATCTAACATTCCACTAAGGAAAGCTGTTTTGACATCCATTTGCCATATCTCATAGTCATGGTGTGCAGCTATAGCTAGCAATATCTTGATGGATTTGAGCATAGCTACTGGAGAAAAGTTATCCTCATAATCAACTCCTTGAATTTGAGTATAACCTTTTGCAACAAGTCTAGCTTTATAGGTCTCGACGTTACCATCGGCACCCTTCTTCCTTTTGTAAATCCATTTGCATCCAATTGGCCTTATACCATCTGGTGAATCTACTAAAGTCCAGACACCGTTGTCATACATGAAATCTATTTCAGCATTCGTGGCTTTATTCCATTGAGATGCATCTACATCCAATGTAGCTTCCTGATAAGTATTAGGATTTGTGTCCTCATCATCAGGGGAAACTAGATAAACTTCATTATTGTAATATTGAAGTCTATCCGGTGGTCTAGAAACTCTTTCAGACCTTCTCAGTGGAACAGAATTAGAAGAAATTAAAGTGCAGGGATTAGTTTCAGGTTGGTTACTTGCTGTGTCGTCTTTCATCTCATGAAATTAAACTTTCTTAAGGAGATCCATTTCTTCCGCCACGAAAGTGGCATGGAGCTTAATAACTATTGTTTGGTCTGCCTTGGAGTAGAAATAGAAACCCTTAGTTTCTTTTGGATATCCTGTAAAATTCCATTTCTCTGTCCTAGATTCTAATTTAGAGGGTTCGAGTTTGTGAACATGCGCAGGACAACCCCATACCCTTAGATGTTATAAACTAGGTTTTCGCCCAGTCCACAATTTATAAGATGTAAACAGAATAAACTTAGATGGAACCCGGTTCAGAATATAAATGGCAGTTTGCATAGCATATCCCCAAAGATATGAAGGAACATCGACATGGCTCATTATAGAGCGAACCATATCTAATAAGGTCCGATTTCTTCTTTCAGAAACTCCATTTTGTTGAGAAGAGGCAGGACTTGTCCATTGTGAGATAATACCATTATCCCTTAAGTAATCCATAAACTCGTTGGTGAGGTATTCACCACCTTGATTTGATTGAGGTGTCTTTTTGGATTTGTCAGGTTGATTCTCAACTTCTAATCTGAATTCTTTGAACTTTTCAAAGGTGCCAGATTTGTGTTGCATCAAATAGACATATCCATATCTGGAATAGTCATCGGTAAATGTGACAAAATACTGGTATTGACCTTGTGCAACAATGTTAAATGGAACACATACATCACTATTTATTAGTCTTAACTTTTCTTTGGCTCTTCCTACCTTTTTAGAGTACGGCTTCTTGGTCATTTTCCCTTCGAGACAAGACTCGCATGTAGGGAGTGGTTCTACCTTGAGGAAGTCAAGGGGACCATCTATTACTAACCTCTTGATCCAATCAAGATTAAAATGACCAAATCTCTTATGCCAAAGATAAGTAGACTTCGTGTAATGTCTCTTCATTCCAGACATTCTAGATAATGAGAGATTGTCACTTTGCAGACATTAATTATTTACCAATGGAAATATTAAATAAAGACCATTAATGAGATTACTAGTTATCAAGACCATTCCATTCGCCCTTTTTAGGGAAACCGAATGAATCTGCCCTTTACAGAATGCCAAAACCTACTACATATTATCCTCTAATATGAATGCATGAATGATAAACAATTTATCATAAATATGACCCATAACTATAATCTTATATAAAATAGATGCTACATGGTGATGGAGTACTTTTTCTTATTTTTAAAAGGATTTAAAAAAATGATAACAATTATCAAATCGCTCGATTAAAAATCTATATCTTATATAGATGAAACCTTGGAAAAATATAACAATTATATTTTCCATAAAACAATTTTCATAAAATTATTTTTAAAATATAAGATAGAATTTTCTTAAAATCTCTACAAAATTTTATTTCTTTCCGGAATGCAAGATCCTTTCTTGATTGTAAGATCCTTTCTCGATTGCAAGATCTTTTCATATAGATTGGTTCTACTATTATCTGAGATTGGTTCTACTAAGAATCAAAAATCCTACATATGATCATATCATAAATTAGGGTTTTATAATTTTTTGAATAAAATCTATTTATGGGAAAAATCATTTATTAATTATTTTAAACAATTAATAAGTATATATCAAATGATCAAATCATTGAAAAGGAATTTCAAAATAAACTCTTTATTTCGAATTTAATTGTTTCACATATAATACTAGTTTTTAAAATTTATTTAATTATCAAATCTCATTCAATAATATAATAAATATTTATTTATTCATCTCATGAACGAATAAAATAATAAAAGCTACGAGCAATATTAAATAATTCTAAATTAATTCATCTCATTAATTAAATCATCCATTTAATTACCGTATCAAAATAAACAAAAAAAATACTCCTAACCATGAGCTCTGATACCACTTGTAGGGGGATCCAGATAAAAATTTATGCGAAAACTGGATCCCCTAAATCTTAACACCATAGAAAGCATCAAAATTATCTAAGAGTTTTAGTCATATCATCTCAGTGAATGTTTTTCACCGGTGAAGCTTAAATCCACTCGAATCGTTAGAACTCTTTGTAGAGATTTCTCCGAAAAAATACTAGAAGTTTGATCCTTATTTTTCGCTATCCCCACGAAGCTTTAGAATCTCCTTTGAAATTATATAAGCAAGAGGAAGAAGATGGAGTAATGGTGTAGACCTTCTATCACCAAAAACACTAAGGTTCAAAACCCTAGACTTGCAAAACCCAACTTTGGACCACCTAGTAACTCACGAAAATCCCTAGGGGTATCCCCTAGGGCTCACGGTTTGGAGAGAGAGAGGAGATGAGAGAAAAAATTCTGAAGAAAAGTGCTTAATAGTCTAGGGTGTTGGGGCATATATAGACTAGGATCCTATCCTAATCCTACTCCAACTTGATCTTATCTAGTAGGATTTATTAATTAATAATAACTCTTACTATTAATTAATTAAACTCCTACTTAATCTATAACTACTTTAGTTATAGTGATCTTACTAATTAAAGAGTCCCTATTATAAGAGGATTCCTTAATTAAAAGGGATAAGTCAACATCCTAACTCAAAGAAGGAAACCTAGTCAAACTAGGAGACCAACACCAAGGGGGGGTGTGAGCTTCTATGGGGCGTGGACTTTGGAGAGTTAAAACTCCCTTTTGTAATCTAATTAGAATTCCATCTTAATCCTTAATGCAATCCAACCATTTGATTTAAATTTCATAATTAAAGGAATTATATTTCTACAATTATTCAATTAAACAAATCCTAATCTAATTAGGATTCCTGAAGTGGGCGCCCCACCCTAGGGTTTAAACCCATGGGCTTTGGCCCATATTAAAGGTCCATTTTAATGGCTTTATGGATATGGGTCAAACTCATTTCCGCTTTAATTATGTTAATTAAATAATTGCTAAAATAATCCATATGTTTAAATTAACAATTAATTTAAACAATAGATTAACTTTTAATCTATTTAATTAAATGATTAACTTTTAATCACTTAAAATAATTGATTAAATTTTAATCAATTATTGAGCTTGTATTTCTTATGTGAGCACCTCCACAGATTGCTTTGGGACATTCTTACCTTGGCTTATCCAATGTTATGCCATTGACCCTAAACGGGAATTACATCGGAATTGCAAGTGACGTGAGATATCCATGTTGCAATTGAATCCCAGTGTATGAAAATTAACTATTACGGATCCCGCTACATGAACTTTTAAATTCAATTTATCCTTCCAAATACATTATCCCTAATGGGCCTTCGAGATTGACATACTATCTAACCCATAGCCCATTGTAAATCATCCAGGTTTCCAAGACTTATGATTAAGCCATGAGAAACAATTTCTCATGAAAAACATTTTGAGAAAATCCTTTTATAAGTATAATACTTTTTAATAAAAGTATATTTTAAAACTTATTTTGTTTTCAAAATCACCTACGCAGGATTTCAACTTAATCAACTGTCTTACCCGTAACTTGGATAATGTCTTAAATTAATGAGCATGGATTTCTTGTTTGAAATTTATCATGACTTGAACAGTTTTCTGACTATCCAAGTGTCACTGTAGTGTATTCCCTAAGTTAGAAAATACGTTGGTGGAATCAAAACAGTCAGATCACTGCTCAGTCATAGATGAACTCATCAGATCTAAGGATCATTGAAACCGTTCAATGTGAATGAGAGACCAACTATCTGATAATATGTCTATGCAAGAGGTCTCTCATTGAATGCAATCAGTAAGTGTACATTTAAGCACCGATATGCTGATGTGTAGTCTCCACTACAATAGTTCGAGATAGAACTACATCTCAACTATTGAGAACATCATAGCATTCTGGCAGCCATATAAGTGAAGTGCCCAGCTTCACCCATAGCTGTGACTATATAAGGTATAAGGAACTGGAAAGTTATATCTGCCTGTGATAATCTAATCACAACTTTCCTACAATATATCCTATGGAACTTTATCGTATAGACCATCTCATTATCATGGTCAATTACCCATAATGAATACACAATAGATGAAAAAGAAGCATTTATTAATCAAATTAATAAGGTTCTAACAATCTAAGTGACTTTTCTGGGCATCATGTCTAACAGGGTGGAGTTCTTAGAAACCTTCCGTGAGCAGTATTTTCTTAGATTCATTCGAGAACGGAAGGTGAGGGAGTTTATGCTTTTGGAACAGGGAGCGATGAACGTGGCCGAGTATGAGGCTAAGTTCACGGAGTTGTCGAGGCTTGCTCCACATCTGATCGCGACTGAAGATCTGCGGATCAGAAAGTTTGAAATGGGGTTGAAGGCGTTCATCCGTGATAGGGTGTCCATCCTCCAATGTGAATACTGGAGGGAGATAGTGGGAAAGGCAAAGATCGCCGAGAAGAATGCAGATGAGTTCATCAGGAGAAGAGATAGTGTCTTCGGGAGAAGCATGTCTCGGGGTCAATCTAGTTGTTCTTCACAATCCGAGAAGAGGATCAGGACTGCACCATACTAGTTCTCTCAGCCAATGTCGGCTTAGAGGTCTGCTTTCGTGCCTTAGGCACCGCGTCCTACGACGTCACAGGCTACGAGGGTTATGCCTCCGGCTTCCTCCGCATCGTAGGCTTTTGAGGAGTGCACCACATGTGACTGTCGGCACAAGACTGGGGATTGCTGAAGATTGTCAGGTGGATGCTTCCACTGTGGTGAGGTTGGTCACATGATACGGGACTGCCCACTCAAGCAGTCACAGATTGGGCCATAGGGAGTCCGACCTCCAGGCAGGCAGACTTCGCTTCAGGGGTCTTCATCTCAGGCCTCTAGATCCTTACCGCCCACCCAGTAGCTTCGTCAGGCAAATCAAGACAGGGTATTCGCCATGACAGACAGAGACGCACAGGCATCTGATGATGTTGTGCAAGGTACGTGCAAGTTTGATATTGTTAAAGTTTTAGAATTGGCATGATGTGTTGTATATATATATATGCTATGTAATGCTTATTGTTATGTGTGTGTCAATATGGATGATGCATGTAGCAAATTATAACTTGGGTAGTTATAATTCTCAGGATCGTTGCTAGTAAATATATGTTTGGCATGGGTGTTGATCGACACGGGATCCACTCACTCATTCGTCTCACCTAGTTTTACCCAAGACTTTACGTCCGAGCCAAGCAAGCTACTTCAGGAGTTGTCCATTTCGACTCTATTGGGTAAATCTGTTGAAGCAGATAAAGTGTATCTGGGCAGTGTTGTACAAGTCATGCAACATGAGTTGCTGGTTGACCTAATCATTCTGTTTCAGGATTGGGATTTCGATGTTATCCTAGGTATGGATTGGCTCTTAACTCACCACAGACATGTGGCGTGTTTCGAGAAGGTGGTGAACTTTAAACCCGCTGGGTTGAAGCCATTTCATTTCGGGGGACTTCAGAGGAGAGACATTGCTCGTTTTGCAGCTCTCAGTCTCGCGAACATAGAAGTACGAGGCTCCACATCCATTTCAGTGGTATGTGAGTATATGGATGTTTTTCCAGAGACCTTACTGGGATTACCTCCTGATCGGGCGATTGAGTTTGCAATTGAGCTAGCTCCAAGCACGGCACCGATTTCGAGGGCTTCGCATAGAATAGCTCCTATCGAACTTAAGGAGTTAAAGGACTAGTTGGCAGAATTGCAAGGCCTTGGATTTATCCAGCCAAGTGTCTCACCTTTGGGAACTCCGGTGCTCTTCGTGAAGAAGAAAGATGGGTCGATGCAGACGTGCATTGACAATAGGTAGCTAAACAAGGTCATTATCAAGAATCGTTATCCATTGCCTCAGAGGGTGCAAAGTTCTTCTGAAAGATTGACCTTCGATCTAGTTATCATCAATTAAAAATCAAGAAAGAAGACATTCTGAAGACGGCAGTCAGAACTCGATACGGTCACTACGAGTTTTTGGTTATGTCTTTTGGTCTGACTAATGCGCCGGCTGCATTCATGGACCTGATGAACTAGGTGTTCAAATTGTCTCTCAATCAGTGTGTGATCGTATTTGTAGATGATATCCTTGTGTATTCACAGACACGGGATGATCACGCTAGAGATCTCCGCTTTGTATTGCAGACTCTTCGAGAGCATAGTCTGTATGCTAAGTTGAGCAAGTGCGAGTTCTGACTGAACAAGGTGTCGTTTCTTGGCCATGTGGTGTCAGTCGAGGGTATCTTAGTCAATCCTGCGAAGATTGAAGCAGTGATGAATTGGGAGAGGCCGAAGAGTGTTACTGAGATTCGTAGATTTCTTGGCCTGGCAGGATACTATAGGAGGTTCGTGGAAGGATTTTCCAGCTTGGCAGCTCCGTTTACCTACCTCAGACGAAAGAATGCTAAGTTCACTTGGAGTGACAAGTGCGGGGCAAGTTTCTTGGAGTTGAAAAAGAAGCTTACCACAGCCCCTGTTCTCACAGTTCCATCTGGAAGCGGTGGTTTCGAAGTCTACAGTGATGCTTCACTTGTTGGGCTTGGGTGCGTCTTTATGCAGCATAAGCAGGTGGTTGCCTATGCTTCCCGTCAGTTGAAGGAGCATAAGTAGAACTACCCCACACATGACTTAGATCTTGCAGTAGTCGTCTCTGCGCTGAAAATTTGGCGTCACTACTCTATGGGGAAGAGTTCGTTGTGTTCATAGATCACAAGAGCTTGAAGTATCTCTTCTTGTAGAAAGAACTAAATATGAGGCAGCATCGTTGGATGGAGTTCATAAAGGACTATGATTGTTCCATTCAGTACCATTCGGGTAAGGCAAACGTAGTAGCCGATGCATTTAGAAAGAAACCTTACGGGGTTATGGCTCACTTGAGGGTCCAAGAGTGGAAGTTATTGAATGATATGTGTAACCTCGACACCACTCTCAAGCATGTTACCTACGGGCCGGTGATGTCAAACATCTCAGTTAGGCCACATATCCTGAATCGGATCAAGGAGTTGCAGAACTCGGATGCTGAGTTGCTTGCTTACCAAGACAAGTCGGTTGGTAGTGGCAGTCAGGAGTTTGCTTTGAATGGTGATGGTGCCATCACATTCAAAGGCAGGTTGTGTGTTCCCGCCGACATAGCATTGAGGAGTGAGATCTTAGACGAGGCTCACCGATCCAAGTACATGGTACATCTGGGAGGTACTAAGATGTACCAGAATCTCAAGAGGCACTATTGGTGGCGAAACATGAAGAGGGAAGTCACCGAGTATGTTTCTAGATGTTTGGTGTGCCAGCAGGTGAAGGCCAAACATCAGAGGCTGGCAGGTCTTTTACAGTCCCTCCCTATTTTCGAATGGAAATGGGAGAATATCTCGATGGATTTCATCGTGGGCTTGCCACGGACGGCGAAGGGCTCCGATGCTATTTGGGTGATAGTTGACAGATTGACAAAGTCTGCACACTTTCTTCCGTATCGGACTACTTTTAGTTCGAATCAATTAGTGGCTTTGTATGTTAAAGAGGCGGTCCATCTGCACGGGGTGCCGGTTTCCATTGTGTCTGATCGAGACCCCAGGTTTACTTCCAGGTTCTGGAAAACTTTTCAAAGTGCTATGGGTTCTCGTTTAGATTTCAGCACATCCTTTCATCCTCAAACTGATGGGCAGACTGAATGGGTAAATCAGGTTGTGGAGGATATGCTCTGAGCTTGTATGTTGGACTTTCAGGATAGTTGGGAAGAACACTTACCATTGGTTGAGTTTGCCTACAACAACAATTACCAGGCAAGCATCCAAATGGCACCTTTTGAAGCTCTGTATGGTCGAAGTTGTAGATTACCTCTATATTGGGATGAAGTTGGTGAGAGGAAAGTTCCGCAGAAAAGGTCAAGTTAATCAGGGAGTGATTGAAAACTGCTGAGGATAGGTAGAAGAGCTAGGCGAACACTCGTCACAGAGATTTGGAATTCCAAGTTGGGGATCGAGTCTTTGTGAAGATTTCACCAAGTCGGGGAATCATGCGATTCGGGAAGAAAGGAAAGCTGAACCCTAGGTACTTGGGGCCATTTAAGATCATCACTAGGGTTGGTGAGGTTGCTTACAGGGTAGCCCTACCGCCTCACATGGCAGCGGTTCATAATGTATTTCACGTTTCCATGCTCAGGAAATACATTCCAGATCCGTCACACGTCATTGCTCTTGATCCCGTGGTGATTCGAGAGGATCTCACTTTGGTTGAGTAACTAGTTTAGATCTTAGATCGTCGAGATCAATTCTTGCGCACCAAGGCTATCCCATTAGCCCTCGTGAAATGGCAGCATCATTCCAAGGAAGAGGCTACATGGGAGCGAGAAACTGTAGTGAAGGAAAAGTACCCTCACTTGTTTGTATTGTTTCTTTGTTGGATTTTCTGTATTTTGTTTTTGTTGTGCTTTTTGGTGTCGTTCTAATTTCGAGGACAAAATTATTGTAAGGGGGGAGGGATGTAGAACCCCGAATCTTTGTTTCACTAAGTAGTGAATAGTGTTCAAGTGTGGTCTTGTACACTTGTGGGTTTTATACTAATGGAAATGTTTGGATTGATGGTATGCATGATTTGATAGGTCTACATGTCCTTGAGGAGTGTGTTTAAAGCATAAAAGGTGTTGGAAATGGGATTGGAGAAGATCCAAGTAGTGAAAATAGGGTTTTGCAGCAAAACAGGGGATCACTGATCGCTCGGTGATAACCACCGATCGACCAGTCTTATACCGATCGCTCGGTAACTATTGATTGGTTAACTAATTTGTATGGGAAAAAATTCCAGAAGGGTGTTTTCAACCGATCGCTCAGTTGAAACCACCGATCGTTCGGTCTGTACCACCGATCGATCGGTTATACGCAGATTTTTTGCATTAAGAGTTTTTAAGTCTTTAGCCACTACCCCTTTGCCTATATAAGCTGGGTTCATGCCTTAGGGTTTCATAAACCCTTTGTGCATTATTTTAAGAGGCTTTTGAGAGGAAGAAGAAGGAGGAAGCTAGGGTTTCTCAAAGCTTGAAGGGAGATCAAGTTTCTTCCCTCATTTTGGTGTTTCTCAACAAAGAACTCGAGGTTTTCACGTGTTCCAAGCTTTTGGAATCAAAGTCACCGATTTCATCAAGGTAGATACACTCTACAACCAATCTTATGATACTACTAGTTACCACATGTGTTCTTCTCATTCTTCGCTATAAGCCTTGCTTTGTTATGGTGTGGGATGTTATATTTATACTTGATTGTAAGCTATCACTATTATGCACTCTATGTGTTTGTGTAAATGCCTCTAAGGGTTTTTGGGTGTTTAAACCTGTTATCATTTTCATATGCTCATATGTTCGCATGTCTCGCATGAACCGAGGATTTTCCATGGGTTTCTCAAAGTATAAAAAGGGTTTTGAATAAATGACTTATATGAATGATTCTAAGCAACTCTATGATATCTCTAAGATCAGTTCACAAGCTCAAAAGGATCATGATACACTCACAAGAACTCCATAATAATGTCTAAGATCGTCTCATAAGCTCAAAAGGATCATGAATGAAATTGCTCTAAGATCTCTATAGTATTGGCTCTATGGTATTGCTCTATGTCTCTATAGATCATAAATAACTCTAAGGAACTCTATGAACTCACAAGGCTATGATTATCACATGACTCACACGGTTTTGGTTTCGGGTTTCATATGTGTTATTTCACGGTTTCCACACTTTGACATATTTTAAGGATTTCATTCTCCATGATTCGCATGCTCTATGCTATTATTGCTTTATTGTTAGTAGTTTGTATATGCTGAGTATTCCACGCTCAGCCGATATTTTTTATCATCGACAGGTGCCCGGGTTCCTTTCGATTTGTGCGGTACGGAGCCTTGGGTAGAAGAGGAGTATTATGAACCAGAGCCTTCTATGGACCACTATCAGGATGACAGCTCATTAGATAGGCGTCATGACTTTGACTTCTGTTGACTTTGTTAGTTAGAATACATGATGTTTTGTTAAGTGAGAGAGGGACTTGTCCACTCCACCCTTTTGGATATTTACATATGTATATACTTTTGTTGGTTCACACTTGGACCGAGTAATAGGAGTGTTGAGTTATACATTTGGCTTCCGCTATGTTGGTTATATTTTGCTTCCGCTATGCATTATAAATCGTTTTCGCTATGTATGTCTGTGTACTTTGATATGTTGTTCATGTGCCTTATGTATCATATGGTGGTATGATACGGCGGTCACGAGTCAAAGTATCCCTAACTCCTAGGGGGTATTTTGGGTTGCGACGCAACCAAAGTGAGATCCTCTCGAATCTCTATAGAATCAAGAGCAATGACGTGGGAAGGATTTGGAATGTATTTCCTAAGCATGGAAACGTGAAATACATTATGGACCGCTGCCATGTGAGGCGGTGGGGCTACCCTGTAAGGAACCTCACCAATCCTAGTGATGATCTCAAATGGCCCCACGTACCTAGGGCTGAGCTTTCCTTTCTTCCCGAATCGCATGATTCCCCAACTCGACGAAATCTTCGCAAAGACTCAATCCCCAACTTGGAATTCCAAATCTCTGTGACTAGTGTCCGCATAGCTCTTCTGCCTATCCTTCAATCACTCCTTAATGATCTTGACTATTTTTGCGGTCCGCTCAATCAATTCAGGACCCAGTACCTTTCTCTCACCAACTTCATCCCAGTATAGAGGAGATCTACAACTGCGACCATATAGAGCTTCAAAAGGTGCCATTTGGATGCTTGCCTAGTAACTATTGTTGTAGGCAAACTCAACCAAGGGCAAGTATTCCTCCCAATTGCCCTGAAAGTCCAACATGCAAGCTCGGATCATATCCTCCACAACCTGGTTTACCCTTTCAGTCTACCCATCGGTTTGAGGATGAAAGACGTTGCTGAAATCTAAATGAGAACCCATAGCGTCCTGAAAAGTTTTCTAGAACCTGGAAGTAAACCTAGGATCTCGATCAGATATGATGGAAACTGGCACCCCGTGTAGACGGACCACCTCCTTAACAAACAAAGTTACCAACTGGCTCGAACTGAAAGTAGTCTAGTACGGAAGAAAGTGTGCAGAATTTGTCAATCTGTCAACTGTCACCCAAATAGCATCGGAGCCCTTCGTGCAGCAAGCCCACTATGAAATTCATCAAGATATTCTCCTATTTCCATTCCGGAATAGGGAGAGACTGTAAAAGACCTATCGGCCTCTGATACTCGACCTTCACCTGCTGGCACACCAAACATCTAGAAACATACTCGGTAACTTCCCTCTTCATATTTCGCCACCAGTAGTGCCTCTTGAGATTCTGGCACATCTTGGTACCTCCCGGATGTACTGTGTACTTAGATCGATAAGCCTCATCCAAGATCTCACTCCTCAACGCTATGTCGGCGGGAACACACAACATGCCTTTGAATGTGACCCTAGGGACTCTAATGCCTAAGCTCTGATACCACCTCTGTCGCGACCCAAAATACCCCCTGGGAGTTAGGGATACTTTGGCTCGTGATGTGCCATATCTGATACCAAACCATCCTGTAATAACATCCAAGTCATGACAACCATAATCATGAATAAGGCGGAAGCTTAAACCAATGTGCGGAAGCGTAATCCAAAAATTTCTTTTCTATACATGCTGTGTATTCCAAGTTTGTACATACATCACAAAAGTAAAGGTGGACATGCCCACCTATCAAAATACAAAATGATAATACTCTCTCTCTCTCTCTATGCAATCATTCTAAAAGGGCCAGTGGTCTAAGTCATTTGCCTCCTCCTGAGGCTCTACATATGGCTCCTCCTCGTCATAATCCTCCTCTATCCAGGGCCCCTGATCACAGATGTCAAATGGAGTCCGTGTACCTGCCGACATAACATGTACGGCTGAGCATGGAATACTCAGCGAGCAAAATGTAGCACCCCGGACTTTTTCATCCTTAATGAATAGCACCTTCGTAGCTAATTGGCCATTTTTGTAGTCTAATTAATAAATAAAGGAGAAATCGAAAATTCCGAAATGTCAGAAATGTGCGTTTTCGAAAGACGAACCCAACGCAAGTTGAATCGTCGAAATCCGACGAGCGAGTCAAAAGATATGGTCAAAGCAGTCCAGACATACAGAGAACCGATCGCTCGGTCCAGTCAGCGATCGATCGGTCCATAACCGATCGATCGGTAGCTATCGCGCGGTCAGAAAGTTTGTATGGAGAAATTTTCCAGAGAGTGAAATTTCAACCGATCGCTCGGTTATGAAACCGATCGATCGGTAGGCAACCGATCGATCGGTCATTAACACCGATCGCTCGGTCCTCGCGTTTTTACAGAATTTTCACTAAGGGCATTTTCGGCATTCGGGTGTTATACCCTTTCTTATATAGGATTACCCGAGCCTTTAGGGCTCATTCTCAACCCTTAGAAGATTTGGGAGATTAGAGAGAAAGGAGAAGGTTTTCCAAAACCTAGGTTTCCATTTTGGAGAGAAATCAAAGGGTTTTGAAACCCTAGATCAACCTCAAGCCCGATTTCTTCAAGATTTCGGTTCAAGCATTCGTGGAGCTCGTGTGGGGCACTCTCCTCAAGCTAGGGCAGCAACTCACGTGCGTTTGGTGGAGGATTTCTTCCCCCATTTGTCAAGGTCGGTACTTCTTACTACCCTCCTAGTTATAGCTTCTCTTTTCCTTTATTTCTTCTTGTTTTCTTTCACCTATATATGTGTTATGAGATTGGTGGTATGAATGGTGAATGGAGATGGATGTTGGCGAATGGATGCCGTGTGGATGATGAAATGAACGAATGGGAAAGGGCATTGTACTAATAATGAACATACAAGTGTGATGTGAGCATAACCCACATAGAAAAGCATGATCTAGGTTTAAGTGAATAATGAACACACCCCATGTTTGATGAAATGCCAAGGTGAACAAAATGAATGATAAATTAAGGGAACCCATGTTTAATTGCTCTTGAAATTTGTTAGGGTTCATGATAGTGTGTTTCTTACATTTCTTAAAATGTGTAGATTATTAATTACTTAAATTGTTATATGCTATGCCTTGTGAATCACTCCAAATTGTCATATTTAATTCCAAATGCAAGTACGCACACGATCTCACGAGCACGCATGAAATGATGTGATTTACCGACGTTTTGAGTATGGGACGTAGAGGTGGGGCATATCCTAAGATATGTTTCACTTCGCTTTTGACAAGGGCAAGACAATCATGCATTGCATAGGGAAAGGTCTCCCATCCCCTCGCATGACATGCATAGCATCGCATGACACGCATAGCATAGCATGGCATGACACGCATAACATAGCATCACACATTCTGCATGGATGCTAGTTGCGACGGGCTATGAACGGCAACTAGGCATTCACATTCCGCATGGATGCTAGTTGCGACGGGCTATGAACGGCAACTCGGCATTCACATTCTGCATGGATGCTAGTTGCGACGGGCTATGAACGGCAACTAGGCATACCCATCTGCATATAGGGTACTAGTTGTGACGGACTATGAACGGCAACTAGGCATGTGAACATGTTTTAAATTATGAACAAGCAAGCATGACATGGCATGACACGCATGATACGATAGGATAAGACAAACGTGACAAGCTTCCAAGCAAGGAAATGGTATTTTCAGTCAAGTCAAGTGCACGGTATTTTCAAGGTTTTTACCGGCTTTTATGAATTCAAGCATGATTATATACTCCTTTACTTTATTGTCCTGATATGAATTTTTCCTGTTTCATATGCATGAATTGTCTCCTGCTTTATATATGCTATCTGTATGCTATGACTATTGGTTAGTATTTAGTACCCGCTGAGTATTCCATGCTCAGCCGTACTTCTTATGTCGGCAGGTGATGGCGGAGCAGCTGCTCCATTTGATATCTGTGCTCCGAGCCCTTGGGTGGAGGAGGAGTACGTCGAGGAGCCTTTGGAGGAACCTCCCGTAGAGGGTTACCATTAGGTGGTTGTAGGTTCTAAGTGGTTTAGCTGTGGGTGAGCATGAGTGATTATATCCATGTATTTTGGCGGGCGTGTCCGCACTTTCTTTATTTTGTTTTCTTTTGTATTAAACTTGGACCATGTGTATATATATACTTAGAGGTTTGTTAGACTTCCGTTGTGTTTTATAGTTATGCTTCCGCTGTTATCCTCTATTGTATATGTCCTGTGAGTTTTGCAGGTTGGTTCGTCAAGCAAGTCATGTAAGTAATGGTTAAGTCGTCCAAGATTCACTCTAACTCCTAGGGTGGGTTTTGGGTCGCGACACAAAATCTACTAGCTAACAATGCTATCATAATCACAATATTTTATACAGTGCGTAAAAGAATACAAATCACCAAAATCCATGCTTAAAACCCGTCGGGAAAAACCTTTCATAAAACTTGTTCTTTTCATGGAAAACAAACCCTCTCATGTATGCTTATGAGTTCTTATGAATGCTTGTGAGCCTCGTGTTTTCTTATGAGTTCTTGTGAGCTTGTGAGTACTTGTGAGCTTATGAGCTTCTTGTGAGCTTATGAGTACTTGTGAGCTTATGATCCTTTTGAGCTTGTTCTCCTTGGAGACATATGCAAGATCTTAGACTTGTGAGTTTCTTATGAGTTCTTGAAAAGCCTTGCGAGACTTATGATCCGTGGAGTTCATGCAAGATCTAGACTTGATCCTTGTGAGCGTGGAGTAACCGATCTTAGAATGCCAACCCAAAGTTTGGCTTAGTCTATGCTTATGCATGTATGCTTCTTACTTATGAATGCCTTTGAAAATCCTCTTATGTTTTCTTGAAAATTCATGCTTATGAGAAAAACCACGGTCGTGCAATACTTATCATGCGTAGAGTGCTTGTGAGCATTATAACATCTATGTGGAAAGCTTTAACTAATTAAACATGTTCATGCAAGGCATAATGATCATTATAGTATACTTGAAGACCTTAAGTAACTCATATGGTTCATACAAGGTATATTAGCATCATAACATACTTAAACAATTCTAGAATGTAGAACATTTCATTCATTGCGTCACATCATAACAATCATGGCTTCTAAGCCTAATTCATCATATCACACTTAAAATTATGGTTCCTTGGAGGATATTAACACTTACTTACACTTATAGTCATATTCACCCTTTTATTGGAAAACCCCCAATTTGTAAAACCCTATTTGATTGTTTATTCATGATCTAGTTCACCCAAATTTCCACACTTCCTATTTGTATCATAATAGAATTAAAATCACCTATTTGAATCATCTTTGTATGATAACAAGGCTAGATAGTAGTTTACTAACCTCTTTGGATCAATTTCTAGGTTGAAGAAACCCCTTGAGAAATCCTCACTTGATTTGAATGATCCAAGCTTGATTTGGGGAAGATCCAACCCTTGATTGAAGCTCTTCTTGGTTTCAAGAAAAACCCTCTTTGGAATGCTCAAGATCATTTCCTTCTCTTTCTAGGAACTCTCCTTGGTTTAGGGTAACCCAAAAACTCTCCTAAAGTCTTCTATTTATAGTGTAAGGGGTGAAAAACCCCTAAAAAATCGCATCCAAGAAAGTAAAACCGCGTATCTACGATCGTTCGTAGCGATTTACGATCGATCGTAGCCTTCTACGATCGATCGTAGCTTCCTACGATCAATTGTAGTTTCACCTGAGAGTTTCCAGCATTTCTGGGGCTTTACGATCGATTGTAGCAACTCTACGATCGTTCGTAGCTCCGCTACGATCGTTCGTAGGGTCCCTACGAGCGATCGCAACTTTTGCAGAAAGCTTCAGCATTTTTATGTTTTTGTATCTCGGCCATAACTTTTGACTCGCTTGTCTGATTTTGACGATTCAACTTGAGTTCGATTCCTCTTTCGAAGGAGAACAACTTTTATGTTTTTCACGACTTCCAATTCTTCCTTTTTCTTAGACCATTTTGCCCCTAAACCTGACTGATCCGAAATTGGGTTTCGTCAATCCAGATTTTAAACCGACCCGACTTCAGAAATCGGTCTTTTGACCTAATACCAACTCAAAACCAAGACAAGTGATCAACATGAACCCCAAAGAGGGTTCAATTACCTTTCCAAAAATCCAAGAATCGCTTGATTCCGACGAGCGGTGTGAACGTTAGGGCTATTTAGAGTCGAGGGTATGCCAAGGCATAACCCTTGTCAATACTCAAGAGTATTCTATACTCTTGCCTATTTCATTCCAAACACCCATACACCATAAATACATTCTTACATGCTTTAGTATATAATATCATTCGTCGTACATGGCCATCAAGATCCGGGGTTCTACAAAAAGATACCTTGTCTAGCCAGAACTCGCACTTGCTCAACTTAGCATATAGGCTATGCTCTCGAAGAGTCTGCAATACAAGGCGGAGATCTCTCGTGTGATCATCCTATGTCTGTGAATACACAAGGATATCATCTACAAATACGATCACACATTGATCGAGAGACGATCTGAACACCCGGTTCATCAGATCCATGAATGCAGCTGACGCGTTAGTCAGACCAAAGGACATAACCAAAAACTCATAGTGACTGTATTGAGTTTTGAATGTCGTTTTCGGAAAGTCTTCTTTCTTGATTTTCAACTGATGAAAACCAGATCGAAGGTCAATCTTTGAGAAAAACTTTGCACCCTTCAATTGATCAAACAAGTTGTCTATCCGAGGCAATGGATAACGGTTCTTGATAGTGACCTTGTTTAGGTGCCTATAGTTAATGCACATCCACATCAACCCATCTTTCTTCTTCACGAAGAGCACCGGAGCTCCCCAAGGTGAGACATTTGGCCAGATAAAGCCAAGGCCTTGTAATTTTGCCAACTGGTCCTTTAACTCCTTAAGCTCGATAGGGGCCATTCTATACGACGCCCTCGAAATCGGAGCTATGCTTGGAGCTAGCTCAATCACAAACTCAATCGCCCGATCAGGAGGTAATCCCGGCAAGGTCTCTGGAAAAACATCCATGTACTCACATACCACCGGAATGGGTGTGGAGCCTTGTACTTCTACATTCGCGAGACTGAGAGCTGTAAAATGAGCAATGTCTCTCCTCTGAAGTCCCCTGAAATAAAATGGTTTCAACCCAGCAGGTTTAAAGGTCACCACCTTCTCAAAACACACCACGTGCCCATGGTGAGTTGAGAGCCAATCCATTCCTAGGATAACATCGAAATCCCAATCTTGAAATCCCAGAATGATCAGGTCGACTGGCAACTCATGCCGCATGACTTGCACAACACTGCCCGGATACACTTTATATACCTCAACAGACTTATCCAGTGGAGTCGAAATGGACAACTCTTGAGATAGCTTACTTAGCTCGGACGTAAAGCCTTCAGCAAAACTAGGCAAGACGAATGAATGAGTGGATCCCATGTCGATTAACACCCTTGCTAAACACTCATTTACTAGCAACGATCCTTTCACAACATCATCAGATGCCTGTGCGTCCCTGTTGGTCATGGAAAACACCCTACCCTGATTAGCTTGACGAGGCTGCTGGGTGAGTGGCAAGGATCTAGAGGCCTGAGATAAAGACCCCTGAAGCGAAGTCTACCTGCCTGGAGGTCAGACTCCCTGTGGCCCAGCCTGTGACTTGCGTGGGTAATCCCGAATCACATGACCAACCTCACCACAGTGGATGCATCCACCTGATAGTCTACGATAATCCCCAGTCTTGTGCCGACGACCACATACGGCGTACACCTCGAATCCCTGCAATGTGGAGGAAGCCAGAGGTATAACCCTCATAGCCTGTGACGTCATAGGGCACGGTGCCTGAGGCACAAAAGGAGACCTCTGAGCTGACATCAGTTGAGAGAACTGATATGGTGTAGTCTTGGTCCTCTTCTCGGACTGTGACGAACCAGTAGACTGACCCCGAGATATGCTCCTCCTAAAGCCACTATCCCTTCTTCGGATAAACTCCTTTACATTCTTCTTAGTGATCTTTGCCTTTCCCATTATCTCCCTCTAGGATTCTACTTAGAGGATGGACACCCTATCACGGATGAAGGCCTTCAATCCCATCTCAAACTTTCTGACCCACAAGTCTTTAGTAACAACCGAATGCGGGGCAAATCTCGACAACTCGGTGAACTTAGCCTCATACTCGGCCATGTTCATCGCTCCCTATTCTAAAAGCATGAATTCCCTTGCCTTCTGTTCCCAGATAAATCTGGGAAAATACTGCTCATGGAAGGTGTCTAGGAACTCCGCCCATGTCCAGGGTTCCCCTGCCTTCGCAACATCCCTCTGCCTTTGGGCAGCTCTCCACCAATGTTCAACTTCACTCTTCTTCATGAAGGAAGCCCATTCAACCCGTTGTTCCTCAGTACATCGGAGAGCCCAAAAGGTCTTCTCCAGCTGCATAATCCATGCCTCTGCCACCATCGGGTCCAGAGTACCATAGAATGTAAGAGGCCATAGTCTACGGAAAGCTTCAAGCCCCACGGTGTGATGCACCGGCGGATGCACAAGGTGTCGCGACCCAAAACCCACCCTAGGATTTAGAGTGAATCTTGGATGACTCATCATAACTTGTATGACTTGCTTGACCAAAATAACCTACAAAAGACCTGGAGCATATACAATAGAGGACATGATAGCGGAAACATAACTACAAAGCACAGCGGAAGTCTAACCAAAAACATCTATGTATATATATATATAATCCAAGTTTGTACAAAAAGATACACAAAAGAAAGTGCGGACATGCCCACCAAAATACATGAATATACTCTCTAAAGCTCACCCATAGCTCACTCACTCAGAATCTACC
Organism: Tetracentron sinense; assembly: GCA_015143295.1. Taxonomy (NCBI): domain Eukaryota; kingdom Viridiplantae; phylum Streptophyta; class Magnoliopsida; order Trochodendrales; family Trochodendraceae; genus Tetracentron; species Tetracentron sinense. Next base: position 24,078,647 of record CM026571.1, read on the forward strand.
ACCACCTAATAGTAGCCCTCTATTGGAGGTTCCTCCACAGGTTCCTCAATGTACTCCTCCTCCACTCATGGGCCAGGAGCACAGACATCAAATGGAGTAGTAGCTCCCTCAGAACCTACCGACATAAACGTACGGCTGAGCATGGAATACTCAGCGTGTACCAAATGCTAACCAACAGTCATAGTACAGCAATAATGATATATATATATATAAGTAGGAAACAGTTAATCTCATAACAGGAAAGTGAAGCAGTTTATAATCATGCTTGCATTTTCGTAAAACCCTTGAAAACATTGTGCACTAGACTTGACTCAAATTGCCCTTTTCGTGCTTGAAAACTTGTCTTGTCTGTCTTGTCTTGTCGTATCATGTAGTATCAAGCGTGTCATGCCATGTCATGCTTGCTTGGAAAATAAACGTGTTCAATGCTTGCCATGCCATGTATTTTGCTGCTTGGAAAATAAACTACTTGTGAGGGAAGGGAGACCCTTCTTCCTAAATGCTCATGCTTGCCATGCCATGTATCTTGCTAGCTTGAAAAATAAACTACTTGTGAGGGAAGGGAAACCCTTCTTCCTAAATGCTCATGCTTGCCATGCCATGTATCTTGCTAGCTTGGAAAATAAACTACTTGTGAGGGAAGGGAAACCCTTCTTCCTAAATGCTCATGCTAGTCTTGTTCTTACCAAAAGCAAGGTAAAACATATCGTAGGATATGTCCCACTTCTAATTCTCGTTCTTGAAAAACCTCGGTAAATCATGTCATGCATGCCATGCTCGTGGAATAGTGTGCATACTTGCATTTGAATTTAAATATGGCAATTGGGTAATTCACAATACATATAACATCGATAATTTGAGCAAGTCAATATTCATGCAATTTAGGGAAAGTAAGGAAACACACTATCGTAGGCCCTAGGAATTTCCATAATTAATTAAGCACGTATCTCTTAATTCCTAACTCATTTTATTCACCTTGGCATTTCATCAAACATGGGGTGTGTTCATTATGTATTAAACCTACATCATGCTTTTCTAGGTGGATTAATGTTCACATCACACAAGTATGTTTATTATGGATACAATGCCCTCCCCATTTCATTCATCACATCATTCACACGGCATACATTCTCCCAAATCCATCCTCACACAACCATTCCATTCACACATTACAACTCATACTATAGTTATAGATGGGGGAAAACAAAGAATAGAAAGGAAAAGATAAACTATAACTAAGAGGGTAGCACAAGGTACCGACCTTGACAAATGAGGGAAGAAACCCCTTGCAAACACGTGCGTGAGTTGCTGCCTTAGCTTGGAGAGCGTAGTCCTCACGAGCTTGAACCTTGAACTTGAAGAGACAAGAGTTGTGATGATCTAGGGTTCTTAAAACTCCTTTGATTTCTCCCCAAAAGCAAACCCTAGGTTTAGAAACCCCTTTCTCTTCTCTCCTTATCTCTCAAATCTTCTAAGTGTTGGGAATGAGCCCTAAAGGCTTGGGTGAGCCTTACATGTAAAGGGTATAACACCCCAAATACCGAAAAAGCCCTTAATGAAATCCTGCAAAAACACGATAGACCGAGCGATCGGTGGTTATAACCGATCGATCAGTTGCCTATTGAGCGATCGGTATTCTTGACTAAGCGATCGGTCAAAAACATGCTCTCTAGAAAATTTCCCCATACAAAAGGTTTAACCAGTCGATAGCCTCCGATCGATCGGTTGTGGAGTGATCAATCGCTACAATGGACAGAGCGATCGGTAGTCTGTAGGTTTTTGACATTGAGTCCATTTTTCACCCATTCCTACTATTTGGACCCATTCTACTTCTATTCTAACATCTTCTAAACTTGACTAGGACCTCTTTAAAGCTCATAGGCTTTATTAAATAATTTATCTAATTAATCCTAGCATTCTTGACACAATTCCATCGAAGTTTCAAATTCTCATTTCATGAAATTGAGATTACAAGACACCATGCCTTGACACACATCCCAAGGCATATACAAAAATTTTTGGGGTTCTACACAAGGGGTAGTCGGTGGGGTAGGAGTAGCCACAGTAGGTCTGGCTGCCAGTAAATCCAAAGTCTCTGCTATGGAATCTATAGCATTCGTGAAGTAAAGCGGCTCCTCCTCTCTCGGAACCTCACCCTCGGATCTCCAAGTATAGTAACCACGACCCCAATTGCCGCGTCTCATGATACAAAATCCTGAGATTAAGTGGCAAAATATGAGTCTAACTTGGATACCAACCCTCACACAAAATATAGCAATTCAATAAACATGAAATGCTAATACCGCATATATTATACATCCAAGTATACACATAATAATACAGTTATAACTTAGAGTTTCTATCGTAGCTAAGATCCTTGTGTTGGGCATCTATCCTATATGGGATGAGACTAAGGACACAGTTTAAACACGACATCTAAACTAGGATCCTAGACCAACCTAAGGATTCACTTGATACCGATTATGTCATGGTAGCAAACTTAAGACGACACTTCCATCTGAGTCCTAAGTTCAACTCAGAAGGCTCACTTCTAGTTAGCCCAAGGGAAACCGATCCCTAGACCTCTGATACCAAGTCTGTCACGACCAAAAATACCACCTAGGAGTTAGGGATACTTTGACTCGTGACCGCCATATCATACCTCCCATACAATACATAAGGCACGCATAGCAACCTGTCAGAGTACACAGACATACACAGCGGAAACGATTTAAACACCTAGCGGAAGCAAAATATAACTAACATAGCTGAAGCCAAAGCATAAAGAAACACTCCTATTTCTCTGTCCAAGTGTGAACCAACAAAATACACATGTATATGTATCCAAAATGGTGGAGTGGACAAGTCCCACTCTCACTTAACAAAATATCAAGTCTTTTTGCGTCTGTCAACAAAAGTCAAAGTCATGACGCCTATCTAGCGGGCCATCATCTTGGTAGTGGTCCATAGAAGGCTCCAGGTCGTAATACTCTTCCTCTACCCAAGGTTTTGTACCACACAAATCGAAAGGAACCCAGGCACCTGCCGATGATAACAAATATCGGCTGAGTGTGGAATACTCAGTGTATACATACTACTAACAATAAAGTAATAATAGCGTAAAGCAGGCTAATCAGGGAGAATGAAATCCTTAAAACATATCAAAGCATGGAAACCATGAAATAACACATATGATGAAATTCGAAACCAAAACCGTGTGAGTCTTGAGAAAATCATAGCCTTGGGAGTTCATAGAGTTCCTTAGAGTTAATTATGATCCATAGAGACAGACTAATACCATAGAGCCAATACCATACAGATCTTAGAGCAATTTCATTTATGATCCTTGGAGCTTGTTAGACAATCTTAGACATTGTCATAGAGTTCTTGAGAGTGTATCATGATCCTTAGAGCTTGTGAACCGATCTTGGACAATATCATGGAGTTTTAGAATCATCATTTAAGTCACTTATCTAAAAACCCTTTTCGTAACATTGAGAAATCCATAAAAAAACACCAGATCATGCGAGACATGCGAACATATGAGAGAATAACACATTTAATCATCAAAAACCCTTAAAGGCATTTAACCAAACACATAGAGTGCATAATAATACTAGTTTACATCCAAGTATAAAAATAACACCTCACATCATAATAAATCAAGGTTTATAGTGTAGAATGAGTAGAGCATCATGTGGTAATTTGTAGAGCCCCGGACCTTTTCACATTTTATGCATGACACTTTCGTTGCCATTTTACCTTTAAAGAGGTATAATTAATAAATAAGGAAGAAATTGGAAATTCCAAAATGTCAAAAATGTTCCTTTTCGAAGTACGAACCCAACGCAAGTTGAATCGTCAAAATCGGACGAACGAGTCAAAAGATATGGCCAAAACAGTCTGGACCTGCAGGCAATCGATAGCTAGGAAGACACTAAGGACGTAGCTCGGAAGGCACTAAGGACGTAGCTCTGACAACGTGCTCTGATAAGGCATGGACAACGCATAGACGACGTACTCTGATAACGTAGCTCTAGCTCTGATAACGTATACGTTGTGCATCCGTTGTGCAACAGACAACGGGCACGTTGTACATAAGACAACGGACAACGAGTTCAACACTATGCACAACACAACGTGACAATGGGTTCGGCACCCTTCACAGCACAACGTGTTTGGCACTATTTACAGCACAACGTGTTCGGCACTATTCACAGCACAACGTGTTCGGCACTATTCACAGCACAACGTGTTGCCTACTTCAGCACAACGGTATAGCACAACGTGTTTGGCACTATTCACAGCACAACGTGTTTGGCACTATTCACAGCACAACGTGTTTGGCACTATTAACAGCACAACGTGCTCGGCACTATTCACAGCACAACGTGTTTGGCACTATTCACAGCACAACGTGTTCGGCACTATTCACAGCACAACGTGTTTGGCACTATTCACAGCTCAACGTGTTCGGCACTCGTGTTTTTGCAGAAATTTCAGTAAGGGTATTATGGTCTTTTGGTCGGTTCACTCTTACCTTAAGAGTTTAACCCGAGCCTTTAGGGCTTATTCTCAACACTTAGAGGATTTGGGCGATTAGAAGAGAGGAGAAAGGGTTTCCTAAGCTAGGGTTTTGCTTTGGAGAAGAATCAAAGGGGTTTTGAGACCCTAGATCACTTCAAGTCCGGTTTTTCTCCAAGATCACGGCTCAAGCACTTGTGGAGAGCGTTCCCCAAGCTAGGGCAGCACCTCACGGTCGTTTTTGGAAGGGGTTTCTTCCTCATTTCTTCAAGGTCGGTACTTCTTACTACCCTCCTAGTTATAGTTCCTCTTTTCCCTTTATTTCTTTTGATTTTCTTTCATTTACACATGTGCTATAAGATGGATGGTTGTGAATGGTGAATGGAGATTGGAATGGGCGATTGGATGCCAAGGGTTGTGTTGTAATGATTAAAATGGGGAGAGCATTGTATCCATAATAAACACACCTTTATGATGTGAGTAAACTCACCTAGAAAAGCATGATTTAGGTTTAAATGAATAATGAATAATGAACACCCCATGTTTGATGAAATGCCAAGGTGAATAAAATGAGTTGTAAATTTGGAAATGCATGCCTAATAAATTATGAATATTGCTAGGGCCTATGATAGTGTGTTTTCTTGCTTTCCTTAAATGATATGAATATTACATTGCTCAATCATTGATGTTATATGTGTTGTGAAATTACCCAAATGTCATATTTAAATTTAAATGCAAGTATGTACACGGTTCCCACGAGCACTGCATGCATGACATGATTTATCGAGGTTTTCAAGAACATGGTTAGAGGTGGGACATATCCTACGATATGTTTTACCTCACTTTTCACAAGAAAACAAGAACCAACATTCCACGAGGGGTCTCCCCTCACTCACAAGTGCATATCATGAAGAAGGGCCTCCCTTCCCTCGCAAGTACGTACTTATCATGAAGAAGGGTCTCCCTTCCCTCATAAGGCATCTCTCAAGCGCATCTCACAAGGATATCTCACAAGTGTATCTCACAAGTTACATGATCACAAGCAAGCACGCATGACATGACACGTACGACACGCTCGACAAGATCAAGTAAGACAAACACGACAAGCTTTCAAGTACGAAAAGATATTTCAAGCCAAGTCAAGTGCACGATGTTTTCAAGAGGTTTTATCGGCTTTCTACGAAACACAAGCATGATTATAAATTGCTTTACTTCCTTGTATGATATGAATTGTTTCCGTCTAACATATATGAATTGCTCCTGATTTATGTATTGCCATTTTTATGCTATGATTATTGGTTAGTATTTGGTACCCGCTGAGTATTCCATGCTCAGCCGTACTTCTTATGTCGGCAGGTTCTGAGGGAGCTACTGCTCCATTTGATGTTTGTGGTCCTAGTCCATGGGTGGAAGAGGAGTACGTCGAGGAGCCTTTGGAGGAACCTCCCGTAGAGGGTTATCAGTAGGTGGTGTTAGATTCTGAGTGGATTGGCTGTGGGTGAGCATGAGTGATTATATCCATGTATTTTGGCGGGCATGTCCGCACTTTCTTTGTTCTGATTTCTTTGTATTAAACTTGGACCATGTGTATATACTTAGAGGTTGTTAGACTTCCGCTGTGTTTTATAGTTATGTTTCCGCTGTCATCCTCTATTGTATATGCTCTGTGGGTTTTTGCAGGTTGGTTTGTCAAGCAAGTCATGTAAGCCATGATTAGTCGTCCAAAGTTCACTCTAACTCCTAGGGTGGGTTTTGGGTCGCGAAAGAAGTGGTATCAGAGCTTAGGCTTTAGGTCTCGAGGGTCACTTAGAATCTTATACCACGGCTTGACAAGAGCATATGTTAGGAAACAAGTTAGGAAGGAAGTGAGTCGGGAACGAGTCTGGTTCCAAGTTTAAGACTAAACTTTAGTCTTAGTCTAAAATGGTTGCTTTAACCAAGTACGGTCCTAGGTACGCCAGAACACTAAAGTATAAGTATAATGTGATGAATACTCTGATGACTTGATGTGATGTGTATTACTATTATACAACTAATACAAATTGAATTATTGTGAAATGGCATTGAAATAAACTGTGGTTTCAAGTTAGACTCATGTGGTGTTATTATTCTCAGGACTTTAGTCATGAGACGGAACACACGGGGTCGTAGACCACATACCAGAGCTTCCTCTTCTTCACGGGATGAGGATGAGCAACCGGACCTCTCTCAGGTCTTAGGATCTATTGCTGAGACACTCGCCATACTGGCGGCTCGGCAGGCTATACCATCATCGGCGGCACCTACTCCACCGCCCGCAGCTCCAGTACATCGTACCGCTGGAGTTGAGGCATTCAGGAGATTGAGGCCTCCACCCTTCCATGGGAGTGTGGACCCTCTTGCTGCGGAGGCATGGATCCTCCAGATGGAGAAGATCTTTGCGGTCCTCTCGCCTACAGAGGAGGATAGAGTAGCATGGGCAGTTTTCATGCTAGAAGGTGAAGCCCACCATTGGTGGTTGTCCGCATTGAGGACGCGAGATTTGACCATGCAGGGTCAACCTTGGACTTGGGAGGAGTTCAAAGATACTTTTTACAAGAAGTATTTTCCAATTGGAGCACGGGAAAAGAAAGAGAGAGAATTCATCAACCTTGAGCAAGGGTCGATGTCTGTGGCCGCTTATGAGGCCAAGTTTTCGGAGCTATCACGCTTCACGACACATATGATTGCCACCGAGGCAATGAAGGCGAGGAGGTTTGAGCAAGGACTCAAGGATGTCATCATGGAGAAAGTATCGGTCTTTAGGCACGCCACTTACGTTGAAGTGGTGGATAAAGCCTTGTTGGTTGAGACCAACTCTGAGGCGGTGTCCAAGAAGAGGGAATTGATGAGAGGCCAATCCAGTAGTTCAACACCTCTAGAGAGGCGGGCTCGTACCGGACCTTATCAGTATGCGTGGCCAGCACCACCGATGAGGCCATCTTATGCGCCTCCAGCTCCACGGCAGTATGTGCCTCAGGCACCGTGACCTCAGGCTCTTCCGGCCCCACGGCCTGTTACACCTCAGACGATGAGGTATGCTCCACCTCTGGCCCCTCTGACTTATACACACGAGGTCTGCACTTCATGCGACCGAAGGCACCCGGCAGGAGATTACCGAAGAGCATCGGGTGGATGTTTTCATTGTGGTCGCCAGGGCCATATGATCAGGGATTGCCCCAGTCGGCATTTACCAGGCCAGTCTCAGGGGATTAGGCCACCAGCACGCCCAGCAGGATCATATCAGGCGTCATCTCAGACTACCCGGTCTACACCTCAGTCTCGGCAGGCGAACCAGGGGCGAGTTTTTGCCTTAACAGAGGGTGATGCACTTGCATCTGACGATGTAGTGCAAGGTACGCAGTTGTAGCTTATTTAATTATCCGTAAATTAAACTGTTAAGTATTAATTGATTGTGTACGTACTTGGCATGTTATATATGTATATATACCTACATGTATACACTGTTGATGCATGGATTAACTCCGCTAGTTAAAATTTCAGGAACCCTACCAGTCAATGAGTATTTGGCTCGAGTGTTGATTGATACCGGGTCTACTCATTCATTTGTCTCGCCGAGTTTTTCAGAAGGCTTTTCTGTAGAGCCAAGTCAGCTAGAACCGGAGTTAGCCATTTCGACTCCTCTCGGCAAAATAGCATTGGCAGATAAAGTGTATAGAAATAGTGTGGTCCAAGTTGGAAGCCACGAGTTGGCGGTTGATCTCATCGTCCTTGGATTCCAAGACTTTGATGTTATATTGGGAATGGATTGGTTAACAGCACATCATGGGCATGTAGCTTGCTTTGAGAAAATGGTACTCTTCAAGCCAGTAGAAGGAAAACCATTCCACTTTCGCGGGTTGAAAAGTAGATATATTGCTCGTTTTGCGGCGTTGAGCTTAGCTAACCCCGAGGCAAAGGACTCATCGACTATTCCGGTTGTGAGTGAGTTCCTGGATGTATTTCCAGAGGAGTTGCCAGGATTGCCTCCAGACAGGGAGATTGAGTTTGTGATCGAGCTTGCACCAGGCACAGCTCCTGTTTTCAGGGCTCCGTATAGAATGGCCCCTATTGAACTCAAAGAGTTAAAGACCTAGTTAGAAGAATTACAAGGTCTTGGTTTCATTTGACCAAGTGTCTCACCGTGGGGTGCCCCGGTGTTGTTTGTTAAGAAGAAAGATGGCTCGATGCGGATGTGCGTCGATTACAGGCAATTGAACAAAGTCACTATAAAGAATAGGTATCCTTTGCCTAGGATTGATGACTTGTTCGATCAGTTGAAGGGAGCGAGATTTTTCTCGAAGATAGACCTTCGATCGGGTTATCACCAGTTGAAGATTAAGGTGGAAGATGTTCCCAAAACTGCTTTCAGGACTCGGTATGGACACTACGAGTTCTTGGTGATGCCTTTTGGACTCACGAACGCGCTGGCAGCCTTTATGGATTTGATGAACCGGGTGTTCCGGCCATATCTTGATAGGTGCGTGATTGTATTTGTTGATGACATTTTGGTCTATTCCCAGACACTGGAAGATCACACACGCGACCTATGCCTTGCTTTGGAAATGCTAAGAGAGCACAAGCTATACGCCAAACTTAGCAAGTGTGAGTTTTGGTTGGAAGAGGTGGCATTCCTAGGCCACGTTGTTTCTGCAGAAGGTATCTCGGTAGATCCAAAGAAGATCGAAGCAATTATGAGTTGGGCGAGGCCCAAGAGTGTTGCCGAGATACGCAGCTTTCTTGGGTTGGCAGGCTACTAGAGGAGATTCGTAGAGGGTTTCTCTAGCCTTGCAGCACCGCTCACTTACCTGACAAGGAAGAATGCCAAGTTTGTATAGAGTGATAAGTGCGAGATCAGTTTCACGGAATTAAAGAAGAGGCTTACTACAGCCCCTGTCCTTACTGTGCCATCTGGACCTTATGGGTATGAGGTGTATAGTGATGCCTCACACGTTGGACTTGGGTGTGTACTCATGCAGCACAAGAAAGTCATTGCCTATGCATCGAGGCAATTGAAGGAGCATGAGAAGAATTACCCCACACACGACTTAGAGCTTGCCGCAGTCGTGTTTGCACTCAAGATCTGGCGACATTACTTATACGAGGTGGAATTCTATGTGTATGCGGACCACAAGAGCCTCAAGTACCTCTTTTCCCAAAAGGAATTGAATCTAAGGCAACGGCGTTGGATGGAATTTTTGAAAGACTATGATTGTACCATTCAATACCACCTGGGTAAAGCAAATGTAGTGGCTGATGCTTTGAGTAGAAGACCTCCGGTGTTATTAGCATGCATGTTAGTGCAGGAATGGAAGCTACTTGAAGACTTGGCAAATCTGGACATTAGTGTGAATGACTCTGTTCATAGTCCTATCTTGGCAAATGTCACGGTTCGGCCATACATTATAGACTTGATCCAAGAATACCAAGCCACGGATGCTGAATTGTTGGCTTATCGGGACAAGGAAGTTGCTAAGGGTAGTGAGGACTTCTCTCTCACTAGTCGGGGTGCTATCACATTCAAGGGAAGGCTGTGAGTCCCAGCCAATGCAGATCTTCGAAGAGAGATTTTGGATGAAGCACACCGTTCGAAGTACACAGTGCATCCAGGGGGTACAAAGATGTACCGGAACCTCAAGAGTCACTTTTGGTGGCGGAATATGAAGAGGGAGGTTGCGGAATATGTAGCACGGTGCTTGGTGAGTCAACAGGTAAAAGCAGAACACATGCGGCCCGCAGGTCTATTACAGTCCCTTCCGATTCCCGAGTGGAAATGGGAGAACATATCCATGGATTTCATAGTTGGCTTGCCAAAGACAGCAAAGGGCTCAGATGCGATATGGGTAGTAGTGGATCGTTTGACGAAGTCCGCTCACTTCTTACCTTACCGAACTACTTTCAACTCTAGTCAGTTAGCCGCTTTGTACATCAAGGAAGTGGTGAGGTTGCACGGAGTGCCCGTTAGTATTGTGTCAGATCGGGATCCAAGATTCACATCACGATTCTGGAAAAGCTTCCAGGAAGCTATGGGTTCCCGACTTGATTTCAGCACCGCTTTTCATCCACAGACGGATGGACAAACCGAGAGAGTGAACCAAGTCATTGAAGACATGCTTCGGGCTTGTATGTTGGATTTCAGAGGCAGTTGGGAAGAGCACTTGCCTTTGGTTGAATTCGCCTATAATAACAGCTATCAGACGAGTATCCAAATGGCACCATTTGAGGCCTTGTATGGGCGAAGTTGTAGGTCTCCTCTCTATTGGGATGAGGTAGGAGAAAGGAAAGTACTTGGTCCGGAGTTGATTGAGCAAACTGCAGGCACAGTTAAGATCATTCGGGGTCGATTGAAAGCCGCTCACGATCACCAGAAAAGTTATGCGGACATGCGCCGTAGGGACTTGGAATTTCAAGTAGGGGATCAAGTTTTGGTGAAAGTATCTCCCAGCAAAGGGATCATGAGATTTGGAAAGCGAGGCAAGCTCAGTCCTCGGTATGTTGGGCCTTTTGAGATTATCACACGAGTTGGTGAGGTTGCTTACAGGGTAGCTCTCCCACCTCACATGGCCGTAGTTCACAACGTCTTCCATGTGTCTATGCTTCGGAAGTTTATTGCGGATCCTTCGCATCTCATAGACTTGGAACCGTTGGAGATTCGAGAGGACCTCACCTTGATTGAAAAGCCGGTTCAGATTTTGGATCGAAGAGATCAGGTGCTTCGCAACAAGACAATCCCTTTGGTTCTTGTGCAATGGCAACACCATGCTCGGGAAGAAGCTACATGGGAGCGTGAAGCCGAAGTCAAAGAAAAGTACCCAGAATTAATTGAATGAGTTTTTGTATAAGTTTGTATATGACTTGTAATTTTCTTTTTGGTTTGTAATAAAAGTAGCGTCTAAATTTCGAGGACGAAATTTTTGTAAGGGGGGGAGGATGTAGAGCCCCGGACCTTTTCACATTTTATGCATGACACTTTCGTTGCCATTTTGCCTTTAAAGAGGTATAATTAATAAATAAGGAAGAAATTGGAAATTCTGAAATGTCAGAAATGTTCCTTTTCGAAGTACGAACCCAACGCAAGTTGAATCGTCAAAATCGGACGAACGAGTCAAAAGATATGGCCAAAAGAATCTGGACCTGCAGGCAATCGTAGCTCGGAAGGCACTAAGGACGTAGCTCGGAAGGCACTAAGGACGTAGCTCTGATAACGTAGCTCTAGCTCTGATAACGTATACGTTGTGCATTCGTCGTGCAGCAAACAACGTGTACGTTGTACAGCTCACGACGGGCACGTTGTACATAAGACAACGGACAACGAGCTTAGCACTATTCACAGCACAACGTGTTTAGCACTATTCACAGCTCAACGGGTTCGGCACACTTCACAGCACAACGTACTCGGCACTATTCACAGCACAACGTGTTTGGCACTATTCACAGCACAACGTGTTCAGCACTATTCACAGCACAACGTGTTCGGCACTATTCACAGCACAACGTGTTCAGCACTATTCACAGCACAACGTGTTCGGCACTATTCACAGCACAACGTGTTCAGCACTATTCACAGCACAACGTGTTCGGCACTATTCACAGCACAACGTGTTTGGCACTATTCATAGCTCAACGTGTTCGGCACTCGTGTTTTTGCAGAAATTTCAGTAAGGGTATTATGGTCTTTTGGTCGGTTCACTCTTACCTTAAGAGTTTAACCCGAGCCTTTAGGGCTCATTCTCAACACTTAGAGGATTGGGGGATTAGAAGAGAGGAGAAAGGGTTTCCTAAGCTAGGGTTTTGCTTTGGAGAAGAATCAAAGGGGTTTTGAGACCCTAGATCACTTCAAGTCCGGTTCTTCTCCAAGATCACGGCTCAAGCACTCGTGGAGAGCATTCCCCAAGCTAGGGCAGCACCTCACGGTCCTTTTTGGAAGGGGTTTCTTCCTCATTTCTTCAAGGTCGGTACTTCTTACTACCCTTCTAGTAATAGTTCCTCTTTTCCCTTTATTTCTTTTGATTTTCTTTCATTTACACATGTGCTATGAGATGGATGGTTGTGAATGGTGAATGGAGATTGGAATGGGCGATTGGATGCCAAGGGTTGTGTTGTGATGATTAAAATGGGGAGGGCATTGTATCCATAATAAACACACCTTTATGATGTGAGTAAACCCACCTAGAAAAGCATGATTTAGGTTTAAATGAATAATGAATAATGAACACCCCATGTTTGATGAAATGCCAAGGTGAATAAAATGAGTTGTAAATTTGGAAATGCATGCCTAATAAATTATGAATATTGCTAGGGCCTATGATAGTGTGTTTTCTTGCTTTCTTTAAATGATATGAATATTACATTGCTCAATCATTGATGTTATATGTGTTGTGAAATTACCCAAATGTCATATTTAAATTTAAATGCAAGTATGTACACGGTTCCCACGAGCACGGCATGCATGACATGATTTATCGAGGTTTCAAGAACATGGTTAGAGGTGGGACTTATCCTACGATATGTTTTACCTCGCTTTTCACAAGAAAACAAGAACCAACATTCCACGAGGGGTCTCCCCTCACTCACAAGTGCATATCATGAAGAAGGGCCTCCCTTCCCTCGCAAGTACATACATATCATGAAGAAGGGTCTCCCTTCCCTCGCAAGTGCATTGCATAAAGAAGGGTCTCCCTTCCCTCTCAAGGCATCTCTCAAGCGCATCTCACAAGGATATCTCACAAGTGTATCTCACAAGTTACATGATCACAAGCAAGCACGCATGACATGCATGACATGACACGTACGACACGCTCGACAAGATCAAGTAAGACAAACATGACAAGCTTTCAAGTACGAAAAGATATTTCAAGCCAAGTCAAGTGCATGATGTTTTCAAGAGGTTTTATTGGCTTTCTACGAAATACAAGCATGATTATAAATTGCTTTACTTCCTTGTATGATATGAATTGTTTCCGTCTAACATATATGAATTGCTCCTGATTTATGTATTGCCATATTTATGCTATGACTATTGGTTAGTATTTGGTACCCGCTGAGTATTCCATGCTCAGCCGTACTTCTTATGTCGGCAGGTTCTGAGGGAGCTGCTGCTCCATTTGATGTTTGTGCTCCTGGTCCATGGGTGGAAGACGAGTACGTCGAGGAGCCTTTGGAGGAACCTCCCGTAGAGGGTTATCAGTAGGTGGTGTTAGATTCTGAGTGGATTGGCTGTGGGTGAGCATGAGTGATTATATCCATGTATTTTGGCGGGCATGTCCGCACTTTCTTTGTTTTGATTTCTTTGTATTAAACTTGGACCATGTGTATATACTTAGAGGTTGTTAGACTTCCGCTGTGTTTTATAGTTATGTTTCCGCTGTCATCCTCTATTGTATATGCTCTGTGGGTTTTTGCAGGTTGGTTTGTCAAGCAAGTCATGTAAGCCATGATTAGTCGTCCAAAGTTCACTCTAACTCCTAGGGTGGGTTTTGGGTCGCGACACCATAAATGAGAGTCTCGTGCCCTATAATATTGTCGACTAGAATGTCGATATGCGGGAGAGGGAAGTTATCTTTGGGGCTTGTCCTGTTCAGATTCCAATAGTCGATGCGCATCTGGACTTTGCCCTCTTTCTTGGGTACGGATACAATGTTGGCCAACCATTCAGGATAAGTTGCTACTGCCTAGAAGCCTGCATTGATCTGCTTTTTAACTTCCTCTTTGACTTTCTACGACCATTCGGGCCTCATCCGTCTCAGTTTCTTCTTAACTGGTCTGACATCTGGGCTCAGGGGGAGTCTGTGTACCACCAATGCTGGGTCCAGGCCGGGTATGTTTGTATATGACCAGGCGAAGACCTCACTGTAACTTTTCAGAAATCTGATTATATCTATCCTCTGCTGAGATTTCATGCTTGTGCCGATCCTGACTAGCAATGGGTTGTCCTCAGATCCAAGGTTCACTGTTTCAGTATCCTCAATATTTGACTGCAGAAATCCTTCACTATATTCCAGAAGGTCCAAGAGTTCCTGAGGGGGTTCCTCTTCCTGCTCTGAGTCATATTCCACTTCCGTCAGTTCTAGAAGGGTTTCAGGGGTAGCCTTAGGCAGGCAATTTCCTGTAAAATCAATTAGCTAAGTTTAGCATGCTTATGATTTTTTGTTTTTTGTGGCTTCAGGACACTAAGCCTTCCAGGGGAAGAGTCTGTGTGATTTTCGTCATCAGCCAAAATGTTTTGATACAAAACATGATTTTGAGTTAAAATGTAGATTTCACTTATAAAACAAGTATGATTGTTTACAAAAGATTGACTCAAATAGAAAGGAAGAGGCCGACAGTGGCCTAACATTTGGATTTTACAAACGGGAGCAAAGAGAAATAGAAGGAGAAGAAGGGTGATGCTTGTTCACTGCTTGACCTTTCCTGCACTACTACTGCCCCAGCCCTAGCTGGCCTCAATTGTGAGCGCCTCGATCCACCAATGGATCAGTGGCAGGTGACTGGATGACGCTTCAGCACTACTAGAGAGGATGCAAACCTACTCTCCCACTAGGTATTCTACTTCTGCAGCTGGATCTTCGACAATCAGCTTGTTAAACAAAGTGGCCATACTGAAAATCTCTAGGTCTGGATTTCTTGACAATTCAGCCTTAGGTTGAGGGGTTGAGGCAATGGGTGTAGTAGGGTAGGACTCAAAGGTTCCAATTGGGAAGGTCACTGAGATGTGGGGTTGAGGTTCTGGTTTCGTCGCTTGGCTATTTTTCTGTGTGAGCTTGGCAAGATAGTCCTGATATGTGGGCCTGTAGCCCAATCCAAATGGTGCAGTGTACCGTGGAGGAGTATATCTCTTCTTTATTCCCTGATTTTGAGACCCCAGACCAGTGAATTTGATTTGTTGATGCAGAGAGGAGGGAATGGCTCTGACCACGTGGATCCATGGCCTCCCTATGAGCAAGGTGAATGAGGCTGACACATTTACCACTTGAAAGTTTGCACTGAATTGAGCAATTTCGACTCTGATAGCCAAATCGATATCACCTAGATTCTGCCTTGTCGAGTTGTCGAAAGCTCTGATCGTCATGGGTCTCTTCTTTACTTGGCTGAGATCCATACCCAGGCTTTGTAGTGTTGACAGTGTATAGACGTTTAGGCCGGAGCTGTTGTCGATTAGTACTACGGAGAGGGTTCTTTCCATGCATTGTACTGCAATATAGAGGGCTCGAGTATGGTCCCTATCTCCGTCCGGTATCTCTTCTTCTATAAAGGAGATAACTCCTTGGTTCTAGCACTTGCCCAACCATATGCCCTAACTTCTCGGGCGTGATGTCTGGTGTTATATGGGCGCTGTTAAATACCCGGCGGAGTTGCTTCCGATGGTGCTAGGAAGTCAGAAGAAGACCCAAAATTGAAATCTTTGCAGGGACTTTACCCAACTGTTGTGTGATGTTAAATTCTTCTGCTTTTTCCAAGATTTTTAACAGAACTGTCGAGTCTGCTACTTCCTTCTCAGGGTCTGATACCCTTACTATTTCTGTTTCTTTCTCTTTCTCTTTCTCTTTTCCTTTTGCCAGCTCAGTTGCCGGCGAATGGTACACCCGACTAGAATGGGTTAGGTTGGCTATGCTCTTGCTCTCAATGATGAGAGAGCGAGGAGAAGGTACATGGTTAAGGGAGAAAGGCTAAGAGGAGATGAGAGAAAGTCAGACTGGGCCGGTTGAAGAAGAGGCTTGGGCTGGAGCCGTGGGCCAACTGGGGGGACAAGGGATTCTATAGATGATCTGCTCTCTATCAGTTTTGAGAGTGGGTATTTGGACCGGTGCCTGGATAACCTGAATATTTATCAGGGGGAGAGGGATAGTGACTGGTTGTCTGTAGGAGGGCCTGATGATGCCATCGTCTACTGCGAATGCGATAGGTCTCGACTGCCCTGCCCGAGGCTCTTTCCTCTGTATGAAATTAATCTAGTTGTTGTGTGGGGGCAGAGGTGCCTAGTTGATGCTGGCATTGCTTGGAGCCAGTTCAACCCAACCTTCATCCAAGAGATCCTGGATAGCGCACTTGAGGCCAATGCAGTAGTTTATTGCATGGTCTGGGCCTTGGTGAAAGGCGCAGTGTTGATTGACATTATAGTTTTTGTTTCTTTTGTCCGGAGGTAGAAGAGGTGTAGGGCCTCTTAGAGCAAGAAGACCTTGTTTGGTTAAGAACTCTAGTAGTTGGCTGAGAGTGTAGGGGAGGGGAGTGAAATTCTGAGGGGGCTTGTTCTAGTGGTTCTGCCCCTGGTTAGGCTGAGCTGGCTGGGTGTTTCCGCTTCCTAGCTGAGCTGGAGCTGCTGGAGCTACAGGAAGTCAGATGGGTGCTGTAGAAGCCACCATGTTTACACTTTCTTTCTTTTTTTGGTCCCGAGGACCGTTGTTCTTGCTGGATGAAGCTGTCGCTTTCGAAGGATCAAGCCCTAGACTAGAGTTGATTGCCCCACTCTTGATAGCCGTTTCGATGCGGGCACCAGTCTTGACAATGGTGCCGAAGTCAACTACAGGCAATGTGACCATCAATATAGAATGGCTGCTTCAGTGTGCCCATGAACATACTGGCTAGTTCTTCCTTCGGGATAGGAGTAGGGATTTTAGCCGCCATCTCCTTCCACCGAGTGGCGTAGTCCATGAAAGATTCGTTATTGCGCTGGCTCATCTGTTTGAGTTGGCTCCGTTAAGGCCGGAGCTCCTGGTTAAAGGAATACTACTCCACGAAGCAATCCATGGCATCCTGCCACGTCTTGATCCTTTGCTTATCCACAAACATCCACCAAGTTAGGGCTGCTCCCTTCAGGCTTTTCTGGAAATACTGCATAAGGAGAGGCTGGTTCTTCTGATGTAGGAGCATGTCCTCTTGGTGTAACTGTAAATGTTATCTTAGACAGCCCGACTCGTCATACTTGTTGAAGTCTGAGACCTTGAAGCTTGCTGGTACAACCTCTCCTGTAGAGAAAGTTAAATTCTCCAGAGACAGACTGGTGCTAGTAGAAGCACCTTTCATCCTTTTCAGTTCTTCTTTCATCTGCTTGATCTCTTCATGCTGATCATGGAGAGCTGACATCGGGTCTGAGGAAGAAGATGGTCTATCCTGATTAATGTGGGAGGCTTTGGTCTGCTCTACCCCATCACAATGTTCATACTCTAAGTCTCCTCCGCCTGTAGCGGGTCTAAGATTAGGGATGATGAACGGGTTTTGGTGAGGTTCAGGGATAGGTTGTTCAGCTGACTCGCCGGTTGGGTTCCGGGAAGAGGGTTCTTCGATATGGGTACCCAAGATAATTGTCAGGGAATCCACAACTTTGTCCAATTTAGACTGCATGGCGCAATGTCCTTCTTGTGAGACCGTAGAATCTCGTTGGTTCTCTATTACTGGTCGGCCGACTTTGCCATTGTATCTAAGCTATTCTCGGACTGTGCTCTGATAGGTACTTGCTCTGAGATCGGTATTTCTGTCAGGACCGCGTCTTCTACGTCTGTGAAAAGTGCAGTGATAGATAGAGTCATAATTCAGCTCATGAAACTGAAAAGAATGCAACGAATAATCACGATTATACATGATGTGCAAGATAGAAAATGCAGAAAATATTTTCATTAATTACAGTGATTGAGTGAGTGAGTACAGGACTGTGACTCAAAAGGAGAAAAGACTCAGCCTTAAGAAGGTCCATCAGGGATGGAAAAGTCAAGCGGCCGAGGCATGCCTTAAAGGTCCATAATCTGTTGTTGGAGGGATGTGATTTCGACCTCTATGCGTTCAATTGTTTTTGAGGCATTGTGCATGTGAGATCCGTACTGACGAATCTGACTGGTCATCTTTGCCTTGGCACTATCAAGCTGCTCTTGATGGAAGTGCAACTGGGCCCTGATGATGGCAGTCTCTCGAGCGTCGCCTCTGCCTTTCTTCTGAAGAGACTGGACTGTGTGCTCGAGCTAGTCAACATGTTCCTGCATGGCTAAGAGTTCGTGATTCTGCTTCGCTTCATGTTACCTGAATGCTTATTGGGCTTTCCGAAGCAGCTTCTCTTTCTCCTGGATGTGCAGCTGCCTTTCTAAGAAAAAGTCTGTCCAGGGAACCACCATTTCAGCTATAGGTATGGTTCCTCGGGATGGTGCTAAAACTGGTGTTGGCAGTTCCCTGGGTGTTGGCATACCGAGTAGAATGTCAGGATTTTCTACCCACTGTCGGTATACAGAATCGGCTGGTGGTTCTGTTGTGACCACAAAGTCTGGCCACTGGTCTCTCCGGGAGCTTCGCCAATCTGCTTGAAATCGGCTGGTGAGGCATTCAGACTGCACTGTGATGTTGACAAAGTCTTGTTCCAGGTTGACTATAACCGGGATGCGTTGAAGGAGCCCAAACTGTCTAAGGACTCGGAGTGATACATAGGCTACAGAGCCCGTGACCCCTGCTAGGACCATGAATCGCCTTCCTACTATGACAACACATGGTAGCTGTCTACGAACCAGCCACACGCATTCCCAGGTAATCTGCTCCTCTAACCGGTTCTAGAGAAGCTGGTAGAGAATCTTGACGTCGTTAGTCACGATCTAGCCCTGATTCTGTGAAATCTTCCTGGGCAGGCTGTATGCGTCTCACGGAATATCGGGCACCTGTAAGATAGTAGATAGGTGTGAGACCAGCCACAGGTGTAATAGTGGTGCACTGGCGTGGAAGACGCCCTTTCTGCGTTCTGATGCTAGGTTGAGAGCCCTGAGAAGCTCTCAAAGTATGACCGGGACAACCGTCTTCGACTCCTGCATGTCTTCGATGATCCCCTCCAGTATTGAGTCAGCAAAGGTGCGACTTTTTGGGAACACCAATTGCGATATGATGATTAGTGTCAAGGCATTGAGACCAGGGAGCTCAACTGCTAAGGAGTCATGGTCCCACCTGGGCCGGTACAGTTTCTCAAGAAATTGTATGGACACCCTGTTGTAAGTGCCACTAGGATCGTACTGCAAGGAAGCAGACTTGATTCGTAAGAACCTTGGGAGGTCTGCCTGGAAGTTTACCTTGTAGCATGGTAGTATGGCATCACCTTCCATGTTTATGCCCAGAATGCGTTGTATCTCCTCCAATGTTGGACACAGCTAGAGTTTACCGAAATAGAAAACCATATAGGTTGGGTTCCAACACTGGATGACCGTATTTATGAGGCATCAGTCTGGCTTAGCCATGGACAGGTCTAAGGTGTTACCTAGTCTGTAGTACTGGGCCCAAGCAAGACCCTGATTCTGAGTCAGGGACTCAATTGTATCAAAGAGGGTTTTATCACATGCCCCTTGGGAAGTCAGATGTACGGGCCGAGGAGGTTGGCTATTTGACAGAACAATCTCTGACGGACCTGCCATCTACCTGGACAAATATACAGACTCTGTGTAAGTGTCCTGTGTATACAGGTAAAAAATGCAAAGATGATGCAAATGATGATTGATGCATTTTTTTTATTTTTTATCTGGTGTGGCAAGGCACATGTGCTCTGATAGGGCATGTGAATAGAGATTCGGTATGCTTTATCTGGGTTGTTTGGAATCGGGGCCCTATCAGGTCAAGACAAGAGATAGGTCTAAGTGAAGACCCATATGCCAGGGATTTGGACCCCATATGCTATGTCGAGATGTGGGGTAGGATGTGTTTTATTATAAGCACAAGTTTGACTCATCACATACCCCTAGGTGGGTGCTTATCTGGGTAGGATGTGCCCGGGTAGTCAACCATGATGGGGACATGTATAGGGTGTAAGCAGGTTAGGGTTTAGAGTATCCCTCCGGGTTTAGTTGTTTGTAGACTATACCCTGGCCTAGGCTACATGCATGTATGCTGGGGTGATGCAAATGTGTTCCTAAGGGTGGGGGATCACTTAACACCGTATATGCGACTCTCTAAAAGAGACGATTGGTATAAGCGGGAGTGTTCAAAATCCTTCCCTGAGGGTAATCACACAGCAGGAGTAACTCCATAGACTTCTAAGACTTTTAAGCCTCTGTCACTGAGCATAATCATTTAACAGCCATAAGCGTATTAAGCCTAACTAATGGGTATTGGGTTGTTACACTACTATGACATGCTTAAGATGCACAATAAGATAAAAGAATTATTATTAGACTAAATCTTAAGGTATTTGAATAATGTTAAGGTTTAATTGGCTTAAACCTAGGTTCCGGGTTGAACATTCAAAATCCTATTCCCCAACTGAGTCGCCAGCGTTGTGAACAAGGATTTCGGTCCTCACCCACAAGGAGGGATGCTGTCCTGGCGATGTGGTCAATTGATTTTCTGTTTAGAGTCGCCACTTTTTTATTCAATAGGGATAAGTCCCATGATATTGGATAAGGTCTTGGACTGCTTAGAGTTCTAGGCAAGAGGTTCGGTTAAGCCCGGGGAAGTTGTTAGGCACCTCGACACTTCCGTTTTACAACGGTTCCCTACTTACTAGGTTTAAGTCAATTAAGATCAAGTTGTTAGTTAAATGCCTTTGTTTTAGTTTATACTTATCCAAGAAGGGAAAAGCTAAACTAGTGTCGAACTCAGGATGGGTTGCCTATGTACTCACATTGGTGTAAGATCAGACCGAGCATAGTTTTGGCACATGAGCCCGTGCCGAGGCTAGGGGAGTGTTGTGTGTGCACCAAGAGTGGCTTTAGGGTCTAGTCCAATAGACTAGGATTGAATTGACCGGGTTGGTCAAGTGCTTGGTTTGATTGATTTGGCCCAGTAGGCCAAGGTTGAAGCCTGGTGGCCTTAGACCCAGTAGGCCGAGAGGGAGTCCGATAGACTAGGGGTTGGCCCAGTAGGCCGAAATTGGGTCGGTAGGCCAAGAACTAGCCAGGTAGGCTTAGGGTTTAGTCCGATAGACTATGGTTGGGCCCGGTAGGCCAGCTAAGTCCGGTAGACTAGAGTATGGCCCGGTAGGTCAAAGGTAAGTCCGGTAGGCTTAGGGTTCGGCTCGATAGGCCTAGGGTGAGCCCGATAGGCCTAAGGTTGGCCCGGTAGGCCTAAGGTCGGCCCAATAGGTCTAGGGTTGGGCCCGATAGCCCAAAAGATAAGTCCACATTCACATTATAGTCCTTAAAAGTTGATGATTTTAGGGCTTTTTCCACAAAATTCTCAAGTTAAATGGGCTAACCATGGTTGATACATGGGTTTTAACCATGGTTAGTCCGGATAACCGTGGTAAGGCAAGTTTGAACATTTCATTACCCTTCTTTGCAATTTTCATGATTTTTTAGAATTTAACAAAAGTTTAAATGAGCTTAACCATGGTTAAACCAAGTGTTAACCATGGTTAGGCATGAGCATGATCCAAAAAATGGATTTTCTGCCATTTTAGAATTTTTTAGATTTTTAGGGATTTTTCCAGATTTTTTAAAGTTAATTTGGTAAGTTAACCATGATTAACTTTTAATCATGGTTGAGTTAACCATGGTTAACTTAGAGGCAGGTCTGGTTAAGCTCTGGGTGGACCCCAGGGTCATGCCAAGTCCAAAAGAGGGCCCCCATGGGCTGTGGGCCCACTTAGGGCCCAAAAATGCTCATAGTACATACTGTCAGTAAACTAATTACCAATAGTAATAGTGGTTTTTTGGCAATTTTGAACCCCTATAACTTTGGCTGGGGGATGATGTAAGGGGCCCACAACATACGGTTTTGAAGAAGGCCATGAGGGGAACAATTTGGGCTGAAGGTAGGCCCCATTACAAAAGTGGCACTGTCACAGCTTTATATAAAATAATGAATGTCAGTAATTCGATTACCGACATTAAGAGCAGTTTATGATTTTGCCATTTTAACCCTAGTTAAGCTTAACTAGGGTTCTCAGGGTCTTTAGGGAAAATTTTGGGGAGATCTAGGGGATCAACCCTAGCCCTTGGTTAGGCCCTAGGGAGGATCAGGTGGGGCCCACGATGGCTACAAACTCAAGCTGCAGGGGTGTTGGTACTGAGTTTACTTACACCGTGGAAATTTTTTCAGAAATTTAAATATGCCACAGGGGCTGCAAGGCAAGGGTTCCCCCATGGTGAGGAGAGTCCCCAGAACCTTTTGAGGCCACTAGAATCCTGCTATACCCGTGAGGGTGGTTCCCCACACCTATGGAGGTCGGAGAGACCTCCCCACAATGGGTTCACCTACCAAACAGAAAATAAACTCCCCTGGAATGGACCAGTGGCTCATATGATTATCAAATACAAGTAAATGGAGGGTAGGGGGTAGCCCTACCCTGCTGTTGGTGCACTGGAGCTAATGTGGCCTCCGATGGCATTGCTACAGACGCTGGAGGGGGTTGGAGGTGTTGCTGCTAGTGCAAGAGGCTACCGTGGCTTTAGAGGAAGCCTATTGGAGGTCCTACAGAACTTAGGGGAGGTTTGGGGGACTTCAAATTTTGGCCAAGGCTCTGCTATAGAGTTTTTTTGGATGGTTTTGAAGGTGGAGGGGGTCTGCTACTTATAGAGGAGCCTCAAGGGGACACAAGGGGGATTTGTACAAGGGTTGGCAAGGCCATCATGGCCTAGAGAGGTTGCCTGTAACCAGAGAGGGGCGGTGCAGGGCATGCCTAGACTGTGCAGGGAGGTGGCGTGCTACCAATAGGAAAAAACCAGGGTGTCGGTATTGGGATTACCGACACCATCGAGTCTTCGCAAAATTTGGGTGTCGGTAATCCTATTGCCGACACCAAGGGTTTTTATCCAACAGGCCTTCGGCCCAGGCGTGCACGCATGCAAAGGGTTGGTATATGAATTTTTGGGCCTTTGCTTGGGCCCAAACCGAGATCCCATGGTTTTCTAGGGCTTATGAGCCTAGGTTTTAAATCCTAAAGGCCTAGGGTTTGATTGCTAGGGCTTTGAACTAGGGTTTGGTCCTAGGGTTAGTTTTAGGGTTCACCTAGGTTTAGGCTAGGGTTCACCTAGGGTTAGGTTAGGGTTCATTCCTAGGGTTTGTTAAGGTTACACCTAGGGTTTGCCTGGGGTGTACCTAAAGTCTACTAGGGTTTATCCTAGGGTTAAGGGACTTGGCTGGGGATTAACCATGATTAAGAGGCTTAACCATGGTTAACAAGGGGTGTAAAAATTGGGTGCTTACAAAAACTTTATCTGATAAAGATTTATTCATCGGGTCAGCAACATTAAGTTGAGACCTAATCTTCGTAACAATAATATCTTGCCTCTCAATGTCTCTTCATTCCAGACATTCCAGATGATGAGGCATTGTCAGACTTTCATTATTTACCAAAGGAAATATTAAATAAAGACCATTAATAAGATTACCAGTAATTAAGACCATTCCATCTTTCTTAATTTCAACTATTGAATTAAAAATGATAGAGAATCCACAAAGTAAAAGTCTAGATATTGAAATCAAATTTCTGTGTGCAGAAGGCACATAAAAACAGTTTTCTAAAATTAATGTCTTTCCATTAGGTAAATAAAGAGTAAATATTCCAATTGACTTGATTGCAACATTTGCACCCGAGCCAACTTTAAGCTTCGGCTCCTGTTTGGTCGGCTTTCTGGTTTCCTTGAACCTCTACAAACATATATAGTAGATCCAGAATCTACGCACCATGAGTTAGGAGGACCATCCAGAAAGTTTGACTCAGCAGTAATTAATACTTCAAAGTATCTCATACCTTGAGTATTTGCACCACCCTTCTTAAGAGTTGCGAGGTAAGTCTTACAGTTCCTCTTCCATTGGCCTATTTTACCACAGTGGAAACACTTGCTCTTGCCTATGTTATCCTTGCCAGCATCTCCTGAAGAACCTTTGGCAACTTTTGCCTTACCCCAGTTGTCTTTAAACTTTCCTTAAAACTTGTTTCTCTTCCTTTTCTTTTCAGACACTATCACAGGTATAGGTCTTTTAACAAACATAATTTCACCATCAATATCCTTTCTGACCTCATCTTTCACAGCCAATAATGAGTCTAATAACCCACTAAGAGTCATCTAATACATGTTTATATTGTAATTCACTACAAACAAGTTGAATAACCGAGGGAGTGATTGTAGAATTGTATTGATTTTGGTGATATGATCCATCTCACCACTATACATCTCTAGTTCTTTAATATAATCCATCATCTTCATGACGTGTTCTTTGACTGGAGTTCCCTCTTTCATGTCAGTGGTAAAAAGAGACCTTAATGTTGTTTATTTAGAAAACTTATTCTCTATACCAAACATCTCATGAAGGTGTTGCAATATGTCAGAAGTATTATTCATATCCTTATGATGATTATACAGTATATTGGATAATGATGCTAACACTCAATCTTTTGTTGTCTGGTTAGAACGATTCTATAAATCAGCTTCAGCCAACAGATTTGGTGTTGAATCCAGAAGAACCATAGGTTTAGAAGTTGTAAGACATAGGGTAAGCTTTTCAGCAGAGAGTACCAGGTATATTCTAAAATCCTAGTCAACATAGATAGTTCTCACTAACTTTTCATCATGAAGAATTTCAGTTAATGAGTGAAGACCTGTCATGATCTAATCAAATGAGAAATAAAGATAGTATTAAGGATCTATTGAATTCATTAATTACTATTAGATTATGGTTTTGTTGCTAATAGTATTGCCAATTTAGGAAGTATCAATTGGCATCGAATACCTAGACACTAGCTTCATGTAATCCTGCCTTTGGGTACAATATCACATCGCCTTGAATACCGTTTTCGTAGAATCTATCTTCTCCATTTTCACAGATCTCATCTTATGAATCTTGGAACATTCGATCTACTGTCTGATCTATAAGGGATGTTATACTTACGCTTTGACTGTAGCACCCCGGACTTTTCTATATTTAATGAATACCGTTTTCGTAGCTAATTGGCCTTCCTCATAGATTAATTAATAAATTAGAGAGAAATCGGAAATTCTGAAATGTCAGAAATGTTCATTTTCGAAAGACGAACCCAACGCAAGTTGAATCGTCGAAATCCGGCGAGCGAGTCAAGAGATATGGTCAAAACAGTCCAGACCTACAGAGCACCGATTGCTCGGTCCAGTCAGCGATCGATCGGTCCAAAACTGATCGATCGGTATCTATCGCACGGTCAAAGATTTTGTATGGGGAAATTTTCCAGAGAGTAGTTTTTTTGACCGGTCGCTCGGTCAGAGTACCGATCGCTCGGTAGGCAACCGATCGATCGGTCATAACCACCGATCGTTCGGTTCCCGTGTTTTGCAGAAAATTTTGTAAGGGCATTTTCGTCTTTTGGGCGTTAAACCCTTTCTTCTTAAGGCTTGCCCGAGCCTTTAGGGCTTCATTCACATACTTAGAGGACTTTGAGAGTTAGGGAGAGAGGAGAAGGAGACTCTAACCTAGGGTTTCATTTTTGAGGAGGAATCAAAGGGGGTTTAAGAACCCTAGATCACCCAGCTCGTTTGGCTTCGATTTCAAGGCTCAAGCTCTTGTGGGACTCCTCCTCCAAGCTAGGGCAACACCCACACACGTTTTTTTTGAAAGGGGTTTCTTCCCCAACTCAAGTCTTCCTCAAGCAAGGGTTGTTCCCTACCCTTTTTGGAGCTTCAATCAAGGTTCCTACCAAGATCAAGCCTTGATCTAAGGTTAGTACACCCTACTAACTTACCCTAGCAATAAATCTAAGTTTTCTTTATGAAATTTGATTTATGCGATTATGTTTGCTTTCTTGTGAAATGTATCATCCCTAATAAATATAAACAAGATAAAGAAATGGTATGGATGTTTGGATGGATATTGGATGTGGCGATTGGATGCCGAATGGGTGATGTATGGTATGTGTGGGTCGTGGATTAGAAAATGGAGGATGGGCATTACACAAATAATAAACTTACCTTGTGTGATTGAATGTAAAATATGCACTAAAAAGGAGAAAATGAACAATGAGGAAACTTGCATGCTAAGTGTTTTACAAAATACCTAAATTATGAAATAATGATTTAAATGAAGAAATGGAAAGGGGCCTTATGCATGTATTCTCATGAATGATGAATGGATTTAAATACCATGTTGATTACTCAAATTCTCATATGCATATATTGTGAATTGAATGGTGATGTCATACCTCTCTTATTATCCTTATTCCATGGTTGTCACGATTGACACGTACACGAGCACGCATGATAGTATGAACCGAGATTTCAAGAGCATGTGCATATAATAACCAACAAGAAAATATTGCATGTCAAGGAGGTTGGTAGCCTAGGGACATTCGGGTACTAGCCTCTGGCTCATAAGAAAACCCCTAAAACACCTATTGTCAAGGAGGTTGGTAGCCCAGGAAAAAATTCGGGTACTAGCCTCTGGCTCACAAGAAAACTAAACAAGTAATAAAAATCACCTATTGTCAAGGAGGTTGGTAGCCCAGGGACATTCGGGTACTAGCCTCTGGCTCACAAGAAAACCATACATATCAAGGAGGTTGGCAGCCCAGGGAGATTCGGGTGCTAGCCTCTGGCTCACAAGTTACAAGATACAAGGTTACAAGATGATGTCAAGACATTCATGCATGCACGCATACATGGTTTTAAAATGCATACCGGGACATGGAAACGGGTTTTCAAGCATGAGTTTTGTCGGCATTTTTGCATTCATGCTCATCAAGATGATAATATTTCTCCA
This sequence comes from Tetracentron sinense, assembly GCA_015143295.1. Lineage (NCBI taxonomy): Eukaryota > Viridiplantae > Streptophyta > Magnoliopsida > Trochodendrales > Trochodendraceae > Tetracentron > Tetracentron sinense. The sequence continues at coordinate 24,105,809 of CM026571.1, forward strand.
TGATTAATATTGTTTAATTCTATGATTTTACTATTGCCTGGAATTGATGATTGGTATTGTACTACTCTTTGCATGTTTATTATGGTTATGGATAGCTAGTAGCTTGTACTCGCTGAGTATTTCATGCTCAGCCGTACTTTCATGTCGGCAGGTACTGAGGGAGCCCTCGACCCAGAACCTTGGGTCGAGGAAGAGTATATCGAGGAGAGAGAACCGTCTATCCCACTGCAGTCTCAGGCGGACCGAGACCTTGACTTGTGGCCATACCTCGACTACTGTTGAGGGAAGAGTACGAGAGGGTCTTTTATGTATTTTGACATTTTGATAGGTGGGTCTGTCCACCTTAGGCTTAGACATGTTTTGTATATATGTTAACTTGGAATACTATTTTGGAAATCTTAGACGAAAAGAAAAAGTTAGTTTACGCTTCCGCATTTATGTTTATCTTCCGCACTCTGATTATCATTGTTTAGTACGTTAATTATCTTGTTCATGACAGGATGGTTTGGCAGGTACGTATAGTCACGCCTAAAGTATCCCTAAACTCCTAGGGGATATTTTGGGGCGTTACAGAGGTGGTATCAGAGCTCTAGGCATTAGAGTCCCTAGGGTCGCTTAGTACTAGATACCATAATTGAACAAGGCATTAGGTGTGAGGAAAGAGTTTTATTCCAACTATGGACTAACAAGTTAGTCCTAGTCAAATGGGTTGAATCTCAACCAAACTTAGAGTCCTACGCTAGGAACACGGATTGTATGTGTGATGTTGTGTTGTATACCATGTGTGCATAATTGTATTGTGCTTATTAAATATGCTTGATGAATATGTATTGAGTGAATTGCGAAATCTGTACTAATTGCGTATCCAAGTTAGACTCATGTTGTATTGTCGTTCTCAGGAGAAATCATGAGACGCAATACCCGGGGTCGCGGGTACAACACGAGGGGCAATTGAGGTGATGCTCCATCGGGTGATGACCAACCCGACTTTGCCCAAGCATTTGCGTCAATAGCCGAGACTTTGGCTATGCTAGCGGCAAGGCAACCGGCCACTCCGCCTAATGCCGCGCTTATACCGGCTCCTCCTAATCGAGCACAAGCCGGAATAGAGGCTTTCCGGAGGATGAGGCCTCCAACCTTTTGTGGGAGTATTGACCCGCTTGTTGCCGAAGGATGGATCCGGCAACTAGAAAAGATCTTCTCCGTATTGGAGCCTACTGAGGTAGAGAGGGTTACTTAGGCCGCCTTTATACTTGAAGGTGAGGCCGACCATTGGTGGAAATCCGCACTTCGGACCCGAGAGTTGACCCGCCAAGGTCAAGACTGGACTTGGGAGCAATTCTTGGACGTTTTCAACAAGAAGTACTTCCCAATAGGGATGAAAGAAAAGATGGAAGTTGAGTTCATGACCTTGGAGCAAGGTAATATGTCGGTAGCGGCTTATGAAGCCAAGTTTTCAGAGCTATCCAGATTTGCTCCACATATGATAGCAACCGAGGCTATGAAAGCCCAGAAATTTGAGAGGGGGTTGAAGGCATACCTCAAGGACCGAGTCTCAATGTTCAGACATGAGACATATTCAGAAGTAGTGGACAAGGCACTTTTGGCCGAGTCGAACTCCGAGGAGTTCTTCAAGAGAAGAGGAATGGAGAAAGGACAGTCGAGTAGTTCAGGGGAGAAAAGAGCAAGGACTAGCTTGTATCAGTCCGCAGGGCCGGCTCAGTCACAGAGAATATATTCGGCACCACAAGCTCCTCGCCCTTTTCCTCCACCGGCTTTTCGCCCGGTTTTTGCTCAGGCTCCTCGCCCCGCAGTGACTCAGGCTACGGGATATGCTCCTCCCACCTATGCGCAGGATATCTGCACCCTTTGTGAAAGGAGGCATCCAGTGGGAGAATATCGAAGGGTTACAGGAAGTTGCTTCCATTGTGGTGACCAAGGCCACATGGTTAGAGATTGTCCCCGACGTCATTTGCCAGCTCAGTCTTCAGGGAGCAGGCCCCTGATTAGGCAGACATCCCAGCCTAGCTCTTCCCAGGCTTTGAGGGCCTCATAGTCTACATGGCCTCCTCGCCCAGCCACACAGGGCCGAGTCTTCGCCCTGTCAGAGAGAGACGCACGTGCATCCGATGATGTCGTGCAAGGTACGCGAGAATTTTGAGTTTAAGTTGTATAAAATTTCTATGGTTTGTTATGTGATTATTTATACTAAGGGTTACCTATGTATGATGCTTGTTATTGTTTGAAATCTACTGATATTAGTTACTTAATCGCACAGACGCTTTATTAGTGAACGAGTGTCTCGCTCGAGTGTTGATAAACACAGGATCTACTCACTCTTTTGTCTCACCAAGTTTTGCAAAGGGCTTTTTGACTGAGGCTACTCCGTTGGAGCGGGAGTTGACCATTGCAACTCCACTCGGCAAGTCAGTTGATACGGACAAGATATTCAGGGATAGTGTGGTTCAAGTGGGGGAGAAGGAACTGTTAGCCGATCTCATCATCCTAGACTTCCGAGACTTGGATTTCGATGTTATCCTAGGGATGGATTGGTTGGCAAACCATCACGGGCATGTTGCGTGTTTTGAAAAGATGGTGAACTTCAAGCCGGAAGGGGTTAAGCCTTTTCATTTCGGAGGATTGACAGAAAGGGATATTGCTCGCCTTGCAGCTTTGAGCTTAGCGAACCCCGAAGTACAAAACTCCTCGACTATTCCAGTTGTGAGTGAGTTCTTAGATGTGTTCTCGGAAGAACTTCCCGGATTACCTCCTGATAGAGAGATCAAGTTCGCTATAGAGCTTGCTCTGGGTATCGCTCCGATTTCAAGGGCACCATATAGAATGGCCCCTATAGAGCTTGAAGAATTGAAGAAACAGATTGAGGAGTTACAACAACTTGGTTTCATCCAACCAAGCGTCTCGCCCTGGGGAGCTCCGGTTCTCTTTGTGAAGAAGAAAGATGGGTCAATGAGAATGTGTATAGACTACCGCTAGTTGAACAAGGTAACTATCAAGAATCGTTATCCCTTGCCAAGGATAGACGACTTGTTCGACCAACTGAAGGGAGCGAGATTTTTCTCCAAGATTGATCTTAGGTCGGGGTATCATCAGCTAAAGATCAAGTCGGAGGATGTTCCGAAGACAGCTTTCAGGACTCGGTATGGGCATTACGAGTTCCTTGTCATGCCTTTTGGGCTGACGAATGCATCGGCGGCGTTCATGGATTTGATGAATCGGGTGTTCCGATAATACTTGGATCGATGCATGATTGTATTCATCGACGACATTTTGGTGTATTCCCAGACACGGGAAGATCACGCACGAGACCTCCGCCTTGCTCTAGAGATGTTGAGAGAGCATAGGCTATATACCAAATTGAGCAAGTGCGAATTCTGGTTAGAGAAAGTGGCGTTCCTAGGCCACGTAGTGTCTGCCGAGGTTATTTCTGTAGATCCAGCCAAGGTTGAGGCAGTCATGAGTTGGGAGAGGCCCAAGAGCGTCACGGAGATACGTAGTTTCCTCGGGTTGGCAGGATATTACCGGAGATTTGTAGGGGGATTCTCTAGTTTGGCCGCACCTCTCACTTACTTGACGAGGAAAAATGCCAAGTTCAGTTGGAGTGACCGATGTGAAGTGAGTTTCGAAGAGTTGAAGAAGCGCCTCACCACGGCCCCCGTCCTTACTGTGCCATCCGGACATGGTGGTTATGAGGTATATAGCGATGCTTCGCATATCGGACTTGGGTGTGTCCTTATGCAGCATAAGAAAGTCATTGCCTACGCATCAAGACAATTGAAGGAACATGAAAAGAATTACCCCACTCACGACTTAGAACTCGCTGCGGTTGTGTTTGCATTGAAGATTTGGCGACATTATCTTTATGGGGAACAATTTGAGGTATTCACAGATCATAAAAGCCTTAAGTATTTGTTTTCCCAGAAAGAGCTGAACCTAAGGCAAAGAAGATGGGTAGAATTTTTGAAAGACTACGAGTGCTCCATTTAATACCACCCGGGTAAAGCGAATGTAGTAGCCGATGCTCTTAGCCGGAAGCCTACTGGACTTTTGGCGCATATGATGCTGAAGGAGTGGAGGTTGCTGGAGGATGCATCCAACCTCGACATCAGTTTTAGTCTCCCTACCTTTGGGCCGGTAATGGCTAACATCACAGTTAGGCCATATATCCTAAGCATGATCCAGGAGTTGCAGGAAATGGATGCCGAACTACTTTCTTGCCGAGACAAGTCAGTTAAAAGTGGCAGTAAGGATTTTACGACGAGGGAAGATGGAATTATCACTTTCAAGGGAAGATTATGTGTCCCAACCGATGAGAAGCTTAAGCGAGAAATCTTATACGAGGCTCACCGGTCCAAGTACACCGTTCACCCCGGGGGTACCAAAATGTATAGGGACTTGAAGAAATATTTTTGGTGGCAGAACATGAAGCGAGAAATAGTGGAGTATGTGTCTAAATGCTTGGTGTGCCAACAAGTCAAAGCTGAACACAGGAGACCGGCTGGACTTTTGTAGTCCCTCCCCATTCCCGAGTGGAAATGGGAACATATCTCTATGGACTTCATTGTGGGGTTGCCGAAGACGGCTAGAAACTATGATGCTATATGGGTCGTGGTCGACAGACTCACGAAGTCCGCCCATTTCTTACCGTACCGGACTACATTCAACTCAAATCAGTTGGCTGCATTGTATATCAAAGAAATAGTTCGGTTGCACGGGGTGCCAGTGAGCATTGTCTCGGATCGGGACCCTAGATTTACCTCCAGGTTTTGGAAAAGCTTTCAGAGTGCCATGGGTTCCCGGTTGAACTTTAGCACGGCTTTCCATCCACAGACGGATGGGCAAACCGAGCGAGTGAATCAGGTTATTGAAGATATGCTCCGAGCTTGTATGCTGGATTTTAAAGGAAGTTGGGAAGATCACCTACCTTTGGTGGAATTCGCCTACAATAATAGCTATTAGGCAAGCATACAGATGGCTCCTTTTGAGGCTTTGTACGGAAGAAGTTGTGGATCCCCGTTGTATTGGGATGAAGTGGAAGAAAGAAAAATTTTGGGCCCCGAGTTGATTGAACAAACGGCAGATAGAGTCAAGCTCATCCGGGAGAGGTTGAAGACCGCACAAGATAGACAGAAGAGCTACGCCGACAATCGAATGAGAGATCTTGAGTTTCGAGTGGGTGATTTTGTATTTGTTCGGGTTTCACCAACCAAGGGTGTTATGCGATTCGGGAAGAGGGGTAAGCTTAGCCCGAGATATGTGGGTCCGTTCGAGATCATTACTAGAGTCGGTGAGGTAGCTTACCGTGTTGCTTTACCCGCTCATATGACGGCGGTCCACAATGTATTCCATGTCTCTATGCTTCGAAAATATATCCCGGATCCTTCTCATGTCATCGAGTTGGATCCGATAGAGATTCGAGAGGACCTCACCCTAGTTGAACAACCGGTCTAGATCTTGGATAGGAGAGATCAAGTCTTGCGTAACAAGACCATTCCCTTGGTCCTAGTGAGATGGCAACACCATTCAAGGGAGGAAGCTACATGGGAACGAGAAGCCGAAGTGCGGGAAAAGTATCCTCAGTTATTTGTTTAGGGCCTTGGCATTCCCTTGTAATTGTTATGGTCTTGTGCATGTATGTATCGCCCAAATTTTGGGGATGAAATTTTTGTAAGGGGGGAGAATGTAGCACCCCGGACTTTTCTATACTTAATGAATACCATTTTCGTAGCTAATTGACCTTCCTCATAGTCTAATTAATAAATAAGAGAGAAATCGGAAATTCTGAAACGTCAAAAATGTTCATTTTCGAAAGACGAACCCAACGCAAGTTGAATCGTCGAAATCCGACGAGCGAGTCAAGAGATATGGTCAAAACAGTCCAAACCTACAGAGCACCGATCGCTCGGTCCAGTCAGCGATCGATCGGTCCAAAACCGATCGATCGGTATCTATCGCACGGTCAAAGATTTTGTATGGGGAAATTTTCCAGAGAGTAGTTTTTTTGACCGGTCGCTCGGTCAGAGTACCGATCGCTCGGTAGGCAACCGATCGATCGGTCATAACCACCAATCGCTCGGTCCCCGTGTTTTGCAGAAAATTTTGTAAGGGCATTTTCATCTTTTGGGCGTTAAACCCTTTCTTCTTAAGGCTTGCCCGAGCCTTTAGGGCTTCATTCACATACTTAGAGGACTTTGAGAGTTAGGGAGAGAGGAGAAGGAGACTCTAACCTAGGGTTTCGTTTTTGAGGAGGAATTAAAGGGGGTTTAAGAACCCTAGATCACCCAGCTCGTTTGGCTTCTATTTCGAGGCTTAAGCTCTTGTGGGACTCCTCCTCCAAGCTAGGGCAGCACCCACACACATTTTTTTTAAAAGGGGTTTCTTCCCCAACTCAAGTCTTCCTCAAGCAAGGGTTGTTCCCTACCCTTTTTGGAGCTTCAATCAAGGTTCCTACCAAGATCAAGCCTTGATCTAAGGTTAGTACACCCTACTAACTTACCCTAGCAATAAATCTAAGTTTTCTTTATGAAATGTGATTTATGCGATTATGTTTGCTTTCTTGTGAAATATCATCCCTAATAAATATAAACAAGATAAAGAAATGGTATGGATGTTTGGATGGATGTTGGACGTGGCGATTGGATGCCGAATGGGTGATGTATGGTATGTGTGGGTCGTGGATTAGAAAATGGAGGATGGGCATTACACAAATAATAAACTTACCTTGTGTGATTGAATGTAAAATATGCACTAAAAAGGAGAAAATGAACAATGAGGAAACTTGCATGCTAAGTGTTTTACAAAATACCTAAATTATGAAATAATGATTTAAATGAAGAAATGGAAAGGGGCCTTATGCATGTATTCTCATGAATGATGAATGGATTTAAATACCATGTTGATTACTCAAATTCTCATATGCATATATTGTGAATTGAATGGTGATGTCATACCTCTCTTATTATCCTTATTCCATGGTTGTCACGATTGACACGTACACGAGCACGCATGATAGTATGAATCGAGATTTCAAGAGCATGTGCATATAATAACCAACAAGAAAATATTGCATGTCAAGGAGGTTGGTAGCCCAGGGACATTGGGGTACTAGCCTCTGGCTCACAAGAAAACCCCTAAAACACCTATTGTCAAGGAGGTTGGTAGCCCAGGAAAAAATTTGGGTACTAGCCTCTGGCTCACAAGAAAACTAAACAAGTAATAAAAATCACCTATTGTCAAGGAGGTTGGTAGCCCAGGGACATTCGGGTACTAGCCTCTGGCTCACAAGAAAACCATACATATCAAGGAGGTTGGCAGCCCAGGGAGATTCGGGTGCTAGCCTCTGGCTCACAAGTTACAAGATTCAAGGTTACAAGATGATGACAAGACATTCATGCATGCACGCATACATGGTTTTAAAATGCATACCGGGACATGGAAACGGGTTTTCAAGCATGAGTTTTGTCGGCGTTTTTGCATTCATGCTCATCAAGATGATAATATTTCTCCATGATTAATATTGTTTAATTCTATGATCTTACTATTGCCTGGAATTGATGATTGGTATTGTACTACTCTTTGCATGTTTATTATGGTTATGGATAGCTAGTAGCTTGTACTCGCTGAGTATTCCATGCTCAGCCGTACTTTCATGTCGGCAGGTATTGAGGGAGCCCTCGACCCAGAACCTTGGGTCGAGGAAGAGTATATCGAGGAGAGAGAGCCGTCTATCCCACTGCAGTCTCAGGCGGACCGAAACCTTGACGTGTGGCCATACCTCAACTACTGTTGAGGGGAGAGTACGAGAGGGTCTTTTATGTATTTTGACATTTTGATAGGTGGGTCTGTCCACCTTAGACTTAGATATGTTTTGTATATATGTTAACTTGGAATACTATTTTAGAAATCTTAGAAGAAAAGAAAAAGTTAGTTTACGCTTCCGCATTTATGTTTAGCTTCCGCGCTCTGATTATCATTGTTTAGTACGTTAATTATCTTGTTCATGATAGGATGGTTTGGCAGGTACGTATAGTCACGCCTAAAGTATCCCTCAACTCCTAGGGGTATTTTGGGGCATTACATTGACTTTATTGTATGACATCTCTTATTCAATTGCCCACCTACCATGAACCTAATAAATACCTAGTGAAATTTTACGCTTTGGCATTGTTGCTCCCACTATTTGCTTATAAATTTTCACCATGTTTTTACATAGGTGAGAGGGATTGGGCCCAACTTTGGCCTGTCAGCTTACTCACACTCCCCACTATAAGATCACATAGTGTATGGTAGAAGATCATAATGTAAGCACCAATTTTTACACCCTACTTAACCAGGGTTAACTTCCATTTAACCCTAGTCATCCCAGTGGAGTCAATATCTAAACCCTAGGCATACCCAAAACCTAAACCCTAGCAAAATCCTAGGTAAGCCCTAAACCCTTTAAAAACCTAAAACTTCGGGCTCAAGGCCCATTACCCTTAGGACACCTAAACCCTAGCTAAACCCTAGGCCTAACCATAGGTGTGCTCTAGACCAAGCCTTATGGAAACCCTATACCAAAGTCCCTTGGGCTCAAGGCCCACAAACCAATCCAAGCCAAAACACATAAGCCTAGGCCTTTGTGGGCCTAAAACAAGGGGCCCCACTAACCTTAGGGGTTCACTAGGGTGGGACCCACTGTAGAACCCTGAAACTTTTGCCATGTATTGGAACTCGTGCTAAGGCATTTTCCCTTTGTAATCCTCCTATTTCTATGAAATGAGAAAATTTAAGGAACCCTAAGTGTTAAGAAGTAGTATTCCTGAGTCGATTATGTCGAAAACCCGAGTTGCCGAATCTCATTTGTGGATCAGTCACCTTTAGGGGTAATTTGGTCAATAAATAAAGAAGAAATTGGAAATTATAAAATTCCAACAATGTTCCTCTTCGAAAGAGGAATCCAACGCAAGTTGAATCGTCCAAATCCGACAACCGAGTCAAAAGTTATGGCTGAATTACCAAAGTAGGGGAAAATGGAAGAAAACAACAAAATCTGAAGGGTGCGATCGATCGCAAGTCATGTGCGAACGATCGCATGCAGGTGAAATGGGTCCCAAACTCTCGGGGTCAGATGCGATAGATCGCAGGGTTCTGCGATCAATCGCAAGTATGTGCGATCGACCGCATACAGAGGGAATTTCAGACCAATGTGTTCGGGTCCATGTGCGATAGATCGCATCCAGGTGCGATCGATCGCAAGGACCTGCGATCGATCGCATGCGGTAACTGATGCCGGATTTATTGGTCTTAAACCCTTGTGTTGTGAGGGATTTTCATTTTAGGGCTTTTCTAACCTAGAGAAGAGAAAGAGGGAAGAAAGAGGAATAGAGGATTTTGGAAAATCTCTCCAAGGAGGCTTGGATTTGGTGATCAAGGGAAGCACAACCTTGAAGATTTGCAAGCAAGATCGTCCCCAAAGCAACTAGAGTTCCTCAAACCCAAAGAGGGGTTCTTCCTCAAGTTGGAAATCTATATCAAGGGTGTTCTTCAACCCAAATCAAGGTCGGTACCCTATACTATCCTCCTAGTTCACCTTCTCCTCTCTTTTCTTCCTTTTTCTTTGTTTTCCCTAATTTCTAAGAATAAGGATGGTTGGGATGTATGGATGGAGTGTGTATGGGCGATTGGATGCCGTGTGTATGTTATGTAATGAACGAAATGGGGAGGGCACTGTACTAATAACGAACACACATGTACGTTGTGAGCATTAACCCATCTAGAAATCCAAGATTTAGGATTTACCATAATACACATACCAAGTGTTTGATGAAATGCCACAATAAAGAAAATGCTGATTTGTTCTTAGAAAATGCATGCGTGAGTTTCCTTAAATTCTAGAATGGCATGTGGATAGATTAAATGCTTAATTGTTTGATTTAATTTTTGATTAAATGCAAATGCTTTCTATGCCAATGTCATCCTTTATTGTACACGAAACCACGAGCACGGCATGTAGTCCACAAGTAGGGTTTCAAGCATTAAACACCGTGTTTTGTTTTCAAGGTTTTATTCCCGATTTACGAACACCATGACAAGGCCAAACGGAAGGGTTGGTAAATAGAGGTGGGACATATCCTATGATATGTTTTACCTCACTTTTGGCAAGAAGAAGACTAGCATGCATTTAGGAAGAAGGGTCTCCCTTCCCTCACAAGGAGTTTATTTTCCAAGCAAGCATGATCACAAGCAAGAACATGACATGACAAGTTGCATCATATAGGAAGAGGGGCCTCCCCTCCCTCACAAGTAGCAAGAACATATTTATTTTCCAAGCAAACAAGCATGACATGCATGATACAAGTATGACACGATACGATACGATACGACAAGACAAGACACGACAAGACAATTTTTGAACATGAAAGGAGTATTTCAAGGCAAGCCAAGCACATGACTTTTTCACGAGATTTCCGACTTTGATGTTATGCAAGCATGAACTATAAACCGTTTGCTTTCTGGTATGATATAAATTGCTTCCTATCTTATAATGTTATTGCTATGCTATGGCTGTTGGTTAGTGTTTAGTACCCGCTGAGTATTCCATGCTCAGCCGTACTTATGTTGGCAGGTGAAAGCGGAGTGGTTGCTCCTTTTGATATCTGTGCTCCGAGCCCTTGGGTGGAGGAGTATGTTGAGGAACTTGTGGAGGAACCTCCCGGTAGACGATCACTATTAGGTGGTAGATTCTAAGTGAGAGACTGTGGGTGAGCTTGAGAGTCATATTCATGTATTTTGGCGGGCATGTCCGCACTTTCTTTTGTGATGTCATTTTGTACAAACTTGGATCACTGTATATACATAGAGGTTTCGTAGACTTCCGATGTGCCATGTAGAGTATGTTTTCGCTATTATTGTCCTCTATTGTATATGCTCCAGGTATTTTGTAGGTTGGTTTGACAAGCAAGTCAAGTAAGTCATGGTAAGTCGTCCAAGATTCACTCTAACTCCTAGGGTGGGTTTTGGGTCGCGACACCCACAAGTTCAAAAACGGGCAAGAAACACCTAAAAGAGGCAAATCTTATCCCCATTCGGCCCAAGTGTGCGAGGGTTTAGCCCAAACAAGAAAAAACCCAGGGTGTTGGTAATCACTTCACTGACACCCTCAAAAAACCTTATTTTCATAGTGGCGGTAATTCGATTATCGCCACTCTGAGTTTTTGCAGAACTAGCGTATCAACGCCCTTCCTGCCACCTTGGGTCCTCCACTATTGGTCCCCTACACCTCTACTAATGCCAATACTGCCCCTAGGCATCTCCCCTTCTCCTCTATAAAAGCAGGAACACCCGCATGGTTTGATCACGCCTCTTTCGCTATAACCAGACCCTGTCCAAGCTCTTACACTCCATCCCCAGGTCATCTCAGACCTCCTTAGGGGTACTCAGACCCCCTCTTCACTGTGCCACCCTCGCCACAACCATCATAGCCTCTACACTTCCACGGCAGCGGCTTGCCAAGGGTAAGGCCACCCCTCACCCTTCCCTCTCTTTGTATTAACTTTAGGGACCCCTTCCAGGGGTCCCATTTTATCCTTTTTTTGCTTTTTTGTAGCTTCATAGCCTAGGACAGGGGTACCCCACCTTCACCATAGGTGTGGGGAACCCCCTAGAGGCTCCAACTCGGGTTCACACCCTCTCCCCTTGCATGGTAAGTCCCACTAAGGTCTAGGGGGTCCTCCGATCATGAGGAACCCCCTTGGCTTGCACTAGTGTAGCTCCACAGTGGGCAAACACATTTTTTGGGCAAAAATGCTAAATATCGGTAGAATATCTACCAACATTTTTGAACCTTACCTTTAACTCACTGTTAACCCTGGTTAGTCTACGCCCTGGTCCAATCTAGGGCCATGTTTGGGTACCTCAAACCCTCGGGTATCTCGCTGAAAAATCTTAGCCCCTGACCTTGAGTTTAACCATGGTTAACATGGCCTTAAACTCAGGTTATCAGACTGTCGGTAGCCTGATTACCGAAAGTTTGGATCTTATTTTACAGTAAACTTGGGCCACTATGGGGCCCACATACCTCTTGTTCTGGGGCCCATTCAAGGCCCAGTGGGAAGCCCTAAGTCCCCTCTATCTCTTTGTAAATTTTCAGACCCAGGGGTCAAGCCTAACGATGGTTAGCAAGGCCCTAAACTGTAGTTAACAAACTGTCGGCAGTTTGATTACCGACACACTAGAAAGCCACTGTCAGAGTATTGGCAGTAATAAGATTACCGACATCACAAACTATTTTTTTTGCATACTTTGGGCCCTTGTGGGGCCCACACCTGAGCTCTTCTTGGACTGAGACCAGGCCCACTGGATTCCTAGCACTCTAGGCTACCTATTATTGGCTTTACTTTACCCAGGGGTGATCCCTAACCCCAATTAAACCCTCACAAACCATGGTAAAAAATTTACTATAATGGAGGTAATCCGATTACCTCCATTCTATAAATTTTTAATCTCAGGCTTTGTGGAGGGCCCAAACCTGGTAGGAGGCCATTCTAGGCCCTACCACACCTTCTGGGCTCATTTTTGACTGACCTTGACCCATAACCATGGCTAAAACGGCCTCCAGTTAACTTTTAACCATGGTTAAGCACTACTTAACCTCACAAAAATTTGAAAATATTCAGAAAAATATCAAAGACCAAAAAATTAACTTTTAGACTTTTTAAACCATGGTTAACATCCTTAACCATGGTTAATCATATTTTTAACTCCGGTTAGCAACCCTAACCCTGGGTTAACACACTCCTTTGCCTCTGGGCTTCATCCTTGGCCTACCAGGCCTAAACCCTAGTCTACCAGACTACCCGTCGGTCTACCAGGCCCTTTGTACATTGACCAACATCGGTCAAGTAAAACCCTAATCTACCGAATTAGGCCCATTAGTCACCTCTGGTGCACACACACACATCCTTTAGCCTTAGCAAGGGCTCAAGTGCTAGAACTACGCTTGGTCTGATCTCACCCCTAATGTGAGTACGTAGGCAACTCAACCCGGGTTCGACCCTAATTAGCTTTACTTTCTTATAGTTAGTATTAACTTAAATACTTTGACATTTGTTTAACTTTGAAATTTAATTTGGCTTAAACCTAGCAAGTAGGGAACCACTATATGTGGAAGTGTCGAGGTGCCTAACCCCTTCCCCAAACTTAACCGAACCTCTTACCCTGATCTTTGATCATAGACCAAGATCTTATCCAACATTCCGGGGGACTTATCCCTTCTGTATAAATAGGTGGCGACTCTAAATACTTAACAAATCCCGTGAGATCTAATTCCAAGGAGTGAAATCCGACGCTCACACATAATACTTAGGGACTTGTCCCCAATCTTATATACACATGATATATTAAGGGCAATTATTTCAATAGAATAATTAAACATAAATAACAGATGTCATCTCATGATAAAATAAACTAGTATCATCTCATGATAATAAACAATAATAAACATCATATGAGATTAATCGCTATCAATGAAAAATAAACTGCATGGATGCAAGAGAATGAGATAAGAATAAAGGCAACTTGCAAACTCCTTCGCGATCCCTTCCTTTATCATCTTATCGACATTATAATCGCAGCATCCTCCTTTACAGCATCTCGACCAATGCATGATATGGAAATTAAATGGCATAAAGAAAACCAGTTTTTCATTTGCCCTTTATCAAGAAAACCGAATGAATCTGCCCTTTACGAATTTGCCAAAATCCTACTATATATTATCCTCTAATATGAATGCATGATAAACAATTTATCATAGAATAAAATTGACCCATAACTTTAATCTCATACAATTAGATGCAACAAGGTGAGGAGTAATTTTTCTAATATTTCAAAAGATTAAAAATTCATAACAATTATCAATTTGCTCTATAAAATCTATATCCCATGTAGATCTGTGGCACCCCAAAATATCCCCTAGGAGTTAAGGGATACTTTAGAGGTGACTGTTCGTACCTGTCAAACCATCCTATAATGAACAAGATAAACAAAACATAATAGTAACATTAATCAGAGCGAGGAAGCTTTTTTATGAATACGGAAGCATAAACTAACTTTTTCTTTTCTTCTATAACTCAAAACAGTATTCCAAGTGAACATATACATAATACATCAAGTCAAAGGTGGACATGCCCACCTATCAAAATAGAAAATGAGAAACCTCGTAACTCTCTCTCGCTCAATAATCAACCCCGTGGGGCCAATGGTCTAAGCCCCTCGCCTCAGCCTGAGGCTCAACTACCGACTCCTTATATGGTTCTTCCTCGCCGTAGTCCTCCTCAACCCAAGGACCTGGGGCACAAATGTCAAAAGGGATCCGTGCACCTACCAACATAAAAGTATGTTGAGTATGGAATACTCAACGAGTACAAGCTACTAGCTAATCATAGCAATAACACTCACAAACAAAAGCAACAAGATATAATTCTTCATATCAATTGAAACAATAATAGCAATGTATGACATTCATAGCATTGAAAGTGAAGCAATGTGATAATTCTTGGGATGCTTGAATGAATTCGAAAACTCCGATAAAACTCATGCTTAAAAATCATGTGTTATTCTTGAAAATAGCATTTCATGTTTCTTTCAAAACTTGCTTGTCATGTTTGAAAACTTGTTTCTTAGTCATTAATGGTAAAGGTAAGTGTGTTCTAGAAGGATTGAGAACCACTGACAATTGCTACGGCTTAACTCCCAGTCCTAATCCCTCAAATGTCTGTTATAAGACTAAAATTGAGGAGGTTGATTTGTGGCACCGAAGACTAGGTCATATGAACTTCAAAGACCTATGTAAAATCTCTAAGCAAGAGCTTGTGAGAGGTGTTCCCAAACTAGGAAAGCTTTCTACTGCTGTGTGTGGGCCATGCCAAATTTGTAAACAAATTAGAACCCCACATAAGAAGACTTCAAGTATTGCTACTTCATATCCACTGGAATTAATTCATATGGATCTAATGGGTCCTACAAGAACTGAAAGTCTAGGTGGAAAGCGATACATCCTAGTCATGGTTGATGATTTCTCAAGAATGTCATGGGTGACATTTATAAGAGAGAAATCCGAAGCTTTTGATAATTTCAAAAGTATTTGCTTGAAAATTCAAAATGAGAAGAGATGCCCAATCACTCGAATTCGAAGTGATCATGGAAAGGAGTTTGAAAACTCTAAGTACAACGAATTTTGTGATGAGTCGGGTATCAAACATGAATTTTCTGCACCTATTACACCTCAGCAGAATGGTGTAGTAGAGAGGAAGAACAGGGTTCTCCAAGAGATGGCTAGAGTTTTGCTTCATAGCAACAATCTAGCTTCTCATTTCTGGGCTGAGGCAGTTAACAGTGCTTGCTATATAGTTAATAGAGTTTTTGTAAGACCTGGAACAAGGAAAACCCCATATGAGTTGTGGAATAACAAGAAACCTAGTGTCAAGTACTTTCGAGAATTAGGAAGTAAATGCTATATCCTTAAGGATAGAGAGCAACTGGGCAAATTTGAATCCCGGAGTGATGAAGGGATATTTCTTGGATATTCCACCAACAGTAGAGCTTATCGAGTGTATAACTTGAGAACCTCTACAATTATGGAGTCCATAAATGTAGTTGTGGATGACTCCGGTGTTGAAAATGTGCAACGTGAGGATGATGAAAGTGCTGAAAATGAAAATGTTGAAACTGTTTCAACTCCACTTATTGATAAGCAAACATCTCCATCAAAACCTACACATCCTAGGGTCATGAGTCCTCACACCCACACTGATATAATTGGTGATGTTGAAAGTGGAGTGAGAACGAGGAAACAAATTGAAAATGAAGTTAGCTACATTTGCTATACTTCATCTTTTGAACCCAAGAATGTAGCTGAAGCTCTTGCAGATGATAATTGGATAAATGCAATGCAAGAAGAGTTACTTCAGTTTTCTAGGAATGATGTTTGGTATTTAGTACCTAGGCCTAACAATACAAATGTGATAGGTACCAAATGGATTTTCAAGAACAAATCTGATGAAAAAGGTACCATCATAAGAAATAAGGCTAGGTTAGTTGCACAAGGATACACCCAAATTGAAGGTATTGATTTCGATGAAACGTTTGCTCCTGTAGCCAGGCTAGAATCAATAAGAATTCTTCTAGCTGTGGCTTGCCATATGAAATTCAAACTTTTTCAAATGGATGTTAAGAGTGCCTTTCTGAATGACATTCTACATGAGGAAGTCTATGTGGAACAACCAAAAGGGTTTGAAGATCCACATCACCTTGATCAAGTCTATCGGCTAAAAAGGGCCCTCTATGGTTTAAAGCAAGCTCCAAGAGCTTGGTATGAGAGGCTGACTACTTATTTCTTGGAAAACGGATTTTCGAGAGGGGGAGTAGACAGAACCCTTTTCATAAAGAATGTAAAAGGTGATATTGTCATCGCCCAGATATATGTTGATGACATTGTGTTTGGTTCCACATTAGACTTACATGCTCGTTCATTTGCTGAACAAATGAAAAATGAATTTGAAATGAGCATGGTTGGTGAGCTAAGTTTCTTCCTTGGTCTTCAGATCAAGCAATTGGATTCTGGGATCTCAGTATCTCAAATCAAATATGCTAAAAATCTAGTGAAGAAATTTGGCATGAGCTCTGCTAAGCATGTAAGAACTCCTATGAGTTCTACTACAAAACTTAGTAAAGATGCTACAGGCAAAGATGTTGATCAAACTTCTCATAGAAGCATGATTGGTAGTTTACTCTACCTAACTGCTACTAGACCTGACATAGCCTTTAGTGTTGGTGCATGTGCCCGCTATCAAGCGAGCCCAAAAGAGTCTCACTTGCTTGCAGTTAAGCGTATCATTCGATATGTGAGTGGAACTCTATCATTTGGCCTCTTGTATTCTTTTGATACAAATGCCACGATAGTTGGATATTCCGATGCCGATTGGGCCGGAAATGCTGATGATAGGAAAAGCATCTCAGGAGGATGTTTCTATATTGGAAATTGCTTAGTTGCTTGGCTTAGCAAAAAGCAGAATTCAATTTCGTTGTCCACTGCAGAAGCTGAGTACATAGCAGCTGGCAGTTGTTGCACTCAACTTCTGTGGATGAAACAGATGTTGAATGATTACGGGATTGAACAGAGCACTATGACTGTGTATTGTGATAATTCTAGTGCTATCAATATTTCCAAAAATCCCGTTCAACATTCTCGCACAAAACACATAGACATAAGACATCACTTCATCCGTGATTTTGTTGAGCAAAAGATTGTGTCTATAGAGTATGTCCAAACAGAGAATCAATTTGCGGACATTCTAACAAAACCCTTAGATTCCCTTAGGTTTGAACTCCTTAGGAAATCCATAGGTTTGTGCGGAGTTGAGTAAAGATGTACTTGTTTCATAGCCTATGTGTTCTTCATGTTCTATTTATGTCATAGAGCTATTTTTTTGTTATTTTCTTTAAGTAATAAAAATCCAAAAACATTCAAAAATTTGAAAAATATTGCAAAAAATAATGTGTTTGTATGACCTTATTTGTCCTATCTTTTTGCTTAATGTTATTTCCTTGAAATCATATTTAACCATATAATCCAAGGATAAATATTTCATAGGATTGAATAATATAGGATAGTTCAATTGTTGGTTCGATCTTGTGATTGAATTTGGTCATGCTAACTAATCTCAGTTAGAGTTGAGCATACAAAGATGTTCTATTTTGCACATGCACTCTGACTGATTCTTTAGATGGTATTAGTTCCTAATTAAAGGTTCTGATATTATATCATATGGTTCCCTAGATTAATCAAATCTAGTATAACCAATGTCATAAAAAATTCCATAAGGTAAGCCCCCTAGTTATAAAAATTATTGACATGGAGAGGACTACCTGTGAGTTTGTGTGATAGCTACTAATGAATGCAAACAGTGAGTAATGGCTACCTAGAGAAACAGTAGGTATCTATATGGATTGCTAGTGTGAAAGCCCCTGCTGTCATTAGAAAGAGCTACCTTCTCACTTGAGTGAAAGTCACCAGTGTGCTAAAAACTATATATGTGTACTCCAAAAAGAATTTTCACAATGAGTACAATTTGACTGAAAAAGAAATGAAATAAATTTGTTAGTCAAAATTGGGGTAAAAAAATTGCTCATCATATAAATATGGATGATTATTGGTTTTAAAACTAGTTTTTGAAAATTTTAGAGTCCCATTTGAACTATAATGTCAAAATCTAGATTAAGGAAGGAAACCAATTCAAAGAGTCAAGTAATGAATTTTGATTTCACACTCACATTACTTCTAATTGTTTCTTGACTCTAATTGTGAATTTGATGCAAATACCATATTTAATCACCGATGAAAATCAATTAATGTTTACATAATCCTTGTTTATGACTATACTTGATATATCAATTCTTGGGTGATTATTATTTATGATTTTTATGAAATCAAATGTTGCATATTTTTTGGTCAATTGGTCATTTTGAGGTGAAAATGAGTTTTCAATGTTCCATTGGTTGAGGGGGAGAAAAGGTTTTAAATGTAAAATTTTTGAAAAATTTTCAGACCACCGATCGCTCGGTGCTAAAGACCGATCGATCGGTCTTTCGTGAACAGAGTTATAAAACCCTCATTTCTATTTTTTTTGTTCACTTGTTCTCCGATCTCCAGAGCGATCTCTCGGTTACCTCTCCTCCAAATCTTTCCTACGGTCATTCCATTCTATTCTAAAGGTTTCCCAAGCATCTAAAAGGTAAGATTTGTGCATTTTCTTCGATTTAGATTGATTTTCTCATCTAGGGCATCGTTTTCTTGCATTTTCTTCCATAGCTTTCATTTTGTCGTTAATCCTTCTTGCCTATCTCATGTCTGGCGTTCCCAAACGTCGGAGGTTGGTCCTCAACAACCAAGAGGATCCTCCTCAAGATGAGGAAAACCTAGAGCCATTTACTTTCACTCCAATAGGGCATGGTATTTCCATTGGGGACAGGCCAATTCGTAGAATGATTGATTCTACAATTGAGAATCGTCAAAAATCTTTGGCTGATAAAAATCGGAAAAATAAAGGTAAAGCTTCATCTTCCTAGTCCAGTAAGTTATCCCAGTTTATAAGTCCTACTGCTGCTCAACTCTATAGTGAGTATTTTAGCAAGAAAGGTGTTATGGTTGAAAGGGACATACATATTTCTGATTTTGGTGATTATTATCTTCCTACACTCATTTCAGATTGTCAATGGGAAGGTATACTTACCTTATCCGGTCCTGCTTCTGTCCAGTTAGTTAGAGAATTTTACTCTAATTTTTCTGAAATCAACTAGAAAAAATGGTCATTCAAATCTCGAGCATTAGAACAATCTTTTGTCATAAATGCAGATTTGGTTTCTAAATTCCTTGGCTGTCCTCGTGTTCCAAATGCATATTATCCTTATATTTATAAGAATGATGAGGATAAAGACTCCATGGAACATGTTGTTACCTTTCTTAGTGGTACTCCTACGTTTTGGGTTGGGTCTCTTATTGAAGTGGTGAAACTCACTAAGGATGCTAGACAAGTAAACCTAGTTATGAGTGCAAATATCCATCCAAAGGTTCATACTGCGGACCTTAGGGAAGATAGAGCTAGATTTCTGTTTAGTCTTCTACGTGGGCGTGAAATTGATCTTGCCGCTCACATCATTGACTTGATGATCCAAGCCCATCAAACTAGTACAGTAGTTGGAGCCCTACCATTTGGTTCCCTCATCACTAAACTTCTTGGTTCTCAAGGAGTTATCGCTCCTCCTGGTGTTCCTACTCGAGTTCCTAAGGGTCCAATCAACAAAAAGACCCTAGCTCAGAGTTTTTCACATGCCTCAGTTCGAGATACAGAGGAGGGAGCAGAAGTTGGTGCTGGGTCATCTCGTCCTCCTCCGACCACTATGGATGATCTTGGGAGGATGATGCGAGAGATGCAGATGGATCTCCGGACTCATGTTTCATCATACGAGGAGTTTACTACAGAGGTTCGTGGTAGACTTAGATCTCTCGATGCCGCGGTGCTGGGCGTACAGAGAGATGTTCGAGATTTTCGAGCTTACTATGAGTCCCAGCTCACTTCTGATGATGAACAGGAGGGATAGTTCGTGATTAGAGTTTATCTTAGTTGAGTGATAGTTTTTATTTGACATTTTGATGTATTTTGTCTTGGTTGTACTTAGTACAAACCTACTTGGATATTATTGACTTGTTATGGATGTATACATTTGAATGGTTTATGCTCATTATATTCTATCTCATCTCATTTCGATGGTTATACATTACTTTTCTAGTCCACCTTTGGCATTTCGAGCCAAAAAGGGGGAGTGTTATGTAATGTGATGTAATGTGTTGGATGAGGTTATAAATGTGTTGGATGATGTTATGGAATGCTTAACCTGTTATGGATATAGTATTGTGGAATTGTGGATGTTATGTTATACATATTTTCATTCTTCAAATATTTTATCCCATATTTTATTTCCCATGCTTCACAGGTTTTTGATTTAGCATGTGCAGGCAAACAGGTTCTAAGTTTGGTGAATCATGACAAGCTAACATGTCAAAAGTCCTGTAATTATATTTTTGAGTCATGTAAAGGTCAATTTTCCATTTTTGAATCAATTGGGAAAATTTGAACCTAGTATATGAATTAGTCTTGTTTTGTCCCGGAATTATCAAAGGGGGAGATTGTAAATCCCTAAATAGGTGTTGGCAAATTCCGTGATCATTAGATAGGTCATGTGAGTCGAGTCGTCGAGTCATGTTCAACTTGTCATAAGAGAAGAGCTAAAGCTTAAAGAAGATTGAAGAAAGAGAAGAAAAAGCTTCTACTCTGGATCTAGACAGGTAATGGACTTAGAGACCCCTACCTAGGTTGGTTTTGGCTTAGATAACTCTAAACATACCTAGGAGGATAGTTTTAAACCTAACAAAGTTGTTTGATCTTAGTTGAATCAAATAAACATGAAAAGACATATGGTTTGAACAAAATTTTGTCTCAACCGATCGCTCGGTATTGGGACCGATCGATCGGTGGCCTACCGAGCGATCGGTGGCTATCGACTGGACAAAAAGTTTGTATGGGCAATTTTTCCAGAGAGATGATTTATAACCGAGCGATCCGTTTTGGACCGAGCGATCGGTAGTGAGCACCGATCGATCGGTCCCCGTAAAAAGAATTTTTCTTTTTCTGGATTCTTTTTTTAAACCCTATATAAACAACTTTTTGGAGACCTAATTCGTGTCTTTGATTTTTTTGAAAGAGTAAAGGTCTGAGAAACTCTTCTAGGGTTTTTCTTATTGCTTTTATTAGATCTTTGTTGATCCCTCCTCTTTCTTAGATCCTAGATAATGCAAGTATAGATCTAAACCTTTGATCTTGCATTGTGTGATCTTAGATCTGTATGAGATCCCTCTAGGGTTTGAAATTTCTTAAATTGATTCACAACCCTACACCTTGTGTGTGTGTCCGGTGTTTGATCCGGAGCCTTCGTGGAAGGAGATCGATCGTGTGTGATCGTGGTTTTGAAGTAGCTTGAAAAGATTTGGTCGGTGTGGAACCGAAGCTGCTATAGCGGAGATTGAACCTGCTGGTTTGTGGAAATCAAGAGTAAGAGTCTATACCTAGGAACGTCGTTTCTGTTTTGGTAAGGTCTTGTCTTGTACTTGATATCTTTTCATAGTGAAGTTTATTGCTGGACAAGGTCCCATGGTTTTTATTGTTAGGGTTTTCCACGTAAAAATCTTCTGTGTTTGATTTGTGTGGATTGTCTGATTGACTTGTTTATTTATTTCTAAACATATTAATTGAAAAGTTAAAATTGGTTAGAAATTATTAGATAGACCTATTCAGCCCCCCTCTAGGTCTTAGAGATCATTGATCTGGATAAATTTCAATCCCTCTTCTCTTGAAGAACTCTTCAAAATTATCCTCTGCCAATAATGCTTTGTCCACGACTTCGGCATATGTCTCATGTCTAAACATTGAGACATGATCCTTGAGGTAGGCCTTCAACCCCCTCTCAAATTTTCGAGCTTTCATAGCCTCGGTCGCTATCATATGGGGAGCAAACCTGGATAGCTCCAAAAGTTTGGCTTCATAAGCCGTCACCGACATGTTACCTTGCTCCAAGTTAATAAATTCAACTTCCTTCTTTTCTTTCATCCTAACAGGGAAGTATTTCTTGTAAAAGACGTCCATGAACTCACCCCATGTCCACACTTGACCCTGTCGGGTCAAATCTCGGATCCTAAGTCCGGACCTCCAACAATGATCGGCCTCACCTTTAAGCATGAAACCGACTCAAGTAACCCTTTTTGCCTCAGTAGGCACTAACACTGAGAATATCTTTTCTAATTGCCGAATACATCCTTCGATCACAAGTGGATCAATGCTTCCACAAAATGTTGGAGGCCTCATCCTCTGAAAAGCCTCTATTCTGACTTGAGCTCTAATTGGAGGAGCAGCTATTAAAGCGGCACCTGACAGAGGAGTAGCCAGTTGCCTTGCTGCCAACATAGCCAATATTTCAGCTATGGATGCAAAGGCTTGAGCGAAGTCGGGTTGTTCTTCACCCGATGGAGCATCACCTCCATTTCCTCTTGTGTTGTATCCGTGACCCCGTGAACCATGCCTCATGATTACTCCTAAGGACGACAGTACAACATGAGTCTAACTTGGATACACGTTTAGTAACAATTTTACAATTCACTAAAATATATATATTCAATAAGCATAGAACAATGCACACATGGTTTGCATAACAGTGTCATAACATATAATCCGTGTCTCTAGCGTTAAGACTTTAAGTTTGGTTGAACCTCAACAGTTTTGACTAAGACTAACTTGTTAGTCTATACTTGGAATACGACTCTTTCATAGCACCTATCACCTTGTTCAAACATGGTGTTGAGTACTAAGTGACCTTAGGAACTCTAATGCCTAGAGCTCTGATACCACTTCTGTCGTGCCCCAAAATAACCCCCTAGGAGTTAAGGGATACTTTAGAGGTGACTGTTTGTACCTGCCAAACCATCTTGTAAGGAACAAGGTTAAACAAGATATAATACAACAATAATCAGAGTGCGGAAGCTAAACATAAGTGCGGAAGTGTGAACTAACTTTTTCTTTTCTTCTATAACTCAAAACAGTATTCCAAGTGAACATATTCATATACATCAAGTCAAAGGTGGACATGCCCACCTATCAAAATTCAAAATGAGAAACCTCAGAATTCTCTCTCACTCAATAATCACCCCCGTGGGGCCAATGGTCTAATTCCCTTGCCTCGGGCTGAAGCTCAGCTTCCGACTCCTCATATGGTTCTTCCTTGCCGTAATCCTCCTTAACCCAAGGAACCAGGGCATAAAATTCAAAAGGGATGCGTGCACCTATCGACATAAAAGTACGACTGAGTATGGAATACTCAGCAAGTACAAGCTACTAGCTAACCATAGCAATAACACTCGCAACAAAAGTAACAAGATGTAATTCATCACATCAATTGAAACAATAATAGCAATATATGACATTCATAGCATTGAAAGTGAAGCAATGTGATAATTCTTGGCATTCTTGAATGAATGCGAAAACTCTGATAAAACTCCTGCTTAAAAATCATGTCTTATTCTTGAAAATAGTCTTTCGTGTTTCTTTCAAAACTTGCTTGTCATGTTTGAAAACTTGTTTCTTGTCTTGGTCTTGTTCGTAAGAATCACACATATGGTTGTCTTGTTCTGGTTTGGAATCACTTGTCTTGCTTGTTCATGTCATCTTCTTGACTTGACTTGCTTGTATACTTGTGAGACAGAGGTTAGTGCTCTTAAGGCGACTTGTGAGCCGGGACTGTAAATTCCCTTCAATGAAATATATATATATAGAAAAGGTACACCAACCTCCTTGTCTTTTTTTCTTGTGAGCCAGGTATGACATATCTTACGATATGCCCTATCCTTGATTGGCCCAATGTCCGGCTTTATCAACTTGCTTGTTTTCCTTGTGAGGCAGGTATGACATAACGTAGAGATATGCCCTACCCTTGACCGGCCCGATGTTCAGCTTTATCAATCGTATCATGAATCACATTCTTGTTCTTGTTTATTTCATTCAAATACTTGTACTTTAAAACGTCGGTTCATGCATGCATGCGTGGGTGTGTGCAGCACTTGTAGTAATCATGATGACAATATGACATGAAGGATAGTATAAACTTGTGAGAATTTAGATAACTTATTTGACATTTGATCAAAGTTATGAATTTGAAGGAAACAACAATATTCATACTTTCATATTCTTCATTGATTAGGGAACTTCTCATTTAGGCATTTAATCAAACACGTGACATGCAACATTTCATAGTCGTTTGATTTCCTCTTTTTAGTGCATACATTCAATCAAACATCAAGGTGTATTCATTATTTGTAGGATACCCTTCCAACATTTTTCCATCACACACATTACACCACATCCACACGGCATCCAAACGCCTCAACCCCTTCACCATTCATAAATCTGATAATTAACCTTTTTATCTTGTTTATTTTTTGGGAAGTTAAGCATTTCAATCAAAAGGGGAAAATGAGGGAGGGTCATACACAATATTCACAAGGAAGACTAAGTTATTACCAAGATAGTAAATAGGGTGTACTAACCTTTAAAATTGGAGGAGAACCTGAAGGAAGATGAGATTAGATCCTTGGTGTAGAAAATCCTTGTTTGAAATGGGTTTTGAACAAAACCCTAGCTCTTCCCTTCTCTAAATCTCCCAAATATGAGCATTGAGGATTTATGAAACCCTCACTCACGGATTTGGGCTTACTTAGAAAATAGGGTGGTCAAATGACCATCCTACCCTTAAAATTTCAGCAATACAGACCAAAATAGGCAAAATGCTCGAGGAGTGGTCGACCGGTCATGAGGAGCGGTCGATCGGTAGGCTAGCGATCGACCAGTGGTGAGGAGCGGTTGACCGGTCAAAATCTCCTTTCTGGAAAAATCTCCCATACAAGTTTTAGTGCGAGAGCGGTCGACTGGTTGGTCTGTGTTTTGCCCATTTTGCTGATTTTCCTCATTTTTTCCACTTTGGAATTTTGGCCATATCTTTTGACTCGTAAGTCGGATTTTAACAATTCAACTTGCGTTGGATTCGTTTTTCGAAGAGGAACATTTCTGGTGTTTTAGAATCTTTGAATTCTTCTTTATTTATTAATTAGACTACGTTAAAGGCCAATTGGTTATGAGAATATTGTTCATTAGGTATGAAAAGTTCCGGGGTGCTACAAGATCAAACCCTGGAAAATAAACAATTATATTTTCCAACAAAAAATTTTCATAAAATATCTTTTAAAATATAAGATAGGATTTTCTTAAATCTCTACAATATTTTATTCTTTTCTTGAATGCAAGATCCTTTCTCGAATACAAGATCCTGTCATAAAGATTGGTTCTACTATTATTCAAAATAAAAAATAAAAAATTAAGAGAAGTGAAAATGATAAATATGATCTCATCAAAAATAGGGTTTTAAATTTTTTCGAATAAAATCTATTTATAAGAAAAATCTTTCATTAATTATTTTTAAGCAATTAATAAATCTATTTTAAATGATCAAATCATTTAAAAGAGATTTCAAAATAAACTATTTATTTCAAAAATTGATTATAACACTTATAATAATAGTTTTTAAAATTATTTAATTATTATCATCATCAAATCCCATTCGATAAATAATAAAAAATAATTATTTATTTATTCATCTCATGAACAAATAGAATAAAAACTACGAGCATTAATAAATAAATTAAATTAAATTCATCTCATGAATTAATTTATCTATTTAATAATCCTTTAAAATAAACAAAATTACTCCCTAACCATGAGCTCTAATACCACTTGAAGGGAATCCAGATAAAAAATTTATGCAGAAACTGGATCCCGAAGATCTTTACACCATAGAAAGCAAATAATACTAACTACATGTTTAGAGAATTACCTCGATTAATGATGTTCACCGGTGAACCAAAAACCAACTCGAACCGTTAGAACTCTTTGTAGAGATTTCTCAAAGAAATACTCAACGCTCGATCCTTGTTCTTCGTTATTCTCGAGAAGCTTTTTAATCTCTACTTGGTATTGAAAAAGAAAGAGATGAAGAAGAGATGATTGAGTAGACTTTCTATCTCACAAAACCCTTAGGGTTCAAAGCCTAAGGCTTTAAACAACATGGAATCTCCCTAGGGGGCTCACGAAAATTGGAGGGAGAGAAATCTCTCTCTAAGGTCACGGCTTTGAGGGGAGAGAATAATGATTTAGTGCCCCACGGTTTGGGGTGTTGGGGTATAAATAGATTAGGAAAGAATCCTAATCCTAATACAATTAGAAGTTATCCCTTGTAGAAGAGTTACTAATTAATGATAAATCATTAGTTATAAGAAACTTTCTAATTTAAGTTTCCTTTTCTTAAAAGGAATCCTTAATTAAAGGGGTGTAACAAATTCCTTAGATTCTAGGAATCCCAACAAACTCCTAGCTTTTAGGAAACCCCAAGGGGGGGAGGTGTGAGCTAAGGGGGGGGGGGGGGGGGGGGGGGGGCGTGAACCTTTGGGAATCTTGGTCTCCAAGTTTTAATATAATTCCACTCTTATCTCCTTCTTTCTTGCATTCCAAGTATTGGAATCTACTCCCATAAAATAAGCAGTATATAATTAATAATTGTTTAAGTAACAAAGTCATAATCCAATTAGAAAACACTAAGTTTCCGCCCAACCTAGGGATTTAATCCCATAGGCTTGGGCCCACGAATAAGATCCATACTTTATTGGTTTTATGAATATGGGTCAAACCCATTTCCCCTTATTTTATGTTAATTAAATAATCATAATAATTATCCTTTAATTTAGATTAACTTTTAATATAAACCATAGATTAACATTTAATCTATTTTATTAATGATTAACATTTAATCAATTAAATTATAGATTAACATTTGATCTATTAGTAAGCTTGTACTTCTTATGTGAGCATCTCCATAGATTGCTCTGGGACATTCTAACCCTAGCTTACCCAATGCTATCCTATTGACCCTTAAACAGGTATAACATCGGATTTGCAAGTGACGTGAGATATTCATGTGGAAATTGCAACCCAGTGTAAGAACATTAACCATTAAGGATCCCGCTACATGAACTTTTTAATTCAATTGATCCTTTCAGTAACATTATCCCTAATGGACCTTCAAGATTAATATACTATATAACTCGTAGCCCATTGCACATCATCTAGGTTTCCAAGACTACTGATTAAGCCATGAGAAACTTTTCCTTATGTAAAACATTTCGAGAAAGCTTTTTATAAGTATAATATATTTTAATAAAAATATATTTCAAACTTATTTTATTTCAAAATCACCTGCGCATGATTTAAGCTTAGTTGACTATCTTAGCCAGAACTTGGATAATCTCTCAATTTAATAATAACGAATTTCATGTTTGAAATTCATCATGACTCGAACAGCTTTCTGACTATCCAACTAACACCGTATCATAGTCCCTAAGGTAGAGAGTACTTTGGGGGAATCAAAACAGTCAGATTACTGCTTAGTTATAAATGAACTCATCAGATCTAAGGATCATTGAAACTGTTCAATGTGAATAAGAGACCAACTATCTGATAGTATGTTTATGCAAGAGGTCTCTCATTGCATTCAATCAATCAGTGTACATCTAAGCACCCATATGCTGATGTGTAGTCTCTCCACTACAATAGCTTGAGATAAAACTATATCTCAACCATTGAGAACATCTTAGCATTGTGCAGCCATATAAGTGAAGTGCCCAGCTTCACCCATAGCTGTGACTATATAAGGTATAAGGAGCTGGAAAGCTATATTTGCCTGTGAGAGTCCTATCATATAACTTTCCTACAATATATCCTATGGACCTTTGTTGATTTCTCATATTGTATAGATCATCTCATGATCATGGTCAATTACCCAAAATGAATTCACAATAGATAAATAAGAAGTCTCTATTAATCAAATTAGTAAGAATCTTACAATCTAAATGACTTTTCTGGGCATCATGTCTAACAAAAAACCCATACCCCTACAGAAGACCAATTAAAAGACAGATTGGGGGGGGGGGGGAGGAAATAAACCTTACCCCTACAGAAGGCCAGACAAAAATTAAAAAAAAATGGGGGGAGGGGGGACAAAAAGCCTTACCCCTACAGACTCAAGAAAACAAAAACCAAACTTAAGTTCTAATGTGTCTGAGACTCCCAACCCTTATTTGATCTAGCTGAATCAGTGCTTTAATTTTCTCGAGGAGATTATCATGCATTTGGAAAATATCCGAATTCATTCTATCATACACTAGCCTTGCTACACGTAAAACATATCACTTGAACACGTACATTAAACCAAGACTCCTTTTTAGCAAAACCATACTTTTAGAAAACCCTTCTTTGAACACATGCTATACTTTGAGCGGGATTATACTTCCACGGAAATCATTGTCACGCCCCAAAATACCCCCTAGGAGTTTAGGGATATTTTAGATGTGACACTTCGTACCTGCCAAACCATCCTGTAATGCACAAGATAAACACAGTACTAAACAATGATAATCAGAGCGCGGAAGCTAAACATAATTTACGGAAGCGAAAACTAAATTTTTATTTTCTTTATAATGATCCAAAATGTAGTATTCCAAGTTAACATAAATACAAAACGCGCCTAAGTCTAAGGTGGACAGGCCCACCTATCAAAATATCAAAATACATAAGACCCAACACTTTCTCGATCAATAGTCACCCCCGTGGGGCCAATGGTCTAAGTCTCTCACCTCCGCCTGAGGCTCGACTACTAGATCCTCATACGGTTCTTCCTCCCCGTAGTCCTCCTCTATCCAAGGACCCTGATCACATATGTCAAGAGGGGCTCACGCACCTGCCGACATGAAAGTACGGCTGAGCATGGAATACTCAGCGAGTACAAGCTACTAGCTAGCCATAACAATAATAACACACGTAATAGTCATACCATACAAAGCAGTAATAGAAGCATCACGAACTAAACAGTATTTGACATGGTACAATACAATCATTTAAAAGTGTGTGCATGAATGCAAAAACACCGATAAAACCCAAGCTTGAAACCCATGTCCTGTCTCGATATGCCTCGTAGAAATCATGTATGCGTGCATGCATGAATGCATGATCATCATCTTGTAAACTTTCATCTTGTAACTTGTGAGCCAGAGGCTAGCACCCGAATCTCCCTGGGCTGCCAACCTCCTTGATATGCAATGCACTTGTGAGCCAGAGGTTAGTACCCGAATGTCCCTGGGCTACCAACCTCCTTGATATGCAATGTTTGGTTTTCTTGTGAGCCAGAGGCTAGTACCCGAATGTCCCTGGGCTACCAACCTCCTTGACAATAGGTGATTTTTATTACTTGTTTAGTTTTCTTGTGAGCCAGAGGCTAGTACCCGAATTTTCCCTGGGCTACCAACCTCCTTGACAATAGGTGTTTTAGGGGTTATCTTGTGAACCAGAGGCTAGTACCCGAATTCTCCCTGGGCTACCAACCTCCTTGACATGCAATATTTTCTTGTTGTTTATTATATGCACTTGCACTTGAAATCTCGGTTCATGCTATCATGCGTGCTCGTGTACGTGTCCATAGTGACAATCATGATAATGAGGATAACCAAGATATGACATTACAATTCAATTCATGATATGAACATAGGTAACTTAAGTTGTTTGCATAACATTTGATCAAATTATCGTTTATAAGAACGCATGCATAAAACCCATTTCCATTTTCTTCATTTAGATCATTTATTCATCGTTTAGGCATTTTGTCAAACACAACACATGCAATGTTTCTTAATAATTCATCGTGTTCTTTTTAGTGCATATTTTCCATCCAAACATCAAGGTAAGTTCATTATTGGTAAAATACCCATCCACCATTTCCATCACACACATCACACAACATACATCTCGACATCCAATCGCCACATCCAACATTCCATCCACACATCCACACATTTTCCATTGTCTTGTTTATATTTAATGGGGGATAACACATTTCATAAGGAGGAAAACATAATATAAAGAATCACATTTTTATATAGAAAACCTAGATCTTTGCTAGGGTAAGTTAGTAGGGTGTACTAACCTTGCTCAAGGCTTGATCCTTGGTGGGAAACTTGATTGAAGCTCCAAAAGGGTAGGAAACAACCCTTGCTTGAGGAAGACTCGAGTTGGGGAAGAAACCCCTTTCAAAACGTACGTGAGATGGCTGCCCTAGCTTGGAGAGTGGCTCCCACACGAGCTTGAGCCTTGAACTTGAAGCAAATCCAAGTTTGAGGACGACCTAGGATGGTCCACCCCTTTGATTTCTTCCTCAATGGAAACCCTAGGTCAAAACCCTCTTCTTCTCACTCTCTAGCTCTCAAAATGCCTAAGGGTTGTGAATGAGGGCTCAAAGGGTTGAGCAAACCCTTATGGGTAAGGGTTTAACACCCAAAAGATGAAAACGCCCTTACTGAAATTTCTGCAAAAACGTGAAGACCGAGCGATCGATCGGTGTTATTGACCGATCGACCGGTCAAAAACTCACTCTCTGGAAAATTTCCCCATACAAATTTTTCGGCCAGTCGATAGCCTCCGATCGATCGCTCCGTGGACCGAGCGATCGGTGCTCTGCTGGTCCCGACTGTTTTGGCCATATCTTTTGACTCGTTCGTCCGATTTCGACGATTCAACTTGCGTTGGATTCGTCTCTCGAAAACGCACATTTCTAACGTTTCGGAATTTCTAATTTCTCCCCTATTTATTAATTAGACTATGCGGAAGGCCATTCAACTATGAAATACTTATTCATTTAAAGATGGAAAAGTCTGGGGTGCTACATTCTCCCCTCCTTACAAAAATTTCGTCCCCGAAATTTGGATGACACACACATGCACAAAATCAAAACAAAATTACAAGTCATATGCACAAGTCTATTCAAACAACTCGGGATACTTTGCTTTGACTTCGGCTTCACGCTCCCACGTGGCTTCTTCTCGTGCATGATGTTGCCATTGCATGAGGACTAGCGGAATAGTCTTGTTGCGAAGTACTTGGTCTCTTCGATCCAAAATATGAACCGGCTTCTCAACCAAAGTGAGGTCCTCTCGAATCTCAACCGGATCAAGCTCGATGACGTGAGAAGGATCTGGGATGTACTTCCGAAGCATGGAGATATGAAACACATCGTGGACCGCCGCCATATGAGCGGGCAAAGCAACATGGTAAGCAACTTCACCGACTCGAGTAATGATCTCGAACGGACCCACATATCTCGGGCTAAGCTTCCCTCTCTTCCCGAATTGCATAACACCCTTGGTTGGTGAAATCCTTACAAATACAAAATCACCGACTCGGAATTCAAGATCCCTCCTTCGATTGTCAGCATAGCTTTTCTGCCTATCTTGGGCGGTCTTTAACCTCTCCCGGATAAGCTTGACCCTATCCGCGGTTCGTTCAATCAACTCGGGGCCCAAAATCTTTCTTTCTCCAACTTCATCCCAATACAAAGGGGATCTACAACTTCTTCCGTACAAGGCTTCAAAAGGTGCCATTTGTATGCTTGCTTGATAACTGTTATTGTAAGCGAATTCCACCAAAGGTAGGTGATCCTCCCAACTTCCTTTAAAATCCAACATACAAGCTCGGAGCATGTCTTCTATCACCTGATTCACCCTCTCGGTCTGCCCATCCGTCTGTGGATGGAAGGCCGTGCTAAAGTCTAACCGGGAACCCATGGCACTCTGAAAGCTTTTCCAAAACCTAGAGGTAAATCTAGGGTCCCGATCCGAGACAATGCTCACGGGCACCCCGTGCAACCGAACTATTTCTTTGATATACAATGCAGCCAACTGATTTGAGTTGAATGTAGTCTGGTACGGTAAGAAATGGGCGGACTTCTTGAGTCTGTCGACCACGACCCATATAGCATCACAGTTTCTAGTCGTCTTCGGCAACCCCACAATGAAGTCCATAGAGATATGTTCCCATTTCCACACGGGAATAGGGAGAGACTGCAAAAGACCCGCCGGTCTCAAATGCTCCGCTTTCACCTGTTGGCACACCAAACACCGTGCCACATACTCCGCAACCTCCCTCTTCATGTTTCGCCACCAAAAGTGACTCTTGAGGTTCCGGTACATCTTCGTACCCCCAGGATGCACTGTGTACTTTGAACGGTGAGCTTCATCCATGATCTCTCTCCGAAGGTCTGCATTGGCTGGGACACAAAGTCTTCCCTTGAATGTAATAGCACCCCGGCTATTGAGAGAGAAGTCTGTACTACCCTTGGCAATTTCCTTGTCCCAAAAAGCCAACAAGTCAGCATCCGTGGCCTGGTACTCCTGGATCAAATCTATAAGGTACGGCCGAACCGTAACATTTGCCAAAACAGGACTGCGGACAG
Source organism: Tetracentron sinense (assembly GCA_015143295.1). NCBI lineage: Eukaryota > Viridiplantae > Streptophyta > Magnoliopsida > Trochodendrales > Trochodendraceae > Tetracentron > Tetracentron sinense. The sequence continues at coordinate 24,138,347 of CM026571.1, forward strand.
AATCATTCACACTGATGTCCAGATTTGCCAAATCGTCTAACAGTCTCCATTCCCGCACCAACATGTGAGCCAACAACCCCGATGGTTTCCTACTCAAAGCGTCTGCCACCACATTTGCTTTTCCCGGGTGATATTGGATCGTGTACTCATAGTCTTTTAAGAACTCAATCCAACACCGTTGTCACAAATTGAGCTCTTTTTGGGAAAAGAGGTACTTGAGGCTCTTGTGGTCCGTGTACACATAGAACTCCACCCCGTACAGATAATGTCGCCAAATTTTGAGTGCAAACACGACCGCCGCAAGCTCCAAGTCGTGAGTGGGGTAGTTCTTTTCATGCTCTTTCAATTGCCTTGATGCATAGGCAATGACTTTCTTGTGTTGCATTAGGACACACCCGAGTCCGACGTGCGAGGCATCACTATACACCTCATACCCAAAAGGTCCAGATGGTACAGTAAGGACAGGGCTGTGGTGAGGCGTTTCTTCAACTCTTGGAAACTTTCTTCACATCAGTCACTCCAACTGAACTTTGCATTTTTCCTTGTCAAGTAGGTGAGAGGTGCAGCCAAACTGGAGAATCCCTCCACAAATCTCTGGTAGTAGCCTGCCAATCCGAGGAAACTACGTATCTCCGTGACGCTCTTGGGCCTCTCCCAACTCATGACTGCCTCAACCTTGGCTGGATCTATAGAAATGTCCTCGGCCGACACCACGTGTCCAAGAAATGCGACCTTCTCTAACCAGAACTCGCACTTACTCAATTTGGCATATAGCCTATGCTCTCTCAACATCTCTAGAGCAAGGCGGAGGTCTCGTGCGTGATCTTCCCGTGTCTGGGAATACACCAAAATGTCATCAATGAATACAATCACGCATTGTTCCAAGTAAGATCGGAACACCCGGTTCATCAAATCCATGAATGCCGCCGGTGCATTCGTCAGCCCAAAAGGCATGACAAGGAACTCGTAATGCCCATACCGAGTCCTGAAAGCCGTCTTCGGAACATCTTCCGCCTTGATCCTTAATTGATGATACCCCGATCTAAGATCAATTTTGGAGAAGAATCTCGCTCCCTTCAGTTGGTCGAACAAGTCATCGATCCTTGGCAAGGGATAACGATTCTTGATAGTTACCTTGTTCAACTGATGGTAGTCTATACACATTCTCATCGACCCGTCTTTCTTCTTTACAAAAAGGACCGGAGCTCCCCACGGTGACACACTTGGTTGGATGAAACCAAGTTGTTGTAACTCCTCAATTTGCTTCTTCAATTCTTCAAGCTCTATCGGGGCCATTCTATATGGGGCTCTTGAAATCGGAGCGGTGCCCGGAGTAAGCTCTATAGCGAACTCAATCTCCCGAATCGGAGGTAACCCGGGAAGTTCCTCCGGAAACACGTCCAAGAACTCACTCACGACCGGAATGGCCGAGGAGTTTTGTGCTTCTGGGTTTGCTATACTCAAGGCTGCGAGGCGAGCAATGTCCCTCTCTCTTAATCCTCGGAAGTGAAAAGGCTTACCCCCTTCCGGCTTGAAATTCACCATCTTTTCAAAACACGCAACATGCCCGTGATGTTTTGACAACCAATCCATCCCTAAGATGACATCAAAATCCAAGTCTTGAAAATCTAGGACGATGAGATCGGCTAACAGTTCATTCTCCCCCACTTGAACCACACTATCCCTGAATATCTTGTCCGTATCAACTGACTTGCCGAGTGGAGTTGCAATGGCCAACTCCTGCTTTAACGGAGTAACCTCAGTCAAAAATCCCTTCGCGAAACTAGGTGACACAAAGGAGTGAGTGGATCCTATATCGATCAATACTCGGGCGAGACACTCGTTCACTAATAAAGCACCTGTGCGATTAAGTAGCTACTATTAGTAGATTTCAAACAACAACAAGCATCATGCATAGGTAACCCTTAGTATAAATAATCACATAATAAACCATAGAAATTTTACACAACTTAGACTCTATAATTTTTGCGTACCTTGCACGACATCGTCGGATGCACGTGCGTCTCTCTCGGATAAGGCAAAGACTCGGCCTTGTGTGACTGGGCGAGGAGGCCGGGTAGACTGTGAGGCCCTCGAAGCCTGAGAAGAGCTAGGCTGAGATGTCTGCCTAATCGGGGGCCTGCTCCCCGAAGACTGAGCTGGCAATTGACGTCGGGGACAATCTCTAACCATGTGACCATGGTCACCACAATGGAAGCAACTTCCTGAAACCCTCCGGCATTCTCCTGCTGGATGCCTCCTTCCACAAAGAGTGCAGACCTCATGTGAATAGAGGGAAGGAGCATATCCCGTAGCCTGAGTAACTGCGGGGCGAGGAGCATATGAGGTAGCCGGGCGAAAAGCCGGTGGAGCAAAAGAGCGAGGGGCCTGTGGTGCCGAATACATCCTCTGTGACTGAGCCTGCCCTGTGGACTGATACAAGCTTGTCCTTGCTCTTTTCTCCCCTGAACTACTTGACTGTCCTTTCTCCATTCCTCTTCTCTTAAAGAACTCTTCGGAATTCGACTCGGCCAACAATGCCTTGTCCACAAATTCTGAATATGTCTCATGTTGGAACATTGAGACACGATCCTTGAGGTAGGCCTTCAACCCCCTCTTGAATTTTCGGGCCTTCATAGCCTCGGTAGCTATCACGTGTTGAGCAAATCGAGATAGCTCTAAAAATTTGGCTTCATAAGCCGCTACGGGCATATTACCTTGCTCCAAGGTAATAAATTCCACTTCCATCTTCTCTCTCATTCCGACCGGAAAGTATTTCTTGTTGAAAGCTTCCAAGAATTCCTCCCAAGTCCAATCTTGACCTTGCTGGGTCAACTCTCGGGTCCGAAGTGCGGATTTCCACCAATGGTCGGCCTCGCCTTCAATCATAAAGGCGGCCCAAGTGACCCTTTCCACTTCCGTAGGTGCCAATACCGAGAATATCTTCTCGAGTTGCCGAATCCAACCCTCGGCGACAAGTGGATCAATGCTTCCACAAAAAGTTGGAGGCCTCATCCTCCGAAAAGCTTCTATCCCGGCTTGGGCTCGGTTAGGAGGAGCTGGTATAAGTGTCGCATTAGGCGGAGTGGCCGGTTGCCTTGCCGCCAACATAGCCAAAGTCTCGGCTATGGATGCGAATGCTTGGGCAAAGTCGGGTTGATCATCACCCGATGGAGCATCACCTCCATTGCCCCTCGTGTTGTACCCGCGACCCCGGGTATTGCGTCTTATGATTTCTCCTGAGAACGACAATACAACATGAGTCTAACTTGGATACGCATTTAGTACAAATTTCGCAATTCACTCAATACATATTCATCAAGCATATTTAATAAGTACAACACAAATAATGTACACATGGTATATAACACAATAGCATAACATACAATCCGTGTGGCGTAGGACTCTATGTTCGGTTGAAGTTCAACCCATTTTGACTAAGACCAACTTGTTAGTCTATACTTGGAATACAACTCTCTAAGGTGATTCTAATACCTTGTTCAATCATCCAAGTGACCCTAGGGACTCTAATGCCTAGAGCTCTGATACCACCTCTGTCACGCCCCAAAATATCCCCTAGGAGTTTAGGGATATTTTAGATGTGACACTTCGTACCTGCCAAACCATCCTGTAATGCACAAGATAAACACAGTACTAAACAATGATAATCAGAGCGCGGAAGCTAAACATAATTTACGGAAGCGAAAACTAAATTTTTCTTTTCTTTATAATGATCCAAAATGTAGTATTCCAAGTTAACATAAATACAAAACGCGCCTAAGTCTAAGGTGGATAGGCCCACCTATCAAAATATCAAAATACATAAGACCCAACACTTTCTCGATCAATAGTCACCCCCATGGGGCCAATGGTCTAAGTCTCTCGCCTCCGCCTGAGGCTCGACTACTAGATCCTCATACGGTTCTTCCTCCCCGTAGCCCTCCTCTATCCAAGGACCCTGATCACATATGTCAAGAGGGGCTCGCGCACCTGCCGACATGAAAGTACGGCTGAGCATGGAATACTCAGCGAGTACAAGCTACTAGCTAGCCATAACAATAATAACACACGTAATAGTCATACCATACAAAGCAGTAATAGAAGCATCACGAACTAAACAGTATTTGACATGGTACAATACAATCATTTAAAAGTGTGTGCATGAATGCAAAAACACCGATAAAACCCAAGCTTGAAACCCATGTCCTGTCTCGATATGCCTCGTAGAAATCATGTATGCGTGCATGCATGAATGCATGATCATCATCTTGTAAACTTTCATCTTGTAACTTGTGAGCCAGAGGCTAGCACCCGAATCTCCCTGGGCTGCCAACCTCCTTGATATGCAATGCACTTGTGAGCCAGAGGTTAGTACCCGAATGTCCCTGGGCTACCAACCTCCTTGACATGCAATATTTTCTTGTTGTTTATTATATGCACATGCTCTTGAAATCTCGGTTCATGCTATCATGCGTGCTCGTGTACGTGTCCATAGTGACAATCATGATAATGAGGATAACCAAGATATGACATTACAATTCAATTCATGATATGAACATAGGTAACTTAAGTAGTTTGCATAACATTTGATCAATTTATCGTTTATAAGAACGCATGCATAAAACCTATTTCCATATTCTTCATTTAGATCATTTATTCATCGTTTAGGCATTTTGTCAAACACAACACATGCAATGTTTCTTAATAATTCATCGTGTTCTTTTTAGCCCATATTTTCCATCCAAACATCAAGGTAAGTTCATTATTGGTAAAATACCCATCCACCATTTCCATCACACACATCACACAACATACATCTCGGCATCCAATCGCCACATCCAACATTCCATCCACACATTTTCCATTGTCTTGTTTATATTTACTGGGGGATAACACATTTCATAAGGAGGAAAACATAATATAAAGAATCACATTTTTATATAGAAAACCTAGATCTTTGCTAGGGTAAGTTAGTAGGGTGTACTAACCTTGCTCAAGGCTTGATCCTTGGTGGGAAACTTGATTGAAGCTCCAAAAGGGGAGGGCACAACCCTTTCTTGAGGAAGACTCGAGTTGGGGAAGAAACCCCTTTCAAAACGTACGTGAGATGGCTGCCCTAGCTTGGAGAGTGGCTCCCAAAAAGCTTGAGCCTTGAACTTGAAGCAAATCCAAGTTTGAGGACGACCTAGGATGGTCCACCCCTTTGATTTCTTCCTCAATGGAAACCCTAGGTCAAAACCCTCTTCTTCTCACTCTCTAGCTCTCAAAATGCCTAAGGGTTGTGAATGAGGGCTCAAAGGGTCGAGCAAACCCTTATGGGTAAGGGTTTAACACCCAAAAGATGAAAACGCCCTTACTGAAATTTCTGCAAAAACGAGAAGACCGAGCGATCGGTGGTTATGACCGATCGATCGGTTGCCTACTGAGCGATCGGTGTTATTGACCGATCGACGGTCAAAAACTCACTCTCTGGAAAATTTCCCCATACAAATTTTTCGACCAGTCGATAGCCTCCGATCGATCGGTTTTGGACCGAGCGATCAGTGCTCTGCTGGTCCCGACTGTTTTGGCCATATCTTTTGACTCGTTCGTCCGATTTCGATGATTCAACTTGCGTTGGATTCGTCTCTTGAAAACGCACATTTCTAAAGTGTCAGAATTTCCAATTTCTCCCCTATTTATTAATTAGACTACGCGGAAGGCCATTCAACTACGAAATACTTATTCATTTAAAGATGGAAAAGTCTGGGGTGCTACAATCATAATTTAAATGGAAACCCTGCTTTAAACAAAGTCATAATTTGAACGAAACTCATACCTTAAAACTTAACTCTTTTCTTCAAAACTTGTATTCGATGAAAACCCGTTCATATAAGCATGAGTGATCATGTATATCATTTGTGTGCCATAGGGAAAACAAGGAAATCCTAAAACATGCTTAGTCTATACATGCTTCACAATAATAAGGGCATAGACCATTGGATTCATCAAAAACCAATTTTAAATCCTAATATCTAACAATAATCCATAACAAAGCTAGGTAATAGTTTGTATCTAACTCTCTTGACCGGATCCCTAGGGTCTTAGCGCTTTACAAAAGTTGGAGAAGACTTGACGATGCTAGAAAAGTGAAATACAAGCTTCACTTTTGTTCTTAGAAGCCAACACCAAACCCCACCTTTGTTCTCACAATAAAACCTCTTTCAAACCTTTACTCTCTCTCAATCTAAGCCTTAGAGCTTTGGAAAAACACCGTGGTAGCGAGAGCCGATCTTAAGAAGGTCCTTCGGGTCGAAATCCAGCCTTCACCTTTAACCTCAAGCAAAACCCTAGCAACCCTAGCTTTCTTTCTCTTCTTCTCTCTCAAAAATCTCCCAAAAATATGTCTTGAGGGTTTTTGAAACCCTAACCTACGACAAATGGGGTTATGTAGACTAAGGGTGATCAAAGACCAACATACCCTTAATGAAATGGTTTAAAAATGACCAAACAGGGAAAAACCCGTATGATTGGTCGACCGGTCAGAAATGACCTCTTTGTTAAAAAAGCCTATACAAAATTTTGCGGTAGCAAATTTGGTCAACCGATTTGCTCTGTACTTGGACTATTTTGCTATTTTTCCTACTTTCCACACTTGGACCCTTTCTCACTTATGTTGCTACACCTATGAACATTACTATTCAGCTAAGTTTTTGAGTTCAACATACACATTTAGGGTGTTCTATACGCTATGCTCTTAGACACTTAGAGTATTATTATACTCCTGTTTTGAGACTCCACATACCCATATAAAACCAGTATTATTATACTCCTGTTTTGAGACTCCACATACCCATATAAAACCCTCTCTTCATTTTCCTCAAACCAAGGACACATGGAAGGCCTTAGGCCATAACAAGAATGGTGCCAAGCACTATTCATTGCACCATGAACTCGGATTCCGGGGTTCTACATCCTCCCCCCGCTATATGGAAATTTTGTCCTTCGAAATTAGGACCTCACGCAACAAGAGGGGATAATTTTCCCACACCTTATCTTGTTCAACTGAGCATACATGCTTAGTAGCACTAGCCGTGAAGAACGGATGTGTCAATATAATATTAACCAACACATGGCCGGCTAGGCACTTGCTCATCGAAAAGGTGTCCTAGTACTACACATGACTAATCATTGATCAAATGCACTAAAACATGAAATGCATATAAATAACATATTTATACACATACAAAAAAATGGATGGAATATTCGTACATAACCTCATCCTTTACAAAAATTTTCATCCAAGCACTTCACCCCACATCCTGAGGTGCTTGAGCATCCAGATCCGACATGGCAATCTCTGCTCTATCTCACCTAGAGAGGCGACTGTGTGAGCCACTGAGGCCTGCTTCCCTAAGGTTGAGCCAGAGGTGGACGGTGAGGAAAACCTTTGATCAAGTGACCTTGATCACCACAATAGAAGCATCCACCTGTGAGCTTCGAACAATCCCCAGTATGCTTCCTTCTGCAGTGACTACAGAGCTCCCATCCTGACGTAGAAGATAAAGCTGTAAGGATTGAGTGGCCTGAGTCATAGTGGGGTTGGGGGCCTGTGGTACAAAAGGAGGCCTCTGAACTTGTGTAGACTCGGAGGTCTTATACGGGGCTGTCCTAGCCCTCTTCTCAAGTGGTGCTGAGCCACTGGACTGATCTCCACCCATCTCTTTTCTTTTGAAGAATTCCTCAAAATTTGTCTCTGCCAACTAGGCCTTATCCACAACTTCTACGTAGGTCTCATGTCTGAACATAGAGATTCTATCTTTGATATAGGCCTTCAATCCCCTCTCGAATTTCTTGGCCTTCGTGGCCTCGGTAGTTATCAAGTGTGAAGCGAACCTCGAGAATTCGGAGAACTTGGCCTCGTACTTAGCTACCGTCATGTTCCCATTCCAAGGTAATAAATTCCACTTCTTTCTTTTCTCTAACTCCTACTGGGAAGTATTTCTTGTAGAAAATGTCGAGAAACTCTTCCCAAGTCCATTCTTGACCTGCACGAGTCAAGTCCCTTATTCTGATGGCGAATCTCCACTAGTGATCTGCCTCACCTTCCATCATAAAGGTAGCCCATATAAATTTCTCTACCTCTATAGGTATCAAGACAGAGAACAACTTCTCCAGCTGTCTAACCCATGCTTCTACAACTAATGGGTCTATGCCACCATAGAATACTGAAGGCCTCATCCTCTGAAATACCTCTATCCCTGCCTATGCTTTGCTTGGAGGAGCAGGTACAAGTGCTGCAGCAGGAGGAGGAGTAGCAGGTTGCCTGGCCACAAGCATAGCCAAGGTCTCAGCTATCAACCCCAAGACTTGTGTGAGGTCAGGTTGTTCGTCCCCTACTGGAGCATCACCTTCATTCCCTCTAGTATGGTAACCGCGACCCCGATTGCCACGTCTCATGATTAAATCCTAAGAACAATAGCAAAGCATAAGTCTAACTTGGGAACCAACTTTATTTTGACCCCAATTTCAAAAATTACATAATATTTATAAGGTACATAATAATACATCATGGCATTCAATAAATTAGTATTAGCACACAACTAATATTTCCTAGCATAAGACACTAAATTCGGTTAAGATTCCAACCGGTTTTTTTACTAAGACTAAATGATTAGTCTATACTTGGAACATGACTCTCTCTTAGATCTAATGCCTTGTCTCAATCATGGTATCAAATCTAAGTGACCCTAAAGAACCCAATACCAAGGCTCTGATAGCACTTCTGTCACACCCTAAAATACCACCTAGGAATTATAATAGTTTGACAATGTGACTTATACTTCAAACCATCCTGTAAAATGTATACAAGGCATGACAAATAGTGAACATGAAAATTTATTTCTTCTATATACTGTATTCCAAGTATACACATTTATAATAATTGAAATATAAACAAAACATGTACATGAGATCCCCACTCAAACCGATACAAAATCCTAGAAATGAAAACCCAAAATACATCTCTCTCCCTCTCATCAATGGGGACACCTGTCAAGGTCTCAGAATATACACCTCCTCGAACCATGATTCCGGAGAGCGTGTGTGTACCTGTGTACCCGTCGAAGTAACAGTTCGGCTAAACATGGAATACTCAGTGTATATAGAGTACTAACTAACCATGTTATGAATATCATATTAGTATGCTTGTAGATACGTAGAATAAGGCATTTCAAAACATGAACAATACTGAAATTAGAGTGCGGAAGCTACAATTCTTTTAAAAACCTATCATGTGCCTAGTTTTTTAAATCAAACTTGCATCCATACTTTTTATTTCAAGATTATGTGTATATACTTTTTAAATCGCATGCTTTAGAACTTTTCCTTAAAAACTATACTTTTGTCATTTTCGTAATACCCTTTACTTTCCTGACCACATATTTCATGCATATATTATGTAAGGTCATATTTTGTATTGGCTTAATTCCGATGTCAAAATGGTGTCAATGTAACTCTAGTGTTGTTGTTCCTCTGGCTGATGAAGATTGGTGAAGATGAAGCTCCAAAGATTCAAGAGAAGTACATTCCGGTTTCAAGCTTCGCTCACACTCTTAGGATGATAAGTGACCAAGATACCTAGTGGTTACCATAGGTAGAATTGACTTAGAACACCTTAAGTATATACCCTAGGTGATTAGAAATTGAACCATGTAATGTTAATAGCCTTCTGATGGTGTTAATTAGGTTTTGGATGCTGAAACAGGGTTCAAACACCCAAGAACGGCAAGCTGGCCGTTCGAACGGGCAATTGAGATAAAAAAAATAGTAGCTTGTCTGGTCCCCCATTTTTTTTTCTGTTTTCAACCAATTTCAAGGCCGTTTGAACGCCCCTCATGCCCGTTCGAACGAACCTCGTATTTTTGCTTTATAAATTCATCTGAACTCTGTTTTGGCAAGTGCTATTGCCTTGGCTATTTATTGGATGATCCCTTAGCTCATTCTAAGGAATTTGAGAGAGAGTTTAAAGACTACTCTGAAGATTTTGGGGTTCTAAAATCCCCACTTGGTGGATACCTTTAGTTCTCCTCTCTCTGTTCTATCTTAAGTTGCATTAGTTGATCTCCATTATCGTTAGAAATCCCAGTGGAGTAGTATTTTGTTCCTTCAAATTAGTTTGAACTCTATGTGAGTGTTGGTTGGCATTGCCAAAGCTGTCAAGGATGGAGATTGATCGTTAGGTCGTGGATTGAAACTTTGAGAAAAATTGGCCGGTGAGGAACCAGAGCTGCTGCTGTAGAGATCGAACGAGGAGTTCGTGGTTGATCTACAAGACGGAGAATCTATATTGAGGAACAGTGTTTGGTGTCTAGTTAGGTAAGATTTGGTCTTGTGTTTGATAATTTATTCTCATTGTCGATTTTGTGCTGGACAAGGTCCCGTGGTTTTTCCTGGAAGGGTTTTCCACATAAAAATCTTGTGTGTGGTAGATTGCTTGTCTTTTTTACTGTCCGCACTTGTTTGCTTTGTTTTCTATAACTCTGATTATTAATCGATAAATTACAAATTGGTAGACATTGCTAGGAAGACCTATTCACCCCCCCCTCTAGGTCAAAGGAATCATTTAACAGGGATATTTCAATTGGTATCAGAGCGTGTTCACTCACACCTTAAGTGTGATTTTATTCAAAAATCCTTAATCAATGACTACTATGAGAGAGTGAGATTCAGGCCTTCATCTCCCATTGGGTGATGAAGGTAGTAAATTTTCTCAAAATTATGAAGAGAAGAATGTTGAAGAGACCATGTCCATTAAAAATAGTGAGAAGAGTCTCAGTGACTCTGAAACTGATGAGAACATGGACACAGCTTATGGGAAGCTGTACTCTGAGAGCCTAAAACATAAAAGGACTAAGATTTTGTTGAATAAAAGACTCAAAACATTCTAACAAAAGAAAGAGACTTGTACACTAGAAGCAGAAGGGAAGATTGCTCTAGCTACTCAGCTGGAAAAAAAAGAAAAAATCTCTCTTATGGAAGAAAATGATTCTTTGACCAATGTGGTCAGAACATCAACAAATGAGAGATATGCTTTTATAGAAGAAATTGAGGAGTCAAGGACTCTCATTTCAGAGCTGAAAACTGAAAAAATGTCTTTTATTGATAAGGTTGCTTTTCTGGAAAATGAACTTAAAAATATTCACACGGATAAGATAAACTTAATCAATAAGGTGGTGTCTCTTGAAAAAGAAATTAAGATGTTTGGTAACACTCAATGTCTAAATGAATTGGTCAGATGGTTCAAACAGTAACAGGACTGGAATAGGACATGCAAAGAGACCCCTTGGTCCTAAAGCAGTTGGAACTGTGGCTGAATATGTGAGTAATCACATTGATGATGAGTCTATAATGGGTGAACCTTCTCACTGTCTCTTGAAAAAGAAATTAAGATGTTTGGTAACACTCAATGTCTAAATGAATTGGTCAGAAGCCATGGTTCAAACAGTAACAGGACTGGAATAGGACATGCAAAGAGACCCCTTGGTCCTAAAGCAGTTGGAACTGTGGCTGAATATGTGAGTAATCACATTGATGATGAGTCTATAATGGGTGAACCTTCTCACTCTAAGAAAAGAAGGCTGAGAAATTAAATTCCCACAAAGAGGACTCATCCCAGATTGACTCCCACTTGCTTTCAATGTGGTGTAAAGTGTCACATTCGTCCTAACTGTCCTACTCTTAGAAGAAGTCCCCAAATGGTAGGAAATCTTCAAAGGTAAATTCAAGTCTTGGCTGAAAAGTCTAGAAGTTTGACCGAAGAAGTGATGAAAATTGCTCAACTTTCTAGTACTAGATATGGGTTGGACACTTCTTATGCTAACCATGAGGAAGGTAACGAGATAAACCAAAATGCTAAAATTTCTCAACGGAAAAAGAAAAGGACCAAAAGAGAGAATGTTGCCCCTACCAAGTCACAACAAATAGATAATGTTAAAAAGGTCAGTCAGAAGGTTAAATCCATTTATGTGAGAAAGGATAATCTAAAATGCTTGGTCATTCATGTTGCCCTAAAATCCCAAAATATTGACATGTGGTACTTCGACAGTGGCTGTTCTCGGCATATGACTGGTAACAAGTCCCTATTCACTCAATTTGATGAATGCTTAGATGGTATTGTCACTTTTGGTGATGGAAGTAAATCTCTTGTGAAAGGGAAATGTATTATTCAAGGTCCTGGCATTCCCAAACTCAAGAATGTTCTATTTGTTGATGGACTGAAAGCTAATTTAATTAGCATAAGTCAATTGTGTGATGATAACCATGCTATGCACTTTACTCAAAATAAATATTCTGTTATTGATAGTGAAGGAAAATGTGTTTTAGAAGGGTTGAGAACTACTGACAATTGTTATGGCTTAACCCATGGTGAGTGCATCTCCAAAGTCTGCAATATGGCTAAAATTGAGGAAATCAACTTGTGGCACAGGAGGCTTGCTCACATGAATTTCAAAGACTTAAGCAAGCTCTCAAGACATGAGCGGGTAAATGGAGTGCCCAAACTAGGAAACTCTTCCCCTGCTGTGTGTAGACCATGTCAAATTGGCAAACAAATTAAAAGCCCTCACAAGAAGACTTCAAATATTGCTACCTCACATCCTCTAGAACTAATTCACATGGAACTTATGGGTCCTACCAGAATTGAAAGTCTAGGAGGTAAGCAACATATCCTAGTGATGGTGGATGATTTCTCTAGGATGACATGGGTTGAATTCCTAAGAGAGACGTCTGATGCATTTGAGAGTTTCGAACATATTTGTAAGAGAATCCAAAATCAAAAAGGTTGTCATATCATTTAGATTGAAGAGACCATGGAAAGGAGTTTGAAAACTCCAAGTACAATGAAGATGGGATAAAACATCAATTATCTACCCCTATCACTCCTCAGAAAAATGGAATTGTAGAAAGGAAGAATAGGGTTCTCCAAGCGATGACTAGAGTTATGCTCCACAGTAACAACCTAGCTGCTCACTTTTGGGCCGAAGCAGTTAGTACAACTTGTTATATTGCTAATAGAGTATATACTGGGCCGGCCCGAAACCAGGAAAACCCCATATGAGTTATGGAATGACAAGAACCCAAATGTCAAGTTCTTTCAAGTATTCGGAAGTAAGAGTTATATCCTGAGGGATAGAGAGCAATTGGGCAAGTTTGACTCCCGTAATGATGAAGGGATTTTTCTTGGGTATTCTACCAACAGTAGAGCATATCGAGTGTACAACTTGTGAACCTCTACTATAATGGAGCCATAAATGTTGTTGTGGATGAATCCGGTAGTGAGATTGAGCATCTGGATGATGATAATGCTGAAAAGGTGGAAGAGGTTCCTACACCTCAAGTTGAGGAAGCATCATCCCCTAAAAAAACTACACATACTAGGGTTCTGAAACCTCACTCGGCCATTGAAATAATTGGAAACCTTGAAAGTGGGGTAAGAACGAGGAATCAAATTGAAATTGAAGTTAGTTATCATTGCTATACTTCTATTTTTGAACCCAAAAATTTAACTGAATCTCTTGCAAATGAAAATTGGATAAATGCCATACAGGAAGAGCTGAATCAGTTTAAAAGAAATGATGTGTGGTTCTTAGTGCCTAGACCAATTAGTACTAATGTGATAGGTACTAAGTGGATTTTCAAGAATAAATCAGATGAAAATGGTACCATTATGAGAAACAAAGCTAGGTTGTTTACTCAGGGCTACAATCAAATTAAAGGCATCGATTTTGATGAAACCTTCACTCCTGTTACTTAGTTAGAATCAATCAGAATTTTGTTAGCTGTTGCTTGTCATCTAAATTCAAATTATTTCAGATGGATGTCAAGAGTGCCTTTCTGAATGGCATTCTTTAGGAGGAGGTCTATGTGGAATAACCTAAAGAGTTTGAAGACCCAAATCACCTTGATCATGTCTATCAGTTAAACAGGGCCCTCTATGGGTTAAAGCAAGCTCCATGAGCTTGGTATGAGAGATTAACCACTTATCTCTTGGAAAAGGGATTTTCGAGAGGGGGAGTAGATAAAACTTTATTCATTAAAAGTGTCAATGATAATATTGTTATTGCTCAGATCTATGTTGATGACATTGTTTTTGGCTCCACATCTGTCTTGCATGCTAATCAATTTGCTGATTTTATGACTAATGAGTTTGGAATGAGTATGCTTCGTGAATTGAATTTTATCCTTGGTCTTCAGGTAAAGAAAATGGCAATAGGGATTTCTATTTCCCAAACAAAATATGCCAAGGATCTTGTTAAGAAATTTGGTATGAGCTCAACTAAACATGCTCGCACTCCCATGAGCACCACCACAAAGCTTACCAAAGATGCTTCAGGGAAAAGTGTTGATCAAACCACATACAGAACTATGATTGGTAGTTTACTTTATCTGATTGCCAGTTTTCCTGACATTTCTTTTAGTGTAGGAGCGTGTGGCCACTATCAAGCGAGCCCCATAGAGTCTCACTTACTTGCTATTAAACGTATTATTCATTATGTGAGTGGAACTTTATCTTTTGGCCTTTGGTATTCCTTTGATACAAATGGCATGGTTGCTGGGTATTCTGATGCCGACTGGGCCGGAAATGTCAATGACAGAAAAAGCACCTCTGGAGGGTGTTTCTACATTGGAAATTGCTTAGTTGCTTGGCTTAGCAATAAGCAGAACTCCATATCCCTGTCTACTGTAGAGGCTGAGTACATTGCAGCTAACAGCTGTTGCACCCAACTTCTGTGGATGAAACAACTACTGTAGAGGCCACCATGACTGTGTGTTGTGACAATACAAGTACCATAAATATTTCTAAGAATCCCGTTAAATATTGTAAAAATAACATTGAAAAATCAAAAAATTCAAAAAGATGATGCTTGGGCTTACTCTCCTATCATATTGTGCATGTTTCAATTTCCATGCATTCATAAATCTTATTTCATGTCAAGGTAAAAATATTGAATATGATTGAGTTCATGAGGATATTAAACCTTACAAAGTCTTTTGGAAAATTTAAAAATAGACAAAGCCTCTAAATCACAATTAGAGTTGGTTAAGCAATGTTGATAAAGTGTCATACACATGCACTCTGACTTACTCTAGAAGAAGGTCTAAATTCTTAAGTAAAGGTAATGCTATTATTCATGATGATCTTTTTGGTTGACCAAATTTGGATTGACCGTTATGTTAAATATCCTATTTGCTTGTGCCCCTGCTTTAAGAAAAAAAATTAAGACAATAGAAAGGGCTACCTCTGGGACAGTGTAAAAGTCACTATTGGATGCAAACAGTATGTAATGGCTACCTATGCAAACAATAGTTATCTATTTGGGTTGTTAGTGTAAAAGCCCCTACTGCCAATAGCTAGGGCTACATACCCAATTAGTGTGAAAGCCGCCATTATATGGAAAAATATAAAAAAGCCAAGAAAAGATCTCCAAAATATGGCTATATCTGTAATGAAAAGAAAAGAAAAGACACATCGCATAAAAGATGAAGGGTGAAAATTAGCACATATTCTTCAAATGCTTAAATTCAGGATTTAACAAGTTTGACTTCTAGTGCATGAGTCACCTTGAGTCCCTGAAATGCAATAATGTCATAACCTTAACCATGGGTTGAAACCTCCAAAAGAGTCAAGTCAGAAACCTCACTACACACACTATGCTTCAAAGTGAAACTTTTCGCTAAATGTGTTTTGGTTGTTGTATGTGTTATGGATCGCCCATGTGACTAGTATAGGTGTACATATCCTCATTTAGTCAAAACTTAATGATATTAAATCTTGGGTGAATAATCTTTTGGCTCCTTGAAAATTGGTGCATACACATGTGATTATGGTGTGGCTAATGCAAACTTATTTTGAGGGGGATTTTTTGCTTTTGACTAATTTGAAATTGGACTTAATTATGCTTTACAAATAAATAATGGTTTAAAAAGTTTTAAAAAATTCAGGGGGAGTTTTTTGACTATGGATCACTTTTTGTTATTTCCTAATTTTCTATCATGTTATATTACTATGTTTTATGGATATGGATTGTGTCGCACCCCAAAATACTCCTAGGAGTTAAGGGATACTTTAAAGGTGACTATTCGTACCTGACAAACCATCCTGTAATAAACAAGGCTAACATGATCTAATGACAACAGTAATCAGAGTGCGGAAGCTAAACATGAATGCGGAAACGTGAACCAACTTTTTCTTTTCTATATAAGGTGGTCTGTATTCCAAGTGAATATATAAAAAATATATTAAGTCAAAGGTGGACATGCCCACCCAACAAAATATCAAAATACAAAAAAGACTATTGAGCCCACTATGCTCAACAGTAATCTAAGTAAGTTCAAACGTCGCAGTCTCTATCCTCCTACGACTGCATTAGGATAGGAGGCTCTCTCTCCTCTACATACTCTTCCTCAACCCAAGGCTCAGGGTTGAGGGCTTCCTCGGTATCTGCCAACATAAAAGTATGGCTGAGTATGGAATACTCAGGGAGTACAAGCTACTAGCTAACAATAGTAATAACAATCACACAACAACAATGAACCACAATATACAATAATCAATTTTAAACAACACTAGTAACATATGACATTTATAGCATTGAAAATAAAACAATATGATAATCTTGACATGCGTGCATGAATGCGAAAACTCCGGTAAAACTCATGTTTGGAAACCTGGACTTGTTCTTACAAATAGTCTTTCGTGTTTCCAAAACTTGCTTGTCATATTTAAAACATGTTTCTTGTCTTGGTCTTGTCCCTGAGAATCACACATGTTTGTCTTGTCTTGCTTGGAATCACTTGCCTTGCTTGTTCTTGTCATATTCTTGACATGTTCTTGACTTGACTTGCTTGAATACTTGTGAGCCAGAGGTTAGTTCCCTTGAAGCGACTTGTGAGCCGGGAACGTAAGTTCCCTTCAATGAAATATATATATAGAAAAGGGTACACTAATCTCCTTGTCTTGTTTTCTTGTGAGCCAGGTATGACATATCCTAGGGATATGCCCTACCCTTGACCGGCCCGATGTCTGGCTTTATCATTCATGCTTGTTTTCCTTGTGAGCCAGGTATAACATATCCTAGGGATATACCCTACCCTTGACTGGCCCAATGTCCTGCTTTATCATTCGTATCATGAATCATAATTCTTGTTCTTGTTGTTTCTTATGTACGTATACTTTAGAAAAACCGATTCATGTATGCATGTGTGCGTGTGTGTAACAATTGTAGTAGACATGATGACATGCTTGAATAAAAGGATCACATGAGTATAGCATCTCCATTTCTAATATAAGCATATGGGAATGTGGATAACATGTAGAGCATTGATCAATAAAATTATTTAGGGAGAATCACTCAATTCAGGCTTTCATAATTTTCATTGATTCATTTGAATTGTCATTCGAGCATTTTATCAAACACTTAGCATGCACATCTCTATAGGCCATGTATTTAAGTTATTAGGTGCGTGCATTTCATCAAAACATCGAGGTGAGTTCATTATTTGTAGAGTACCCTTCCACCATTTTCCATACACACATCACACCACATCCATACGGCATCCAATCGCCTCCACATTCATCATCCATTCATACATCCCCACATTCATCCTTTATCTTATTTAATTTAGGGAAGTTAAGCATTTGAATTAAAAAGGGAAATAGGGGGGATTTAATACACACATATACACAAGAAACTAGGTTACTACTAAGGTAGTTAGTAGGGTGTACTGACCTTTGAGATCAAGCTTGATCTTGAAGGAAACCCTTGTTTGGAATTCCTTGCTTGAGGAAGAACACCACTTGAAGAAGGAGGAGTCCAAGCTAGGTGAGGATGATCCACCTTGATTTGGGCTCCACTTGATCTCAATCCTTAAAATACTCTTGGATTTGTTTCCCCCAATTTCCTTTCTCCTCTTCCTCCTCTCTTTCTCTCCTCTAGGTTAGAAATCCCCAAATGAAGATCCTCTAATAAGCCAAGGATTTAAAACCCTCAAATTCGGCATCTGCTACCGCGTGCGATCGATCGTACACTTATCTGCGATCGATCACGGGTCAGTGCGATCAATCGCACACTGATGCGATCTGTCGTACATGAACCTGAGAGTTTTGGTTTGATTTTCTCCTGCATGCTATTGATCACACCCTCTTGCGATCGATCGTAGATCCCTGCGATCTGTCGCACCTAGCATCCCATCTATCACATATGGTCTAGAATGTTTGGGGGTCCATTTTGCCTGCATGCGATCGATCGCACCTATCTTGCGATCGATCGCACTTCCCCGATTTTGTTATTTTCCCTCATTTTTCCCCACTTTAGTATTTTGGTCATAACTTTTGAATCATTCGTCGGATTTTGACGATTCAACTTACGTTGGACTTGTCATTCGAAAAGGAATATTTTTGGGATTTTAGAATTTCCAAATTCTTCTTTATTTATTAATTGGACTACATGAAATACCAATTGGCTAAAACACTATTCATTAGGAACGGAAAGTTCTGAGGCGCTGCAGATTGAATGGATTCTAGTTTCCATGAATTAGTTGTGATGTTCAGCTCTTTGTTGGCTTGTGATGCATGACTAGTTTATTTTGTCGTTGTTCCTCAGGTTGATGAAGATTGGTGAAGATGAAGCTCCAAAGAGTCAAGAGAAGTACATTCCGGTTTCAAGCTTCACTCACACTCTTAGGATGGTAAGTGACCTAGATACCTAGTGGTTACCATAGGTGGAATTGACTTAGAACACCTTAAGCATATACCATAGGTGATTAGAAATTGACCCATGTAATGTTAATAGCCTTCGGATGGTCTTAATTAGGTTTTGGATGCTGAGACAAGGGTGATAGTGCAAAACAATCAAAATTTGCACAGGTCGTTCGAATGCCTAGCTTGGCCTTTCGAACACCCAACACGGCTGGCTGGCTGTTCGAACGACCAATTGAGATAAAAAATAGCAGCTTGTTTGGCCCCCCATTTTTGTCCGTTTTCAACCAATTTCAAGGCCATTTGAATGCTCCTCATGGCCGTTCGAACGGACCTTGAATTTTTTCTTTCTAAATTCATCTAAACTCTATTTGGGTAAGTTCTATTGCCTTAGCTATTTATTGGATGATCCCTTAGCTCGTTCTAAGGAATTTGAGAGAGAGTTTAGAGACTACTCTGAAGATTTTAGAGTTCTGAAATCCCCACTTGGTGGATACCCTTAGTTCTCCTCTCTTATGCTCTAGTTGATGCAAGATCGAATTGTTCTACCTTAAGTTGCATCGGTTGATCTCCATTATCGTTAGAGATCCCACTGGAGCAATATTTCATTCCTTCATATTCGTTTGAACTCTGTGTGAGTGTTGGTTGGCGTTGCCAATACCGTCGAGGACGGAGATTGATCGTTGGATCGTAGATTAAAACTTTAAGAAAAGCTGGCCAATGAGGAACCAGAGCTGCTGCTGCAGAGATCGAATGAGGAGTTCGTGGTTGTTCTACAAGATGGAGAATTTGTACCGAGGAACAGTGTTTCGTGTCCGGTTGGGTAAGATTTGGTCTCGTGTTTGATAACTTATTCTCATAGTGGATTTTGTGCTGGACTAGGTCCCGTGGTTTTTCCACGTAAAAATCTTGTGTGTGGTGGATTGTTTGTCTTCTTTACTTTCCGCACTTTTTCGCTTTGTTTGCCATAACTCTAATTATTAATCAATAAATTAAAAATGGGTAGACATTGTTAGGAAGACCTATTCACCCCCTAGGTCAAAGGAATCATTTAACATGGATATTTCACATTATATCCTTGCAAGTATTATACTTAACATACCTTACTCTTTACAATATCATATTTATCACATGCAAATCTCTTTATTCTTTTCCACATTCAACACACATGCATATCTTTTTACGATGACCACATTCCACAAGCATTACTAGTACCCGAACTATGATTGAAAGACACATACTAGTATCCCTTACACATACATATGCACATACTTTTCAAAACTTCTTTTTATTCCTTTTATTTCATTTAACTAGTGTCCAGACTATGATGGAACAGAACACACTAGCTCTTTACTTTTGATCTTAACTAGTGCCTGGACTATGATGGAACGGAGCACACTAGTTTCTTTACTTGTTTAACTAATGCCCGAACTATAATTGAACGGAACACATTAGCTTATTATCTTTACTTGACTAGCGTCTGGACTATAGTGGAACGGAACACACTAGCTATTTCACTTGCTTAACTAATGCCTGGACTATGATGGAATGGAACACATTAGCATCTTATACTTGCTTAACTAATGCCCGAACTATAATGAAATGAAACACATTAGCTATTTCACTTGCTTAACTAATGCCCGAACTATGATTGAACGGAACACATTAGCATCTTATATTTGCTTAACTAATGTCCGAACTATAATGGAACGAAACACATTAGCTATTTCACTTGCTTAACTAATGCCCGGACTATGATTGAACGGAACACATTACCATCTTATACTTGCTTAACTAACGCCCGAACTATAATGGAATGAAACACATTAGCTATTTTCATATACTTAACTAGTGCCTGAACTATGATTGAACGACACACACTAGCCTTGCTACACAAAAAACATATCACTTGAACACTTACTTTAAACCAAATCTCCTTTTTAGCAAAACCATACTTTTAGAAAACCCCTCTTTGAACACATGCTATAATTTGGGCGGGATTATACTTCCACGGATATCATAATTTTAATGGAAACCCTGCTTTAAACAAAATCATAATTTGAACGAAACTCATACCGTAAAACAAAACTCCTTTTTTCAACACTTGTATTTGATGAAAACCTGATCATATGAGCATGAGTGATCATGTATATCATTTGTGTGCAATAAGAAAAACGAGGAAATCCTAAAACATGCTTAGTCTATACATGCTTCAAAATAATAAGGTCATAGACCATTGGATTCATCAAAAACCATTTATAAATCCTAATATCTAACAATAATCTATAACAAAGCTAGGTAATAGTTTGTATCTACCTCTCTTTGTAGAACCCCAAAATCCGAGTTCACTGTGCTATGAACAGTGCTAGTGAATAGTGCCCTTGTGTGGTGTGTGTAAAGGCCTGAAGCTTTCCATTTTGTTCTTAGTAGTATGGTGAGTCAAATGAGGGGTTTTATATGTGTATTTTGAGTCTCAAAAGAAGATTATAAGTAAACTCTAACTATCTAAACATGTAGGGTATAAAATACCCTAAGTGCTTAAAGGGTTGTAAGTGAATAGTGCTGTAAACAGTGCTTGTGAGGTCCAAGGTTCCCTAGGTTCTTATGAATGATATGAAGAGTTTATCATAGGTTTTATGCTGGTGAGGGTACTAAAGAACCATCCTTGATGTTTATGGGTGTTAAAATAAAAAGGGGAAAGGTTCTAAGTGCTAAAGGATTGGGGAGGTCTTAACAACCTACAACTTGTAGGATCTCTAGTTTTGTCGTCTCCCATTAGAATTGAGTGATTATTGAGTCATTAGAAAGATATTAGAACCCTCTTCTAGGCTCATGTTTATCACTTTTTCATATTTTGAGTAAACGTTGGGTCAAATGTCAGATTTCCACAAACTGGTCTGTTGTAAATTTTGGTATGCTGAAAGTCATCCCAGGACCAGTCCACTTGTGGGCCCATTTAGATAATTTAGAACTCAAAGTTAGGCCTTGTACAAAACACAAAAGTTGTTCCCCTTTGAAAGAAGAGTCCAATGCAAGTTGAATCGTCAAAATTGGATAAGCGATTCAAAATTTATGATCAAAATACCAAAGCAGGAAAAACCTGCTCAAGCAGAGTTCAATTTCGGCGACAAATTGATCTGGGGGCCGAATTTTGTCGGCGAATTCTACTCAAAAAATGGCAAAAACGCCCTGTAAAGAGCTGTAACTCATCATCGACCTTGGGGGATATTTTCTCAAATATTTTTGAGATTTTTGGCAACCTTTAGGCTATAAATAGAAGGGGATTTCGTGGGTTTGATTTACTCAAACCCTAAGCTTGGATTTGTGAGGAATTGGAAGAGAAGAAGAAGAAGAAAGCTGAAATAGTTCTTGGGTGTTCTTGAGATCGTGTCTTCCACCAAAGGAAGAGTCCTTCTTTCCTTCTTAGTGTTCTAAAGTTCGGATTTCATTCCCACAGTGATTCTCAAAGCTTGGAATTCTCCAAGGAAAATTTTGTCCATGACTTTGGAAAAAGGATTTCGGTTCCAACTTTCTCAAAGCTTGGATCTTGTTCCTCAAACTTAATTTTCATCCTACAGTAGTGTAAAAACGTCCTTTTCAAGGTAGATACACTCTACTAGTTTTTATTCCATAATCCTTATTGGAATTCAAGATAAAATCCTTTACTTTGTGATATGAACTAGTAGGAAATTCTACAAATTCAATTGTGATGATGCTATGACATAAACCAACGAATAAAAAAGGGTAATTAGTTCAGTTTCATTAGATGTTGTTTATATTATGATGTTAAGAAGAAGAGCATGCAAAATGACGTAAGTTTTGAGGAAAACCAAAGATGAAAACCAATGATTTGTGATGCTTCTATACCTTAACCCAAAGCATGAAAAACGTGTATTCTTACTACTTAGTAATTTTGTGATGATTCAACTGAGAAAAATATGAGTAAAAGACTGAGTTTTGGGGAAAACCAAGAAGAGAACCTATGTGTTTTGATAAAGACCAATCAGAAATCCTACTATTTATGCTATGATGATTCTACAAGTTCAAACCAAATAAACCAAGTGATTATATGATGAATTCAAGCATGTGCCATTTGTAAAGATTATGTGATTTGGTTTAAATGAAGGAGAAAAGCATGTGCCTCATGTTTATGTATTTACAATTGCCTACCATGTTCACCACAAGTGTTTATGTGCACGTGTATTGCATGATCGAGATTTATCATGTGTATGTGTCAAGTGTAAAGTGAAAGTGTGAACCAACTAAGTGTATGTGAAGCTAGTGGCCTCTACTCCTTGTAGGGTAGGCATTAGTGCTAATGGACTCTACTCCTTGTAGGGTAGGCATTAGTAAAGTGTATGTGTATATGTATGTGAAGCTAGTGGCCTTTACTCCTTCTACGGTAGGCATTAGTGCTAATGGACTCTACTCCTTGCAGGATAGGCATTAGTAAAGTGCATGTGTATGTGAAGCTAGTGGCCTCTACTCCTTGTAGGGTAGGCATTAGTGCTAATAGACTCTACTCCTTGCAGGGTAGGCATTAGTAAAGTGCATGTGTATGTGTATGAGAAGCTAATAGCCTCTACTCCTTGTAGGGTAGGCATTAGTGCTAGTGACCTCTATTCCTTGTAGGGTAGGCATTAACGAAGTGCAAGTGTACCCTAATGGCCTCTACTCCTTGTAGGGTAGGCATTAGTCAAGTGCAAGTGTGCCCTCCCAAGTGAAAATGTGTGTAAAAGCCATGTGTAATCAAGTGAAATGAGCCAAGTGTAAGTGTAAAGCTATGTGTAAAAGGTTAAGTGAAAAGAGTATGTGTTTTGCAAATATCGCACATGTGTATTTGAAAAGAGGGTTCTTTATGTGTTTTTAGTGCATCTGTATGCCATGAATTGCCTATGTGAAAACATGTGATATTATGTCATATTACCTAGTAGTTTGTATATGCTGAGTATTCCATGCTCAGCCGTACATGTTATGTCGGTAGGTGTACGTGTTCCCTTTGATGTTTATTGTTCGGAGCCTTGGCTTGAGGAAGAGTACTACGAGCCTGAGCCCACTATGGACCACCACCAGGATGATGGATCACTAGATCGACTGCCCGAGCCAGACATTTGTTGAGAGAGTTAGGAGAAGATATTTTGTGTATGTTGAGAGTGGGACTTGTCCACTCTATACTTCATACTTTGGGATATGTTCTGTTGGTTCAGACTTGAACCTAATGATAGAAAAGTGAAATACAGGCTTCACTTTTGCTCTTAGAAGCCAACTTCTCACAACAAAATTTCAAACCTTTACTTTCTCTCAATCAAAGCCATAGAGCTTTGGAAAAACACCATGGTAGCAAGATCCGAGCTTGAGAAGAACTTGAGAAGGCCCTTGGGGTCGAAATCTGGCCTTCACCTTGAACCTCAAGCAAAACCCTAGCAAACCTTGCTTTCTTTCTCTTCTTATCCCTCAAAAATCTCCCAAAAATATGTCTTGAGGGTTTTTGAAACCCTAACCTATGACAAATGGGATTATATAGACTAAGGGGTGGTCAAAGACCAACATACCCTTAATGAAATGGTTTAAAAGTGACCAAACAGGGAAAAACCCGTATGATCGGTTGACCGGTCAAAAATGACCTCTTTGTTAAAAAAGCCCATACAAAATTTTGCCCAGTCGGTCGACCGGTAAGGAGTATCGGTCGACCGATAGTGCTTCAGTTGACCGGTAGTGGCATTCGATCGACCGATAGTTGTTCGGTTGACCGGTAGCAAATTCGGTTGACCAGTTTGCTCTGTACTTGGACTATTTTACTTTTTTTCTATTTTCCACAGTTAGAATCTTTCTCACTTATGTTGCTACACCTATGAACATCACTATTCACCTAAGTTTCTGAATTCAACATACACAATTAAGGTGTTCTATACCCTATGCTCGTAGACACTTAGAGTGTTATTATACTCTTGTTTTGAGACTCCACAAACCAATATAAAACTCTCACTTCACTTTCCTCAAACCAAACGACACATGGAAGGCCTTAGGACATAACAACAATGGTGCCAAGCACTATTCACTGCACTATTCATCGTACCATGAACTCGGATTTCAGGGTTCTACATTCACCTTCGGTCTCCACATTGATTTTGATGACAAGAATGGTGCCAAGCACCTTACTAATGTCTCTCTTGAGTTAATGTGATAAACAATGTATAAGAGCATTAGCAAAGCCATTCAATGCAAAAAACATGAAAATAGACTATCTAATGAAGAAGATTCATCAACCAGTCAAGCAAAGCCATTCAATGAAAAAAACATGAAAACAGACTATCTAATGAAGAAGATTCATCAACCAGTCAAGCCAAGCCATTGGATCATGTTGGATCACAATTGAAGTCTTCAAGACCAATCCAAAGTCCAAGTCGGATCATTGAAGAAGAATGAAGATTGATCAAACGCTCAAAATCAAGTCCATTCAAGATCAATAATGAAGATTGAAGACTCTAGAAAGTTTTTTTGTTTATTGAAAGTGTTTAGGATTTATGTAAGAAATCCTCAAAGTTTGGTCGGGTGAATTGCTCAATACTTAGATTGACCGTAGTTTCCTTAAGACCCATTTAATATCAATCTAAGGACCTAAAATATGATAAAAATCTTGTTGAAGATAAATTTTAAGACCATGGAAATCATGGCTATCAATTTGGTTAAGTGAAGATGAGTTTTTTGTGTAAATATGGAAGACTCGTCGATGAGTGGGTTTGAATAACTCTCACTCATCGATGAGTGAAGTAGCAGTAGCTACTTCTCTATTTTGGCCAGCTGACTCGTCATCACTAGTGCACTCGTCGACGAGTGGATGCAGGAAAGGCCTGTAATGACAAGTTTTTAACGGCCATATTTTTCCCAAAGCTTAACCAACGGCTATATCTTTGCAAGGGCTATACAATGAAATGATTTGTGAATGAAATTAAGAACTCTAATACTGTCGCAACCCAAAATCCCCCTATGACTTAGGAGAGACTTTAGACGTGACTATCCTAACTTGGCAAACCATCCTATAAAATATGCAAGGCATAATCATAGCGGAAGCATAAATCAAGGTGTGGAAGCACGCACCCAAAAATTTATCTTTCATACATGAACAGTATTCCAATTTTTTATACATCAACATGACTAAATGTAAGAGTGGACATGCCCACCCATCAAAATAAAAATATAAAACTCTCTCTCTCTCACTCAATAGCCACCCTGATAGGGCCAACTATCTAAGTCTCTTGCCCCCACCTGAGGCTCTACTATAGGCTCCACTAAAGGCTCCTCCTCACCATAGTCCTCCTTGACCTAAGGACCAGGAGCACATATGTCAAACGGTGTACCTACCGACAACAAAATGTACAGCTGAGTATTGAAACATGAAAGTATGCCTCTTTTTAATTTTAGAAAAACAGTTCTTGGATGGTGTACATCGAATCCGAAGATCTAACTATAGCTTAAATTGATTTTATTCAATGAAGGATAAAAAACAATCACCTTTGCGACTTTGAAATAGAAAAGTCTTTTCCACGATTTGAAGGATAGAACGATACCCGTAAACATCGCAAGTGAAAAGTCTCCTTTGCGATTCACACAAACCTTCTTTATTCTTTTAAAGCTTTTCTCCAATGGAAGCTAATGACACTTCCAATTCTAGCTCTGTAGAACCCCGGAACTCTTGTATATGTCCTAGAATGCTTGTCAAGGCACGATGCGTTGTAACCTCCAAATTTTCATGTAATGAGAAATTGAAACCTTTGAGAATTTTGCATGAGTAGTATAAAGTAATTAAATAGAATAATTAATAAGATGTCATAGCCTTAGAAAGGCCTTAGTCATCTCTAGAAAAGGTTAGAATGGAAGTGGGATAAGTCTAAGTAGTGGATTGAGTGGAAAATGGACTCAGTGTCAAAATTTGCAGAGCACCGATCGCTCGGTCCAAAGTAGCAATCGATCGGTCCACAAGCGATCGATTGGTATCTGTCAACTAGTTAACTTTTTTGTATGGGGAAAAATTCTAGAGAGGGTGTTTCCAACCGATCGCTCAGTCAAGTACACCGGTTGTCGCAACCCAAAACCCACCCTAAGAGTTAGAGTGAATCTCGGACGACTTATCACGACTTACATGACTTACTTGACAAACCATCCTGTAAAAATACCAGGAGCATATACAATAGAGGACAATAATAGCGGAAGCATAAACTTAACATGGTACAGCGGCAGTCTAACAAACCCTCTAAGTATATACATATGATCCAAGTTTGAACAAAAAAAAGAGAAAACAAAAGAAGGTGCGGACATGCCCGCCAAAATACATGAGAAAATCTCTCAAGCTCACCCAAATCACCTAGAATCTACCACCTAGTAATAGTCCTCTACAGGAGGTTCCTCCACAGGTTCCTTAACATAATCCTTGTAGAACCCCGAAACTTTTTGTATATGCCTTGGGATGTGTGTCAAGGCATGGTGTCTTGTAATCTCAATTTCATGAAATGAGAATTTGAAACTTCGATGGAATGGTGTCAAGAATGCTAAAATTAATTAGATAAATTATTTAATAAAGCCTATAAGCTTTAAAGAGGTCCTAGTCAAGTTTAGAAGATGTTAGAATAGAAGTAGAATGGGTCCCAATAGTAGGATTGGGTGAAAAATGGACTCAGTGTTAAAAACCTGCAGACCACCGATTGCTCGGTCCATTGTAGCGATCAATCGGTCCACAACCGATCGATCGGAGACTATCAACTGGTTAACTTTTTTGTATGGGGAAATTTTCCAGAGAGCTTGTTTTTGACTGAGAGCTCGGTCAATATCGCCGGTCACTCGGTAGGCAACCGATCGATTGGTCATAACCACCGATTGCTCGGTCTTCACATTTTTGCAGAATTTCATTAAGGGCTTTTTCGGCATTTGGGTGTTATACCCTTTACATATAAGGCCCGCCCGAGTCTTTAGGGCTTATTCTCAACACTTAGAAGATTTGAGAGATAAGGAGAGAAGAGAAAGGGGTTTCTAAACCTAGGGTTTTTTTTTGAGGAGGAATCAAAGGGTTGAAGACCCACCATCATCCTCAAGCTTGTTCTTCTTCAAGTTCTCGACTCAAGCTCATGAGGAGCACTTTTCCCAAGCTAGGGCAGTGACTCACGCACGTTTTTACAAGGGGTTTCTTCCATCATTTGTCAAGGTCGGTACCATATGCTACCCTCTTAGTTATAGTTTACTCTTTTCTTTTCTATTCTTTGTTTCCCCCATCTATAACTATAATATGAGTTGTAATGTGTGAATGGTGCGAATGGAGATGGATATTGCCAATTGGATGCCCTGCGAATGATGCGAATGATGTGATGAATGAAAAGGGAAAGGGCATTGTACCAATAATAAACATACGAGTATGTTGGGAATATAAATCCACCTAGAAAAGCATGATGTAGGTTTAATAAATAATGAACACACCCCATGTTTGATGAAATGCCAAGGTGAATAAAATGAGTTATAAATTAAGAAATGCATGCTTAATTAATTATGGAAATTGCTAGGGACTATGATAGTGTGCTTTCTTGTTTTCTATAAATTGCATGAATATTGACTTGGTCAAATTATTGATGTTATATGTATTGTGAATTACCCCATTGTCATATTGAAATTCAAATGCAAGTATGCACACGATTCCACGAGCATGGCATGCATGACATGATTTACCGAGGTTTTTCAAGAATGAGAATTAGAGGTAGGACATATCCTACGATATGTTTTACCTCGCTTTTGGTAAGAAAAAATGGTTTCCCTTCCCTCGCAAGTTCATTTAGGAAGAAGGGTCTCCCTTCCCTCACAAGTAGTTTATTTTCCAACCAAGCAAGATACATGGCATGACAAGCATGAGCATTTAGGAAGAAGGGTCTCCCTTCCCTCACAAGTAGCATGAACATGTTTATTTTCCAAGCAAGCATGACATGGCATGACACGACATGAAATGACAAGACAAGACAGACAAGACAAGTTTTCAAGCATGAATAGGGTAATCTGAGTCAAGTCAAGTGCACGATATTTTCAAGGATTTTATTGGCTTTTATGAAATGCAAGCATGACTATAAACTGCTTTACTTTCCTGTTATGAGATTAACTACTTCCTACTTTATATATATATCATTGTTGCTATACTATGACTGTTGGTTAGCATTTGGTACACGCTGAGTATTCCATGCTCAGCCATATGTTTATGTCGGTAGGTTCTGAGGGAGCTACTGCTCCATTTGATGTCTGTGCTCCGGGCCCTTGGGTAGAAGAAGAGTATGTGGAGGAACATCAGGTCGAGGGCTACTACTGGGTGGTAGATTATGAGTGAATAGCTGTGGGTGAGTTGAGAGAATATTTCATTATTTTGGCGGGCATGTCCGCACTTTCTTTTGTGTATCTTTTGTATCAAACTTGGATCACATATATAAACACTTAGAGGTTTTTGGTTAGACTTCCGTAGTGTTTTGTAGTTTATGTTTCTGCTATTATTGTCCTCTATTGTGTATGCTCCAGGTCTGTTGCAGGTTATTTTGGTCAAGAAAGTCATGCAAGTCATGATGTGTCGTCCAAGATTCACTCTAACTCCTAGGGTGGGTTTTGGGTCGCGACAGAAGTGGTATCAGAGCATAGGCTTTAGGTCTCTAGGGTCACTTAGAATCTAATACCACGGCTTGACAAGAGCATATGTTAGGAAAGAAGTAAGTCGGAAGCGAGTCTTGTTCCAAATGTAAGACTAAACTATAGTCTTAGTCTAAAATGGTTGTTGCAACCAAGTATGGGTCTTAGAGACGCTAGAACACCAAAGTATGATATGATAAATACTCCGATGACTTGATGTGATGTATGCTAGTATTATACAATTTATAAAATTGAATTATGATTAATTGAACCAATACGATAAGTTGTGGTTTCAAGTTAGACTCATGTGGTGCTATTGTTCTCAGGACTTTAGTCATGAGAAGGGGCACACGGGGTCGTGGACCACATACCAGAGCTTCATATTCTTCTCGAGATGAGGTTGAGTAGCCGAACCTCTCACAGGTCTTAGGCTCTATTGGCTGAGACTCTCACCATCCTGGTGGCTCGGCAAACGATACCATCATCAGTGGCACCTACTCTACCGCCTACGGCTCCAACACATCGTACAGCTGGGGTTGAGGCATTCAGGAGATTGAGGCCTCCATCATTCCATGGGAGTGTGGACCCTCTTGCTACGGAGGCATGGATCCTCCAGTTGGAAAAGATTTTTGTGGTCCTATCACCATCAGAGGAAGAGAAAGTAGCATGGACTGTTTTCATACTTGAGGGTCAGGCACACCATTGGTGGTTGTCCACCTTGAGGACTCGAAATTTGACCATTCAGGGTCAACCTTTGACTTCGGAGGAGTTCAAGGATACTTTTTACAAAAAGTACTTTCCTGTTGGATCAAGGGAAAAGAAAGAAAGAGAGTTCATCAACCTAGAGCAAGGTTCAATGACTGTGGCCGCTTATGAGGCTAAGTTCTCAGAGCTATCACGCTTCGCGACTCACATGGTTGCCACCGAGGCAATGAAGGTGAAAAGGTTTGAGCAAGGGCTCAAGGATGTTATAATGGAGAAGGTCTCAGTTTTCAGACATGCTACCTACCCTGAGGTAGTAGACAAGGCCTTATTGGTCGAGGCGAATTCTGAGGCTGTGTCCAAGAAGAGGGAGTTGGCGAGAGGCCAATCCAGCAGTTCGGCACCTCCAGAGAGGCGGGCTCGTACTGGCCCTTATCAGTACACATGGCCAGCACAACCTCAGTATGCGTGGCCAGCACCACCAATGAGGCCATCTTATGCGCCTCCAGCTCCACGGTAGTATGTGCCTCAGGCACTGCGACCTCAGGCTCTTCCGGCTCCACGGCCTGTTGCACCTCAGGTAGCGAGGTATGCACAACCTCTGGCCCCTCCGACCTACACATATAAGGTCTGTACTTCATGTGGTAGAAGGCACCCGGTAGGCGATTGTCGGAAGGCATCAGGCGGATGTTTTCATTGTGGTCGTCAAGGCCATATGATCAAAGATTGCCCTAGCCGGCATTTACCAGGCCAGTTTCAGAGTATTAGGCCCCCAGCACGCCCAGCAGGATCATACCAGGCGTCATCCCAGCCTACCCAGTCTACAGCTCCGCCTCACCAGGTGAACCAGGGGCAAGTTTTTGCCTTAACAGAGGGTGATGAACTTGCATCTGACGATGTAGTGCAAGGTACGCAGTTGTAGTTTATTTAATTATCCTTAAAATTTTTGTTATGTATTATTCGATTGTGTACGTATATAGCATGATTATATGTATATATACCGATATGTATACGCTGTTGATGCATGGATTGACTTAGCTAGTAAAAATTTCAGGAACCTTACTAGTCAATGAATGTTTGGCTCGAGTATTGATTGACACCGGGTCTACTCATTCATTCGAATCGCCGAGTTTCTCTTAAGGCTTTTCCTCTGAGCCTAGCCAGTTGGAACCGGAGTTAGCCATTTCGACTCCTCTCTGCAAGACAGTATTGGCGGATAAAGTGTATAGAAATAGTGCGGTTCAAGTAGGGAGCCACAAGTTGGCGGTTGATCTAATCATCCTTGGATTTCAAGACTTCGATGTCATCTTGGGAATGGATTGGTTAGCAACACATCATGGGCATGTGGCTGGTTTTGAAAAAATGGTACTCTTCCGGCCAGTGGAAGGCAAGCCATTTCATTTTTGGGGGTAGAGAAGTAGAGATATTGCGCGTTTTGCGGTGTTGAGCCTAGTGAACCCCGAGGCAAAGGAATCTTTGACTATTCTAGTCATGAGTGAATTCCTGGATGTATTTCCAGAGGAGTTGTCAGGATTGCCCCCAGATAGGGAGATTGAGTTTGTGATCGAGCTTGCACCAGGCACAGCTCCCATTTTTCGAGCTCCGTATAGAATGGCCCCGATTGAACTCAAGGAGTTGAAGACCCAGTTGGAGGAATTGCAAGGCCTTGGTTTCATTTGACCAAGTGTCTCACCGTGGGGCGCCCCGATGTTATTTGTTAAGAAGAAGGATGGCTCGATGCGGATGTGCGTCGATTACCGACAGTTGAACAAAGTCACTATAAAGAATAGGTATCCATTGCCTAGGATTGATGACTTGTTCGATTAGCTAAAGGGAGCAAGATTTTTCTCTAAGATTGATCATCGGTCAGGTTACCACCAGTTGAAGATCAAGGCTGAAGATGTTCCCAAAACTGCTTTTTGGACTCGGTATGGACACTACGAGTTCTTGGTGATGCATTTTGGCCTCAGGAACGCACAGGCATCCTTTAGGGACTTGATGAACCGGGTGTTCCGACCATAACTTGATCGATGCGTGATAGTATTTGTCCATGACATCTTGATATATTCCCAGACACGGGAAGATCACATGCGAGACCTTCACCTTGCTTTGGAAATGCTGAGAGAGCACAAGCTATACGCCAAACTCAGTAAGTGTGAGTTTTGGTTGGAAGAGGTGGCATTCCTAGGCCACGTCGTTTCTGCGAAAGGCATATCGATAGATTCGAAGAAGATAAAAGCAGTCATGAGTTGGGCAAGGCCCAAGAGTGTCACAGAGATATGCAGTTTCCTTGGGTTGGAAGGCTATTACCGGAGATTCGTAGAGGGTTTCTCTAGCCTTACTGCACCGCTCACTTACCTGACAAGGAAGAACGCCAAGTTTGTATGGAGCAATAAGTGCGAGATCAGTTTCATGGAACTGAAGAAGAGGCTTACCACGGCCCTCGTCCTTACAGTGCCATCCGGACATGGCTGGTATAAGGTGTACAGTGATGCCTCGCACGTTGGACTTGGGTGCGTTCTCATGCAGCACAAGAAGGTCATTGCCTATGCATCAAGATAATTGAAGGAGCAGGAAAAGAATTACCCCACGCATGACTTAGAACTCACTGCAGTCGTGATTGCGCTTAAGATTTGGCGACATTACTTGTACGGGGTAGAATTCTATGTGTTTACGGATCACAAGAGCCTCAAGTACCTCTTTTTCCAAAAGGAGCTAAATTTAAGGCAACGGCGTTGGATGGAATTTTTAAAGGACTACGAGTGCACCATCTGATACCACCCGGGCAAAGCAAACATTGTAGCAGACGCTTTGAGTAGAAGACCTCCGGGGTTGTTAGCTCATTTGTTAGTCCGAGAATGGAGATTATTGGAGGATTTGGCAAATCTGGACATCAGTGTGAATGATTCTGTCCGCAGTCCTATTTTGGAAAATGTCACGGTCCGACCGTACATTATAGATTTGATCCAAGAATATCAAGCCACGGATGCTGAATTGTTGGCTTTCCGGGACAAGGAAGTTGCCAAGGGTAGTGAGGACTTCTCTCTCACTAGTCGAGGTGCTATCACATTCAAGGGAAGGCTTTGTGTTTCGGCCAATGCGAATCTTCAACGAGAGATTATGGATGAAGCCCACCGGGCAAAGTACACGGTGCATCCAGGGGGTACAAAGATGTACCGGAACCTCAATAATCACTTTTGGTGGTGGAATATGAAGAGGGATGTTGCAGAATATGTGGAACGGTGTTTGGTGTGCCAGCAGGTGAAAGCAGAGCACATGCGGCCCGCAGGTCTATTACAGTCTCTTCCTATTCTCGAGTGGAAATGGGAGAACATCTCCATGGACTTCATAGTTGGCTTGCCAAAGACGACAAGGGGCTCAGATACGATTTGTGTCGTGGTGGATCGTTTAACAAAGTCCGCACATTTCTTACCTTACCAGGCTACGTTCAATTCTAGCCAATTGGCCACGTTATATATCAAGGAAGTGGTTAGGTTGCACGGGGTGCCAGTCAGTATTGTGTCGGATCGGGATCCGAGATTCACATCCAGGTTCTAGAAGAGTTTTCAGGATGCTATGGGTTCCCGACTTGATTTCAGCACCGCCTTTCATCCACAAATGGACGGACAAACCGAGAGGGTGAACCAAATCATTAAAGACATGCTTCGGGCATGTATGTTGGATTTCAAGGGCAGTTGGGAAGAACACTTGCCTTTTGTAGAGTTTACCTATAATAATAGCTACCAAGCGAGCATCCAAATGGCTCCATTTGTGGCCTTGTATGGGCGAAGCTGGAGGTCTCCTCTCTACTGGGATGAGGTAGGAGAGAGAAAGGTGTTAGGTCCAGAGTTGATCGAGCAAACTGAAAGTGTAGTCTAAATCATCTAGGATCGGTTGAAAGCTGCTCAAGATCGTCAAAAGAGCTATGCAAACTCTCGCCACAGGGACTTGGAATTCCAAGTTGGGGATCAAGTCTTTGTGAAGGTATCTCCTAGCAAAGGAGTTATAAGATTTAGCAGGCGAGGCAAGCTTAGTCCTCGATATGTTGGCCCGTTCGGGATCATCACGCGAGTTGGTGAAGTTGCTTATAGGGTAGCTCTTCCACCTCATATGGCCGCGGTTCACAACGTTTTCCATGTGTCTTTGCTTCGGAAGTACATTGTGGATCCTTCACATGTCATAGACTTAGAGCCGTTGGAAATTCGAGAGGATCTCACTTTAGTTGAGAGGCCGGTTCATAGATTGGATCGGAGAGATCAAGTCCTTCGCAACTAAATGATTCCGCTGGTTCTCGTGCAATGGCAGCATCATGCTCGAGAAGAGGCTACATGGGAGCGTGAGGCCGAAGTCAAAGCGAAGTACCCAGAATTGTTTGAATGAGTTTTGTATAGGTTTTGTATATGACTGGTAAATTTTTTTTGGTCTGTAACACATGTGCCGTCCAAATTTCGAGGATGAAATTTTTGTAAGGGGAGAGGATGTAGAACCCCGAAACTTTTTGTATATGCCTTGGGATGTGTGCCAAGGCATGGTGTTTTGTAATCTCAATTTCATGAAATGAGAATTTGAAACTTCGATGGAATGGTGTCAAGAATGCTACAATTAATTAGATAAATTATTTAATAAAGCCTATAAGCTTTAAAGAGGTCCTAGTTAAGTTTAGAAGATGTTAGAATAGAAGTAGAATGGGTCCCAATAGTAGGAATGGGAGAAAAATGGACTCAGTGTCAAAAACCTGCAGACCACCGATCGCTCGGTCCATTGTAGCGATCTATCGGTCCACAACCGATCGATCGGAGGCTATCGACTGGTTAACTTATTTGTATGGGAAAATTTTCCAGAGAGCTTGTTTTTGACAGAGAGCTCGGTCAATATCGCCGGTCGCTCGGTAGGCAACCGATCGATCGGTCATAACCATCGATCGCTCAGTCTTCGGGTTTTTGTAGAATTTTATTAAGGGCTTTTTCGGCATTTGGGTGTTATACCCTTTACATATAAGGCCTGCCCGAGTCTTTAGGGCTCATTCTCAACACTTAGAAGATTTAAGAGATAAGGAGAGAAGAGAAAGGGGTTTCTAAACCTAGGGTTTTTTTTTAGGAGGAATCAAAGGGTTGAAGACCCACCATCATCCTCAAGCTTGTTCTTCTTCAAGTTCTCGACTCAAGCTCGTGAGGAGCACTTTTCCCAAGATAGGGCAGCGACTCACGCACATTTTTGCAAGGGGTTTCTTCCCTCATTTGTCAAGGTCAGTACCATATGCTACCCTCTTAGTTATAGTTTTCTCTTTTCTTTTCTATGCTTTGTTTTCCCCCATCTATAACTATAATGTGAGTTGTAATGTGTAAATAGTGTAAATAGAGATGCATATTGGCGATTGGATGCCGTGCGAATGATGTGATGAATGAAAAGGGGAAGGGCATTGTACCAATAATAAACATACGAGTATGTTGTGAATATAAATCCACCTAGAAAAGCATGATGTAGGTTTAATAAATAATGAACACACCCCATGTTTGATGAAATGCCAAGGTGAATAAAATGAGTTATAAATTAAGAAATGCATGCTTAATTAATTATGGAAATTGCTAGGGCCTATGATAGTGTGCTTTCTTGTTTTCTATAAATTGCATGAATATTGACTTGGTCAAATTATTGATGTTATATGTATTGTGAATTACCCAATCGTCATATTGAAATTCAAATGCAAGTATGCACACGATTCCACGAGCACGGCATGCATGACATGATTTACCGAGGTTTTTCAAGAACGAGAATTAGAGGTAGGACATATCCTACGATATGTTTTACCTCACTTTTGGCAAGAACAAGACTAGCATGCATAAAGAAGGGTTTCCCTTCCCTCGCAAGTGCATTTAGGAAGAAGGGTCTCCCTTCCCTCATAAGTAGTTTATTTTTCAAGCAAGCAAGATACGTGGCATGGCAAGCATGAGCATTTAGGAAGAAGGGTCTCCATTCCCTCACAAGTAGCATGAACACGTTTATTTTCCAAGCAAGCATGACATGGCATGACACGCATGACACGACATGATACGATAAGACAAGATAGACAAGACAAGTTTTGAAGGGTAATCTTAGTCAAGTCAAGTGCATGATATTTTCAAGGGTTTTATCGGCTTTTACGAAATGTATGCATAACTATAAACTGCTTTACTTTCCTGTTATGAGATTAATTGCTTTCTGCTTTATATATATATCATTGTTGCTGTACTATGACTGTTGGTTAGCATTTGGTACACGCTGAGTATTCCATGCTCAACCGTACGTTTATGTCGGTAGGTTCTGAGGGAGCTACTGCTCTATTTGATGTCTGTGCTCCGGGCCCTTGGGTAGAAGAAGAGTATGTGGAGGAACCTCAGGTCGAGGGCTACTACTAGGTGGTAGATTCTGAGTGAATAGCTGTGGGTGAGTTGAGAGAGACATTCAAGTATTCTGGGGGGCATGTCCGCACTTTCTTTTGTGTATCTTTTGTATCAAACTTGGATCACATATATATATACTTAGAGGTTTTTGGTTAGACTTCCACTGTGCTTGGTAGTTTATGTTTCCGCTATTATTATCCTCTATTGTGTATGCTCCAGGTCTGGTGCAGGTTATTTTGGTCAAGCAAGTCATGATGAGTCATCCAAGATTCACTCTAACTCCTTGGGGTGGGTTTTGGGTCGCGACACTCCTCCTCCACCCATGGGCCAGGAGCACAGATGTCAAAAGGAGCAGCCGCTCCACTATCACCTGCCGACATGAGAAGTACGACTAAGCATGGAATACTCAATGGGTACCAAAGACTAACCAACAGTCATAGCATAATCATAACAAAGTGAAGCAAGAAGTAGTTCATATAATTGATAGGAAAAGTAAACAATTTATAGTTCATGCTCGAATCATATCAAGGTTGGAAAAACTCTTGAAAACCTCTTGTACTTGACTTGACTTGAAATACTCATTTCATGTGTGAAAACTTGTCATGTTCTATCTTGCTTGTCTGTAATGCTTGCCATGTCATGCGTGCTTGCTTGGAAATTAAATATGCTCATGTAACTTGTGAGATGCACTTGTGAGAGAGGGGAGACCCCTCTTTCAATGAGATGCACTTGCGAGGAAAGGGAGACCCTTCTTTCAATGATATGCACTTGCGAGGGAGGGGAGACCCCTCATTAAGTGAAATGCAACTTGTGAGGGAGGCGAGACCCCTCCTTAAATGAACTACACTTATTCTTGTCAAAAGCGAGGCAAGACATATCGTAAGATATGTCCTACCTCTAAAATCCTTATTCTTGAAAAACAATGGTAAACCATATCATGCATGCCGTGCTCGTGAAATCGTGTACATGCTTTAACTTAGAATTTAATATGACATTTGGGATTCAACAATACATAGACTATCATTAATTTAAACAAGAAATTATTCATGCCATTTAGAGAAGCAATTAATCACACTATCATAAACCCTAGCAATTTCATATACTTTAAATCATAACTTTCTTAGTTTATAATTCATTTTCTTCATATTGACATTTCATCAAACATGTGGTGTGTACATTATGGGTTTTAGCTTATACCATGCTTTTCTAAATGGGTTCATGTTCACAACATAGATGTGTATTCATTATTGGTACAATACCCTTCCCATTTCATTCATCACAACACATCCACATGGTATCCATCGCCCAACATCCATTCTCACACCACAATCCATCTCCTATTATGTTCATACTTTAGGGAAAAGAAGAAGGAAGGGAAGAAAATAGAGAATATGAGCTAGGAGGGTAGCATAAGGTACCGACCTTGAAAAGATGAGGAAAAAACTTATTCTTGCTGAGGAAGACGCTACCCTAGCTTGGAGAACGTGTCCCTCACTTGCTTGGAGTTGGATTTGAAGAATCCAAGCCTTGAGGATGATTGTGGGTTCTCAAAACCCTTGATTTCTTCTCAAGTGGAAACCCTAGGTTAGAATCACCTTTTCTCCTCTCCCTTTCTCTTAATTTGATGCCTTAGGGTGTATGAACCCCTAATGGCTCAAGCAAGCCTTAATAGGCAACGTGAAAATGCCCTAAAGACGAGAAAGCCCTTAATGAAATTTCTGCAAAGCACCATAGATCGATCGATCGGTGGTCAATACCGAGCGACCGGTGTTCTTGACCGAATGATCGGTCAAAAACACGCTCTCCGAAATTTTCCCCCATACAAAAAAGTGCACCAGTTGATAGCTAGCGATAAATCGGTTATGGACCGATCGATTGCTAGTTTGGATCGATCGATCTGTCTTGGACCGATCGATCACTCTAGTGATTGAGCGATCGGTTTTCTGTAGGTTTTGACACTAAGTCCATTTTTCACCCATTCCTACTACTTGGACTTATCCTACTTCCTTTTTGACCACTTCTAAACATAACTAGGACTCTTTCAAGGCTTATAGATTTTATTAAATAATTTATTTAATTAATTATAACATTTTTGCAAAATTCTCAAAGTTTCCAATTCTCATTTCATGAAAAATGGAGATTACAAAGGTATCATGCCTTGCCACACATTCGAAGACATATGCAAAATGTTCCGGGGTTCTACATCCTCCCCCCCCTTATAAAAATTTTGTCCCCAAAATTTGGACGATACTTGCATTACAAAACCAAAAAAAAATTACATGGCATAAACAAAAGCCTATACAAACAAATCCGGGTACTTTGCTTTGACTTCGGCCTCGCGCTCCCATGTAGTCTCTTGTCGAGCATGATGTTACCATTGCACGAGAAACAACGGGATATTCTTGTTACGAAGGACTTGATCTCTCCGATCCAATATCTGAACCGGTATTTCAACCAAAGTGAGGTCCTCTCGGATTTCCAACGGTTCCAACTTGATGACATGCGAAGGGTCCGCAATGTACTTCTGTAGCATAGACACATGGAAAATGTTGTGAACTGCTACCATGTGAGGTGGAAGAGCTACCCGGTAAGCAACTTCACCAACTCATGTGATAATCTCAAACGGCCCAACGTACCGAGGACTAAGCTTGCCCCGCCTGCCAAATCTCATAATCCCCTTGCTAGGAGATACCTTCAAAAAGACTAGATCCCCAACTTGAAATTCCAAGTCCCTACGGTGAGTGTCAGCATAGCTCTTTTGACGATCTTGAGCGGCTTTCAACTGATCTCAGATGATCTTGACTTTTTTCGCAGTTTGCTTGATCAACTCCAGACCCAACACCTTTCTCTCTCCTACCTCATCCCAGTATGGATCATAAAACCCTAAAATATTTGTTTTCTTAGAAGGTGTTGAACTTAAGGCAAAGGAGATGGATGAAATTTTTGAAAGATTATGAATGTTCCATTCAATACCATCGGGGCAAGGCGAATGTTGTAGCCGATGCTCTTAGCTGGAAGCCTACTGGACTTTTGGCTCGCATTATGCTAAAGGAGTGGAGGTTGTTGGTGGATGTTTCCAACCTTGACATTTGGTTCAGCCCACAGACGTATGGGCCATTGATGGCAAATATCACGGTGAAGCCGTGCATCATAGATCGGTTTCGAGAGTTGTAAGTAGTGGATGCAGAGTTGATCGCTTTCCATGACAAGGCGGTTTGCAAAGGAAGTGAGGATTTCGCCACGAATGGTGATGGGGCAATCATGTACAAAGGTAGACTTTGTGTCCTAGCCGATGTAGAGCTTAAAAGAGAAATTTTGGATGAGGCTCACAGGTCCAAGTATACCATTCACCCTGGGGGTACCACAATGTATAGAAACTTGAAGGGGCACTTTTGATGGCGGAACATAAAGCGAGAAATAGCGGAGTATATGTCTAAGTGGTTGGTGTGCCAGCAAGTCAAGGCCGAGGACAAGAGACCTGCTGGACTTTTACAATCCCTCCCTATTCCCGAGTGGAAATGGGAACACATCTCTATGGACTTTATTGTGGGGTTGCCAAAGACAGTTAGAAACTCCGATGCTATTTGGGTTGTGGTTGATAGGCTAACTAAGTTTGCCCATTTCTTGCCACACCGGACTACCTTTAATTCAAATCAGTTAGCGGTGCTGTACATCAAGGAAATCGTTCGGTTACATGGGGTGCCAGTGAGCATTGTGTTGGATAAAGATCCTCGATTCATTTCTAGTTGGAAGAGCTTCCAGAGCGCAATGGGTTCCCGTTTGGACTTTAGCACCGCCTTTCATCCACAAACGGATGGGCAAATAGAATGGTGAACCAAATCATCGAGGACAAGCTCCGGGCATGTATGCTAGACTTAAAAGGAAGTTGAGAAGACCACTTGCCTTTGGTAGAGTTTGCTTATAATAACAGCTACCAGGCAAGCATACAACTGACACCTTTTGAGGCTTTATACGGAAGGAGTTCTAGATCCCCTTTGTACTGGGATAAAGTTGGGGAAAGGAAGGTGTTGGGCCCCGAATTAATTGAACAGACTGCGGATAGGGTCAAGCTTATCCGGGAGAGGTTGAAGACTGCACAGGATAGACAGAAGAGCTATGCCGACACCCATAGGCGGGACCTTGAGTTTCGAATTGGTGATTTTGTATTTGTTAGGATTTCACCAACAAAGGGTATCACGAGGTTTGTGAAGTGAGGAAACCTCAATCTGAGACATGTGGGTCCGTTCGAGATCATCACTAGAGTTGGTGAGGTGGCTTACCATCTTTCCTTACCCGCTCACATGGAGGCAGTCCACAACGTATTTCACATCTCCATGCTCCGGAAGTACATCCTGGACCCTTCTCATGTCATCGAGGTTGATCCGGTAGAAATTCGGAAGGATCTCACACTAGTTGAACAACCAGTGCAGATCTTGGATAGGCGAGATCAAGTCTTGCGCAACAAGACCATTCACTTAGTGCTTGTGAGGAGGTAGCACCATTCAGTAGAAGAAGCTACATGGGAACTGTGAGCGTGGGAATTTTCCCTCCTACTCACAAAAAGGAGATGATGATGGTGGAATTACCTATGTACCCTCATGGGTGTGAAAGGGTTTTATCATTTAAGAGTCGCCACTTATTTATTTAGAAGGGATAAGTCCCTCGAGTTTGGATAAGGCGTTAGTCTACGAGTGAGATCAGGGCAAGGGGTTCGGTTAAGTCTGGAGAAGGTGTTAGGCACCCCGAGACTTTCGTTATTCAACGATTTCGTACTCCCCAGGTTTAAGCTAAAAAAAGTTAATCTTGATTAGAATGCTAGAGTGTTTAAGTTAACACTAATCCAAGAAAGGAAATGCTAACTGGGGTTGAACCCGGGTTGGGTTGCCTACGTACACACAGGGTGAGATCAGACCGAGCGCAGTTCTAGCACGTGAGCCTGTGCCGAGGCCAGGGGCGTGTGTGTGTGCACCAAGGGTGGATAACATGGACTAGTCCAGTAGACTAGGGTTTGGTTGACCGTGGAGGGTCAAGTGCATAGTTTTTTTTTTCAACCCGAGAGGCTTAGGGGGTAGTCAGGTAAACTAGGACGGAGTCTGGCCCGGGTTAGGGTTGCTAACCGGGTTTAGGCCGAACTAACTATGGTTAGGATTGCTAACCACAGTTAAGGGGATGTGGTGTGTAGCTTGGTAGGCTAAAGGGGAGGCCTGGTAGGCTGAAAATAGTCTGATAGACTTGGTTTTTAGGCCCGATAGGTTGTAAACCGAAAATGAATGCGGTTAGGGTTGCTAATCAAAATTAAGGGGGGTCTAACTGTGGTTAGGGTTGCTAACCAGGGTAGAGAGAGGGCCAAGGTCAGTATTATGGTCCAATTACATTTTTAGGAATTTTTGTTTAATTTCCCAAGGTTTGTAAGATTGAGGGGTGCTTAACCACAGTTAAATGTTAATCGGAGGTGTATTTAATCGGGGTAAGGGACAAGTACTATCTGGGGTGGGCCCAGGGGGCTAAGCAAGGCCTAAAGTGGCCTCCTACCAGGCCTAGGCTTCTATAAAATCCCAGAATAAAAACAAGGTTAATGTCAGTAATAAGATTACCAACATTATGTATAGTGTTTTTGAACTATGTTTTTGCCTCTAATAACTAGGGTTAAGGTGTAACCCAAGGTGATTAGAGATCAGGGGAGTGTAGAAGGGATTCCCAGGAAGATTTCAGGCCAGGTGTGGACCCCAGGGGATGCCTGGAGTGGGCCCTACAAAGCTGCAAAGATG
Source organism: Tetracentron sinense (assembly GCA_015143295.1). Lineage (NCBI taxonomy): Eukaryota > Viridiplantae > Streptophyta > Magnoliopsida > Trochodendrales > Trochodendraceae > Tetracentron > Tetracentron sinense. The sequence goes on from CM026571.1 coordinate 24,180,577, forward strand.
CTGCAGCAGAAACAGCACACTGGCGGTAATTATTCAACCGCCGATCTGGAAATAGGCAAACAACAGGGTGTCGGTAGAAGGTTCACCGACATTCTGTAAGTAGTTCTATCAGGAATGGTGGTACTGAGTTTACCGCCATTCCTGAACTTCTCCAGAAACAAGTTTATGTCCACTGGGGCTACGCACCCATGCTTCCAGGGGTTCCCTCATGATCTGAGGGACCCCTAGAGGGTCCATGGTGGTCTGCAATGCTTGAAAAGGATTGATATACCCATAGGGGGTTCTCCCTACCTATGAAAAAGGTAGGGGAACACCCTGTTGGGTTCGGTTGTGAACTGAAATCCTACCAAATGCTAAAATAAAGTCCTCTGGAAATGACTAGGGTCTCACATTGATTGTACAAGAGGGAGGAAGGGGGTAGGGAACACCCTACCCTGATGCTTTGTTCTGATCGTAGGTGGTGGAGGGCTGTAGCGGTGGGGGGTGTACTCCGGCAATGCTTGCAGCAGTTAGGGATGCCTGAGGTAGGTCTAGGGGATCCTAGGACCACGACCAGAGGGTTTGAAGAGGGCTGAGGGTTCAGACAGGGCTTCACCTATATCAATTTCGGGTTTTTTTTTTGCCGTTTGCACTGTGGGTGGTGTTTGGTTTTATAGGGAAGGAACCAAGGGACCTAAGAGGGATTAAGGAGAAGGGGAAGAAACTGGTTGGACCTGAGGGAGGTCGACTAAGGGCTGTGAAGGGAGAGATTGAGGTGAAGGTTGAGTGTGCAGGGTGTTTGCAGACTGCGAACTCGGAACTCATAAACTATTGGTAGAAGTTCTACCGACAACTGGAAATCAGGTCAAATTAAAATGTCGGTAGACCTCCTACCAACATTCTGAAATTTGTTTGAAATGGGCCTAGGCCCTACACATACGGGTTATGGAGTTTGTTCTAAGGTCTTTTGGGCCTTGTGGGCTTGAGGCTAAGGGTCAGGCCCTATAGGCCATGGGTCTTAGGGTTGAAGCCCTAAGGGCTCTAGGGTTATGCTAGGATCACCTAAGGCTAGGATTTGAGCTTGGGGTTGAGTATAGGGTTCAATTATGGTTAAACTAGGGATACGTCCTAGGTTTTAACTAGGGTTTAACTAGGGTTTAGCTAGGGTTCACCTAGGGTTAGGGTTTTGGTTTTAGGGTTTTCTAGTGTTTAACGTAGGGTGAGTCCTAAGATCAACTAGAGGCTTACCTAGGGTGTATGGGACTTGGTAGGGGGTAACCAGGGTTTGGAAGACCTTAACCCTGGTTAGGTGGGGGTACAAAAATTGGGTGCTTACAGCTGCCCCTCTTTGCTAGAGAATGCCAAGGTTGGCGATTTGAACTGTAAAGACTAGAATCATCCTATTTTTACACCGAGCTCGGATAACAGGGATGCAGAATGATGACATGTATGCATGCGGTGCAAATGGCGAGCGTGATGTAGTGGCATGGCCACTACAGGGAAGAGTGAGAAGTTCGGACTACTCACTGGGGAGTGATGGATGCAGGGATGGCATAGCCCGGAGGTGTTTGCCGGAGGGATTCGATCGAGTTTGATCGAAAGGACACACAGGTTGTCGAGAGCACATTGAAGGGGTGACATGTGGGTGGTGTACACTGTAAAGGTACACACGGGATGTTGAGGACACACGGGGGTGTCGAAAGAGAGGACATACGGGTTGTATACACTGTAAAGGTATACACGGGATTTCGAGTACACACGGGGGTGTCAAAAAAGAAGACATGCAGGTGGTATACACTGTAAAGATATACACGAGATGTCGAGGATACACGGGGTGTCGAAAGAGAGGACATGCAGGTGGTATACACTGTAAAAGTATACACGGGATGTCGAGGAAACATGGGGTGACGAAAGAGTGGGGCATGTCCAAGAGGCACCAGCTGGATATTGAAAAGGCCAAAAGGCGCTAGATTTTGATCAAAGATGATGCTAAGGAGTTTGGTCACACAAGGTGTGATGCTATGTAGGGATGTCATGCAGGGGATAAAGACGAGGATGCTTTCCCATGACTCTGCTGATTTCGACTTGCGGGGATGCATGGTGTCGGCTTCTTCTGCTCTGTCTTGCTGGGGCAGCTCAGTGCAGGCTAGTATGATTTGGTCAGGATACCAAAGAGGAGCTGTTTTTTTGAAAATATTTTATAGAAGGTTTTGGTCCTTTATAAAAAGTTATTTGATTTCAACAGAAAGAATGTTCAACTAGCTATTAGTATTGCTAGGAAGTTGCCTTAGACAAGGCTTGGGGATCATATATTCTGCCTTTTGCTCGTGGAGTATGACCTAGAAGAGGTTTTGTCACAGGCTGGGGAAGTTCGTGGGTATTGCCTTGTCACCATTGGAGAATAGACTCTGACTGGGGAGCAAATTGGATGCCTCTGCTAGGGGATCCACTGGGGAATGTAATACCATTGTTGACCGTTACTAGGGATCTGCTAGGGGATATGACACTATCGTAGATCACTGCTGGGAGTCTGAACTATGCATGGGAACTAGTGTCAGGGAAGCTGCTCTTCCATGCCATCTACCGGGGATCGCTGTAGGGGTTTTATCTGGCTAGTCTGACTACTGCCGGATTCTGTTGCCAAACTGCTTTTCAGCTTTTTTTTCCCTTTTTTACCCTTGGAATGACTAAGTCATGGGGTTCGCATAACTTTTGCGTGATGAGGCCGTTGCCGGTTTTCCTCATGCCTATGAAGCTGATTGATTTTGGTCCCTTTTTTGCCCCTAGTCAAAAGACTAGGTCTATTGGTCGCGTGAATTTTGCGTAATGAGGCCGTTGCCGGTTTTCACTCATGACTGCGATTTACTGGGGGAGCTTTGTTTGTGCTGGGGAAAATAAGTCTTCTCCCATCATTGCCCTGAATGGCACTCCTCTGGGGATTGAGGATGATATTTTCGCTTAGGATACAGATGTGATACTGCACTTGCACTTGTACCTTCTAGAGGATCTAGGAGGACTTAGAGTAGGATGAAATGTAGGCTGGGGGACCGATGTTTGGGACACCCTGGGATTTCTCCTATTTGTTGTTGATTTGCACTCCCTTGGAGGTTTTGGTTTTGATATAATTGATTTTCACCTTCTGGGAGGGAAACCTTCTATTTCTGGGAGAATTTGTCTGCTTAAGGCTTGTGCCTTAGGTTTCCTGGCAATTTTTTTTTTTTTTTTGCCAGGGGATATTGAGAGAGGTTATCTCTGCCAGGAAGGGTGAGAGAGGTTGTTTCTGCTGAGGATAGAGAGGTTGTCTCTGCCCGAGGATTATTTTTCAGGAGAGGTTGTCTCTGAAAAGTTCTTCTATTAGGTAAAGAGTCTGGAGAGATTGTCTTTGTGGGGAGTCTCTGACTGTTGAAATGTTTCAACTTCTATTTTTGGTTTTCTTTTGATAGAAATTTTGTAACCTTGAGAATCGATTCACCTGGGAAGCTAGGAGAGTTTACTTGGTTAGCGACTCTGTGGGGGATAGTTGGTGACTCTTTTAGGGAAAGAGGGACTCTGTTTGGGGAGAGACAGGCAGTGGATACCCCTTTTGTGACCACACCTAATTTTGTCAGTTGCCTAGTACCCTTTTGTAGGATCGGGTCATGACGTAGTTCAGGCCAATCCCGCAGAGGGTGAGGGAGGGTGTCCCTGAAAATGTGTAATCAAAGAAAGGCTATCAGGCTCGAGGGGCTACCTAGCGGATTTCATTGATTTGTAAACGGGTTACAAGAAAGAGGGATGAAGAGTGTGCCAAGCATGGCCTCTTGTCATTTCCTGGAGAAACTATAAGTGCAAAACACTTATCAGATCTAGACCCTAAGCGTAGTATCTTTTGACTTTGTCCATGTTGACGGGCTCTAGGAGGTCTTCATCATCCATATGTCCGAGTCGAAGGGCATTGCCAGAGAATTTGTCTCGGACGACGTATGGGTCTTCATAGTTGGGGGTTGAAATTACTTATTCCAATGCACTCTTAGACCTAGAGGGGGGTGTGTAGAATCCCAGAACTTTTGTATATGCCTTGGGATGTGTGTCATGGCATGAGACATATGTAATCTCAAAAGAATTCATGAAATGAGAATTTCAAGCTTTGAGGAATTTTGCTAAGAATGCTATTATTAATTAAATTAATTATTTAAAAATGTCTATAAGTCTCGAAAATGTCCTAGGCAAGTTTAGGAGAGATTAGAATAGAAGAGGAAAAGGTTCAAGTAGTAAGAATGGGTGAAAAGTGAGCTCAGCAGCAGATTTGCAGAGCAACCGATCACTCAGTCTTGAGTAGCGATCGATCGGTCCAAGACAGATCGATCGGAGGCTATCGATTGGTGAACTTTTTTATATGGGGAAATTTTCCAGAGAGCATGTTTTTGACTGGTCGCTCGGTTAAGGACATCAATCGCTCGGTAGGCAATCGATCGATCGGTCATAACCACTGAACGCTCGGTGTTCGCGTTTTTGCAGAAATTTCAGTAAGGGCTATTTCGTCTTTTGGGAGTTAAACCCTTTCCTATAAGGCTTTGCCCGAGCCTTAGGGCTTCATTCACTATACTTAGAAGATTTTGAGAGATAGAGAGAGAGGAGAAGGAGATTCCTAACCTAGGGTTGTGCTTTTGAGAAGAAATTAAAGGGGTGAAGACCCTAGATCATCTCAAGTTCGTTTTCTTCAAGTTCAAGGCTCAAGTACTCGTGGAGCTCATTTCTCCAAATTAGGGCAGCGATCCTACAGCGTTTTTGCAAGGGTTTTCTTCCCCATACCAAACTTCCTTCAAGCAAAGGTTTTCTTCTTTCAAGTTGGAGCTTCAATCAAGGTTTCTACCAAGATCAAGCCTTGATTCAAGGTTAGTACACTCTACTAACTTCCCCTAGCAATAATCTAGTTATCTTCATTGTGAAATGTGATTCTTGCTATGATGTTTTCCTTCCCTGTGAAATGTAACATCTCCAATAAATATAAATAAGATAAGAAATGGGGTATGGATGTGTATGGGGTATTGATTGAGGCGATGGGATGCCGAATGTATGATGTATGATATGTGTGGTGTGTGGAATGGAACATGGAGGATGGGCATTTTATTAATAATGAACTTAACTTGATGGTTGGATGGAAAACATGCACTAAAAAGAAGATGAACTATTAAGGAACATTGTAGGTTTTTTGTTGTACAAAATGCCTAAACTATGAATAAATGACTAAAACGAATAAATGGAAGTAGTCCCTATGCATGTGCTCTTATGAATGATGAATTGATCAAATGCCATGTAGATTTCTCAAGTTACCTATGCTTATACTATGAATTGAATTGTGATACCATATCTCTCTTGTTATCCGCATTCCCATGATTGTCACCACTGTCACGTACACGAGCACGAATGTTTACATGAACCGAGATTTCAAGAGCATGTGCATATAATAATTAACAAGAAAACATTGCATGTCAAGGAGGTTTGTAGCCCAGGGACATTCGAGTACTAGCCTCTGGCTCACAAGAAAACTGAAATTACTACATGTCAAGGAGGTTGGTAGCCCAGGGACATTCGGGTACTAGCCTCTGGCTCACAAGAAAACTAAACAAGTAGCTAAAATTCACGTATTGTCAAGGAGGTTGGTAGCCTAGGGACATTCGGGTACTAGCCTCTGGCTCACAAGAAAACTAAACAAGTAGCTAAAATTCACGTATTGTCAAGGAGGTTGGTAGCCCAGGGACATTCGGGTACTAGCCTCTGGCTCACAAGAAAACCATATATCAAGGAGGTTGGCAGCCTAGGGAGATTCGGGTGCTAGCCTCTGGCTCACAAGTTACAAGATGCAAGTTTACAAGATGATGACAAGGCATTCATGCATGCACGCATACATGATTTCCTCAAGCCATACCGAGACATGAAAAGGATTTTCAAGCATGAGTTTTATCGGAGTTTTTGCATTCATGCACGCACGTCAAGATGATTGTATTGTACCATGTTTAACATTGTTTCTTTGTGATGTTCCTCTTACTGCTCTGTATTGTATTACTGTTGGTGTGTTTTATTATTGTCATGGTTAGCTAGTAGCTTGTACTCGCTGAGTATTCCATGCTGAAAAATCTTAATTCGGTGAACCTCAATTCAATGTTTGAGTTGAGAATCTACAAGTTCTTGTTTACTTTGTCTTAGTGGATTCTCATGGCTGGACTAGGTCCCGTGGTTTTTCTCGGAAGGATTTCCATGTAAAAATCCTTGTGTTATGGTTTGCTTGGTTTCCTTATTCCGCACTTGATTATCATATTTCTTTGAGTTAAATAACTTAACTTAAAAATATCAAAAAGGATGGACAGACTATTAGGGAAACCTAACCAACCCCTCGAACTTGTAGATTCTCAACTCAAACATTGAATTGAGGTTCATGGAATTAAGATTATTCAATTAGTATCAGAGCGGGTTCACTAACTTTTTAGTCCCCCATTATTTGATGGGAATAATTATGCCTATTGAAAAGCTCGAATGAGAGCGTTTCTTAAATCATTAGACGAGAGAGTATGGTTCTCCATTGAACAAGGTTGGACCCATCCAACAAAGACCGTAAATGACCAGACCATCCCTATACCATCTTCTGAATGGACCAATGCAGAACTTGAGAGTTGTAGATGGAACAGTAAGGGTCTAAATGCAATCTTCGCTGCTGTCACACTCGAAGAATTTTGATGTATTTCTACATGTGACACTTCGAAGGAGGCATGGGACATTCTTCAAATCACCCATGAAGGGACTACAACTGTCAAGATCTCCAAACTTCAATTACTGACTTCTAAGCTTGAAAAGTTGATGATGGATGAGAATGAAACTTTTGATAGTTTTTATGCTAATCTGAGTGACATTGTCAATTCTAGTTTCAATCTAGGGGAAAGAATTCCAGAGTCCAAAATTGTTAGGAAAATTTTGAGATCTCTACCTGAGAGATTTCGATCAAAGGTTACCGCCATCGAGGAGAGCAAAAATGTTGATGCTCTCAAACTTGAAGACTTGGTTGGTTCACTCCAAACCTATAAGTTAAATCTAAACCCATCTAAGAAACCAAAATCTATTGCCTTGAAATCTGTCAAGGAATCCATAGATGGTTCAGATAGTGACTCTAAGGATGAAGAAGAAGAGTTGGCTTTATTTGCAAAGAAATTTAGAAAATTCTTGAAACTTAATAAGAGATTTAATCCGAAAGGACAAAAATCCCTTGAAAAGCCCAAGTCCAAGCACTTTGAAAACAAGAAACATTTTAAAAGTGTGGACAAGAAATCCCAAGGTGTTCAATGCTATGAATGCCAAGGCTTCGGCCATATTGCCGCTGAGTGCTCTAATAAGAAAAGATTTAAGGGCAAGGCAAGGGATGACAGTGAATCTGAATCTGAGGAATCAGATAGTTCCTCTTGTGAGGAGACTAGGAGGTATGTGGCCTTCACTACATCCTTATCTGGGATTGAGGAATCTTCTTCAAATGCTGTGAGTAACCAACAATGTAGTGATGGTGAGGAGGATGAAGAGAGTCAGAATGACTCAGATTCAGAGGGAGAGCTCGGGGCAGTCTATGATGAACTATTTATGGAATGCCTAAAGCTGAAAAAGGTTCAGTTTTCTATGTCCAAAAAGATCAAATCTATTGAAATGGAAAAAGATGCCTTAGACCAAGTGGCTTTAGGGTTGAGAGCTCTTGTGTCACAGCTTGAGGAAGAGAAGGCTTTCCTCCTTGCCAAGACTCAGTTACTTGAATCTGATTTACATGTTTGTCTTGATGAAAAGACAAGTCTTGAAATCAAGTTGGCTGAACTTGAGCAAAACCAGAGGTGTGGAGATGTGAAAGGAACTCTATCCACCTCGAACATTGAGCCTGGTACTAAAAGGCGCCCTCCTGTTAAAGGAAAAGACCCTTCTAGTCAGAAATTTATTCCTACATGTCATAAATGTGGAGTGAAGGGTCATATTAAGCCTCGATGTCCTAAACTCCGAAGAATGCCCAATTATGGTTTTGAGAACCACAACAACTTTAATGGGAATCTTCAAAGGAGAGTTGAGGTCCTAGTGGAGAAGTCTAGGAGTTTGTGTGAAGATGTGATGAAGATGGCTCACAACTCTAGACAGTGGTATGGTCATGACACTCCTCATGCTAGATATAGAGGAGGTAACAGGGAGAACCATAATGCCCGTCATAATTCTAGGACTCAATCCTGGAAAAGGAGGAACCAGAGGAAGAGGCAAAAGGTCATACCTACCTCAACTGAAACGGTTAGAGACCAAAGGGTCAATCAAACTTCTAAAACAGTTTGGGTGAGAAAGGAAGACCTGGAGGGCTTCACTTAGCCCGTGCCTATCATAGCCTAGGGTGTGCTGTTAGTGTTTTATCTTGTCGTAGTGCTATGCTATTTATGTAAACTAGTAGTCTTTCTTTTTACTAGTGTTTATTTGCTTTGGTATGTTTTTCTGTTTGCTTTATTTTGAAAAATCCAAAAACATTGAAAAACCATAAAATCCAAAAAGATTTTTTTCATGTTGCCCTTGTTTGACTTGCATGATCTACATTTCTTGTGTGATCTTTATTTCTATACTTGTCTAGGTTAAACATGAGCTTGTTGCTGATTGAGGATATGTCACCTTCATAGGCTCTTGGCTAGGCTGAAAATTAGACCGGTTTTATCTTGAGCAGTTAGAGACTTATTCATGTGTGTATGCTTCACAAATTTCACATGCACTCTGATTGATTCTATTGAGAGGTCTATTTTCCACTCTGTAGGTGTATGGCTTATCCCAATGTGTGATCTTGGATGACCAATCTAAAATGACCATTTTGTTAGTCATCCCCATTTTGTGTATCCTCCATGAGCTAAAATTGTTGCAATGAAAAGGGCTACCTACTGGGATAGTGTGAAAGTCACTATTGGATACAAACAGTATGAAATGGCTACCTAGGCGGACAGTAGGTATCTATCTGGGTCACTAGAGTGAAAGCCCCTGCTGCTAATAGCCAGGACTACCTACCCGGATAGTGTGAAAGCCATCATTGCATGAAAAGATATGATCAGATAAAGATCATCAAAAGAAATCTTATAATCTTTGGGGGTATTTGACCAAAAATAAAATAATGATATTGAGTCAAATAAAATGGAAAAAGGAACACTAAAATGTAAAAAATCAGTATATCTGGATCTAACTAGGTTTGAATTCTATGATGTATATCTTCGGGAGTCCCCTTAGTGGTTTATGTCATATCCTTGGAAAGGGAAAGAAACCTTGATCTAGTATCTTGTCAGACAACCACTACACACATATTGCTTCACTTTTGAACTGTTCACTAAATGTATCTAAGTGAATTGGCTATGCTTTAGCATTCCATGAGATTTAGTTAGATGGGTATCCTCAGTCGGACTAACTAATCATGTTCTTCATTGGATTTGTAATTTTAAATTACTACTGCTTGGAATGCTTCTGATGCATGTCTGTGTGGCACATGATATTTTTTGTAATATTTTGTGTGTGTGTGTGTTTTTTTTTGTTTGGCATGGGCCCTTCTAGCATAGGTGCCCTGACTTTGGTGGTATCCTTGATCTTAGGGGGAGAAGATCAAGTTGAGTTGTTGAGGGGGAGTTTTGTGCCTGAGTTGTTGAGAGGGAGTTCTATGCTTGAGTTGTTGAGGGGGAGTTTGTGCTTTATATTTCTATCTCGTTCCCCGGTTTTTAGTCCCTCATTGTATGTTTTGATTGGTTGTACTGTGGTTGCCTTGATATTTTATTTTTGTTAAATCGGTATATTTTTATTGAATATTGGCTTCCTGCCTTCCTTTGGAAATTGTACCAAAAAGGGGGAGAATGTTAGGGTAGTATTTCCCTCGTTCAGTACATTCCTTGCTTCACCTGTGATTACTTATTTTCATATTCCACACATGCTTCACTGGGTATTTTGTTTTTGAGCATGTGCAGGTGCAAGGTTGCAGCAGACTGATTTTTCTTAGCAAGAGCTTCAGTGTCTTAAATTAAGATGATTTTTCGATTGATGTCATGTAAGAGTGTTGGAGTCATGTAATGTCCTAATTCACCGTTTTGATGTGTTTGGGTGAGTTTGTGTCAAGTCATGTACTTCAGTTTGGTTTTACCACGGAATTGCCAAAGTGGGAGATTGTAAAGTCCATGTTTTTGTATTGGCATATTCCGGTGTCAAAACAAGTGAGTCTAGGTGTCTAGGAGTGGTTCTTGTTGTAGAGCCCCAGACTTTTTCACATTTAATGCATGACACTTTCGTTGCCATTTTGCCTTTAAAGAGGTATAATTAATAAATAAGGAAGAAATTAGAAATTTTGAAACGTCAGAAGTGTTCGTTTTCGAAGTACGAACCCAACGCAAGTTGAATCGTCAAAATCGGACGAACGAGTCAAAAGTTATGGCCAAAACAGTTTGGACCTGCAGACCACCGATCGCTCGGTCCATGGAGCGATCGATCGGTCCAAAACCGATCGCTCGGAGGCTATCGACTGGTCAAGATTTTTGTATGGGGAAATTTTCCAGAGAGTGAAATTTTAACCGATCGCTCGGTTATGAAACCGATCGATCGGTAGGCAACCGATCGATCGGTCATTAACACCGATCGCTCGGTACTCGCGTTTTTGCAGAAATTTCAGTAAGGGTATTATGGTCTTTTGGTCGGTTCACTCTTACCTTAAGAGTTTAACCCGACCCTTTAGGGCTTCATTTTGACACTTAGAGAGATTGGGAGATAAGAAGAGAGGAGAGGGCGATTCCTAAACCTAGGGTTTCCATTTTGGAGAGAAATTAAGGGGTTTGTGAACCCACACTCAACTCAAGCCCATTTTTCTTCAAGATCAAGGCACAAGCTCGTGAGGAGCATCTCCTCAAGCTAGGGCAGCAACTCACGGTCGTTTTTGGAAGGGGATTTCTTCCTCACTTGATCAAGGTCGGTACTTCTTGCTACTCTCCTAGTTATAGTTCCTCTTTTCCCTTTATTTTCCTTTGTTTTCCTTTATTTACACATGTGCTATGAGATGGATGGTGAATCGAGATGGAATGGGCGATTGGATGCCAATGGTTGTGTTGTGATGATCAAAATGGGGAGGGCTTTGTTCAAATAATGAACATACATGCATGATTTGAGTAAAACCCATCTAGAAAAGCATGTTGTAGGATGAATCAATAATGAACACACCATGTTTGATGAAATGCCAAGGTGAATGAAATGAATAATAAATAAAGAAATTGCATGCTTAAACATTCAGGGAAATTACTAGGGTTATGGTAGTATGTTTTCGCGCTTTCCCTAAATTGTTAAATTTATTACTTGTATATATGGTGATGTGCAATGTATTGTGAATTCCCCAAAATGTCATATTTAATTTCCATTGCAAGTGTGTACACAATTACACGAGCACGGCATGAAATGACGTGATTTACCGATGTTTTCAAGGACGAGATGTAGAGGTGGGGCATATCCTACGATATGTTTTGTCGCGACCCAAAACCCACCCTAGGAGTTAGAGTGAACTTTGGACGACAATCATGGCTTACATGATTTGCTTGACAAACCAACCTGCAAAAACCCACAAATCATATACAATAGAGGACATCATAGCGGAAACATAACTATAAAACAGAGCGGAAGTCTACCAAACCTCTATGTATATACATACACAAATCCAAGTTTATACAAAAAGTAACCAAAAGAAAGTGCGGACAGACCCGCCAAAAATACATGACTGTATATCTCTCATCTCACTCACAGCTAATCCACTCAGAATCTACAACCACCTAATAGTAACCCTCTACTGGAGGTTCCTCCAATGGCTCCTCGACGTACTCCTCCTCCACCCATGGACCAGGAGCATAAACATCAAATGGAGCAGCAGCTCCCTCAGAACCTGCCGACATAAGAAGTACGGCTGAGCATGGAATACTCAGCGGGTACTAAGCACTAACCAACAGTCATAGTATACGGATAGCATACAGTAAGCAGGAAACAATTCATATCATACAAGGAAGTAAAATAATTTATAATCATGCTTGTATTTCGTAGAAAGCCGATAAAACCTCTTGAAATCATTGTGCGCTTGACTTGACTTGAAATATCATTTTCGTACTTGAAAGCTTGTCGTGTCTATCTTGCTTGATTCTTGTATGTCGTGTCATGTCATGCATGTCATGCGTGCTTGCTTGTGATCATGTAACTTGTGACATATCCTTGTGAGGTGTACTTGTGAGATGCGCTTATGAGATGCCTTGAGAGGGAAGGGAGACCCTTCTTTATGCAATGCACTTGCGAGGGAAGGGAGACCCTTCTTCATGATATGTATGTACTTGCGAGGGAAGGGAGGCCCTTCTTCATGATATGCACTTGTGAGTGAGGGGAGACCCCTCGTGTAATGTTGGTTCTTGTCTTCTTGTGAAAAGCGAGGTAAAACATATCGTAGGATATGTCCCACCTCTAACCATGTTCTTCAAGACCTCGATAAATCATGTCATGCATGCCGTGCTCGTGGGAGCCGTGTACATACTTGCATTTAAATTTAAACATGACATTTGGGAAATTTCACAACACATATAACATCAATGATTGAGAAATGTAATGTTCATGTCATTTAGGGAAAACAAGAAAACACACTATCATAGGCCCTAGTAATATCCATAATTTATTAGGCATGCATTTCCTAAATTTCAACTTACTTTATTCACCTTGGGATTTCATCAAACATGGTGTGTTCATTATTAATTTACCCTACAACATGCTTTTCTAGATGGGTTTTACTCAAATCATACATGTATGTTCATTATTGGAACAATGCCCTCCCCATTATAATCATCACAACACAACCACTGGCATCCATTCGCCCATTCCATCTCCATTCACCATTCACCATTACCATTCATCTCATAGCACATGTGTAATTAAAGGAGAATAAAGAGAAATAAAGGGGAAAGAGGAACTATAACTAGGAGGGTAGCAAGAAGTACCGACCTTGATCAAGTGAGGAAGAAATCCCCTTTCCAAAACGACTGTGTAGCTGTTGCCCTAGCTTGGAGAACGCTCTCCACGAGTGCTTGAGCCGAGATCTTGGAGAAAACCCGGACTGGAAGTGATCTAGGGTCTCAAAACCCTTTGATTTCTCTCCAAAATGGAAACCCTAGGTTTAGGAATCGCCCACTCCTCTCTTCTTATCTCCCAATCTCTCTAAGTGTCGAAATGAAGCCCTAAAGGCTCGGATTAAACTCTTAAGGTAAGAGTGAACCGACCAAGAGACCATAATACCCTTACTGACATTTCTGCAAAAACACGAGTGCCGAACTCGTTGAGCTGTGAATAGTGCCAAACACTTGTACTGTGAACAGTGCTGAACATGTTATGCTGTGAACAATGCCGAACACGTTGTGCTGTGAACAGTGCTGAACACGTTGTCCGTTGTGTTATGTACAACGTACCCGTTGTTGTTGTACAACGTACCCGTTGTTGCTGTACAACGTACCCGTTGTTGTTGCACAACGTACCGTTGTTGCTGTACAACGTACCCGTTGTTGTTGCACAACGTACCGTTGTTTCTGTACAACGTACCCGTTGTTGCTGTACAACGTACCCATTGTTGCTGCACAACGTACCGTTGTTGCTGTACAACGTACCCGTTGTTGTTGCACAATGTACCCGTTGTTGCTGTATAACGTACCGTTGTTGCTGTACAACGTACCCGTTGTCAGAGTACGTTGTCTATGCGTTGTCTGTGCCTTATCAGAGCACGACCTTAGCGCCTTCCGAGCTACGTTCTTAGCGCATAACCGAGCTACGTCCTTAGCGCATAACCGAGCTACGTCCTTAGCGTATAACCGAGCTACATCCTTAGCGCCTTCCGAGCTACCGATTGCCTGCAGGCCCAGACTGTTTTGGCCATATCTTTTGACTCGTTCGTCCGATTTTGACGATTCAACTTGCGTTGGGTTCGTACTTCGAAAAGGAATATTTCTGACATTTCAGAATTTCCAATTTCTTCCTTATTTGTTAATTATACCTCTTTAAAGGCAAGATGACAACGAAAGTGCCATGTATTAGGCATGAAAAAGTCTGGGGCTCTACATCCTCCCCCCCTTACAAAAATTTCATCCCCGAAATTTGGACGGCACATGCATTACAGAATCAAAACAAAAATACAAGCCACTTATACAAAACCTATACAAAACTCATACAATTAGTTCTGGGTAATTTGCTTTGACTTCAGCTTCACGCTCCCATGTAGCTTCTTCCCGAGCATGGTGTTACCATTGCACAAGAACCAAAGGGATTGTATTGTTGCGAAGCACCTGATCTCTTCGATCCAAAATCTGAACCGGCTTTTCAATCAAGGTGAGGTCCTCTCGAATCTCCAACGGTTCCAAGTCTATGACATGCGAAGGATCCGCAATGTACTTCCGAAGCATAGACACATGGAAGACGTTGTGAACTGCGGCCAAGTGAGGTGGGAGAGCTACCCTGTAAGCAACCTCACCAACTCGTGTGATAATCTCAAAAGGCCCAACATACCGAGGACTGAGCTTGCCTCGCCTTCCAAATCTCATGATCCCTTTGCTAGGAGATACTTTCACAAAAACTTGATCCCCTACTTGAAATTCCAAGTCCCTACGGCGCGTGTCCGCATAACTTTTTTGGCGATCTTGAGCAGCTTTCAATCGATCCCGAATGATCTTAACTGTGTTTGCAATTTGCTCAATCAATTCTGGACCAAGTAATTTCCTTTCTCCTACCTCATCCCAATAGAGAGGAGACCTACAACTTCGCCCATACAAGGCCTCAAATGGTGCCATTTGGATACTTGCCTGATAGCTGTTATTATAGGCGAATTCAACCAAAGGCAAGTGCTCTTCCCAACTGCCTCTGAAATCCAACATACAAGCCCGAAGCATGTCTTCAATGACTTGTTTCACTCTCTCGGTTTGTCCATCCGTCTGTGGATGAAAAACGGTGCTGAAATCAAGTCGGGAACCCATTGCCTCCTGGAAGCTTTTCCAGAATCGTGATGTGAATCTTGGATCCCGATCTGACACAATACTAACGGGCACTCCGTGCAACCTCACCACTTCCTTGATGTACAAAGCGGCTAACTGACTAGAGTTGAATGTAGTTCGGTAAGGTAAGAAGTGAGCGGACTTCGTCAAACGATCCACTACTACCCATATCGTATCTGAGCCCCTTGCCGTCTTTGGCAAGCCAACTATGAAATCCATGGATATGTTCTCCCATTTCCACTCGGGAATCGGAAGGGACTGTAATAGACCTGCGGGCCGCATGTGTTCTGCTTTCACCTGTTGGCACACTAAGCACCGTGCTACATATTCCGCAACCTCCCTCTTCATATTCCGCCACCAAAAGTGACTCTTGAGGTCCCGGTACATCTTCGTACCCCCTGGATGCATAGTGTACTTTGCCCGGTGGGCCTCATCCATAATCTCTCTCCGAAGATTTGCATTGGCTGGAACACACAGCCTCCCCTTGAATGTGATAGCACCTCGGCTAGTGAGAGAGAAGTCCTCACAACCCTTAGCAACTTCCTTGTCCCGATAAGCCAACAATTCAGCATCCGTGGCTTGGTATTCTTGGATCAAATCTATAATGTATGGTCGAACCGTGACATTTGCCAAGATAGGACTACGGACAGAGTTATTCACACTGATGTTCAGATTTGCCAAATCTTCTAGTAGCTTCCATTCTTGGACCAACATGTGTGCTAACAACCCCTGAGGTCTTCTACTCAAAGCATCAGCCACTACATTTGCTTTACCCGGGTGGTATTGAATGGTACAATCATAGTCTTTCAAAAATTCCATCCAACGCTGTTGCCTTAGATTCAGCTCCTTTTGGGAAAAGAGATACTTGAGACTCTTGTGATCAGTGAACACATAGAACTCCACCCCATAAAGGTAATGACGCCAAATCTTAAGGGCAAACACGACCGCCGCAAGCTCCAAGTCGTGCGTGGGATAATTCTTCTCATGCTCCTTCAACTGCCTTGATGCATAGGCAATGACCTTCTTGTGCTGCATGAGTACGCACCCAAGTCCAACGTGTGAGGCATCACTATACACCTCATACCCATAAGGTCCGGATGGTACAGTAAGGACAGGGGCTGTAGTAAGCCTCTTCTTCAGTTCCGTGAAACTGGTCTCGCACTTATCACTCCATACAAACTTGGCGTTCTTCCTTGTCAGGTAAGTGAGCGGTGCCGCAAGGCTAGAGAAACCCTCTACAAATCTCCTGTAGTAGCCTGCCAATCCAAGGAAACTACGTATCTCTGTGACACTCTTGGGCCTCGCCCAACTCATGACTGCATCTATCTTCTTTGAATCAACTGAGATGCCTTCCACAGAAACAACGTGGCCTAGGAATGCCACCTCTTCTAACCAAAACTCACACTTGCTAAGTTTGGCGTATAGCTTATGCTCTCTTAGCATTTCTAAAGCAAGGCATAGGTCGCGTGTGTGATCTTCCCGTCTCTGGGAATAGACCAAAATGTCATCAACAAATACAATCACGCACCTATCAAGATATGGCCGGAACACCCGGTTCATCAAATCCATAAAGGCTGCCGGTGCGTTTGTGAGACCAAAAGGCATTACCAAGAACTCGTAGTGTCCATATCGAGTCTGGAAGGCCGTTTTGGGAATATCTTCCGCCTTAATCTTCAACTGGTGATAGCCCGATCGAAGATCTATCTTTGAGAAAAATCTCGCTCCCTTCAACTGATTGAACAAGTCATCAATCCTAGGCAAGGGATACCTATTCTTTATAGTGACTTTGTTCAATTGCCGGTAATCGACACACATCCGCATCGAGCCATCTTTCTTCTTAACAAACAACACCGGGGCACCTCACGGTGAGACACTTGGTCGAATGAAACCAAGACCTTGTAATTCTTCCAACTGGGTCTTTAACTCTTTGAGTTCAATAGGGGCCATTCTATACGGAGCCCTGAAAACAGGAGCTGTGCCTGGTGCAAGCTCGATCACAAACTCAATCTCCCTGTCTAGAGGCAATCCTGGCAACTCCTCTGGAAATACATCCAGGAACTCACTCACAACCGGAATAGTCGATGAGTCCTTTGCCTCGGGGTTAGCTAAGCTCAACGCTGCAAAATGAGCAATATATCTACTTTTCAACCCGCGAAAGTGGAATGGTTTTCCTTCTACTGGCTTGAAGAGTACCATTTTCTCAAAGCAAGCTACATGCCCATGATGTGCTGCTAACCAATCCATTCCCAATATAACATCAAAGTCTTGGAATCCAAGGACGATGAGATCAACCGCCAACTCGTGGCTTCCAACTTGGACCACACTATTTCTATACACTTTATCTGCCAATACTGTTTTGCCGAGAGGAGTCGAAATGGCTAACTCCGGTTCTAGCTGACTTGGCTCTACAGAAAAGCCTTCTGAAAAACTCGGCGAGACAAATGAATGAGTAGACCCGGTATCAATCAACACTCGAGCCAAACACTCATTGACTAGTAGGGTTCCTAAAATTTTAACTAGCGGAGTTAATCCATGCATCAACAGTGCATACATGTAGGTATATATACATATATAACATGCCAAGTACGTACACAATCAATTAATACTTAACAGTTTAATTTACGGATAATTAAATAAGCTACAACTGCGTACCTTGCACTACATCGTCAGATGCAAGTGCATCACCCTCTGTCAAGGCAAAAACTCGCCCCTGGTTTGCCTGGCGAGACTGAGGTGTAGACCGGGTAGTCTGAGATGACGCCTGATATGATCTTGCTGGGCGTGCTGGTGGCCTAATCCCCTGAGACTGCCCTGGTAAATGCCGACTGGGGCAATCTCTGATCATATGGCCCTGGCGACCACAATGAAAGTATCCAACCGATGCCCTTCGGCAATCTCCTGTCGGGTGTCTTCGGCCGCACGAAGTGCAGACCTCGTGTGTATAGGTCGGAGGGGCCAGAGGTGGAGCATACCTCACCGTCTGAGGTGCAACTGGCCGTGGAACTGGAAGAGCCTGAGGTCGTGGTGCCTGAGGCACAGACTGCCGTGGAGCTGGAGGCGCATAAGATGGCCTCATCGGTGGTGCTGGCCACGCATACTGATAAGGGCCGGTACGAGCCCGCCTCTCTAAAGGTGCTGAACTACTCGCTTGGCCTCTCGTCAACTCCCTCTTCTTGGACACTGTCTCTGAATTGGCCTCGACCAATAAGGCCTTGTCTACTACCTCAGGGTAGGTAGCATGTCTGAAAACCGAAACCTTCTCCATGATAACATCTTTGAGCCCTTGCTCAAACCTTCTTGCCTTCATTGCCTCGGTGGCAACCATGTGAGTCGCGAAACGTGATAGCTCCAAGAACTTGGCCTCGTATTGTGCCACCGACATCAAACCTTGCTCGAGGTTGATGAATTCTCTCTTTCTTTTACCGTGCTCCAATTGGAAAATACTTCTTGTAAAAAGTATCTTTGAACTCCTCCTAAGTCCAAGGTTGACCCTGCATGGTCAAATCTCGCGTCCTCAATGCGGACAACCACCAATGGTGGGCTTCACCTTCTAGCATGAAAACTGCCCATGCTACTCTATCCTCCTCTGTAGCCGAGAGGACCGCAAAGATCTTCTCCATCTGGAGGATCCATGCCTCCGCTGCAAGAGGGTCCACACTCCCATGGAAGGGTGGAGGTCTCAATCTCCTGAATGCTTCAACTCCAGCGGTACAATGTACTGGAGCTGCGGGCGGTGGAGTAGGTGCCGCCGATGATGGTATAGCTTGCCGAGCCGCCAGTATGGCGAGTGTCTCAGCAATAGAGCCTAAGACCTGAGAGAGGTCCGGCTGCTCATCCTCATCCCGTGAAGAAGAGGAAGCTCTGGTATGTGGTCCACGACCCCGTGTGTTCCGTCTCATGACTAAAGTCCTGATAATAATAACACCACATGAGTCTAACTTGAAACCACAGTTCATTTCAATGTCATTTCACAATAATTCAATTTGTATTAGTTGTATAATACTAATATACATCACATCAAGTCATCAGAGTATTCATCACATTATACTTATACTTTAGTGTTCTAGCATACCTAGGACCCGTACTTGGTTAAAGCAACCAATTTAGACTAAGACTAAAGTTTAGTCTTAAACTTGGAACCAGACTCGTTCCCGACTCACTTCCTTCCTAACTTGTTTCCTAACATATGCTCTTGTCAAGCCGTGGTATAAGATTCTAATTGACCCTACAGACCTAAAGCCTAAGCTCTGATACCACTTCTTGTCGCGACCCAAAACCCACCCTAGGAGTTAGAGTGAACTTTGGACGACAATCATGGCTTACATGACTTGCTTGACAAACCAACCTGCAAAAACCCACAGATCATATACAATAGAGGACATCATAGCGGAAACATAACTATAAAACACAGCGGGTACTAAGCACTAACCAACAGTCATAGCATACGGATAGCATACAGTAAGCAGGAAACAATTCATATCATACAAGGAAGTAAAATAATTTATAATCATGCTTGTATTTCGTAGAAAGCCGATAAAACCTCTTGAAATCATTGTGCGCTTGACTTGACTTGAAATATCATTTTCGTACTTGAAAGCTTGTCGTGTCTATCTTGCTTGATTCTTGTATGTCGTGTCATGTCATGCATGTCATGCGTGCTTGCTTGTGATCATGTAACTTGTGAGATATCCTTGTGAGGTGTACTTGTGAGATGCCTTGAGAGGGAAGGGAGACCCTTCTTTATGCAA
This sequence comes from Tetracentron sinense, assembly GCA_015143295.1. Taxonomy (NCBI): domain Eukaryota; kingdom Viridiplantae; phylum Streptophyta; class Magnoliopsida; order Trochodendrales; family Trochodendraceae; genus Tetracentron; species Tetracentron sinense. The sequence goes on from CM026571.1 coordinate 24,200,345, forward strand.
TGCACTTGCGAGGGAAGGGAGACCCTTCTTCATGATATGTATGTACTTGCGAGGGAAGAGAGGCCCTTCTTCATGATATGCACTTGTGAGTGAGGGGAGACCCCTCGTGTAATGATGGTTCTTGTCTTCTTGTGAAAAGCGAGGTAAAACATATCGTAGGATATGTCCCACCTCTAACCATGTTCTTCAAGACCTCGATAAATCATGTCATGCATGCCGTGCTCGTGGGAGCCGTGTACATACTTGCATTTAAATTTAAACATGACATTTCGGAAATTTCACAACACATATAACATCAATGATTGAGAAATGTAATGTTCATGTCATTTAGGGAAAGCAAGAAAACACACTATCATAGGCCCTAGCAATATCCATAATTTATTAGGCATGCATTTCCTAAATTTCAACTTACTTTATTCACCTTGGCATTTCATCAAACATGGTGTGTTCATTATTAATTTACCCTACAACATGCTTTTCTAGATGGGTTTTACTCAAATCATACATGTATGTTCATTATTGGAACAATGCCCTCCCCATTATAATCATCACAACACAACCACTGGCATCCAATCGCCCATTCCATCTCCATTCCCCATTCACCATTACCATTCATCTCATAGCACATGTGTAATTAAAGGAGAATAAAGAGAAATAAATGGGAAAGAGGAACTATAACTAGGAGGGTAGCAAGAAGTACCGACCTTGATCAAGTGAGGAAGAAATCCCCTTTCCAAAACGACTGTGTAGCTGCTGCCCTATCTTGGAGAACGCTCTCCATGAGTGCTTGATCCGAGATCTTGGAGAAAACCCGGACTGGAAGTGATCTAGGGTCTCAAAACCCTTTGATTTCTCTCCAAAATGGAAACCCTAGGTTTAGGAATCGCCCTCTCCTCTCTTCTTATCTCCCAATCTCTCTAAGTGTCGAAATGAAGCCCTAAAGGCTCGGGTTAAACTCTTAAGGTAAGAGTGAACCGACCAAGAGACCATAATACCCTTACTGACATTTCTGCAAAAACACGAGTGCCGAACTCGTTGAGCTGTGAATAGTGCCAAACACTTGTACTGTGAACAGTACTGAACACGTTGTGCTGTGAACAGTGCCGAACACGATGTGCTGTGAACAGTGCTGAACACGTTGTGCTGTGAACAGTGCCGAACATGTTGTGCTGTGAACAGTGCTGAACACGTTGTGCTGTGAACAGTGCCGAACACGTTGTGCTGTGAACAGTGCTGAACACGTTGTCCGTTGTGTTATGTACAACGTACCCGTTGTTGCTGTACAACGTACCCGTTGTTGTTGTACAACGTACCCGTTGTTGCTGTACAACGTACCCGTTGTTGCTGTACAACGTACCCGTTGTTGTTGCACAACGTACCGTTGTTGCTGTACAACGTACCCGTTGTTGTTGCACAACGTACCCGTTGTTGTTGCACAACGTACCGTTGTTGCTGTACAACGTACCCGTTGTTGTTGTACAACTTACCCATTGTTGCTGTACAACGTACCCATTTTTGTTGCACAACGTACCCGTTGTTGCTGTTCAACGTACCCGTTGTTGTTGCACAACGTACCCATTGTTGCTGTATAACGTACCCGTTGTTGCTGTACAACGTACCGTTGTTGCTGTACAACGTACCCGTTGTTGTTGCACAACGTACCCGTTGTTGCTGTACAACGTACCCGTTGTTGTTGCACAACGTACCCGTTGTTGCTGTACAACGTACCCGTTGTTGTTGCACAACGTACCGTTGTTGCTGTACAACGTACCCATTGTCAGAGTATGTTGTTTATACGTTGTCTGTGCCTTATCAGAGTACGACCTTAGCGCCTTTCGAGCTACGTCCTTAGCGCATAACCGAGCTACGTCCTTAGCGTATAACCGAGCTACGTCCTTAGCGCCTTCCGAGCTACCGATTGCCAGCAGGCCCAGACTATTTTGGCCATATCTTTTGACTCGTTCGTCCGATTTTGACGATTCAACTTGCGTTGGGTTCGTACTTCGAAAAGGAATATTTCTAATATTTCAGAATTTCCAATTTCCTCCTTATTTATTAATTATACCTCTTTAAAGGCAAGATGACAACGAAAGTGCCATGTATTAGGCATGAAAAAGTCTGGGGCTCTACATGTTTCACTTCACTTTTGTCAAGGACAAGATGATCATGCATTGCATAGGGAAGGGTCTCCCATCCCATCGCATTACACGCATGGCATGGCATAGCATCGCATGATACGCATAGCATAGCATTTCATGACACTCATGGCATGACATGACACGCATGGATGCTAGTTGCGACGAACTATGAACGGCAACTAGGCATACCCATCTGCATATAGGGTACTAGTTGCGAGGGACTATGAACGGCAACTAGGCATATCACTCCGCATGGATGCTAGTTGCGACGGGCTATGAACGGCAACTAGTCATACACATTCTGCATGGATGATAGTTGCGACGGGCTATGAACGGCAATTAGGCATGTCATTCCGCATATAGGGTACTAGTTGCGACGGACTATGAACGGCAGCTAGGCATGTGAATATGTTTAAATTCCGAATAAGCAAGCATGATACAAGCATGACACGTATAGCATGACATGGTAGGCATGATACAAGCATGACAAGCATGGCACAGTAAATAAGTTCCCAATTACGCGAAGGGTATTTTAAGTCAAGTCAAGTGCATGGTGTTTTTCAAGGATTTTATCGGCTTTTCATGAACTGCAAGCATGATTATGAATTTCCTTATTTCTTTGTATGATATTAACTATTCCTGATTTATATATATCTATATTGTTTCCTGGGTATGCATTGCTATCTCTTGCTATAATTGTTGGTTAGTATTTAGTACCCACTGAGTATTCCATGCTCAGCCGTACTTCTTATGTCGGTAGGTTCTGAGGGAGCTGCTGCTCCATTTGATGTTTGTGCTCCTGGTCCATGGGTGGAGGAGGAGTACGTTGAGGAGCCTTTGGAGGAACCTCCCGTAGAGGGTTATCAGTAGGTGGTGTTAGATTCTGAGTGGATTAGCTGTGGGTGAGCATGAGTGATTATATCCAAGTATTTTGGCGGGCATGTCCGCACTTTCTTTGTTTTGATTTCTTTGTATTAAAACTTGGACCATGTGTATATACTTAGAGGTTTGTTAGACTTACGCTGTGTTTTATAGTTATGCTTCCGCTGTTATCCTCTATTGTATATGCTCTGTGGGTGTTTTGCAGGTGGTTTGTCAAGCAAGTCATGTAAGTCATGATTTAGTCATCCACGATTCACTCTAACTCCTAGGGTGGGTCTTGGATCGCAACAGAAGTGGTATCAGAGCTTAGGCTTTAGGTCTCTAGGGTCATTTAGAATCTTATACCACGGCTTGACAAGAGCATATGTTAGGAAACAAGTTAGGAAGGAAGTAAGTCGGGAGTGAGTCTGGTTCCAAGTGTAAGACTAAACTTTAGTCTTAGTCTAAAATGGTTGCTTTAACCAAGTACGGGGTCCTAGGTACGCTAGAACACTAAAGTATAAGTATAATGTGATGAATACTCTGATGACTTGATGTGATGTATATTAGTATTATACAGCTAATACAAATTGAATTATTGTGAAATGGCATTGAAATAAACTGTGGTTTCAAGTTAGACTCATGTGGTGTTATTATTCTCAGGACTTTAGTCATAAGACGGAACACACGGGTCGTGGGCCACATACCAGAGCTTCCTCTTCTTCACGGGATGAGGATGAGCAGCCGGACCTCTCTCAGGCCTTAGGCTCTATTGCTGAGACACTCGCCATCCTGGCGGCTCGGCAAACTATACCGGCATCAGCGGCACCTACTCCACCGCCTGGAGCTCTAGTACATCGTACAGCTGGAGTTGATGCATTCCGGAGATTGAGGCCTCCATCCTTCCATGCGAGTGTGGACCCTCTTGCTGCGGAGGCTTGGATCCTCCAGGTTGAGAAGATATTTGCGGTGCTCTCTCCTACAGAGGAAGAGAAAGTAGCATGGGCAGTTTTCATGCTAGAAGGTGAAGCCCACCATTGGTGGTTGTCCGCATTAAGGACACGGGACTTGACCATGCAAGGTCAACCATGGACTTGGGAGGAGTTTAAGGATACGTTCTATAAGAAGTATTTCCCGGTTGGAGCTCGGGAAAAGAAAGAGAGAGAATTCATCAACCTTGAGCAAGGTTCGATGTCTGTGGCCGCTTATGAGGCCAAGTTCTCGGAGCTATCATGCTTCGTGACACATATGATTGCCACCGAGGCAATGAAGGCAAGGAGGTTTGAGCAAGGACTCAAGGATGTCATCATGGAGAAAGTATCGGTCTTTAGGCACGCCACTTACGCTGAAGTGGTTGATAAAGCCTTGTTGGTTGAGACCAACTCTGAGGCGGTGTCCAAGAAGATGGAATTGACGAGAGACCAATCCAGTAGTTCAGCACCTCTAGAGAGGCGGGCTCGTACCGGCCCTTATCAGTATACATGGCCAGCACCACCGATGAGGCCGACTTATGCGCCTCCAGCACCACGGCAGTACGTACCACAGGCACCTCGACCTCAGGCCCTCCCGGCCCCACGGCCAGTTGCACCTCAGGTGGCGAGATATGCTCCACCTCAGGCCCCTCCTACCCGCACACACGAGGCCTGCCCTTCATGCGGCCGAAGGCACCCAGCAGGGGATTGCCTAAGAGCATCGGGTGGATGTTTTCACTGTGGTCGCCAGGGCCACGTGATCAGGGATTGCCCTACCCGGCATTTACCAGGCCAGTCTCAGGGGATTAGGCCACCAGCACGCCCAGCAGGATCATATCAGGCGTCATCTCAGACTACCCGGTCTACACCTCAGTCTCGCCAGGTGAACCAGGGGCGTGTATTTGCTTTGACAGAGGGTGATGCACTTGCATCTGATGATGTGGTGCAAGGTACGCGTTTGGAATTATTTTCTTTATTCGTGATTGTTATGTTATGTTTTATTCCTTGTGTACGTACTTGGTATGCTATATATATATACCTATGTGTATACACGGTTGATGCTTGAATTGATGTAACTAGTTAAAATTTCCGGAACCCTACTAGTCAATGAGTATTTGGCTCGAGTATTGATTGATACCGGGTCTACTCATTCGTTTGTCTCGCCGAGTTTTTCAGAAGGCTTTTCTGTGGAGCCTAGTCAGCTAAAACCGGAGTTAGCCATTTCGACTCCTCTCGGCAAAACTGTATTGGCAGATAAAGTGTATAGAAATAGTGTGGCCCAAGTTGGAAGCCACGAGTTGGCGGTTGATCTCATCGTCCTTGGATTCCAAGACTTTAATGTTATATTGGGAATGGATTGGTTAGCAGCGCATCATGGGCATGTAGCTTGCTTTGAGAAGATGGTACTCTTCAAGCCGGTAGAAGGAAAACCATTTCACTTTCGGGGGTTGAAAGGTAGAGATATTGCTCGCTTTACGGCATTGTACTTAGCGAACCTCGAGGCAAAGGACTCTTCGACTATTCCGGTCGTGAGTGAATTCCTGGATGTATTTCCAGAGGAATTGCCAGGATTACCTCCAGACAGGGAGATTGAGTTTGTGATCGAGCTTGCACCAAGCATAGCTCCCATCTTTCGAGCTCTGTATAGAATGGCCCCGGTTGAACTTAAGGAGTTGAAGACCCAGTTGGAGGAATTGCAAGGCCTTGGCTTCATTCGACCAAGTGTCTCACCGTGGGGTGCCCTGGTGTTGTTTGTTAAGAAGAAAGATGGCTCGATGCGGATGTGCGTCGATTACCTAGGATTGATGACTTGTTCGATCAGTTGAAGGGAGCGAGATTTTTCTCAAAGATAGATCTTCGATCGGGCTATCACCAGTTGAAGATTAAGGCGGAAGATATTCCTAAAACGGATTTCCGGACTCGATACGGACACTACGAATTCTTGGTAATGCCTTTTGGTCTCACAAACGCGCCGGCAGCTTTTATGGATTTAATGAACCGGGTGTTCCGGCCATACCTAGATCGATGCATGATAGTGTTTGTCGACGATATCTTGGTGTATTCCCAGACACGGGAAGATCACATGCGAGACCTTCGCCTTGCTTTGGAAATGCTGAGAGAGCACAAGCTATATGCCAAACTCAGTAAGTGTGAGTTTTGGTTGGAAGAGGTGGCATTCCTAGGCCACGTTGTTTCTGTGGAAGGCATCTCCGTTGATCCGAAGAAAATAGAGGCTGTTATGAGCTGGGCAAGGCCCAAGAGTGTCACGGAGATACGCAGTTTTCTTGGGTTGGCAGGCTACTACAGGAGATTCGTAGAGGGTTTCTCCAGCCTCGCGGCACCGCTCGCTTACCTGACAAGGAAGAACGCCAAGTTTGTATGGAGTGATAAGTGCGAGATCAGTTTCACGGAACTGAAGAAGAGGCTTACTACAGCCCCTGTCCTTACTGTGCCATCTGGACCTTATGGGTATGAGGTGTATAGTGATGCCTCACACGTTGGACTTGGGTGTGTACTCATGCAGCACAAGAAAGTCATTGCCTATGCATCAAGGCAATTGAAGGAGCATGAGAAGAATTATCCCACGCACAACTTGGAGCTTGCGGCGGTCGTGTTTGCACTTAAGATTTGGCGTCATTACCTTTATGGGGTGGAGTTCTATATGTTTACCGATCACAAGAGTCTCAAGTATCTCTTTTCCCAAAAGGAGCTGAATCTAAGGCAACGGCGTTGGATGGAATTTTTGAAAGACTATGATTGTTACCATTCAATACCACCCGGGTAAAGCAAATGTAGTGGCTAATGCTTTGAGTAGAAGACCTCCGGGATTATTAGCATGCATGTTAGTGCAGGAATGGAAGCTACTTAAAGACTTGGCAAATCTGGACATTAGTGTGAATGACTCTGTCCGTAGTCCTATCTTGGCAAATATCACGGTTCGGCCATACATTATAGATTTGATCCAAGAATACCAAGCCACGGATGCTGAATTGTTGGCTTATCAGGACAAGGAAGTTGCTAAGGGTAGTGAGGACTTCTCTCTCACTAGCCAAGGTGCTATCACATTCAAGGGAAGGCTGTGTGTCCCAGCCAATGCAGATCTTCGGAGGGAGATTATGGATGAAGCCCACCGGGCAAAGTACACTATGCATCCAGGGGGTACAAAGATGTACCAGAACCTCAAGAGTCACTTTTGGTGGCGGAATATGAAGAGGGATGTTGCAGAATATGTGGCACGGTGCTTAGTGTGCCAACAGGTGAAAGCAGAACACATGCGACCCGCCGGTCTATTGCATTCTCTTCCTATTCCTGAGTGGAAATGGGAGAACATATCCATGGATTTCATAGTTGGCTTACCAAAGACGGCAAGGGGCTCAGATGCGATATGGGTAATAGTGGATCGTTTGACAAAGTCCGCTCATTTCTCACCCTACCGTACTACCTTCAACTCTAGTCAGTTGGCTGCACTATACATCAAGGAAGTAGTTAGACTACATGGGGTGCCAGTCAGTATTGTGTCAGATCGGGATCCAAGATTCACATCAAGATTCTGGAAAAGTTTTCAGGAAGCTATGGGTTCCCGACTTGATTTCAGCACTGCTTTTCATCCACAGACAGATGGACAAACCGAGAGGGTGAACCAAGTTATAGAAGACATGCTTCGGGCTTGTATGCTGGATTTCAAAGGCAGTTGGGAAGAGCACTTGCCTTTGGTAGAGTTCGCCTACAACAATAGCTATCAGGCGAGCATCCAAATGGCTCCATTTGAGGCCTTGTATGGGCGAAGTTGTAGGTCTCCTCTCTATTGGGATGAGGTAGGAGAAAGGAAAGTACTTGGTCCGGAGTTGATTGAGCAAACTGCAAACACAGTTAAGATCATCCGGGATCGATTGAAAGCCGCTCAAGATCGCCAGAAAAGTTATGCGGACATGCGCCGTAGGGACTTGGAGTTTCAAGTAGGGGATCATGATATTTGGCAAGCGAGGCAAGCTCAGTCCTCGGTATGTTGGGCCTTTTGAGATTATCACGCGAGTTGGTGAGGTTGCTTACAGGGTAGCTCTCCCACCTCACATGGCCGCAGTTCACAACGTTTTCCATGTGTCTATGCTTCGGAAGTACATCGCGGATCCTTCGCATGTCATAGACTTAGAACCGTTGGAGATTCGAGAGGACCTCACCTTGATTGAAAAGCCGGTTCAGATTTTGGATCGAAGAGATCAAGTGCTTCGCAACAAGACAATCCCTTTGGTTCTTGTGCAATGGCAACACCATGCTCGGGAAGAAGCTACATGGGAGCGTGAAGCCGAAGTCAAAGCGAAGTACCCAGAATTATTTGAATGAGTTTTTGTATAAGTTTGTATATGACTTGTAATTTTCTTTTTGGTTGTAATGCAAGTAGCATCTAAATTTCGAGGATGAAATTTTTGTAAGGGGGGGGGATGTAGAGCCCCGGACTTTTTCACATTTAATGCATGACACTTTCGTTGCCATTTTGCCTTTAAAGAGGTATAATTAATAAATAAGGAAGAAATTGGAAATTTTGAAACGTCAGAAGTGTTCGTTTTCGAAGTACGAACCCAACGCAAGTTGAATCGTCAAAATCGGAAGAACGAGTCAAAAGTTATGGCCAAAACAGTTTGGACCTGCAGACCACCGATCGCTCGGTCCATGGAGCGATCGATCGGTCCAAAACCGATCGCTCAGAGGCTATCGACTGGTCAAGATTTTTGTATGGGGAAATTTTCCAGAGAGTGAAATTTTAACCGATCGCTCGGTACTCGCGTTTTTGCAGAAATTTCAGTAAGGGTATTATGGTCTTTTGGTCGGTTCACTCTTACCTTAAGAGTTTAACCCGAGCCTTTAGGGCTTCATTTTGACACTTAGAGAGATTGGGAGATAAGAAGAGAGGAGAGGGCGATTCCTAAACCTAGGGTTTCCATTTTGGAGAGAAATCAAGGGGTTTGTGAACCCACACTCAACTCAAGCCCATTTTTCTTCAAGATCAAGGCACAAGCTCGTGAGGAGCATCTCCTCAAGCTAGGGCAGCAACTCACGGTCGTTTTTGGAAGGGGATTTCTTCCTCACTTGATCAAGGTCGGTACTTCTTGCTACTCTCCTAGTTATAGTTCCTCTTTTCCCTTTATTTTCCTTTGTTTTCCTTTATTTACACATGTGCTATGAGATGGATGGTGAATCGAGATGGAATGGGCGATTGGATGCCAATGGTTGTGTTGGGATGATCAAAATGGGGAGGGCATTGTTCAAATAATGAACATACATGCATGATTTGAGTAAAACCCATCTAGAAAAGCATGTTGTAGGATGAATCAATAATGAACACACCATGTTTGATGAAATGCCAAGGTGAATGAAATGAATAATAAATAAAGAAATTGCATGCTTAAACATTCAGGGAAATTGCTAGGGTTATGGTAGTATGTTTTCACGCTTTCCCTAAATTGTTAAATTTATTACTTGTATATATGGTGATGTGCAATGTATTGTGAATTCCCCAAAATGTCATATTTAATTTCCACTGCAAGTGTGTACACGATTACACGAGCACGGCATGAAATGACGTGATTTACCGATGTTTTCAAGGACGAGATGTAGAGGTGGGGCATATCCTACGATATGTTTCACTTCACTTTTGTCAAGGACAAGATGATCATGCATTGCATAGGGAAGGGTCTCCCATCCCATCGCATTACACGCATGGCATGGCATCGCATTACACGCATGGCATAGCATCGCATGACACGCATAGCATAGCATTTCATGACACTCATGGCATGACATGACACGCATGGATGCTAGTTGCGACGAACTATGAACGGGAACTAGGCATACCCATCTGCATATAGGGTACTAGTTACGACGGACTATGAACGGCAACTAGGCATATCACTCCGCATGGATGCTAGTTGCGACGGCTATGAACGGCAACTAGTCATACACATTCTGCATGGATGATAGTTGCGACGGGCTATGAACGGCAACTAGGCATGTCATTCCGCATATAGGGTACTAGTTACGACGGACTATGAACGGTAGCTAGGCATGTGAACATGTTTAAATTCCGAATAAGCAAGCATGATACAAGCATGACACGCATAGCATGACATGGCAGGCATGATACAAGCATGACAAGCATGGCACGGTAAATAAGTTCCCAATTACGCGAAGGGTATTTTAAGTCAAGTCAAGTGCATGGTATTTTTCAAGGATTTTATCGGCTTTTCATGAACTGCAAGCATGATTATGAATTTCCTTATTTCTTTGTATGATATTAACTGTTCCTGATTCATATATATCTATATTGTTTCCTGGGTATGCAGTGCTATCTCTTGCTATAACTGTTGGTTAGTATTTAGTACCCGCTGAGTATTCCATGCTCAGCTGTACTTCTTATGTCGGCAGGTTCTGAGGGAGCTGCTGCTCCATTTGATGTTTGTGCTCCTGGTCCATGGGTGGAGGAGGAGTACGTTGAGGAGCCTTTGGAGGAACCTCCCGTAGAGGGTTATCAGTAGGTGGTGTTAGATTCTGAGTGGATTAGCTGTGGGTGACCATGAGTGATTATATCCAAGTATTTTGGCGCGCATGTCCGCACTTTCTTTGTTTTGATTTCTTTGTATTAAAACTTGGACCATGTGTATATACTTAGAGGTTTGTTAGACTTACGCTGTGTTTTATAGTTATGCTTCCGCTGTTATCCTCTATTGTATATGCTCTGTGGGTGTTTTGCAGGTGGTTTGTCAAGCAAGTCATGTAAGTCATGATTTAGTCGTCCACGATTCACTCTAACTCCTAGGGTGGGTCTTGGGTCGCGACACTTGTGTTATTGTCGTCAAGCATCCACGACAAGTGAAGTTGAAGTGCTTTGAAGAATCGCTTGATCCACTCGGATGATCATTTCCTTCATAGGATGGTAAGTGACCTATTTACCATATGACCATAGGTTGGATTTGACCTGGAATAATCCTAACATGATGCCTTAAGTGGTAAAAGTGTCCTAGTCTAATCATACGGACTCTAGGTGATGAGATAAGTAGTGCAAAACAAGTTAACAATGCTGAAATTTTTTCAAAAAACTAAGGTTGCTTGTTTTGTGCATATCTCCCAAACCGTAGATTATATTTTGCTCTATAATATGTCAAATCGACCATGTCAAAAATAGCTACAACTTTCATGAAGAGACCAAGATCTTAAAACGAATTTTTAAACCCTAGGTGATGAGATAAACAGTGCAAAACTAGTTTTAAAATCTGAAATTTTTTCAAAAAACTAAGTTTACTTGTTTTAGGCATATCTCACAAACCGTAGTTCAGATTTTGCTTTATAATATGTCAAATCGATCGTGTCGAAAAGAGGTACAACTTTCATGAAGAGAATGAGAGATGAAAATGATGTTTTAAAATCTTTTTTAGCCTCAGGGTCGACCCTGGGCGTTTTGGGTCGACCCTGAAGTGGTGAAATTTAGTATGGGGTTTTATGGCAACAACTTGGAATTTTGAGGGTCGACCCAAAGGGACCTTTTGGTCGACCGAAGAGGTATTTTTGGTCGACCAATGGATCCCCATGGGTCAACCCTGATATGTGGGTTTTGCTAAAACGGTTCTCTTGCTTACCTCTTTGGTTTTTAACTTATTTTAGCAACTTCTAAGCTTGGTTTTCACTTCCCTATTTATATAGAACCCTTCCACTTCGTGGAGCACAACTTAGGGGGTGTGTAGAGAGGGTTCTTAAGTTCCTCCAGAGGTTATAAAACCTATGGAAATTGGTGCTCTCCTCCACTTTTGTTAATGCTTTTAACCTAAAGTTTGCAAGCCCAAAGTTCCACTTTTGCTTGTTTGGACTTGTGCATTGAAGGAGTCCATCTAGGTGATGATTCTTATCAAACCATCAACCTGCTCTGGATAGAACACCTTGGCTGGAGTATCCCTGATCCTTTCCAAAGAAGATTTATCAAAGAAGGATCGTGGTAGAGTGATTTGGTCGGTAGAATCCGAAGCCGTCATTGATGGAGATCGATCGGAAGATCGTGGACTGTTTTAGAGACACAAAGAGAAGTACAAGCGGCTGCGGTTGATCACGGGACTTGAGAGTACGTGGTGACTTTTAGAGGTGTGGAGGACTAAGAACTGAAGGATCGTGGTGTCGAGTCCGAAGGAGTCAAGTTCAAGTCTTGTAAGTTCTTGTTTACTTTGTCTTAGTGGATTCTTATGGCTGGACTAGGTCCCGTGGTTTTTCCCTGAAGGGTTTCCACGTAAAAATCCTTGTGTTATGGTTTGCTTGGTTTCCTTATTCTGCACTTGATTATCATCTTTCTTTTAAGTTAAATAACTTAATTTAAAAATATCAAAAAGGGTAGATAGACTATTTGGGAAACATAACCAACCCCTCGAACTTGTAGATTCTCAACTCAAACATTGAATTGAGATTCACCGAATTAGGATTTTTCACATGCACAGCCGCACTTTCATGTCGGTAGGTACTCAGTGAGCCCTCGACCCGGAGGCTTGGGTCGAGGAAGAATACATAGAGGAGAGAGAGCCGTCTATTCCACTACAATCTCAGGTGGACAGAGACCTCGACGTGTGGCCGTACCTCTACTACTGTTGAGGGGACAGTACAAGAGGGTTTGTGTATTTTGATATTTTGATAGGTGGGCCTATCCACCTTAGGCTTGGATATGTTTTATGTATATTTTCACTTGGGATACAAACTTATAAAGAAAAGAAAAATTAGTTTATGCTTCCGCAACCTATGTTTAGCTTCCGCGCTTTGATTATCATTGTTTTAGTATTATATTCACCTTATTCATTACAGGATGGTTTGGCAGGTACGTATAGTCACACCTAAAGTATCCCTTAACTCCTAGGGGGTATTTTAGGGTGCGACAGAGGTTATATCAGAGCCCTAGGCATTAGAGTCCCTAGGGTCACTTAGTACTCGATACAGTAAAGTGTTATGAAAGAGTTGTATTCCAAGTATAGACTAACAAGTTAGTCTTGGTCAAAACTGGTTGAACTTCAACCAAACTTAGAGTCCTACGCTAGGAACACGAATTGTATGATATGCTTTTGTGTTGTATACCATGTGTGTATTATTATGTGCTTGGTAAAATATGCTTTGAATGAATGTTGAAATTATTACTAAATGTGTATCCAAGTTAGACTCATGTATTGTCGTTCTCAGGAGAAATCATGAGACGCAATACCCGGGGTCCCGGGTACAACACAAGGGGCAATGGAAGTGATGCTCCATCGGGTGATGATCAACCCGACTTTGCCCAAGCTTTTGCCTCAATAACCGAGACTTTGGCTATGTTAGCGGCAAGGCAACCGGCTACTCCACCAAATGCAGCACTTATAATGGCTCCTCCTAATCGAGCACCAGCCGGAATAGAGGCTTTTTGGAGGATGAGGCCTCCTACCTTTTATGGGAGTATTGACCCGCTTGTTGCCGAAGGATGGATTCAGCAACTAGAAAAGATATTTTTGGTGTTAGCGCCTACTGAGGCGGAGAGGGTTACTTGGGCCGCCTTCATGCTTGAAGGTGAGGCCGATCATTGGTGGAAGTCGGCACTTAGGACCTGGGAGTTGGCCTGACAGGGTCAAGACTGGACTTGGGGAGAATTCTTGGATATTTTCAACAAGAAGTACTTCCCAATAGGGATGAAAGAAAAGAAAGAAGTTGAATTCATTACCTTGGAGCAAGGTAACATGTTTGTAGCGGCTTATGAAGCCAAATTCTCGGAGCTATCTCGATTTGCTCCCCATATGATAGCGACTGAGGCTATGAAAGCCCAGAAATTTGAGAGGGGGCTGAAGGCCTACCTCAAGGATCGAGTCTCAATGTTTAGACATGAGACATATTCAGAAGTTGTGGACAAGGCACTTTTGGCCAAGTCGAACTCCGAGGAGTTCTTCAAAAGAAGAGGAATGGAGAAAGGACAGTCGAGTAGTTCAGGAGAGAAAAGAGCAAGGACTAGCTTGTATCCGTCTGTAGGGCCGGCTCAGTCACAGAGGATATATTCGGCACCACAAGCTCCCCGCCCTTTTGCTCCACCAGCTTTTCGTCCGGCTTTCACTTAGGCTCCTCGCCCCACAGTGACTCAGGCTACGGGATATGCTCCTCCCACCTATGCGCATGATATCTGCACCCTTTGTGGAAGGAGGCATCCAGCGGGGGAATGTAGGAGGGCTACCGGAAGTTGTTTCCATTGTGGTGACCAAGGCCACCTGGTTAGAGATTGTCTCCGACGTCATATGCCAGCTTAGTCTCAGTGGAGTAGGCCCCCAATTAGGCAGACATCTCAGCCTAGCTCTTCTCAGGCTTCGAGGGCCTCACAGTCTACACGGCCTCCTTGCCCAGCCACCCAAGGTCGATTTTTTGCTCTATCAGAGAGAGATGCACGTGCATCCGATGATGTTGTGCAAGGTACTCAAGAATTCTAGAGTTTAAGTTGTAAATGATTTCTATGGTTGATGAGTTGTTGATTTTTACTAAGGGTTACCTATGTATGATGCTTGTTATTGTTTAAAATCTACTGATATTAGTCACTTACTCACACAGGTGCTTTATTAGTGAACGAGTGTCCCGCCCGAGTGTTGATCGACACAGGATCCACTCACTCCTTTGTGTCACCTAGTTTCGCGAAGGGATTCTCGACTGAGGCTACTCCGTTAGAACGGGAGTTGACCATTGCAACTCCACTTGGCAAGTCAATGGGTACGGACAAAGTATTTGGAGATTGTGTGGTTCAAGTGGGGGAGAATGAACTAGTAGCCGATCTCATCATCCTAGATTTCCAAGACTTGGATTTTCACGTCATCCTAGGAATGGATTGGTTATCAAACCACCATGGGCATGTTGCATGCTTTGAAAAGATGGTGAACTTCAAGCCAAAAGGAGTAAGACCATTTCACTTTCGAGGATTGAGAGAAAGGGATATTACTCGCCTCGCAGCCTTGAGCATAGTGAACCCCGAGACACCAAACTCCTCGGCCATTCCGGTTGTGAGTGAATTCTTGGATGTGTTTCCAGAGGAACTTCCTGGGTTGCCTCCTGATAGAGAGATCAAGTTCGCTATAGAGCTTGCCCCGGGCACCGCTCCGATTTCAAGGTCCCGTGTAGAATGGCCCCAATAGAGATTGAAGAATTGAAGAAGCGGATTGAGGAGTTACAATAACTAGGTTTCATCCAACCGAGTGTCTCGTCATGGCGAGCTCCGGTCCTCTTTGTAAAGAAGAAGGACGGGTCGATGACAATGTGCATAGACTACCGTCAGTTGAATAAGGTCACTATCAAGAACCGTTATCCCTTGCCACGGATATACGACTTGTTCGATCAACTAAAAGGAGCGAGATTCTTCTCCAAGATTGATCTTAGATCGGGATATCATCAGTTAAAGATCAAGGCGGAAGATGTTCCAAAGACGGCCTTCAAGACTCGGTATGGGCACTACGAGTTCTTTGTTATGCCTTTTGGGCTGACGAATGCACCGACGGCATTCATGGATCTGATGAACCGAGTGTTCCGATCATACTTAGATCGATGTGTGATTGTATTCATTGATGTCATTTTGGTGTATTCCCAGACACGGGAAGATCACGCACGAGACCTCCGCCTTGCTCTAGAGATGTTGAGAGAGTATAGGCTATATGCCAAGCTAAGTAAGTGTGAATTCTGGTTAGAGAAGGTAGCATTTCTCGGATATGTAGTGTCAGCTGAGGGCATTTATGTTGACCCAGCAAAGATTGAGGCAGTTATGAGCTGGGAGAGACCCAAGAGTGTCACCGAAATTCAGAGTTTCCTTGGATTAGTGGGCTACTACCAGAGGTTTGTGGAGGGATTCTCCAGTTTGGCCGCACCTCTCACTTACTTGACGAGGAAAAATGCCAAGTTTAGTTAGAGTGACAAATGTGAAGTGAGCTTCCAGGAGTTGAAGAAACGCCTTACCACTGCTCCCATCCTCACAGTGCCTTCTGGGAGCGGCGGTTTCGTTGTGTATAGTGATGCCTCCCATGTGGGGTTGGGGTACGTACTCATGCAGCACGGCAAGGTTATTGCCTAAGCCTCCAGGCAATTGAAGGAGCATGAAAGAAATTATCCAACTCACGATTTAGAGCTTGCCGCAGTTGTGTTTGCATTGAAGATTTGGTGACATTATCTCTATGGGGAACAGTTCGAGGTATTCATAGACCATAAAAGCCTTAAGTATTTGTTTTCCCAGAAGGAGCTAAATCTGAGGCAAAGAAGATGGGTAGAGTTTTTGAAAGACTACGAATGCTCAATCCAATACCATCCGAGCAAGGCGAATGTTGTAACAGATGCTCTTAGCCGGAAGCCTACTAGATTTTTAGCTCACATGATGCTAAAGGAGTGGAGGTTGTTAGAGGATGCATCCAACCTCGACATCAGTTTTAGTCTCCCTACCTTTGGGCTGATAATAGCTAACATCACAGGCTAACATCACAGTTAGGCCATATATCCTGAGCATGATCAAGGAGTTGCAGGGAATGGATGCCGAGCTACTTTTTTGCTGAGACAAGTCAGTCAAGAGTGGCAGTAAGGATTTTGTGTGAGGGATGATGGGATTATCACTTTCAAGGGAAGAGTATGTGTCCCAGCCGATGAGAAGCTTAAACGAGAAATCTTATACGAGGCTCACCGGTCCAAGTACACCGTTCACCCCGGGGGTACCAAAATGTATAGGGACGTGAAGAAGCATTTTTGGGGGCGGAACATAAAGCGAGAAATAGCGGAGTACGTGTCTAAATGCTTGGTGTGCCAACAAGTCAAGGCCGAACACAGGAGACCGGCTGGACTTTTACAGTCTCTCCCTATTCCTGAGTGGAAATGGGAGCACATCTCTATGGACTTCATTGTGGGATTGCCAAAGACGGCTAGAAACTGTGATACTATATGGGTTGTGGTCGACAGACTGACGAAGTCCACCCATTTCTTACCGTACCGGACTACATTCAACTCAAATCAGTTAGCGGCACTGTACATCAAGGAAATAGTTCAGTTGCACGGGGTACCCGTGAGCATTGTGTCGGATAGAGATCCTCGATTCACTTCCAGGTTCTGAAAGAGCTTTCAGAGTGCCATGGGTTCCTGGTTGGACTTCAGCACGGCTTTCCACCCATAGACGGATGGGCAAACTGAACGAGTGAATCAGGTTATTGAAGATATGCTCTGAGCATGTATGTTAGACTTCAAGAGAAGTTGGGAAGATCACCTACCTTTGGTGGAGTTCGCCTACAATAACAGTTATCAGGCAAGCATACATATGGCGCCTTTTGAGGCTTTGTATTGGAGGAGTTGTAGATCCCCGTTGTATTGGGATGAAGTTGGGGAAAGGAAGGTGTTGGGCCCCGAGTTAATTGAACAAACCGCAGATAGGGTCAAGCTTATCCGGGGGAGGTTGAAGACCGCACAAGATTGACAGAAAAGTTATGCAGACACCCATAGGTGGGACCTTGAGTTTCAAGTTGAGGATTTTGTATTTGTTCGGGTTTCACCAACCAAGGGTGTTATGAGATTCGGAAAGAGAGGCAAGCTCAGTCTGAGATATGTTGGTCCGTTCGAGATCATTACAAGAGTTGGTGAGGTGGCTTACCGTATTGCTTTGCCCGCTCATATGGTGGCGGTCCACAATGTGTTTCACATCTCCATGCTTCGGAAGTATATTCCGGACCCTTCTCATGTCATCGAACTTGATCCAGTTGAGATTCAAGAGGATCTCACTTTGGTTGAGAAGCCGGTTCACATATTGGATCGAAGAGATCAAGTGCATCGCAACAAGACTATACCGCTAGTTCTCGTGCAATGACAACATCACGCTCGAGAAGAGGCTACATGGGAACGTGAGGCCGAAGTCAAAGCGAAGTACCCCGAGTTGTTTGGATGAATTTTGTATATGACTTGTAACTTTGTTTTGAATTGTAATGTACTCATCGTCTAAATTTCGAGGACGAAATTTCTTATAAGGGGGGAGGATGTAGAACCCCGGAACTTTTGTATATGCCTTGGGATGTGTGTCAAGGCATGAGACATATGTAATCTCAAAAGAATTCATGAAATAAGAATTTGAAGCTTTGAGCAATTTTGCTAAGAATGCTATTATTAATTAAATTAATTATTTAAAAATGTCTATAAGTCTCGAAAATGTCCTAGGCAAGTTTAGGAGAGATTAGAATAGAAGAGGAAAAGGTTCAAGTAATAGGAATGGGTGAAAAGTGAACTCGCAGCAGATTTGCAGAGCAACCAATCGCTCGGTCTTGAGTAGCGATCGATCGGTCCAAAACCGATCGATCGGAGGCTATCGACTGGTCAACTTTTTTGTATGGGAAAATTTTCTAGAGAACATGTTTTTGACCGGTCGCTCGGTCAAGGATACCGATCGCTTGGTATGCAATCGATCGATCGGTCATAACCACCGATCGCTCGGTCTTCGCGTTTTTACAGAAATTTCAGTAAGGGCTATTTCATCTTTTGGGGGTTAAACCCTTTCCTATAAGGCTTTGCCCGAGCCTTAGGGCTTCATTCACTATACTTAGAAGATTTTAAGAGATAGAGAGAGAGGAGAAGGAGATTCCTAACCTAAGGTTGTGCTTTTGAGAAGAAATTAAAGGGGTGAAGACCCTAGATCATATCAAGTTCGTTTTCTTCAAGTTCAAGGCTCAAGTACTCGTGGAGCTCGTTTCTCCAAATTAGGGCAGCGATCCTACGGCGTTTTTGCAAGGGTTTTCTTCCCCACACCAAACTTCCTTCAAGCAAAGGTTTTCTTCTTTCAAGTTGGAGCTTCACTCAAGGTTTCTACCAAGATCAAGCCTTGATTCAAGGTTAGTACACGCTACTAACTTCCCCTAGCAATAATCTAGTTATCTTCAATGTGAAATGTGATTCTTGCTATTATGTTTTCCTTCCCTATGAAATGTAACTTCTCCAATAAATATAAATAAGATAAGAAAAGGGTATGGATGTGTATGGGGTGTTGATTGAGGGGATGGGATGCGGAATGTATGATCTATGATATGTGTGGTGTGTGGAATGGAACATGGAGGATGGGCATTTTACCAATAATGAACTTAACTTGATGGTTGGATGGAAAACATGCACTAAAAAGAAGAAGATGAACTATTAAGGAACATTGTAGGTTTTGTGTTGGACAAAATGCCTAAACTATGAATGAATGACTAAAATGAATAAATGGAAGTAGACCCTATGCATGTGCTCTTATGAATGATGAATTGATCAAATGCCATGTAGATTTCTCAAGTTACCTATGCTTATACTATGAATTGAATTGTGATGCCATATCTCTCTTGTTATCCGCATTCTCATGATTGTCACCACTGTCACGTACACGAGCACGCATGTTTGCATGAACCGAGATTTCAAGAGCACGTGCATATAATAATCAACAAGAAAACATTGCATGTTAAGGAGGTTGGTAGCCTAGGGACATTCGGGTACTAGCCTCTGGCTCACAAGAAAACTGAAATTACTACATGTCAAGGAGGTTGGTGGCCCAGGGACATTCGAGTACTAGCCTCTGGCTCACAAGGAGGTTGGCAGCCCAGGGAGATTCGGGTGCTAGCCTCTGGCTCACAAGTTACAAGATGCAAATTTACAAGATGATGACAAGGCATTCATGCATGCACGCATACATGATTTTCTCAAGCCATATCGAGACATGAAACGATTTCCAAGCATGAGTTTTATCGGAGTTTCCGCATTCATGCATGCACGTCAAGATGATTGTATTGTACCATGTTTAATATTGTTTCTTTGTGATGTTTCTCTTACTGCTCTGTATTGTATTACTGTTGTTGTGTTTTATTATTGTCATGGTTAGCTAGTAGCTTGTACTCGCTGAGTATTCCATGCTCAGCTGCACTTTCATGTCGGCAAGTACTGAGGGAGCCCTCGACCCGGAGCCTTGGGTCGAGGAAGAATACATAGAGGAGAGAGAGCCGTCTATTCCACTACAGTCTCAGGCGGACAGAGACCTCAATGTGTGGCCGTACCTCGACTACTGTTGAGGGGACAGTACGAGAGGGTTTGTATATTTTGATATTTTGATAGGTGGGTCTGTCCACCTTAGGCTTGGATATGTTTTATGTATATTTTCACTTGGGATACAAACTTATAAAGAAAAGAAAAATTAGTTTACGCTTCCGCAACCTATGTTTAGCTTCCGCGCTCTGATTATCATTGTGTTAAAATATTATTCACCTTATTCATTACAGGATGGTTTGGCAGGTACGTATAGTCACACCTAAAGTATCCCTTAACTCCAAGGGAGTATTTTTGGGGCACGACAGGGTGAATAGGTCTACTTTAATTTTTTCTACCAATTTTAATTTTAATCAATCACACATAGCCAAATTCACTTGAACACACAAGATTTTTCGTGGAAAACCCTTCCGGGAAAAACCACGGGACCTAGTCCAGCACAGAATCCACTATGAGAAGATTTAAATAATACAAAACTCGAATCTTACCCAACCGAACATGACACAACGTTCCTCGGTATCGATTCCTCAGCTTGCAAACCACGAACACAGCACGTTCGATCTCTGCAACAGCAGCTCCGGTTCCTCATCGAACAATCTTACTCAAAGTGATCAACCACGGTCTCTAAAGACCGATCTCCATCCTTGTCGGCTTTATCATAGGCTAACCAACACTCACAGTAGAGCACATAGTGGGTTTTAGGGTTTATGGAAGCCCTAGGGTGATCTCTTAATGATTAAGGATCATCTAATGCAAAGTTGAGAAAATATGCTTGAAAACCTTGCACAATCTAGAGGCCAACTAAAGGAGATGAAGATCAATGAAACAAAAAGTTTTCATCAACTCAAAGCAAGCACAAAGTGCTCTAAAAAGTCTCCAATCAATATCCCCCACGGATTGGGAGAGATCCCCTATATATAGGAAAGGTCCAAGGGATTAGAAGTTGCTAAAAAGTGATTTTGGAATTTTTTTTCATATCAAGGTCAACCCTGGGGATCCCTGGGTCGACTCATTATAGCAAAATCAACTTCCAGCCGAAAATCCATATCAGGTTTGACCTATAGGGCACATTCGGTCGACCGGATGGTCTTCAGGGTCGACCTTCACAAAAACTACTCTCTGCCAAAAAACCTGGTACAAATCTTGGGCTCTTTAGGGTCGACCCAAAACGGTCAGGGTTGACCCTGGGGTGCATTTTTTTTGGTTTTTCATCTTTTTAAAGATGGAATGCATTCCCCTATCAACCCTTCTCCAATTTGACTTATTTTTAATGATGAATGGGCATTTTCATGAGGTATCATAGGGTCAACTAGGTCTCTCTCTTAATCCCAACTTTTGAGCCACTGTGAGTGATGAGGCTTCAAGATCCTTCACGGCTTCTTCTTCACTTTGTCTTCAAACTGGATGAGACCTACTATGACCTAAATATAACATTTTGGGCTCAGAATTTTGCCAACAATATTTTGACTTTACAATCTCCCCTTTGGCAATTCCAAGACAAAACAACCAATAAGACTAATGGTCATGGCTTTACAGACTCTCTTAAACCCACAAGAAACAAAGAGAATGAAAAATACATGACACTAGACATTTGGACTTCTTCCATAGAGCAGTATGCGTTAAAAGATCTTTAAGGTATCAATCAAACCTGAAATAGTGAAACAACCAATACCTTTGTGAAGCATGGGGAAATTTCATAAAAGAAGATAAATATTGAAACAATGAACATTATGCAAGGAGTATGAGTTCTCCCCCTCAATCTGAGATCCCGTCTGACAACGGTTTTAAAATCATGAACAGGAGAGTAATGTCAGTATGTAACCGGAGATAATGTGACATAACAATTGCCAAGTTTAGGCATCTTCTCCCCCCTTTTGGCTTGAATTGCCAAGGGAAAATCAATCCTGCATAACATAGACTAGAGCAAGAAGCAATATGATCAACAAGGAGCAAGAGCAGAGAGAAACACAAGGAAGTAGAGGCACGAACTAAACTGCAAAAACAAAGCAAAAGCATCCCATATACAGTAACCAAGGGTGCACAACACAAAGTCCAACCCAGACGCATAATACACACACCGAACTAGCTACATCCAGCATAAACTATGAACAAAACAAGGCGAAAACCATCATCGCAAGAAGTGCTAATCATCCTGGTGTGCAGGAAAGTGGCGAGCAACATCATCCTGATAGCGCGAACGAAAATCGCGAAGCTCCTGGCGAGACGCCTGCACCATGTTGGAAAGTGCATCAATCCGGCGATTAGTCACTGAAAAACTATCCGGAGTAGCAGCGGCATGAGAATCCAGGCAGGCATAAAGATCAGTAGCAAAGTGAGACTGAGTAGCCGACATATCAGCAAGCATGGCAGCCATTGTCTTGAAGGACCAGGGACCCAAAGGAGCTCTAGCATGGCTGGGAGTGGGACCGGCATCCGGGGCCGAAGGAGCGATATCATCATCAATGTCCTCCTCATGCTCCGGCATCGCAGCATGGGACAGACTACTAACCAAAGTGAGAGCACAGATGGGTCCTAAGGAAGGCTTGGTAGCCTCAGAGGAATGACCCCTAATACCCTCAGCAAATATGAGATTGGTGATGAGGACACCAAAAGGAAGAGCAGCTCGCTTTTGATGCATAGAGATAGCTTAAAGGATTAGGTAAAATTGGAAGGATTGACAGAATAAATATTCGCATAAAATTCCTGAACAAGGTCTAAACTGGCATAACCGATCAATTTTAAAAGACCAGACCATTGGCGAGATTTAATGATTTCCACGAAGCTAGGATGGGTGAAATCGAAAATGACAGTAGCCCGTTCAATTGTAACAACCCGATTTTTAAGCCACGAATTGTAAAGCTTTTCATTCCCTGTGGTGCGAAATCATACAATTTCAGGCTCAGGAGTGGGGACATGAGATTTACCCTTTGATTTGGCCTAGGGCTTTGAACTCGAAGCACCCATGGCGTTCTTATAAGAAGATGAGGGTGGAGGAACCCTAGAATGGATCGCACAGCCCACATGGATGCCATGGCCAGCATCATATAAAGCATCCTTAGACTGGGGAACATCCTCTGCATCCTGGGGAATGATGAGGTGGCAATTAGGGAGACCTGCCATGAGAATGGAGGCAATGAGAAAAAGATACTCAAGAGCCATAGACCCAAATGGGAAAGGAACTGAAGAAAAGGTAGGGTTTACCTTGAAGATGAGATGGAAGCACGCAGACACCAGGGATGGTGATGGCTGAACCTGACTGTGGAGATGTGAAGACGTGCGGAGTAGCTAGGCACTCATAGTAGTAGATGAAGAGCAGCTGAGGTCTCACGATAATCAAGCCAGAGGCTTGATAGAAGGATGCTGGAAATCGCACGACTGAGTGTGGCTTGAAATCGTAAGAGAGGACTTGAAGCTTTGTGGTGAAAATGGGAGCGGGGCAGCACGGTTTATGATTGGAGAATGCTGCAAAAGGCAAGGACTCCTGCTAGATTGTGCAAAGATCAGAGACAAATGAGGGAAGTGTAGCCATGAAATCGAGTGAAGGTTTTGAAAACCTAGGGCACTGTGTTCGGTCGACCGAACAACTTGCCAAGGTCGACCCTCCATCCAAAATTTTTGGCTTAATGTGACCCCTTTTGTTTTGTCTTTTAGCATGGTATGGGGCAGCTATTGGAAGAGAATCTCTAAAGGAAAGCTCAGAAAAACCTGCAAGAATGGAAGTACAGTCCAAAATAGCAGTGCACTCTAGTGACTCTTGGATTTCAATGTTTGAGGGAGACAAAAGAACCGTAGAGGGCTTCATGGGAAACAATTTAGAGATGAAAAATGCTCATTTAGAGATCTGAAAATGGGCAAGGTGAGATCATCTCTGGAAAAACTTCAAAATCAAACAAAAAAATGCAATTTGCTAGAAAACTTTTTCAAACATCCTTCATTTTGCAGAACAAACTTCACCATGTTATCTTCAATAACCAAAACCATGATTTGCACATTTTACAAGTAGCAAATAATACAATGTCCAAGAATGTATAATCATTAAATGATGAGTAAACGAGAATATTTCCATCGACACTATGCACAAGGGATGGCAAGACACAGTCACACAAGCTAATGTATAGTTAGTAATAGGCTATACAATCAATATGAACTATGGAGGTGAAATTCTTACTATACACCTTTAGGGGTAGGCACCCTTTGATCGATAAGGACATTAGTGCATTTCAGGAACACCAAGTTTCAAAAATAACTGAGAAATGCATATAGGGTACTCTAAAAGTGAAGAATCATATGTGCTATTTTTACCCTTTTTTATATGTTGCTCTCACAGTGTTGATGGAATTTTTGTTTGATGAAGCTATTCGTGAACATTTTGTTTTTTTGTTTGAATTTTGAGATGCAATGGTGGCTTTCACACTTACTTGGTAGGTAGCCCTAGCTATTGGCAGCAGGGACTTTCACTCTAGGGACCCAGATAGATGCCTACTGTCCTCCTAGGTAGCCATTTCATACTGTTTGCATCCAATAGTGGCTTTCACACTATCCTAGAGGTAGCCCTCTCCCTTGCATAACACTTTTAACCTGGGGCACATTTTGAGGGATGGTACCTTCATGATCTAGTCAGATTTTATCAACTGGAAGAAGCATCATGACTAATATCATTACTTGTTCATAAGGATATACACCATCTGCAGGAGATATTCAGAGTGCAAGTGTTGGTGATGGTGCAACAGTATTTGCCATAGTTCTAACTGTATTTAGCAAGATAGTCTATGTGCACTTCCCAAAAGACATTTTGGTAGGTATGATATCCTCATGAACTCAATGCAATCACATATGTATTTTGAACAAGCATTATGTGCACAAGAAAAATTTAGCAATGCACACCATAAAAGGTCACAACCAATGCCGACAAAAATCTTTTTGGTAATGCCTAGCCAAAAGAAAACAAAAATCTTTTTGGAGTTTTTCTGAATTTTTTAATGTTTTTGGATTTTTGAAATAAGAGAAACAAACAAAAAACTATATGCCAAAATTGATAATATACACCTGAGGAATAGATCTAGGAAGAGATATGGAAATGAGATTACCTAGTCTATCAAAGAGCACTCAATCACTCAATACTGCACACACCGATGGATTTCCTAAGAAACTCAAACCTAAGGGAGTCTAGAGGTTTGGTTAGGAGATCTGCAAGTTGAATATCAGTTTGCACATATTCCAATGTCATGATACTTTGCTCAATAAGCTCTCGAATGAAGTGGTGTCTAATGTCTATGTGTTTGGTGCGAGAGTGTTCCTCGGGATTTTTGGAGATGTTGATGGCACTTGTGTTTTCACAATACACAGTCATGGTGCCCTACTCTATCCAGTAGTCCTGCAACATCTGTTTCATCCACAGAAGTTAGGTGCAACAACTGCCGGCTGCAATGTAATCAGCTTTGGTAGTAGACAAAGAGATGGAATTCTCTTTTTTACTAAGCCAAGCAACCAAACAGTTTCCAACATAAAAGCATCCTCCAGATGTGCTTTTCCTATCATCAGCATTTTCGGCCCAGTCGGCATCGGAATATCCAACAACAACGGCATTAGTATCAAAGGGATACCAGAGGCCAAAAGAGAGAGTTCCACTTACATATCGAATAATTCGTTTAACAGCAAGTAAGTGTGACTCTTTGGGGCTTGCTTGATAGCGACCACAAGCTCCGACACTAAAGGCAATGTCAGGACGACTGGCAGTGAGGTAAAGCAGACTACCAATCATACTTCGGTATGTGGTTTGGTCAACACTTTTGCCTGAAGTATCTTTGCTAAGTTTGGTGGTGGTGCTCATAGGAGTGCGAGCATGTTTAACTAAGCTCATGCCAAATTTCTTTACAAGGTCTTTGGCATATTTGGTTTGGGACACAGATATCCCATTACTCATTTGTTTTACCTGCAGACCAAGAAAGAAATTCAGCTCACCAACCATGCTCATCTCAATTTCATTCTTCATTTGCTCAGTCTAGGAGTGTGCATGTGAGTTTGATGTGGAACCAAAGACAATATCATCTACATATATCTGAGCAATAACCATATCATCCTTGATGTTTTTAATGAATAGGGTCCTGTCTACTCCTCCTCTTGAAAATCCCTTTTCTAAGAGGTATGTAGTCAGTCTCTCATACCAAGCTCTTGGAGCTTGTTTCCAACCATAGAGAGCCCTTTTTAATCAGTAAACCTGATCAGGATGATTAGGGTCCTCAAACCCTTTTGGCTGTTCCACATAGACTTCTTCCTGAAGAATACCATTCAGAAATGCACTCTTGACATCCATTTGAAAAAGTTTGAATTTGAGATGGCATGCAATAGTAAACAAGATCCTGATAGACTCTAGTCGGGCAACAGGAGCAAATATTTCATCAAAATCAATGCCCTCAATCTGAGTATATCCCTGTGCAACTAACCTAGCCTTGTTTCTTATAATGGTACCATGTTCATCGGATTTGTTCTTGAAAATCCATTTAGTACCAATAACATTTGTATTTTTAGGCCTAGGAACTAAAAACCATACATCATTCCTTGTAAACTGATTGACCTCTTCTTGCATGGCATTTATCCAATTTTCATCAGTGAGAGCTTCAGTCATATTTTTAGGTTCAAATGTAGAAGTGTAGCAAAAGTGACTAACTTCATTTTCAACTTGTTTTCGAGTTCTGACTCCACTTTCAAGGTTTCCTATAATTTCAGTTGAGGAGTGAGGCCTCATAACCCTAGGATGTGTAGGTTTTTTAGGAGGTGACTTTGAAGATGATTCATCTTCTGATTTAGATAATGGAATTTTCACACCTTCATCAGCATTGTCATCCTCTAGTTGCAAGGACTCAAATCCTGTGTCATCAACCACCACATTTATGGACTCCAAGAAAAATCCCTTCATCACTCCAGGAATCAAATTTACCCAATTGCTCTCTATCCCTAAGGATATAGCACTTACTTCCGAATACTCGAAAGTACTTGACATTGGGTTTCTTGTTGTACCACAGCTCATAGGGTGTCTTCCTAGTTCCGGGCCTAATGTAGACTTTGTTAACAGTATAGCATGCAGTGCTAACTGCTTCAGCCCAGAAATGAGTAGCCAGGTTATTGATGTGAAGCATCACCCTAGCCATCTCTTGAAGCACCCTGTTCTTTCTTTCCACCACACCATTTTGCTGAGGTGTTATTGGTGCTGAAAATTCATGCCTGATGCCCGCTTCATCACAAAATTCATTGTACTTAGAGTTTTCAAACTCCTTTCCATGATCACTTCAAATACGAGTGATGGGGCATCCTTTTTCATTTTGCACTCTTAAGCAGATGTTCTTGAAGTTCTCAAATACATCCGACTTCTCTCTTATGAATGCCACCCAAGACATCCTTGAGAAATCATCATCCATCACTAGGATATATCGCTTTCCTCCTAAACTTTCAGTTCAAGTTGGACCCATAAGATCCATGTGTATTAGTTCTAGTGGGTGTGAGGTAGCGATATTTGAAGCCTTCTTGTGTGGAATTTTAATTTGTTTGCCAATTTGACATGGCCCACACACAGCAGTAGAGGGCTTCCCTAGCTTTGGCACACCTCTCACACGCTCGTGTTTTGAGAGTTTGCTTAGGTCTTTGAAATTCATGTGACCTAGCCTCCTGTGCCACAGTTCAACTTCTTCAACTTTAGACCTGATGCACATTTGAGAAGAACCAACACTAGGAATTAAACCATAACAATTGTCAGTGGTTCTTGACCCTTCCAAAACACACACACCTTTGTCATCCATAACAGAACACTTGTTGTTGGTGAAGTGGACAGCATGGTGATCATCGTACAATTGACTTATGCTAATTAGATTAGCTTTCATTCCTTCTACAAACAATACATCCTTCAGTTTAGGAATGTCTGGTGCTTCGATGACACATTTTCCTTTCACAAAGGATTTGCTTCCATCACCAAAAGTAACAGTCACATCTGAGCATTCCTCAAGATGAATAAAGAGGGACTTGTTACCTGTCATGTGTCTGGAGCATCCACTATCGAAATACCACATGTAAGAATTTTGGGTTTTCAAAGCGGTGTGGATGACAAGACATTTTAGATCATCCTTTCTCACATAAATGAACTTAGACTTTTGGGGAACCCTATGGTCTTTGTTCACTTCATTTGTAGGCATGACCTTCTTCTTGTTAAATCTCCTGTACTTCCTTCTTTTCTGAGTGAACCTTGCATTTTCGTCCATCCTGTTACCTTCTTCATGATGAGCATAAGAAGTGTCACGACCATATTGTGTACTAGGGAGTTGAGCAATTTTCATCACTTCTTCACTCAAACTCCTAAACTTTTCTGCTAAGGCTTGGATTTGCCTTTGGAGATTCCCTTGATGTTGTGTTTGGTTCCAAGAACCATTTCGGGGATTTCTCCTAAAGGCATTATAGTTAGGTCGGATGTGACCCTTCACTCCACAATGGTGGCAAGTGGGAATGAACCTGAAAGGAGGAGATCTATTAGCCTGGGACTGAACTTTTGTTCTCTCAGTTTTAGTTGAATTTTTACCTTGTCCAGATGTAACAAAAGTTTGGTACAACTGAGAGTTTGGCATCCTGGATGTTGATCCTAAGGAGTTAGAACCCATAAATCTTGGATTTTCATGTATTGGCTCAAATGTTGCAGTAGACATTGTTTCGACATTCAAAGGACCGGCTGGTCTGACTAGATGTCCTATGCCAAACATGTTTACTGTTGAGCGCTGCATGCTAGCTAGTTTATCCAAGATTTAAGTTTTGCTAAGGAGTCTAGCTTCTTTTTCGAGTTCAGTTACTTTCTTAGCTAGCCCATCCTTAACTTTCAGAATATCAAGAAATTCCTTTTCTAGAAATCCAACTTTTTCAATAAGGTTATTTCTTTCAGATTCCAATTCTGAAATTCGAGTCTTTGACTCTTCAGATACACTCATGGAGTTATCTTCCTCAGTTTCTAGAACCTTGATCCATTTGGATAGAGAGGCATTTTCTTCCTCAAGGTATTCTAGTTTGGACACCAGTTCATCCTTTTCACTTTCAAGCTGAGAAACTAGAGCATTTTTTCCTTCTGCTTCTAGTTTTCAAGAGTCTCTTTCTTGTTGGGTAAATTTAAGTTGTTTGTTCAAAGAGATCTTTGCTTGCTTCAGCTTAAGGCTTTCAGAGAACCTTTCATAGGCTTTGTGCATATCTTCATCAGACTCAGAGACAGTGTGACTCTGATCATGATCTTCACCAGACTCACTTACTTGATCTTCATCACTCTTTTCTTCGTGAGTAGTGGGAGGATGGTCTATCTCTGATAGGGTGACAGTGAAAGCCATGTGATTTTCCAATTCCTCACTTGAGGTAGAACTTTCAGATTGTTCTTCATTAGAATCATTGTCATCCCATGTGGCATTCATCACCTTTCCCTTAGACTTCTTCTTGTTAGGGCAATCAGGTGAAATATGGCCATAGCCTTTGCATTCATAGCATTGAATGCCACGAGATTTCTTGTCAGTTCTTTTAGGGACTTTCTTGTTTTCCCAAGGTTTTGACTTTGGCTTTTCAAGAGGTTTTCCTCCTGGTTTAGGCTTAAACCTTCTATTTGTTTTCAGATATTTTTGAAATTTTTTAACAAATAGAGCCAATTCCTTCTCTCCCAACTCAGCATCACTGTCATCCTCATCCAAGGTTTCCTTGACAGTTTTCAAGGCTACAGATTTGTTTTTCTTGGATGGTTGAAGATTGAGTTCGTAGGTTTGGAGTGATCCGACCAATTCGTCAATCTTGAGAGCATCAACATTCTTGCTCTCCTCGATGGCAGTGACTTTAGATTGAAACCTTTCTGGTAGAGATCTAAGGATTTTTTTGACAATTTTGGACTCACTGATTTTCTCACCCAGGTTGAAACTGGAGTTGACTATATCACTTAGTTAGTATAGAATTCATCAAAAGTGTCATTGTCCTCCATTTTCAGATTTTCAAATTTTGTGGTGAGAATTTGAAGCTTAGAGATCTTGACAGTGGTTGTACCTTCATGAGTCATTTCCAAAATATCCCAAGCCTACTTTGCTGTTTCACATGAAGAGATTCGTCTGAATTCTTTAACAGTGACTGCAGTAAAGATGGCATTGAGACCTTTCGTGTTCCAACCACTTGTCTCGAGTTCTTCTTTGCTCCAATCCTTGGTGCTTTTAGTGAGAATTACATCACCTAGAATATTCACCGGTGGAGTTCATCCATCCTGAATGGACATCCAGATTCTCTCGTCTATGGATTTGAGAAATGCTCTCATTCGAGCTTTCCAATATGCATAATTGTTCCCATCAAACAGTGGGGGGCGAGAGATGGATCCACCCTCTCTTAAAGTAGTCATTGACTTAAGGATAGACACAAGATCACACTTAAGGGATTTAACCTTATGAGTGAACCTGCTCTGATACCAAATGAAATTCTTTATTCCAATGCACTCTTAGACCTAGAGGGGGGTGAATAGGTCTACTTTAATTTTTTCTACCAATTTTAATTTTAAACAATCACACACAGCCAAACTCACTTGAACACACAAGATTTTTATGTGGAAAACCCTTCCGGGAAAAACCACGGGACCTAGTCTAGCACAGAATCCACTATGAGAAGACTTAAACAATACAAGACTTGAATCTTACCCAACCGAACACGACACAATGTTCCTCAGTATTGATTCCTCAGCTTGCAAACCACGAACATAGCACGTTCGATCTCCGCAACAGGAGCTCTGGTTCTTCACCGGACAATCTTACTCAAAGTGATCAACCACGGTCTCCGACCACCGATCTCTGTCCTTGAAGGCTTTAGCACAGGCTAACCAACACTCACAGTAGAGCACATAGTGGGTTTTAGGGTTTATGGAAGCCCTAGGGTGATCTCTTAATGATTAAGGATCATCTAATGCAAAGTTGAGAAAATATGCTTGAAAACCTTGCACAACCTAGAGGCTAACTAAATGAGATGAAGATCAATGAAACAAAGAGTTTTCATCAACTCAAAGCAAGCACAAAGTGCTCTAAAAAGTCTCCAATCAATATCCCCCATGGATTGGGAGAGATCCCCTATATATAGGAAAGGTCTAAGGGATTAGAAGTTGCTAAAAAGTGATTTCGGAATGTTTTTTTCATATCAGGGTCGACCCTGGGGGTCCCTGGGTCGACCCAATATAGCAAAATCAACTTCTAGCCAAAAATCCTTCTTAGGGTCGACCCATAGGGCACATTCGGTCGATCGGATGGTCCTCAGGGTCGACTGGATGGTCCTCAGGGTCGACCCTGTAGAGCCCCAGACTTTTTCATTCTTAATACATGGCACTTTCGTTGTCATTTGGCCTTTAAAGAGGTATAATTAATAAATAAGGAAGAAATTGGAAATTCTGAAACGTCAAAAATTTTCCTTTTCGAAGTACGAACCCAACGCAAGTTGAATCGTCAAAATCGGACGAACGAATCAAAAGATATAGCCAAAACAGTCTGGGCCTGTAGGCAAACGTAGCTCGGTTATGCGCTAAGAACGTAGCTCGGTTATGCGCTAAGGACGTAGCTCGGTTATGCGCTAAGGACGTAGCTTGGTTATGTGCTAAGGCCGTGCTCTGATAAGGCATAGACAACGCATAGACGACATACTCTGACAACGTATACGTTGTGCATCCGTTGTACAGCAACAACGGGTACGTTGTGCAACACGTCGGGCACGTTGTACATAAGACAACGGACAACGAGCTCAGCACTATGCACAACACAACGGACAATGTGTTCAGCACTGTTCACAGCACAACGTGTCTGGCACTGTTCACAGCACAACATGTCTGGCACTGTTCACAGCACAACGTGTCTAGCGCTGTTCACAGCACAACGTGTCTGGCACTGTTCAAAGCACAACGTGTCTGGCACTGTTCACAGCACTACGTGTTCGGCACTCACGCTTTACTGAAATTTCAGTAAGGGTATTGTGGTGTAGAGCCCCGGACCTTTTCACATTTATGCATGACCCTTCGTAGCCATTTTTCCTTTAAAGAAATGCAATTAATAAATAAGGAAGAAATTGGAAATTCTGAAACGTCAGAAATGTTTGTTTTCGAAGTACGAACCCAACGCAAGTTGAATCGTCAAAATCGGACGAACGAGTCAAAAGTTATGGCCAAAACAGTTTGGACCTGCAGACCACCGATCGCTCGGTCCATGGAGCGATCGATCGGTCCAAAACCGATCGCTCGGAGGCTATCGACTGGTCGAGATTTTACTATGGGGAAATTTTCCAGAGAGTGAAATTTCAACCGATCGCTCGGTTATGAAACCGATCGATCGGTAGGCAACCGATCGATCGGTCATTAACACCGATCGCTCGGCCCTCGCGTTTTACAGAATTTTCACTAAGGGCATTTTCGGCATTCGGGTGTTATACCCTTTCTTATATAGGATTGCCCGAGCCTTTAGGGCTCATTCTCAACCCTTAGAAGATTTGGGAGATTAGAAGAGAGGAGAAAGGGTTCCTAAATCTAGGGTTTCCATTTTGAAGAGGAATCAAAGGGGTTTGAGACCCTAGATCATCCTCAAGCACGTTTTCCTTCAAGATCTCAGCTCAAGCTCGGGTGGAGCTCGTGTTCCAAGCTAGGGCAGCAACTCACGGTCGTTTGGAAGAGGGGTTTCTTCCTCATCTCTTCAAGGTCGGTACTTTTCACTACCCTCTTAGTTATAGCCTCTCATTTCCTTATTCCTTCTTGTTTTCCTTCATATATATATATCTATATTATGAGATGGGTGGTATGTATGGTAAATGGAGATGGATGTTGGCGAATGGATGCCGTGTGGATGATGTAATGAATGAATGGGGAAGGGCATTGTACTAATAATAAACATACAAGTGTG
The DNA here is from genome assembly GCA_015143295.1 of Tetracentron sinense. Taxonomy (NCBI): domain Eukaryota; kingdom Viridiplantae; phylum Streptophyta; class Magnoliopsida; order Trochodendrales; family Trochodendraceae; genus Tetracentron; species Tetracentron sinense. The sequence continues at coordinate 24,233,255 of CM026571.1, forward strand.
ATGTGAGTATACCCACCTAGAAAAGCATGTTGTAGGGTTAATAAATAATGAATGTACCACGTTTGATGAAATGCCAAGGTGAATAAAATGAATGATAAATTAAGAAAATGCATGTTTAAGGTTTATGGAAATTGCTAGGGTTATGATAGTGTGATTGTTCGCTTTCCCTAAATGATATCAATATTAAATTGCCCAAATCATTGATGTTATGTGTTATGAATTACTCAAATGCTATATTTAATTCCAAATGCAAGTATGCACAAGACCTCACGAGCACGCATACATGACATGAATTACCGAGGTTTTCAAGAATGGGATTTAGAGGTGGGGCATATCGTACGATATGTTTTACCTCGCTTTTGGCAAGGACAAGACAATCATGCATTTTCATAAGAAGGGTCTCCCTTCCCTCACAAGTGCATACATAACATAAGAAGGGCCTCCCTTCCCTCGCAAGTACATCTCACAAGGACATCTCACAAGTGAAAGGACATGACATGAGCATTTAGGAAGAAGGGTCTCCCTTCCCTCACAAGTAGTTTACTTTTCCAAGCAAGCATGACAAGACATGGCATGACAAGCATAAGCATTCTAGGAAGAAGGGTCTCCCTTCCCTCACAAGTAGTTTACTTTTCCAAGCAAGCATGACAAGACATGGCATGACATGCATGATACGATAAGATAAGACAAACATGACAAGTTTTCAAGCAAGGAAATGGTGTTTTCGGTCAAGTCAAGTGCACGGTGTTTTCAAGGGTTTTATCGGCTTTTATTAATTCAAGCATGATTATATACTCCTTTACTTTATTGTCATGATATGAATTATTCCTGCTTTATATGCTATGAATTGTTTCCTTCTAACTTATAAGAATTATTCCTGCTTTATGTATGCTATCTGTACGCTACGACTGTTGGTTAGTGCTTAGTACCCGCTGAGTATTCCATGCTCAGCCGTACTTCTTATGTCGGCAGGTGATGGCGGAGCAGCTGCTCCATTTGATATCTGTGCTCCGAGCCCTTGGGTGGAGGAGGAGTACGTCGAGGAGCCTTTTGAGGAACCTCCAGTAGAGGGTTACCATTAGGTGGTTGTAGATTCTGAGTGGATTAGCTGTGGGTGAGATGAGAGATTATATCCATGTATTTTGGCGGGTCTGTCCGCACTTTCTTCTGGTTACTTTTTGTATAAACTTGGACCATATGTATATACTTAGAGGTTTGTTAGACTTCCGCTGTGTTTTATAGTTATGTTTCCGCTATAATGTCCTCTATTGTATATGCTCTGTGGGTTTTTGCAGGTTGGTTTGTCAAGCAAGTTATGTAAGTCATGATTGAGTCGTCCAAGATTCACTCTAACTCCTAGGGTGGGTTTTGGGTCGCGACAGAAGTGGTATCAGAGCTTAGGCTTTAGGTCTCTAGGGTCATTTAGAATCTTATACCACGGCTTGACAAGAGCATATGTTAGGAAACAAGTTAGGAAGGAAGTGAGTCGGGAGCGAGTCTGGTTCCAAGTGTAAGACTAAACTTTAGTCTTAGTCAAAATGGTTGTTTCAACCAAGTACGGGTCCTAGGTACGCTAGAACACTGAAGTATAAGTATAATGTGATGAATACTCTGATGACTTGATGTGATGTATATTAGTATTATACAACTAATACCAATTGAATTATTGTGAAATGACATTGAAATGAACTGTGGTTTCAAGTTAGACTCATGTGGTGTTATTATTCTCAGGACTTTAGTCATGAGACGGAACACACGGGGTCGTGGACCACATACCAGAGCTTCCTCTTCTTCACGGGATGAGGATGAGCAGCCGGACCTCTCTCAGGTCTTAGGCTCTATTGCTGAGACGCTTGCCATACTGGCGGCTCGGCAAACTATACCGGCATCAGCGGCACCTACTCCACCGCCTGGAGCTCCAGTACATCGTACAGCTGGAGTTGAGGCATTCCGGAGATTGAGGCCTCCATCCTTCCACGGGAGTGTGGACCCTCTTGCTGCGGAGGCTTGGATCCTCCAAGTTGAGAAGATATTTGCGGTGCTCTCTCCTACAGAGGAAGAGAAAGTGGCATGGGCAGTTTTTATGCTAGAGGGCGAAGCCCACCATTGGTGGTTGTCCGCATTGAGGACACGGGACTTGACCATGCAAGGCCAACCGTGGACTTGGGAAGAGTTCAAAGATACTTTTTACAAGAAGTATTTTCCGATCGGTGCACGGGAAAAGAAAGAGAGAGAATTCATCAACCTTGAGCAAGGTTCGATGTCTGTGGCCGCTTATGAGGCCAAGTTCTCAGAATTGTCGAGATTCGCGCCTCATATGGTTGCTACTGAGGCAATGAAGGCGAGAAGATTTGAGCAAGGGCTCAAGGATGTTATTATGGAGAAGGTTTCCGTTTTCAGGCATGCTACCTACCCTGAAGTGGTAGACAAGGCCTTATTGGTCGAGGCCAATTCCGAAGCGGTGTCTAAGAAGAGAGAGTTGGCGAGAGGCCAAGCCAATAGTTCAGCACCTCCAGAGAGGCGGGCCCGGACTGGTCCTTATCAGTATACATGGCCAGCACCACAGATGAGGCCGACTTATGCGCCTCCAGCACCCCGGCAGTACGTGCCACAGGCACCTCGACCTCAGGCTCTTCCGGCCCCACGGCCAGTTACCCCTCAGGCAGCGAGGTATACACCACCTCCGGTCCCTCCAGCCTACACATATGAGGTCTGCACTTCATGCGGCAAAAGGCATCCGGCAGGAGATTGCCGAAGAGCATCTGGTGGATGTTATCATTGCGGTCGCCAGGGCCACATGATCAGGGATTGCCCTAGCCGGCATTTACCAGGCCAATCTCAGGATAGTAGGCCCCCGACACGCCCAGCAGGATCATACCAGGCGTCATCTCAGACTACCCGGTCTACACCTCAGTCTCGCCAGGCGAACCAGGGGCGTGTATTTGCTTTGACAGAGGGTGATGCACTTGCATCTGATGATGTGGTGCAAGGTACGCGTTGGAGTTATTTTCTTTATTCGTGATTGTTATGTTATGCTATATTTTTGTGTACGTACTCGGCATGTTCTATATGTATATAAACCTACACGTATACGTTGTTGATGCATGGATTAACTGCGCTAGTTAAAATTTCAGGAACCCTACTAGTCAATGAGTATTTGGCTCGAGTGTTGATTGATACCGGGTCTACTCATTCGTTTGTCTCGCCGAGTTTTTCAGAAGGCTTTTCTGTGGAGCCTAGTCAGCTAAAACCGGAGTTAGCCATTTCGACTCCGCTCGGCAAAACAGTATTGGCAGATAAAGTGTATAGAAATAGTGCGGTCCAAGTTGGAAGCCACGAGTTGGCGGTTGACCTCATCGTCCTTGGATTCCAAGACTTTGATATTATATTGGGAATGGATTGGTTAGCAGCACATCATGGGCATGTAGCTTGCTTTGAGAAGATGGTACTCTTCAAGCCGGTAAAAGGAAAACCATTTCACTTTCGGGGGTTAAAAAGTAGAGACATTGCCCGTTTTGCGGCGTTGAGCTTAGCTAACCCCGAGGCAAAGGACTCATCGACTATTCCGGTTGTGAGTGAGTTCCTGGATGTATTTCCAGAGGAGTTGCCAGGATTGCCTCCAGACAGGGAGATTGAGTTTATGATCGAGCTTGCACCAGGCACAACTCCTGTATTCAGAGCTCCATATAGAATGGCCCCTATTGAACTCAAGGAGTTAAAGACTCAGTTGGAGGAATTGCAAGGCCTTGGCTTCATTCGACCAAGTGTCTCACCATGGGGTGCCCCAGTGTTGTTTGTTAAGAAGAAAGATGGCTCGATGCGGATGTGTGTCGATTACCGGCAATTGAACAAAGTCACTATAAAGAATAGGTATCCCTTACCTAGGATTGATGACTTGTTCGATCAGTTGAAGGGAGCGAGATTTTTCTCAAAGATAGATCTTCGATCAGGCTATCACCAGTTAAAGATTAAGGCGGAAGATGTTCCCAAAACTGCTTTCAGGACTCGGTATGGACACTACGAGTTCTTGGTGATGCCTTTTGGACTCACGAACGCGCCGGCAGCCTTTATGGATTTGATGAACCGGGTGTTCCGGCCATATCTTGATAGGTGCGTGATTGTGTTTGTTGATGACATTCTGGTCTATTCCCAGACATGGGAAGATCACACACGCGACCTATGCCTTGCTTTAGAAACGCTAAGAGAGCACAAGCTATACGCCAAACTTAGCAAGTGTGAATTTTGGTTGGAAGAGGTGGCATTCCTAGGCCACGTTGTATCGGCGGAAGGCATTTCGGTGGATCCAAAGAAGATAGAGGCAGTCATGAATTGGGCGAGGCCCAAGAGTGTCACGGAGATACGCAGTTTTCTTGGGTTGGCAGGCTACTACAGGAGATTCGTAGAGGGTTTCTCCAGCCTTGCAGCACCGCTCACTTACCTGACAAGGAAGAACGCTAAGTTTGTATGGAGCGACAAGTGTGAGATCAGTTTCACGGAACTGAAGAAGAGGCTTACCACAGCTCCTGTCCTTACGGTGCCATCCGGACCTTATGGGTATGAGGTGTATAGTGATGCCTCACACGTTAGGACTTGGGTGTGTACTCATGCAGCACAAGAAAGTCATTGCCTATGCATCAAGGCAGTTGAAGGAGCATGAGAAGAACTATCCTACGCACGACTTGGAGCTTGCGGCGGTCGTGTTTGCACTTAAGATTTGGCGTCATTACCTTTATGGGGTAGAGTTCTATGTGTTCACTGATCACAAGAGTCTCAAGTATCTCTTTTCCCAAAAGGAGCTGAATCTAAGGCAAAGGCGTTGGATGGAATTTCTGAAGGACTATGATTGTACCATTCAATACCACCCGGGTAAAGCAAATGTAGTGGCTGATGCTTTGAGTAGAAGACCTCCGGGGTTATTAGCATGCATGTTAGTGCAGGAATGGAAGCTACTTGAAGACTTGGCAAATCTGGACATTAGTGTGAATGACTCTGTCCGTAGTCCTATCTTGGCAAATGTCACGGTTCGGCCATACATTATAGATTTGATCCAAGAATACCAAGCCACGGATGCTGAATTGTTGGCTTATCGGGACAAGGAAGTTGCTAAAGGTAGTGAGGACTTCTCTCTTACTAGCCGAGGTGCTATCACATTCAAGGGAAGGCTGTGTGTTCCAGCCAATGCAAATCTTCGGAGGGAGATTATGGATGAAGCCCACCGGGCAAAGTACACTGTGCATCCAGGGGGTACGAAGATGTACCGGAACCTCAAGAGTCACTTTTGGTGGCGGAATATGAAGAGGGAGGTTGCGGAATATGTAGCTCGGTGCTTGGTGTGCCAACAGGTGAAAGCAGAACACATGCGGCCCGCAGGTCTATTACAGTCCCTTCCGATTCCCGAGTGGAAATGGGAGAACATATCCATGGATTTCATAGTTGGCTTGCCAAAGACGGCAAGGGGTTCAGATGCGATATGGGTAGTAGTGGATCGTTTGACGAAGTCCGCTCACTTCTTGCCTTACCGAACTACTTTCAACTCTAGTCAGTTAGCTGCTTTGTACATCAAGGAAGTGGTGAGGTTGCACGGAGTGCCTGTCAGTATTGTGTCGGATCGGGATCCAAGATTCACATCACGATTCTGGAAAAGCTTTCAGGAAGCTATGGGTTCCCGACTTGATTTCAGCACTGCTTTTCATCCACAAACGGATGGACAAACCGAGAGGGTGAACCAAGTAATAGAAGATATGCTTCGGGCTTGTATGCTGGATTTCAAAGGCAGTTGGGAAGAGCACTTGCCTTTGGTGGAGTTCGCCTACAACAATAGCTATCAGGCGAGTATCCAAATGGCTCCGTTCGAGGCTTTGTATGGGCGAAGCTGCAGGTCTCCTCTCTACTGGGATGAGGTAGGAGAAAGAAAAGTACTTGGTCCGGAGTTGATTGAGCAAACTGCTAGTATAGTCAAGATCATCCGGGATCGGTTGAAAGCCGCTCAAGATCGCCAAAAGAGCTATGCAGACACGCGCCGCAGGGACTTGGAATTTCAAGTAGGGGATCGAGTCTTTGTGAAAGTATCTCCTAGCAAAGGGATTATGAGATTCGGCAAAAGAGGCAAGCTTAGTCCTCGCTATGTTGGACCGTTTGAGATTATCACGCGGGTTGGTGAAGTTGCTTATCGAGTAGCTCTTCCACCTCACATGGCCGCGGTTCACAACGTTTTCCACGTGTCTATGCTTCGAAAGTACATTGCGGACCCTTCGCATATACTAGAATTGGAACCGTTGGAAATTCGAGAAGATCTCACGTTGGTCGAGAAGCCGATTCACATATTGGATCGGAGAGATCAAGTGCTTCGCAACAAGACAATCCCTTTGGTTCTTGTGCAATGGAAACACCATGCTCGGGAAGAAGCTACATGGGAGCGTGAAGCCGAAGTCAAAGCGAAGTACCCGGAATTGTTTGAATGAATTTTGTATAGGTTTTGAATATGTAGCTTGTAATATTGTTTGATTCTGTAATGCATGTCTCATCCAAATTTCGAGGACGAAATTTTTGTAAGGGGGGAAGGATGTAGAGCCCCGGACCTTTTCACATTTATGCATGACCCTTCGTAGCCATTTTTCCTTTAAAGAAATGCAATTAATAAATAAGGAAGAAATTGGAAATTCTGAAACGTCAGAAATGTTCGTTTTCGAAGTACGAACCCAACGCAAGTTGAATCGTCAAAATCGGACGAACGAGTCAAAAGTTATGGCCAAAACAGTTTGGACCTGCAGACCACCGATCGCTCGGTCCATGGAGCGATCGATCGGTCCAAAACCGATCGCTCGGAGGCTATCGACTGGTCGAGATTTTACTATGGGGAAATTTTCCAGAGAGTGAAATTTCAACCGATCGCTCGGTTATGAAACCGATCGATCGGTAGGCAACCGATCGATCGGTCATTAACACCGATCGCTCGGCCCTCGCGTTTTACAGAATTTTCACTAAGGGCATTTTCGGCATTCGGGTGTTATACCCTTTCTTATATAGGATTGCCCGAGCCTTTAGGGCTCATTCTCAACCCTTAGAAGATTTGGGAGATTAGAAGAGAGGAGAAAGGGTTCCTAAATCTAGGGTTTCCATTTTGAAGAGGAATCAAAGGGGTTTGAGACCCTAGATCATCCTCAAGCACGTTTTCCTTCAAGATCTCAGCTCAAGCTCGGGTGGAGCTCGTGTTCCAAGCTAGGGCAGCAACTCACGGTCGTTTGGAAGAGGGGTTTCTTCCTCATCTCTTCAAGGTCGGTACTTTTCACTACCCTCTTAGTTATAGCCTCTCATTTCCTTATTCCTTCTTGTTTTCCTTCATATATATATATCTATATTATGAGATGGGTGGTATGTATGGTAAATGGAGATGGATGTTGGCGAATGGATGCCGTGTGGATGATGTAATGAATGAATGGGGAAGGGCATTGTACTAATAATAAACATACAAGTGTGATGTGAGTATACCCACCTAGAAAAGCATGTTGTAGGGTTAATAAATAATGAATGTACCACGTTTGATGAAATGCCAAGGTGAATAAAATGAATGATAAATTAAGAAAATGCATGTTTAAGGTTTATGGAAATTGCTAGGGTTATGATAGTGTGATTGTTCGCTTTCCCTAAATGATATCAATATTAAATTGCCCAAATCATTGATGTTATGTGTTATGAATTACTCAAATGCTATATTTAATTCCAAATGCAAGTATGCACAAGACCTCACGAGCACGCATACATGACATGAATTACCGAGGTTTTCAAGAATGGGATTTAGAGGTGGGGCATATCGTACGATATGTTTTACCTCGCTTTTGGCAAGGACAAGACAATCATGCATTTTCATAAGAAGGGTCTCCCTTCCCTCACAAGTGCATACATAACATAAGAAGGGCCTCCCTTCCCTCGCAAGTACATCTCACAAGGACATCTCACAAGTGAAAGGACATGACATGAGCATTTAGGAAGAAGGGTCTCCCTTCCCTCACAAGTAGTTTACTTTTCCAAGCAAGCATGACAAGACATGGCATGACAAGCATAAGCATTCTAGGAAGAAGGGTCTCCCTTCCCTCACAAGTAGTTTACTTTTCCAAGCAAGCATGACAAGACATGGCATGACATGCATGATACGATAAGATAAGACAAACATGACAAGTTTTCAAGCAAGGAAATGGTGTTTTCGGTCAAGTCAAGTGCACGGTGTTTTCAAGGGTTTTATCGGCTTTTATTAATTCAAGCATGATTATATACTCCTTTACTTTATTGTCATGATATGAATTATTCCTGCTTTATATGCTATGAATTGTTTCCTTCTAACTTATAAGAATTATTCCTGCTTTATGTATGCTATCTGTACGCTACGACTGTTGGTTAGTGCTTAGTACCCGCTGAGTATTCCATGCTCAGCCGTACTTCTTATGTCGGCAGGTGATGGCGGAGCAGCTGCTCCATTTGATATCTGTGCTCCGAGCCCTTGGGTGGAGGAGGAGTACGTCGAGGAGCCTTTTGAGGAACCTCCAGTAGAGGGTTACCATTAGGTGGTTGTAGATTCTGAGTGGATTAGCTGTGGGTGAGATGAGAGATTATATCCATGTATTTTGGCGGGTCTGTCCGCACTTTCTTCTGGTTACTTTTTGTATAAACTTGGACCATATGTATATACTTAGAGGTTTGTTAGACTTCCGCTGTGTTTTATAGTTATGTTTCCGCTATAATGTCCTCTATTGTATATGCTCTGTGGGTTTTTGCAGGTTGGTTTGTCAAGCAAGTTATGTAAGTCATGATTGAGTCGTCCAAGATTCACTCTAACTCCTAGGGTGGGTTTTGGGTCGCGACATGTGGTCTTTTGGTCGGTTTACTCTTACCTTAAGGGTTTGACCCGAGCCTTTAGGGCATCATTCGACACTTAGAGAGTTTGAGAGAATAGGAAAAAGGGGAGAAGGCGATTCCAACCTAGGGTTTGTCTTTGGAAGAGAAATCAAAGGGTTTTGAGACCCTAGATCACTCCCAGTCCGGGTTTTCTCCAAGATCTCGGCTCAAGCACTCGTGGAGAGCGTTCTCCAAGCTAGGGCAGTAGCTACACAGTCGTTTGGAAAGGGGATTTCTTCCTCACTTGATCAAGGTCGGTACTTCTTGCTACCCTCCTAGTTATAGTTCCTTTTCTTCCCCTTCATTTCTCTTTATTTCCTTTATTTACACCTGTGCTATGAGATGGATGGTTATGAATGGTGAATGGAGGAGGATGTTGGCGAATGGATGCCGTGTGGATGATGTGATGAATGAATGGGAAAGGGCATTGTACTAATAATGAACATACAAGTGTGATGTGAGTAAACTCACCTAGAAAAGCATGAGTTAGGTTTAAAGGAATAATGAATAATGAACACACCATGTTTGATGAAATGCCAAGGTGAATAAAATGAGTTGTAAATTAGGAAATGCATGCCTAATAAATTCTGAATATTGCTAGGGCCTATGATAGTGTGTTTTCTTGCCTTCCCTAAATGATATGAATATTACATTGCTCAAATCATTGATGTTATGTGTGTTGTGAAATTACCCAAATGTCATGTTTAAATTTAAATGCAAGTATGTACACGGTTTCCACAAGCACGGCATGCATGACCTGATTTATCGAGGTTTTCAAGAACATGGTTAGAGGTGGGACATATCCTACGATATGTTTTACCTCGCTTTTCACAAGAAAACAAGAACCAACATTCCACGAGGGGTCTCCCCTCACTCACAAGTGCATATCATGAAGAAAGGCCTCCCTTCCCTCGCAAGTACATACATATCATGAAGAAGGGTCTCCCTTCCCTCGTAAGTGCATTTCATAAAGAAGGGTCTCCCTTCCCTCTCAAGGCATCTCTCAAGCGCATCTCACAAGGACATCTCACAAGAGAATCTCACAAGTTACATGATCACAAGCAAGCACGCATGACATGCATGACATGACACGACATACAAAAAAATCAGGCAAGATAGACAAGACAAGCTTTCAAGTACGAAAAGATATTTCAAGCCAAGTCAAGTGCACGATGTTTTCAAGAGGTTTTATCGGCTTTCTACGAAATACAAGCATGATTATAAATTGCTTTACTTCCTTGTATGATATGAATTGTTTCTGTCTGACATAAATGAATTGCTCCTGATTATGTATTGCCATTGTTATGCTATAATTGTTGGTTAGTATTTAGTACCCGCTGAGTATTCCATGCTCAGCCGTACTTCTTATGTCGGCAGGTTCAGAGGGAGCTGCTGCTCTATTTGATGTTTGTGCTCCTGGTCCATGGGTGGAAGAGGAGTACGTCGAGGAGCCTTTGGAGGATCCTCCGGTAGAGGGTTACCATTAGGTGGTTGTAGATTCTGAGTGGATTAGCTGTGGGTGAGATGAGAGATATACCTTCATGTATTTTGGCGGGTCTGTCCGCACTTTCTTTTGGTTACTTTTTGTATAAACTTGGAGTTGTGTATGTATATACATAGAGGTTTGGTAGACTTCCGCTGTGCTTTATGGTTATGTTTTCGCTATAATATCCTCTATTGTATATGCTCTGTGGGTTTTGCAGGTTGGTTGTCAAGCAAGTCATGATTAGTCGTCCAAAGTTCACTCTAACTCCTAGGGTGGGTTTTGGGTCACGACAGAAGTGGTATCAGAGCTTAGGCTTTAGGTCTCTAGGGTCACTTAGAATCTTATACCACGGCTTGACAAGAGCATATGTCAGGAAACAAGTTAGGAAGAAAGTAAGTCGGAAGAGATTCTTGATCCAAGTGTAAGACTAAAACTTTAGTCTTAGTCTAAAATGGTTGCTTTAACCAAGTACGGGTCCTAGGTACGCTAGAACACTAAAGTATAAGTATAATGTGATGAATACTCTGATGACTTGATGTGATGTATATTAGTATTATACAACTAATACAAATTGAATTATTGTGAAATGGCATTGAAATAAGTTGTGGTTTCAAGTGAGACTCATGTGGTGCTATTGTTCTCAGGACTTTAGTCATGAGGCGGGGCACACGGGGTCGTGGACCACACACCAGAGCTTCATCTTCTTCCAGAGATGCGGATGAGCAGCCGGACCTCTCTCAGGTCTTAGGCTCTATTGCTGAGACACTCGCCATACTGGCAGCTCGACAGGCTATACCATCATCGGCGGCACCTACTCCACCGCCCGCAGCTCCAGTACATCATACCGCTGGAGTTGAGGCATTCCGGAGATTGAGGCCTCCATCCTTCCACGGAGTGTGGACCCTCTTACTGCGGAGACATGGATCCTCCAGATGGAGAAGATATTTGTGGTGCTCTCTCCTACAGAGGAAGAGAAAGTAGCATGGGCAGTCTTCATGCTAGAAGGTGAAGCCCACCATTGGTGGTTGTCCGCGTTAAGGATGCGAGATTTGACCATGCAGGGTCAACCTTGGACTTGGGAGGAGTTCAAGGGCACTTTTTACAAGAAGTATTTTCTGATTGGAGCACGGGAAAAGAAAGAGAGAGAATTCATCAACCTCGAGCAAGGTTTGATGTCGGTGGCACAATACGAGGCCAAGTTCTCGGTGTTATCGCGCTTCGCGACTCACATGGTTGCCACCGAGGCAATGAAGGCAAGGAGATTTGAGCAAGGGCTCAAAGATATTATCATGGAGAAGGTTTCGGTCTTCAGACATACTACCTACCCTGAGGTAGTAGACAAGGCCTTATTGGTCGAGGCCAATTCAGAGACAGTGTCCAAGAAGAGGGAGTTGGCCAGAGACCAAGCTAGTAGTTCAGCACCTTCAGAGAGGCGGACTCGTACCGGCCCTTATCAGTATACATGGCCAACACCATCGATGAGGCCAACTTATGCGCCTCCAGCTCCCCAGCAGTATGTGCCTCAGGCACCGCGACCTCAGGCTCTTCCGGCCCCACGGCCTGTTGCACCTCAGACGATGAGGTATGCTCCACCTCTGGCCCCTCCGACTTATACACACGAGGTCTGCACTTTGTGCGGCCGAAGGCACCCGGCAGGAGATTGCCGAAGAGCATCGGGTGGATGTTTTCATTGTGGTCGCCAGGGCCATATGATCAGGGATTGCCCCAGTCGGCATTTACCAGGCCAGTCTCAGGGGATTAGGCCACCAGCACGCCCAGCAGGATCATATCAGGCGTCATCTCAGACTACCCGGTCTCCACCTCAGTCTCGCCAGGCAAACCAGGGGTGAGTTTTTGCCTTGACAGAGGGTGATGCACTTGCATCTGATGATGTAGTGCAAGGTACACAGTTGTAAATTATTTGATTGCCCGTAAACTAAATTATTATGTATTATTCTTTGTGCACGTATATGGCATGTTATGTATATAATTACCTATATGTATACATGGTTGATGCATGGATTGACTTAGCTAGCTAAAATTTCAGGAACCCTACTAGTCAATGAGTATTTGGCTCGAGTGTTAATTGATACCGGGTCTACTCATTCATTTGTCTCGCCGAGTTTTTCAGAAGGCTTTTCTGTAGAGCCAAGTCAGCTAGAACCAGAGTTAGCCATTTCGACTCCTCTCGGCAAAACAGTATTGGCAGATAAAGTGTATAGAAATAGTGTGGTCCAAGTTGGAAGCCACGAGTTGGCGGTTGATCTCATCGTCCTTGGATTCCAAGACTTTGATGTTATATTGGGAATGGATTGGTTAGCAGCACATCATGGGCATGTAGCTTGCTTTGAGGAAATGGTACTCTTCAAGCCAGTAGAAGGAAAACCATTCCACTTCCGCGGGTTGACAAGTAGATATATTGCTCGTTTTACGGCGTTGAGCTTAGCTAACCCCGAGGCAAAGGACTCATCGACTATTCCGGTTGTGAGTGAATTCCTGGATGTATTTCCAGAGGAGTTGCCAGGATTGCCTCCAGACAGGGAGATTGAGTTTGTAATCGAGCTTGCACCAGGCACAGCTCCTGTTTTCAGGGCTCCATATAGAATGGCCCCTATTGAACTCAAGGAGTTGAAGACTCAGTTGGAGGAATTGCAAGGCCTTGGCTTCATTCGACCAAGTGTATCACCGTGGGGTGCCCCGGTGTTGTTTGTTAAGAAGAAAGATGGCTCGATGCGGATGTGTTTCGATTACTGGCAATTGAACAAAGTCACTATAAAGAATAGGTATCCCTTGCCTAGGATTGATGACTTGTTCGATCAGTTGAAGGGAGCGAGATTTTTCTCAAAGATAGATCTTCGATCGGGCTATCACCAATTGAAGATTAAGGCGGAAGATATTCCCAAAACGGCTTTCCAGACTCGATATGGACACTACGAGTTCTTGGTAATGCCTTTTGGTCTCACAAACGCGCCGGCAGCCTTTATGGATTTGATGAACCGGGTGTTCCGGCCATATCTTGATAGGTGCGTGATTGTATTTGTTGATGACATTTTGGTCTATTCCCAGACACGGGAAGATCACACACGTGACCTATGCCTTGCTTTGGAAATGCTAAGAGAGCACAAGCTATACGCCAAACTCAGCAAGTGTGAGTTTTGGTTGGAAGAGGTGGCATTCCTAGGCCACGTTGTTTCTATGGAAAGCATCTCGGTTGATCCAAAGAAGATAGATGCAGTCATGAGTTCGGCGAGGCCCAAGAGTGTAACAAAGATACGTAGCTTCCTTGGGTTGGCAGGCTACTACAGGAGATTCGTAGAGGGTTTCTCTAGGCTTGCAGCACCGCTTGCTTACCTGACAAGGAAGAATGCGAAGTTCGTGTGGAGCGACAAGTGTGAGACCAGTTTCACGGAACTGAAGAAGAGGCTTACTACAGCCCCTGTCCTTACTGTGCCATCCGGACCTTATGGGTATGAGGTGTATAGTGATGCCTCACACGTTGGACTTGGGTGCGTACTTATGCAGCACAAGAAGGTTATTGCCTATGCATCAAGGCAGTTAAAGGAGCATGAGAAGAATTATCCCACGCACCACTTGGAGCTTGCGGCGGTCGTGTTTGTACTTAAGATTTGGCGTCATTACCTTTATGGGGTGGAGTTCTATGTGTTCACTGATCACAAGAGTCTCAAGTATCTCTTTTCCCAAAAGGAGCTGAATCTAAGGCAACGGCGTTGGATGGAATTTTTGAAAGACTATGATTGTACCATTCAATACTACCCGGGTAAAGCAAATGTAGTGGCTGATGCTTTGAGTAGAAGACCTCAAGGGTTGTTAGCACACATGTTGGTTCAAGAATGGAAGCTACTAGAAGATTTGGCAAATCTGGACATTAGTGTGAATGACTCTGTCCGTAGTCCTATCTTGGCAAATGTCATGGTTCGGCCATACATTATAGATTTGATCCAAGAATACCAAGCCACGGATGCTGAATTGTTGGCTTATCGGGACAAGGAAGTTGCTAAGGGTAGTGAGGACTTCTCTCTCACTAGTCGGGGTGCAATCACATTCAAGGGAAGACTGTGCGTCCCAGCCAATGCAGATCTTCGAAGAGAGATTTTGGATGAAGGACACCGTTCGAAGTACACAGTGCATCCAGGGGGTACAAAGATGTAGCGGAACCTCAAGAGTCACTTTTGGTGGCCGAATATGAAGAGAGATGTGGCTGAGTATGTAGCACGGTGCTTAGTGTGCCAACAGGTGAAAGCAGAACACATGCGACCCGCCGGTCTATTGCAGTCTCTTCCGATTCCCGAGTGGAAATGGGAGAACATATCCATGGATTTCATAGTTGGCTTGCCAAAGACGGCAAGGGGCTCAGATGCGATATGGGTAGTAGTGGATCGTTTGACAAAGTCCGCTCATTTCTTACCCTACCGTACTACCTTCAACTCTTGTCAGTTGGCTGCACTCTACATCAGGGAAGTAGTTAGACTACATGGGGTGCCAGTCAGTGTTGTGTCAGATCGGGATCCAAGATTCACATCACGATTTTGGAAAATTTTTCAAGAGGCTATGGGTTCCCAACTTGATTTCAGCACCGCTTTTCATCCACAGACGGATGGACAAACCGAGAGAGTAAACCAAGTCATTGAAGACATGCTTCGGGCTTGTATGTTGGATTTCAGAGGCAGTTGGGAAGAGCACTTGCCTTTGGTTGAATTCGCCTATAATAACAGCTATCAAGCGAGTATCCAAATGGCACCATTTGAGGCCTTGTATGGACGAAGTTGTAGGTCTCCTCTCTATTGGGATGAGGTAGGAGAAAGGAAAGTACTTGGTCCGGAGTTGATTGAGCAAACTGCAAACACAGTTAAGATCATTCGGGATCGATTGAAAGCCGCTCAAGATCACCAGAAAAGTTATGTGGACACGCGCCGTAGGGACTTGGAATTTCAAGTAGGGGATCAAGTTTTTGTGAAAGTATCTCCTAGCAAAGGGATCATGAGATTTGGAAAGCGAGGCAAGCTCAGTCCTCGGTATATTGGGCCTTTTGAGATTATCACACGAGTTGGTGAGGTTGCTTACAGGGTAGCTCTCCCACCTCACATGGCCGCAGTTCACGTCTTCCATGTGTCTATGCTTCGGAAGTACATTGCGGATCCTTCGCATCTCATAGACTTGGAACAGTTGGAGGTTCGAGAGGACCTTACCTTGATTGAAAAGCCAGTTCAGATTTTGGATCGAAGAGATCAGGTACTTCACAACAAGACAATCCCTTTGGTTCTTGTGAAATGGTAACACCATGCTCGGGAAGAAGCTACATGGGAGCGTGAAGCTGAAGTCAAAGCAAATTACCCAGAATTAATTGTATGAGTTTTGTATGGGTTTTGTATATGTGGCTTGTATTTTTGTTTTGATTCTGTAATGCATGTCCCGTCCAAATTTCGAGGATGAAATTTTTGTAAGGGGGGGAGGATGTAGAGCCCCAGACTTTTTCATGCTTAATACATGGCACTTTCGTTGTCATTTTTCCTTTAAAGAGGTATAATTAATAAATAAGGAAGAAATTGGAAATTCTGAAACGTCAGAAATTTTCCTTCTCAAAATACGAACCCAACGTAAGTTGAATCGTCAAAATCGGACGAACGAATCAAAAGATATGGCCAAAACAGTCTGGGCCTGTAGGCAAACGTAGCTCGGTTATGCGCTAAGAACGTAGCTCGGTTATGCGCTAAGGACGTAGCTTGGTTATACGCTAAGGACGTAGCTCGGTTATGCGCTAAGGACGTAGCTCGGAAGGCGCTAAGGTCGTGCTCTGATAAGGCACAGACAACGCATAGACGACGTACTCTGACAACGTATACGTTGTGCATCCGTTGTACAACAACAACGGGTACGTTGTGCAACACGTCGGGCACGTTGTACATAAGACAACGGACAACGAGCTCAGCACTATGCACAACACAACGGACAACGTGTTCAGCACTGTTCACAGCACAACGTGTCTGGCACTGTTCACAGCATAACGTGTTCAGCACTGTTCACAGCACAACGTGTCTGGCACTGTTCACAGCACAACGGGTCTGGCACTGTTCACAGCACAACGTGTCTGGCACTGTTCACAACATGTGTCTGGCACTGTTCACAGCACAACGTGTCTGGCACTGTTCACAACACAACGTGTCTGGCACTGTTCACAGCACAACGTGTCTGGCACTATTCACAGCACTACGTGTTCGGCACTCACGCTTTACTGAAATTTCAGTAAGGGTATTGTGGTCTTTTGGTCGGTTTACTCTTACCTTAAGGGTTTGACCCAAGCCTTTAGGGCATCATTCGACACTTAGAGAGTTTGAGAGAATAGGAAAAAGGGGAGAAGGCGATTCCAACCTAGGGTTTGTCTTTGGAAGAGAAATCAAAGGGTTTTGAGACCCTAGATCACTTCCAGTCCGGGTTTTCTTCAAGATCACGGCTCAAGCACTCGTGGACAGAGTTCTCCAAGCTAGGGCAGTAGCTACACAGTCGTTTGGAAAGGGGATTTCTTCCTCACTTGATCAAGGTCGGTACTTCTTGCTACCCTCCTAGTTATAGTTCCTTTTCTTCCCCTTCATTTCTCTTTATTTCCTTTATTTACACCTATGCTATGAGATGGATGGTTATGAATGGTGAATGGAGGAGGATGTTGGCGAATGGATGCCGTGTGGATGATGTGATGAATGAATGGGAAAGGGCATTGTACTAATAATGAACATACAAGTGTGATGTGAGTAAACTCACCTAGAAAAGCATGAGTTAGGTTTAAAGGAATAATGAATAATGAACACACCATGTTTAATGAAATGCCAAGGTGAATAAAATGAGTTGTAAATTAGGAAATGCATGCCTAATAAATTCTGAATATTGCTAGGGCCTATGATAGTGTGTTTTCTTGCCTTCCCTAAATGATATGAATATTACATTGCTCAAATCATTGATGTTATATGTGTTGTGAAATTACCCAAATGTCATGTTTAAATTTAAATGCAAGTATGTACACGGTTTCCACAAGCACGGCATGCATGACCTGATTTATCGAGGTTTTCAAGAACATGGTTAGAGGTGGGACATATCCAACGATATGTTTTACCTCGCTTTTCACAAGAAAACAAGAACCAACATTCCACGAGCGGTCTCCCCTCACTCACAAGTGCATATCATGAAGAAGGGCCTCCCTTCCCTCGCAAGTACATACATATCATGAAGAAGGGTCTCCCTTCCCTCGCAAGTGCATTGCATAAAGAAGGGTCTCCCTTCCCTCTCAAGGCATCTCTCAAGCGCATCTCACAAGGACATCTCACAAGAGAATCTCACAAGTTACATGATCACAAGCAAGCACGCATGACATGCATGACATGACACGACATACAAAAAAATCAAGCAAGATAGACAAGACAAGCTTTCAAGTACGAAAAGATATTTCAAGCCAAGTCAAGTGCACGATGTTTTCAAGAGGTTTTATCGGCTTTCTACGAAATACAAGCATGATTTTAAATTGCTTTACTTCCTTGTATGATATGAATTGTTTCTGTCTGACATAAATGAATTGCTCCTGATTATGTATTGCCATTGTTATGCTATAATTGTTGGTTAGTATTTAGTACCCGCTGAGTATTCCATGCGCAGCCGTACTTCTTATGTCGGCAGGTTCAGAGGGAGCTGCTGCTCCATTTGATGTTTGTGCTCCTGGTCCATGGGTGGAAGAGGAGTACGTCGAGGAGCCTTTGGAGGATCCTCCGGTAGAGGGTTACCATTAGGTGGTTGTAGATTCTGAGTGGATTAGCTGTGGGTGAGATGAGAGATATACCTTCATGTATTTTGGCGGGTCTGTCCGCACTTTCTTTTGGTTACTTTTTGTATAAACTTGGAGTTGCGTATGTATATACATAGAGGTTTGGTAGACTTCCGCTGTGCTTTATGATTATGTTTTCGCTATAATGTCCTCTATTGTATATGCTCTGTGGGTTTTGCAGGTTGGTTGTCAAGCAAGTCATGATTAGTCGTCCAAAGTTCACTCTAACTCCTAGGGTGGATTTTGGGTCGCGACAGACCCTAACAAAAACTATTCTCTACCAAAAAACCTGGTACAAATCTTGGGCTCTTCAGGGTCGACCCAAAACGATCAAGGTCGACCCTGGGGTGCATTTTTTTTGGTTTTTCATCTTTTTATACATTGATTGCATTCGCCTATCAGCCCTTCTCCAATTTGACTTATTTTTTATGATGAATGGGCATTTTCATGAGGTATCATAGGGTCATCTAGGTCTCTCTCTTAATCCCAACTTTTGAGCCACTGTGAGTGATGAGGCTTCAAGATCCTTCACGGCTTCTTCTTCACTTTTTCTTCAAATCGGATGAGACCTACTATGACCTAAATACAACATTTTGGGCTCAGAATTCGTCCAACAACATTTTGACTTTACAGGGGTGAACTTGCCCCTCGAGTCAGGGCGGTTTGGCAACATTTTCCCGAGGACCAGGTCATCGACCTCGATGTTTCTTGGTTTGAATTTCCTGTTGAATGCCATAGCCATGCACCTCTGATAGGCCTAAGAGTGGTTGATGGCTTTCAGTAACCGATCTTCAATCATATTCAGCTTCTTAGACCGGTTCTGTGGCCATTCTACTTCCTGAGAGCTCTACTTCCATTAACACCCAGAGTGATGGAATCTGTACTTCAATGGGGAGGACTGCTTCCATACCATAGGCCAGAGAAAATGGTGTTGCCCTAGTAGAGGTTCGGATGGACGTTCTGTAGGCCATGAGTGCATAAGGGAGCATCTCATGCCAGGCAGGGTACTTGACTGCCATCTGCTCTATTATTTTCTTTAGATTTTTATTGGCGGCTTCAATTGCACCATTGGTCTATGGCCTATACCACGTAGAGTTGTGATGTTGGATCTTGAATTTCTGGTAGAGGTCATTCATCCCCTTGTTGCAGAAGTTAAGAGCATTGTCTGTTACAATCTCATACGGGACCCTATATCGGCAGATGATATCCCTTTTAGAAAACGTTGAACCATTGAGGCTGTGATGCTGGCATAAGAGGCTGCCTCGACCCATTTGGTGAAATAATCGATTGCTACCAGGATGAATCGATGTCTGTTTGATGCTTTCGGAGCTATGGGTCCGATGATGTCTGTCACGACCCAAAACCCACCCTAGGAGTTAGAGTGAACTTTGGACGACTAATCATGGCTTACATGACTTGTTTGACAAACCAACCTGCAAAAACCCACAGAGCATATATAATAGAGGATATAAACAGCGGAAACATACTCTAACATAGCACAGCGGAAGTCTAAACAAACCTCTATGTATATACGAATCCAAGTTTACACAAAAGGAATCCAAAAGAAAGTGCGGACAGACCCGCCAAAATACATGAAGGTATATCTCTCATCTCACCCACAGCTATTCACTCAGAATTTAACACCACCTACTGGTAACCCTCTACGGGAGGTTCTTCCAAAGGCTCCTCGACATACTCCTCTTCCACCCATGGACCAGGAGCACAAACATCAAATGGAGCAGCAGCTCCCTCAGAACCTGCCGACATAAGAAGTATGGCTGAGCATGGAATACTCAGCGGGTACTAAGCACTAACCAACAGTCATAGCATACGGATAGAATACATAAAGCAGGAAACAATTCATATCATACAAGGAAGTAAAGCAATTTATAATCATGCTTGTATTTCGTAGAAAGCTGATAAAACCTCTTGAAAACATCGTGCACTTGACTTGGCTTGAAATATCTTTTCGTACTTGAAAGCTTGTCTTGTCTATCTTGCTTGATTCTTGTATGTCGTGTCATGTCATGCATGTCATGCGTGCTTGCTTGTGATCATGTAACTTGTGAGATATCCCTGTGAGATGTACTTGTGAGATGCGCTTGTGAGATGCCTTGAGAGGGAAGGGAGACCCTTCTTTATGCAATGCACTTGAGAGGGAAGGGAGACCCTTCTTCATGATATGTATGTACTTGCGAGGGAAGGGAGGCCCTTCTTCATGATATGCACTTGTGAGTGAGGGGAGACCCCTCGTGGAATGTTGGTTCTTGTCTTCTTGTGAAAAGCGAGGTAAAACATATCGTAGGATATGTCCCACCTCTAACCATGTTCTTGAAAACCTCGATAAATCATGTCATGCATGCCGTGCTCGTGGGAACCGTGTACATACTTGCATTTAAATTTAAACATGACATTTGGGTAATTTCACAACACATATAACATCAATGATTGAGCAATGTAATATTCATATCATTTAGGGAAAACAAGAAAACACACTATCATAGGCCCTAGCAATATCCATAATTTATTTGGAATGCATTTCCTAATTTACAACTCACTTTATTCACCTTGGCATTTCATCAAACATGGTGTGTTCATTATGGATTTACCCTACAACATGCTTTTCTAGATGGGTTTTTCTCAAATCATACATGTATGTTCATTATTGGAACAATGCCCTCCCCATTTTAATCATCACCACACAACCATTGGCATCCAATCGCCCATTCCATCTCCCTTCACCATTCACAACCATCCATCTCATAGCACATGTGTAAATGAAAGAAAATCAAAAGAAATAAAGGGAAAAGAGGAACTATAACTAGGAGGGTAGCAAGAAGTACCGACCTTGAAGAAATGAGGAAGAAATCCCCTTCCAAAAACGACCGTGAGTTGCTGCCCTAGCTTGAGGAGATGCTCCTCACGAGTGTTTGAGCCGTGATCTTGGAGAAAGCCGGACTTGAAGTGATCTAGGGTCTCAAAACCCTTTGATTTCTCTTCCAAGGACAAGCCCTAGGTTGGAATCGCCTTCTCCCCTTTCTCCTATTCTCTCAAACTCTCTAAGTGTCGAATGATGCCCTAAAGGCTCGGGCAAGACTCTTAAGGTAAGAGTAAACGTAAGGACCGAACACGTTGTGCTGTGAACAGTGCCGAACACGTTGTGCTGTGAACAGTGCCGAACACGTTGTGCTGTGAACAGTGCTGAACACGTTGTGCTGTGAACAGTACCGAACACGTTGTGCTCTGAATAGTGCCAAACACGTTGTGCTGTGAATAGTGCTGAACACGTTGTGCTGTGAACAGTGCCAAACACGTTGTGCTGTGAATAGTGCTGAACACGTTGTGCTGTGAACAGTGCCAAACACGTTGTGCTGTGAATAGTGCCGAACACGTTGTCCGTTGTGAAGGGTGCCGAACCCGTTGTGCTGTGAAGGGTACCGAACCCGTTGTGCTGTGAATAGTGCCAAACACGTTGTGCTGTGCTCGTTGTCCGTTGCCTTATGTACAACGTGCCCGTTGTGAGCTGTACAACGTACACGTTGTTGCTGTACAATGTACACGTTGTCTATTGCACAACGTACCCGTTGTCTGTTGCACAACGGATGCACAACGTTTACGTTATCAGAGCTAGAGCTACGTCCTTAGTGCCTTCCGAGCTACGATTTGCCTGCAGGTCCAAACTGTTTTGGCCATATCTTTTGACTCGTTCGTCCGATTTTGACGATTCAACTTGCGTTGGGTTCGTACTTCGAAAAGGAACATTTCTGACTTTTGGAATTTCCAATTTCTTCCTTATTTATTAATTATACCTCTTTAAAGGCAAAATGGCAACGAAAGTGTCATGCATAAAATGTGAAAAGGTCCGGGGCTCTACATCTACATCCTCCCCCCCTTACAAAAATTTCGTCCTCGAAATTTAGACGCTACTTGCATTACAAACCAAAAAGAAAATTTCAAGTCATATACAAACTTATACAAAAACTCATTCAATTAATTCTGGGTATTTTGCTTTGACTTCGGCTTCACGCTCCCATGTAGCTTCTTCCCGAGCATGGTGTTGCCATTGCACAAGAACCAAAGGGATTTTCTTGTTGCGAAGCACCTGATCTCTTCGATCTAAAATCTGAACCGGCTTTTCAATCAAGGTGAGGTCCTCTCGAATCTCCAACGGTTCCAAGTCTATGACATGCGAAGGATCCGCAATGTACTTCCGAAGCATAGACACATGGAAGACGTTGTGAACTGCGGCCATGTGAGGTGGGAGAGCTACCCTGTAAGCAACCTCACCAACTCGTGTGATAATCTCAAAAGGCCCAACATACCGAGGACTGAGCTTGCCTCGCTTTCCAAATCTCATGATCCCTTTGCTAGGAGATACTTTCACAAAAACTTGATCCCCTACTTGAAATTCCAAGTCCCTACGGCGCGTGTCCGCATAACTTTTCTGGCGATCGTGAGCGGCTTTCAATCGATCCCGAATGATCTTAACTGTGCCTGCAGTTTGCTCAATCAACTCCGGACCAAGTACTTTCCTATCTCCTACCTCATCCCAATAGAGAGGAGACCTACAACTTCGCCCATACAAGGCCTCAAATGGTGCCATTTGGATACTCGCCTGATAGCTGTTATTATAGGCGAATTCAACCAAAGGCAAGTGCTCTTCCCAACTGCCTCTGAAATCTAACATACAAGCCCGAAGCATGTCTTCAATGACTTGGTTCACTCTCTCGGTTTGTCCATCCATCTGTGGATGAAAAGCGGTGCTGAAATCAAGTCGGGAACCCATAGCCTCTTGGAAACTTTTCCAAAATCTTGACGTGAATCTTGGATCCCGATCTGACACAATACTGACTGGCACCCCATGTAGTCTAACTACTTCCTTGATGTATAGTGAAGCCAACTGATTAGAGTTGAAGGTAGTACGGTAGGGTAAGAAATGAGCGGACTTTGTCAAACGATCCACTACTACCCATATCTCATCTGAGCCCCTTGCCGTCTTTGGCAAGCCAACTATGAAATCCATGGATATGTTCTCCCATTTCCACTCGGGAATCGGAAGGGACTGTAATAGACCTGCGGGCCGCATGTGTTCTGCTTTTACCTGTTGACACACCAAGCACCGTGCTACATATTCCGCAACCTCCCTCTTCATATTCCGCCACCAAAAGTGACTCTTGTGGTTCCGGTACATCTTTGTACCCCCTGGATGCACTGTGTACTTCAAACGGTGTGCTTCATCCAAAATCTCTCTTCGAAGATCTGCATTTGCTGGGACGCACAGCCTTCCCTTGAATGTGATAGCACCCCGACTAGTGAGAGAGAAGTCCTCACTACCCTTAGCAACTTCCTTGTCCCGATAAGCCAACAATTCAACATCCGTGGCTTGGTATTCTTGGATCAAATCTATAATGTATGGCCGAACCGTGACATTTGCCAAGATAGGACTACGAACAGAGTCATTCACACTAATGTCCAGATTTGCCAAGTCTTCAAGTAGCTTTCATTCCTGCACTAACATGCATGCTAATAACCCCGGAGGTCTTCTACTCAAAGCATCAGCCACTACATTTGCTTTACCCGAGTGGTATTGAATGGTACAATCATAGTCTTTCAAAAATTCCATCCAACGCCGTTGCCTTAGATTCAGCTCCTTTTGGGAAAAGAGATACTTGAGACTCTTGTGATTGGTAAACACATAGAACTCCACCCCATAAAGGTAATGACGCCAAATCTTAAGTGCAAACACGACCGCCGCAAGCTCCAAGTCGTGCGTGGGATAATTCTTTTCATGCTCTTTCAATTGCCTTGATGCATAGGCAATGACTTTCTTGTGCTGCATGAGTACACACCCAAGTCCAACGTGTGAGGCATCACTATACACCTCATACCCATAAGGTCCAGATGGCACAGTAAAGACAGGGGATGTAGTAAGCCTCTTCTTCAGTTCCGTGAAACTGATCTCGCACTTATCACTCCATACAAACTTGGCGTTCTTCCTTGTCAGGTAAGTGAGCGGTGCTACAAGGCTAGAGAAACCCTCTACGAATCTCCTGTAGTAGCCTGCCAACCCAAGAAAGCTGCGTATCTCCGTGACACTCTTGGGCCTCACCCAACTCAAGACTGCCTCTATCTTCTTTGGATCCACCGAAATACCTTCTGCAGAAACAACGTGGCCTAGGAATGCCACCTCTTCCAACCAAAACTCACACTTGCTAAGTTTGGCGTATAGCTTGTGCTCTCTTAGCATTTCCAAAGCAAGGCGTAGGTCGCGTGTGTGATCTTCCCGTGTCTGGGAATAGACCAAAATGTCATCAACAAATACAATCACGCACCTATCAAGATATGGCCGGAACACCCGGTTCATCAAATCCATAAAGGCTGCCGGCGCGTTCGTGAGTCCAAAAGGCATCACCAAGAACTCGTAGTGTCCATACCGAGTCCTGAAAGCAGTTTTGGGAACATCTTCCACCTTAATCTTCAACTGGTGATAACCCGATCGAAGGTCTATCTTCGAGAAAAATCTCGCTCCCTTCAACTGATCGAACAAGTCATCAATCCTAGGCAAGGGATACCTATTCTTTATAGTGACTTTGTTCAATTGCCTATAATCGATGCACATCCGCATCGAGCCATCTTTCTTCTTAACCAACAACACCGGGGCACCCCACGGTGAGACACTTGGTCGAATGAAACCAAGACCTTGTAATTCTTCCAACTGGGTCTTTAACTCTTTGAGTTCAATAGGGGCCATTCTATACGGAGCCCTGAAAACAGGAGTTGTGCCTGGTGCAAGCTCGATCACAAACTCAATCTCCCTGTCTGGAGGCAATCCTGGCAACTCCTCTGGAAATACATCCAGGAACTCACTCACAACCGGAATAGTCGATGAGTCCTTTGCCTCGGGGTTAGCTAAGCTCAACGCTGTAAAACGAGCAATATATCTACTTTTCAACCCGCGAAAGTGGAATGGTTTTCCTTCTACTGGCTTGAAGAGTACCATTTTCTCAAAGCAAGCTACATGCCCATGATGTGCTGCTAACCAATCCATTCCCAATATAACATCAAAGTCTTGGAATCCAAGGACGATGAGATCAACCGCCAACTCGTGGCTTCCAACTTGGACCACACTATTTCTATACACTTTATCTGCGAATATTGTTTTGCCGAGAGGAGTCGAAATGGCTAACTCCGGTTCTAGCTGACTTGGCTCTACAGAAAAGCCTTCTGAAAAAATCGGCGAGACAAATGAATGAGTAGACCCGGTATCAATCAACACTCGAGCCAAATACTCATTGACTAGTAGGGTTCCTGAAATTTTAACTAGCGGAGTTAATCCATGCATCAACAGTGTATACATGTAGGTATATATACATATATAACTAGCCAAGTACGTACACAATCAATTAATACTTAACAGTTTAATTTACGGATAATTAAATAAGCTACAACTGCGTACCTTGCACTACATCGTCAGATGCAAGTGCATCACCCTCTGTTAAGGCAAAAACTCGCCCCTGGTTCGCTTGGCGAGACTGAGGTGTAGACCGGGTAGTCTGAGATGACGCCTGGTATGATCCTGCTGGGCGTGCTGGGGGCCTACTACCCTGAGACTGGCCTGGTAAATGCCAACTGGGGCAATCCCTGATCATATGGCCCTGGCGACCACAATGAAAACATCCACCTGATGCTCTTCGGCAATCTCCTGCCGGGTGCCTTCGGTCGCATGAAGTGCAGACCTCGTGTGTATAAGTCGGAGGGGCCGGAAGAGCCTGAGGTCGCAGTGCCTGAGGTACATACTGCCGTGGAGCTGGAGGCGCATAAGATGGCCTCATCGGTGGTGCTGGCCACGCATACTGATAAGGGCAAGTACGAGCCCGCCTCTCTAGAGGTGCTGAACTACTGGATTGGCCTCTCGTCAATTCCCTCTTCTTGGACACCGCCTCAGAGTTAGTCTCAACCAACAAGGCTTTATCCACCACTTCAGCGTAAGTGGCATGCCTAAAGACCGATACTTTCTCCATGATGACATCCTTGAGTCCTTGCTCAAACCTCCTCGCCTTCATTGCCTCGGTGGCAATCATATGTGTCGCGAAGCGTGATAGCTCCGAAAACTTGGCCTCATAAGCGGCCACAGACATCGAACCTTGCTCAAGGTTGATGAATTCTCTCTCTTTCTTTTCCCGTGCTCCAATCGGAAAATACTTCTTGTAAAAAGTATCTTTGAACTCCTCCCAAGTCCAAGGTTGACCCTGTATGGTCAAATCTCGCGTCCTCAATGCGGACAACCACCAATAGTGGGCTTCACCTTCTAGCATGAAAACTGCCCATGCTACTCTATCCTCCTCTGTAAGCGAGAGGACCGCAAAGATCTTCTCCATTTGGAGGATCCATGCCTCCGCAGCAAGAGGGTCCACACTCCCATGGAAGGGTGGAGGCCTCAATCTCCTGATTGCCTCAACTCCAGCGGTACGATGTACTGGAGCTGTGGGCGGTGGAGTAGGTGCCGCCGATGATGGTATAGCCTGCCGAGCCGCCAGTATGGCGAGTGTCTCAGCAATAGAGCCTAAGACCTGAGAGAGGTCCGGCTGCTCATCCTCATCCCGTGAAGAAGAGGAAGCTCTGGTATGTGGTCCACGACCCCGTGTGTTCCGTCTCATGACTTAAGTCCTGAGAATAATAACACCACATGAGTCTAACTTGAAACCACAGTTTATTTCAATGTCATTTCACAATAATTCAATTTGTATTAGTTGTATAATACTAATATACATCACATCAAGTCATCAGAGTATTCATCACATTATACTTATACTTTAGTGTTCTAGCGTACCTAGGACCCGTACTTGGTTTAAGCAACCATTTTAGACTAAGACTAAAGTTTAGTCTTAAACTTGGAACCAGACTCGTTCCCGACTCACTTCCTTCCTAACTTGTTTCCTAACATATGCTCTTGTCAAGCTGTGGTATAAGATTCTAAGTGACCCTAAAGACCTAAAGCCTAGGCTCTGATACCACTTCTTATCGCGACCCAAAACCCACCCTAGGAGTTAGAGTGAACTTTAGACGACAATCATGGCTTACATGACTTGCTTGACAAACCAACCTGCAAAAACCCACAGATCATATACAATAGAGGACATCATAGCGGAAACATAACTATAAAACACAGCGGAAGTCTACCAAACCTCTATGTATATACATACACAAATCCAAGTTTATACAAAAAGTAACCAAAAGAAAGTGCGGACAGACCCGTCAAAGGGTAGTGAAGACTTTTCTCTCACTAGTCAGGGTGCTATCACATTCAAGGGAAGGCTGTGCGTCCCAGCCAATGCAGATCTTCGAAGAGAGATTTTGGATGAAGCACACCGTTCGAAGTACACAGTGCATCCAGGGGGTACAAAGATGTACCGGAACCTCAAGAGTCACTTTTGGTGGCGGAATATGAAGAGGGAGGTTGCGGAATATGTAGCACGGTGCTTGGTGTGCCAACAGGTGAAAGCAGAACACATGTGGCCCGTAGGTCTACTATAGTCCCTTCCGATTCCCGAGTGGAAATGGGAGAACATATCCATGGATTTCATAGTTGGCTTGCCAAAGACGGCAAGGGGCTCAGATGCGAAATGGGTAGTAGTGGATCGTTTGACGAAGTCCGCTCACTTCTTGCCTTACCGAACTACTTTCAACTCTAGTCAGTTAGCCGCTTTGTACATCAAGGAAGTGGTGAGGTTGCACGGAGTGCCCGTCAGTATTGTGTCGGATCGGGATCCAAGATTCACATCACGATTCTGGAAAAGCTTCCAGGAGGCTATGGGTTCCCGACTCGATTTCAGCACCGCTTTTCATCCACAGACGGATGGACAAACCGAGAGAGTGAACCAAGTCATTGAAGACATGCTTCGGGCTTGTATGTTGGATTTCAGAGGCAGTTGGGAAGAGCACTTGCCTTTGGTTGAATTCGCCTATAATAACAGCTATCAGACGAGTATCCAAATAGCACCATTTGAGGCCTTGTATGGGCGAAGTTGTAGGTCTCCTCTCTATTGGGATGAGGTAGGAGAAAGGAAAGTACTTGGTCCGGAGTTGATTGAACAAACTGCAAACACAGTTAAGATCATCCGGGATCGATTGAAATCCGCTCAAGATCGCCAGAAAAGTTATGCGGACACACGCCGTAGGGACTTGGAATTTCAAGTAGGGGATCAAGTTTTTGTGAAAGTATCTCCTAGCAAAGGGATCATGAGATTTGGCAAGCGAGGCAAACTCAGTCCTCGGTATGTTGGGCCTTTTGAGATTATCACGCGAGTTGGTGAGGTTGCTTACAGGGTAGCTCTCCCACCTCGCATGGCCGTAGTTCACAACGTTTTCCATGTGTCTATGCTTCGGAAGTACATTGCGGACCCTTCGCATGTACTAGAATTGGAACCGTTGGAAATTCTAGAAGATCTCACGATGGTTGAGAAGCCGATTCACATATTGGATCGGAGAGATCAAGTGCTTCGCAACAAAACTATTCCATTGGTTCTTATACAATGGCAACACCATGCTCGGGAAGAAGCTACATGGGAGCGTGAAGCCGAAGTCAAAGCGAAGTACCCGGAATTGTTTGAATGAATTTTGTATAGGTTTTGTCTATGTAGCTTGTAATTTTGTTTGATTCTGTAATGCAGGTCTCGTCCGAATTTCGAGGATGAAATTTTTGTAAGGGGGGGAGGATGTAGAGCCCCGAACTTTCGACATTTATGCATGACACTTTCGTAGCCATTTTGCCTTTAAAGTGGTATAATTAATAAATAAGGAAGAAATTGAAAATTCCAAAACGTCAGAAATGTTCGTTTTCGAAGTGCGAACCCAACGCAAGTTGAATCGTCAAAATCGGACGAGCGAGTAAAAAGATTTGGCCAAAACAGTTTGGACATGTAGGCAACCAATCGCTCGGTCAATGGAGCGATCGATCGGTCCAAAACCGATCGATCGGAGGCTATCAACTGGTGGAAAATTTTGTATGGGGAAATTTTCCAGAGAGTTAAATTTTGACCGAGAGATCGGTCAAGACACCGATCGCTCGGTAGGCAACCAATCGATCGGTCATTAACACCGATCGCTCGGTACTCGCGTTTTTGCAGAAATTTAAGTAAGGGTATTATGGTCTTTTGGTCGGTTCACTCTTACCTTAAGAGTCTTGCCCGAGCCTTTAGGGCATCATTCAACACTTAGAGAGTTTGAGAGAATAGGAGAAAGGGGAGAAGGCGATTCCAACCTAGGGCTTGTCTTTGGAAGAGAAATCAAAGGGGTTTGAGACCCTAGATCACTTCAAGCTCGGCTCTTCTCCAAGATCTCGGCTCAAGCACTCGTGGAGAGCGTTCTCCAAGCTAGGGCAGCAGCTACACGGTCATTTTGGAAAGGGGATTTCTTCCTCACTTGATCAAGGTCGGTACTTCTTGCTACCCTCCTAGTTATAGTTCCTCTTTTCCCTTTATTTCCCTTTGTTTTCCTTTATTTACACATGTGCTATAAGATGGATGGTTGTGAATGGTGAATCGAGATGGAATGGGCGATTGGATGCCAATGGTTGTGTTGTGATGATTAAAATGGGGAGGGCATTGTTCCAATAATGAACATACATGCATGATTTGAGTAAAATCCATCTAGAAAAGCATCTTGTAGGGTAAATCAATAATGAACACACCATGTTTGATGAAAGGCCAAGATGAATGAAAAGAATAATAAATAAAGAAAATGCATGCTTAAACATTTATGGAAATTGCTAAGGTTATGATAGTGTGTTTTCGCGCTTTCCCTAAATTGTTTAATTATTACTTGTATATATGGTAATGTGCAATGTATTGTGAATTCCCCAAAATGTCATATTTAATTTCCATCGCAAGTGTGTACACGATTACACAAGCACGGCATGAAACGACGTGATTTACCGAGGTTTTTCAAGAATGGAATTGAGAGGTGGGACATATCCTACGATATGTTTTACCTCGCTCTTGGCAAGGACAAGTCAATCATGCATTATCATAAGAAGGGTCTCCCTTCCCTCGCAAGTACATACATATCATAAGAAGGGTTTCCCTTCCCTCGCAAGTACATCTCACAAGGACATCTCACAAGTGAAAGGACATGACATGAGCATTTAGAAAGAAGGGTCTCCCTTCCCTCACAAGTAGTTTACTTTTCCAAGCATGATACAAGCATGACATGACACGGCATGACAAGCATGAGCATTTTAGGAAGAAGGGTCTCCCTTCCCTCACAAGTAGATTACTTTTCCGAACAAGCAAGCATGATACATGACATGACAAGCATGGGCATTTAGGAAGAAGGGTCTCCCTTCCCTCACAAGTAGTTTACTTTTCCAAGCAAGCATGACATGGCATGACACACATGACACGCATGATACGATAAAATAAGACAAACATGACAAGTTTTCAAGCACGGAAACTGTATTTTCAGTCAAGTCAAGTGCACGGTGTTTTCAAGGGTGTTATCGGCTTTTCATGAAATGCAAGCATGATTATAAATTGCCTTATTTCCTTGTTATGATATTGATGGCTCCTGCTTTATATATGTGAAATGCTTCCTGCTTCTTATACTGCTATGGTTTTGCTATGACTATTGGTTAGTATTTAGTACCCGCTGAGTATTCCATGCTCAGCCGTACTTCTCATGTCGGCAGGTTCTGAGGGAGCTGCTGCTCCATTTGATGTTTGTGCTCCTGGTCCATAGGTGGAAGAGGAGTACGCCGAGGAGCCTTTAGAGGAACCTCCCGTAGAGGGTTATCAGTAGGTGGTGTTAGATTCTGAGTGAATAGCTGTGGGTGAGATGAGAGATATACATTCATGTATTTTGGCGGGTCTGTCCGCACTTTCTTTTGGTTACTTTTTGTATAAACTTGGATTTGCGTATTTATATACATAGAGGTTTGGTAGACTTCCGCTGTGCTTTATGGTTATGTTTCCGCTATAATGTCCTCTATTGTATATGCTCTGTGGGTTTTGCAGGTTGGTTGTCAAGCAAGTCATGATTAGTCGTCCAAAGTTCACTCTAACTCCTAGGGTGGGTTTTGGGTCGCGACATGAATAGTGCCGAACACGTTGTCCATTGTGAAGGGTGCCGAACCCGTTGTGCTGTGAAGGGTGCCTGAACCCGTTGTGCTGTTAATAGTGCCGAACACGTTGTGCTGTGCTCGTTGTCCGTTGCCTTATGTACAACGTGCCCGTTGTGAGCTGTACAACGTACACGTTGTTGCTGTACAACGTACACGTTGTCTGTTGCACAACGTACCTGTTGTCTGTTGCACAACGGATGCACAACGTTTACGTTATCAGAGCTAGAGCTACGTCCTTAGTGCCTTCCGAGCTACGTCCTTAGTGCCTTCCGAGCTACGATTTGCCTGCAGGTCCAGACTGTTTTGGCTATATCTTTTGACTCGTTCGTCCGATTTTGACGATTCAACTTGCGTTGGGTTCGTACTTCGAAAAGGAACATTTCTGAATTTTTTAGAATTTCCAATTTCTTCCTTATTTATTAATTATACCTCTTTAAAGGAAAAATGGCAACGAAAGTGTCATGTATAAAATGTGAAAAGGTCCGGGGCTCTACAATGTCGATGCCCCAAGCTAAGAATGGCCAAGGAGCAGTGAGATTGTGTAGCTTGTTTGGTGGTGTATTTACCCTGTCGGTATAGATTTAGCACTGGTGGCACTTCTGCACGTGCTTGTAACAATCTGATTCCATGGTGGACCAGTAGTATCACAGCCTCAGTATCTTTTTAGATAGCACTAACCCATTCATGTGTGGGCCGTAAGTTCCTCCGTGAACTTCTTCGACTACCTGTGTTGCTTCACTGGTATTTAGGCATCTGAGCCAGAGTAAGTTCGGCGACCTCTTGTACAAGATTTCCCTTGAGAGGACAAACTAAATTTCCAGCCTTTCGATTGCCCAGCAGTCTATTTATGTGGCATCTAGGGGTAAGGTCCCGTCCTCGAGGTACTATTTGATGTCTGCGCACCAAGGCTTATTGTCTGATACCTCCTAGATCTGAAGGCAGTAGCTAGGCTGATCCTGTTGTTGAATTTTGATCGGCCAGAGCATGATGTCTGTAGGGATCCGTACCATGGAAGCAAGAGTGGCCAGTGCATCAGCGAATCTGTTCTAGTTCTTGGACCTGTGGCTAAAGCTGACTCTTCTGAACTGACTTATTAGCAGATTGAGGTAGGCCAAGTATAGGACAAGCCTTGCTTCTCGGATGACCCAAGATTCATTCACCTGACAGATTATTAAAGATGAGTCACCGTAAACGTCTACCTCTTCAATCCTGATGTCTAGGGCTTCTTTCAGTCTGATTATGCATGCCTCATACTCTACCTCATTATCGGAACATCTGAACTTCAGCATGACTGAGATGGGGAGGTGTGCTCCCTTAGGTCAAATCAGGACTGCTCCTGCCCCATGCCCATGATTATTGGCAGCTCTATCAAAGTATAACTCCTAGCCGGAGTACTCTTGTTCGTCAGCTTCGGCATACAAGATGGCTTCGTCTGGAAACCGATCATGTACAGACACGTAGTCCTGTGTTGGACTATGGGCAAGGTGATCTGCTATCGCCTGTCCCTTGATTGACTTCTGTGTCATGTACGTGATGTCGAATTCAGACAACATCATGAGCCATCGGGCAGTTCTTCCAGTGGTGGCTAGCTTTTCCAGTAGGTACTTGAGTGGGTCCATCCGGGAGATCATGATTATCGGGTAGGAAAGTAGATAATACCGGAGACACTGAGTAGCCCAGACAAGTTTTCTGAAGAGGGCTGTATCGCTCTTCATACTCTAGCAGGCGCTTACTGATGTTGTAGATGGCTTGTTCTGTTCTGCCTGTCTCGTCATGTTGTGCCAGGACGCACCCCATGGAGGTTTCTTGCACGGAGATGTACAGTAGTAGTGGCTGTCCCTGTAACGACCCTAAAATCCCACAAGGCTAAAATAGGACTTTGGAATCATCACATTACTTAGCCTGCTTAAAATCCATGCATACAAGGCTACTACACGAGTCTCCAAAAATGAGAGTAATAAAATTCCGATACATAACTATAACCAACCTGCACAAGTTTATGGTCAACATATACAACTTACTATAACCAACAAGTATGAAAAATACAATCATAAAAAGTCTACTAAGCAACATCATATAAAAGTCTAATACAAAACTCTCTCAAGCAACAAAACATAAACTAAGAGGTGTAGCCACCCAAGACTCCGGCTCCTTCCTCAATGGGCTCACCTTCTCCTCCTTCCTCGATGTAAGTCTCCTCAACCCACGGCTCCGCCGTGTACTCCTAATCTAAACCTGCCAAGACAAAAGTCTAGTTGAGTACAAAAGTACTCGGTGTATATAAAATCCAACCAACAATAATAATATACCTGCACTTGGTTTGAAACATATCCAATAGCATAATAACATAATCAGAGTACAGAAGAACGTGTGCGCATATACATCATATCATCACCTTGACTCGTGTACTTGTGAGAATCTTTGACTTAGAAGATAATATACTTATGAGCTGCTTATGCTTATGAGACCACGTGCTTGTGAGATGCTTATGCTTATGCACTTATTCAGATCATACAATGATGTGACATGCCGTTCTTGGCGGATACAGACCATATCTAAGAAAATCATATGGTTGGCATGCCGTTCTTGGTGGATACGGACCATGCTTAAGAATCAAATGGTTGACATGCCGTTCTTGGCGGATACGGACCATGCCATGCTTATGCTTATTCAAAATGTCATACGTATGCCATGCTCATGCTTGTGGTCCACATGTGTGACTTGTGAGACTCTCGTCTTAACATACAAGTGTATCTGTGCTTAAGTGTTGAAATTAACATTCGAGTTGGTAATTGCTTAGATTCCGATCTCCCACCATGGAAACTCCACTATACTGTCCCATACCAAATAGTTAGAGAATTCCTGGTTTGAGAGATTTTCCCCTAAGTTCTTACCTTCCCGACTATCAATTTCCATGCAAGTAATTAGGCATACTTATCAAACCATCACATATACATATCTTATCATAATTCATATTACGATTCAAAATCAATTTACCACCATTTCATAAGAGTATAATAGCATTTATCCTCTCAAGCATTTTCACAGACACCTTGAGTACGCATAATATGAATCAATTTCCCTTTCATATTTTTAAGCATTCATCAAACCATAATTCATCCATACAATCAATTCACCATTCACATCCACATATTAATCCCATCCTCCATACATTCTATCCACATTCTAATCTACATTTCCATCCATAATTAGCTTACTTCATAGAAAATTAGGGAAAATGCATCTAATCTCTATTTTATCATTCCTATAATATTAACATTCACAAAACATTAAAATAGAGTTGATTAGGATAGTATATCGACCTTAAGAATCCTTCCCTTGGATTCAAAACGCTCCCGAGGTGATTTGGGGAAGCATTCCAAGCTCTCCTTGCACTATCCAAGCTATCACCTTCTTCCCCAAGAAAGCCCTTTCTCAAAACCCTAGGGTTTTCTCCCCCTTTTTGCCAAATTAGGTTAGAAATAGGTAGAGTATTCTAATACCCCGAAATAGGATCCCTATTTATAGCCCCAAGGTCTAAGAACAAAAAGACCAAAAAGCCCTTACTAAAATTCTGCAAAAATACGAAGGACCGAGCGATCGGTGGTTATGACCGATCGATCGGTTCTCAACTGACCACCGATCGCTCGGTTCTCAACCGATCGATCGGTGCTCTTGACCGGGCGATCGGTCAAAAAAGCACTATCTGGAAATTGTCCCCATACAAAATTTTGGACCAGTCGATAGATACCGATCGATCGGTTTTGGACCGATCGATCGCTACTAAGGACCGAGCGATCGGTGCTTTGCAGATTTCGACTCATTTTACTGTTTCGGCTATAACTTTTGACTCGTTCGTCGGATTTCGATGATTCAACTTGCGTTGGATTCATCTTTCGAAAACAAACATTTCTAATATTTTAGA
Source organism: Tetracentron sinense (assembly GCA_015143295.1). Taxonomy (NCBI): domain Eukaryota; kingdom Viridiplantae; phylum Streptophyta; class Magnoliopsida; order Trochodendrales; family Trochodendraceae; genus Tetracentron; species Tetracentron sinense. The sequence continues at coordinate 24,268,497 of CM026571.1, forward strand.
ATTTCCAAATTCCCCTTTATTTATGAGCCAAATTGTCCTCAAAGTTGACTGATCTACAATTCCATCTGACAAAACATCTGAAAACCCACTTTTGACTTAGCTTAGATTAAAAATAAGGGAAAACATTAAACATGAACCTCAAAGAGGGTTCCAATACCTTTCTAATGGTTTAAGAATCACTCAATTCCAATAAACGGTGCCAAAACTAGAGCTTCCTAAAGTTTAGGGTGTGTTATGACATCCCTCCGCTTACAAGTTTGATTAAGTCTTAATCACACTATACCAATTAGATATAAATACATAAATAGTAAAACATCACAAGGATGATAATATCCCTAATACTTGCAATAAAAACATGAAAAAGATTTGGGTCTCTACAGTCCCAGTGTAGGAGGCACAAATACTGGAGGGTTCAGGAGATACTGCTTTATTTTATCAAAGACTTCCTGGCATTCTTCTATCCAGACTATCTGTTTGTTCTTCCGGAGAAGCTTAAAGATTGGCTCACATATCGGAGTGAGCTGAGAAATGAACCTGCTAATGTACTGAATTCTACCCAGGAAACCAGGGATCTCCTTTTTAGTTTGGGGTGATGGCATTTCAGTGATAGCTCTGGCTTTAGCTGGATCAATCTCGATACCTCTCTTGCTGACTATGAAGCTAAGGAATTTTCTTGATAAGGCTCCAAAGACACACCTGGCTAGATTCAGTCTCAGGTAGTACTCTCGGAGTCTATCACAGAGTCTTTTCAAGTCTTCAGGGTGTTGCTCAGCGGTAGGAGACTTGACGATCATGTCATCCACATAGATTTCAGTGGACTTGGGCATCATGTCGTGGAATAAGGCTGTCATGGCCCTCTGGTAGGTGGCTCCTACGTTCTTGAGTCTGAAGGGCATGACCTTGTAGCAGAATGTGCCCCAAGGTGTGATAAAAAAAGTTTTCTCTATGTCTTCCTCCATCATCCTGATTTGGTTGTATTCGGAGAAACCATCCATGAATGAGAGAGTCTCATGCCCAGCAGTATTGTCGACTAGAATGTCGATGTGCGGGAGAGGAAAGTTGTCCTTGGAGCTTTCCCTGTTTAGATTTCGGTAGTCAATACACATTTGGACCTTGCCATCCTTCTTAGGTACCGGGACTATGTTGGCTAACCACTCAGGGTAGGTTACAACTGCCAGGAAGCCTGCGCTAATCTGCTTTTTAACTTCTTCCATGACCTTATGCGACCATTCGGGCCTCATCCATCTCAGTTTCTGCTTAACTGGTTCGACATCAGGATTTAGGGATAGTCTGTGTACCACCAATGCCAAGTCTAAGCCTGGCATATCTGCATATGACCAGACGAAGACATCACTATAGCTTCTTAAGAAACTGATAATATCTGCTCTCTGTTGCGGGCTTATGCTTGTGCCGATCTTGACTAGCCGAGGGTTGTCTGTGGATCTCAGATTGACTATTTTAGTCTCTTCCCTATTAGACTGCAGGAGTCCTTCGCTGTGCTCAAGGAGGTCCAAAATTTCCTGAGGCGGTTCCTCTTCCTGTTCTGAGTCATACTCTACTTCGGAGAGTTCAAGGAGGGTTTGAGGGGTAGCCCTGTCAGAGGTAATTTCATGGTAAATTAATTAACTTCAGTTTAGCATGCTTGATGATGATGATGATTTTGTTGGCTTCAGGACACTAGGCCTTCCAAAGGAAGAGTCCGTGTGATTTCCTCATCAGCCGATATGAAATGTTTTTTTTAAAACATGATTTTTAAGTCAAAACAATATGATTTTTATTGAAAAAATGACTTTCACAAAAAGACTCAAAACAAAGGGACCGATAGTGGCCTGACTTTTGGATTTTACAAATGGGAGCAAAAGAGAGGAAGATGAAGGAGAAGGGTGGCGCTGGGTCACTGCTGTCTCGGACCAACCTGTCCTGCACTGTGCTTGCCCCAGCCCTTGCTAGCCTCGATGGTGAGAGCCTTAGTCTACCAACGGATCAGTGGCTGGTGACTAGAGGATGCTTCGGCACCGTTGGAGAGGGTGCAGATCTGCTCTCCCGCTAAATATTCTGCTTCAGTAGCATCTTCGATAGTAAGCTTATCGAACATCTGGGCCATGCTGAACACTTCTGAATCTGGAATCCCTGAAGACTTGGCACTGGGCTGGGAGTTTAGGGCAGCGGGTGCAGCAAAGGTTACTGGGTAGGTTTTGAAGATTCCCATGGGAAGGTTACAGAGATGCGTGATCGGGGCTTAGGTTTCGCCGACTGTCTGCTCTTCTTAGTTAACTTGGAGAGGTAATCCTCGTATCTGGGCTTATACCTCAAACCAAAGGGAGGTGTATAGCGAGGAGGCGTGTATGTCTTCTTCAGGCCCTGATTCCTGGCATCGAGACCACTTCCGAGCTGGTAGTTCATTATGGCCATCATTCTGACAAATGTTGGCACTGCTTGTCTGTTTGCTATTTTACCTGGGCGATAGAACTAACCTGCTCGAGCTAGAATTTCATGAAGGTAGTGCCTTGCCCCAGCTCTCGGACGTCCCCAAAGGAACTTGCCAACTCTTCAAAAGGAATGACAACCAGACGATCATCCTGGATGAACTTGATTCTTTACTGCAAAGAGGAGGGAATGGCTCCAACCGCATGGATTCATGGCCTCCCTAAGAGCAGGGTGAAAGAGGCTGGCATGTTCACAACCTGAAAGTTTGTTGAGAATTGGGCCGGTCCGACCCCGATGGTCAAATCGATGTCACCCAGGTTCTGCCTAGTTGTATTATCAAAAGCCCTAACGGTCATGGGTCTCTTCTTCACTTGACTAAGGTATAGGCCCAGGTTTTGTGACGTGGAGAGTGTGCAGACATTCAAACCAGAGCCATTGTCGATGAGCACTGATGATAACGTTCGGTCCATGCACTGTACTGCAATGTACAAATCCCAGGTGTGGTCCCCGTCGCTGTCCGATCTTTTCTCCTCTGTGAAGGAGATGACCTTGGGTTCGAGGATTTGCCCTAGTTTTTCGGGCGTTATGTCTGGTGTCACATGGGTATTGCCAAATACTCGGAGCAGTTGCTTTCTGTGATGCTCTGAAGTGAGAAGAAGACCCAAGATGGATATATGTGCTAGGACCTTGCTCAGTTGCTGAGTGATATTGAACTCCTCTGGAGATTGATATACCCAGCCAGATCGGGTTAGGTTAGCAATGCTCTTACTCTCAAGGAGGAGAGAGTGGGGAGCAAGTACTTGGTTAAGGTTAAAGGGAGGCTCTGGGATGTAAGGCATTCAGATAGGGCCTGAAGAGGTTGGGGCTTGAGCTGGAGATGTAGGCCAATTTGCTTGGCAAGGAATTGGGTAGATGATTTGTTCGGGGACAGGTATTTGGGTCAGAGACTGAATGGTTTGTATGTTTGACTGGGGGAAGGGGATTATGACAGGTGATCGGTAAGAAGGCCTGATGATGTCATCATTCACTGAGGGTGTGCTGGGTCCTGGCTGCCCTACCCGGGCTCTTCCCACTGAATAAAATTGATTTGATTGTTGTGGGGGGGCAGTGGTATTTGATTGATGCTGGTGTTGCTGGGAGTCAGCTCAACCCTTTCATCATCCAAGAGATCTTGGACAGCACACTTCAGGCCTATGCAGTTGTAGAGCCCCAGACTTTTTCATGCTTAATGCATGACACTTTCATAGCCAATTTGCCTTTAATGTAGTATAATTAATAAATAAGGAAGAAATTAAAAATTCCGAAACATCAGAAATATTCTTTTTCGAAGTACGAACCCAACGCAAGTTGAATCATCAAAATCCGACGAACGAGTCAAAAGATATGGCCAAAACAGTTTGGACCTGCAAAGCACCGATCACTCGGTCCACAACAGCGATCGATCGGTCCACAAACGATCGATCGGTAGCTATCGACTGGTGCACTTTTTTGTATGGGAAAATTTTCCAGAGAGCATGTTTTTGACCGATCGCCCGGTCAAGAACACCGATCGCTCGGTAGGCAACTGATCGATCGATCATAACCACCGATCGCTCGGTCTTTGCATTTTTGCAGAAATTTCATTAAGGGTGTTTTCATCCTTTGGGCGGTTCACTCATGCCTTAAAGGCTTTGCCCGAGTGTTTGGGGGTTCATTAACCCTAAGAAGAACATTTGAGAGATAGTGAGAGAAGAGAAGGGGATTTTTAACCTAGGGTTTGCTTTTGGGAGAGAAATCAAAGGGGTGAAGACCTAGATCACTTCAAGCTCGGTTCTTCTTCAAAGTTCTCGGCTCAAGCACGCAAGGAGTACTTTCCCTAAGCTAGGACAACGACTCACACACGTTTTGGAAGGGGATTCTTTCCCTCATTTGTCAAGGTCGGTACCTTGTGCTACCCTCTTAATCATAGTTCCCTCTTTTTCTTTTCTATTCTTGGTTTTCTCCCATTTATGACTATAAAAGGAGTTGTAATGTGTGAATGGGATGAATGGATGGTTGTTGGATGTGAATGGGCGATTGGATGCCGTGTGGAACGATATGATGAAGGAAATGGGGAGGGCATTGTATCCATAATAAACGTACATGTGTGATGTGAGCATCAACCCACCTAGAAAAGCATGATGTAGGTTTAATAAATAAAGAACACACCCCATGTTTGATAAAATGCCAAGTTGAACAAAATGAATTATAAATTAAGAAATGCATGTTGAATTAATTATTGGAACTTGCTAGGGCCTATGATAGTGTGCTTTCTTGTTTTTCCCTAAATTGCATGAATATTAACTTGCTCAAATTATCGATGTTATGTGTATTGTGAATTATCCAAATGTCATGTGTAATTCCAAATGCAAGTATGTACATGATCTCACGAGCACGGCATGCATGACATGGTTTACCGGTAATTTCAAGAACGAGATTTAGAGGTGGGACATATCCTACAATATCTTTTACCTCGCTTTTGACAAGGACAAGACAATCATGCATCTCATAAAGAAGGGTCTCCCTTCCCTCGCAAGTGCATTTAGGAAGAAGGGTATCCCTTCCTTCACAAGTAGTTTACTTTCCTAGCAAGCATGAACATTTAGGAAGAAGGGTCTCCCTTCCCTCACAAGTAGTTTATTTTCCAAGCAAGCATGGAACATGGCATGGCAAGCATGAACATTTAGGAAGAAGGGTCTCCCTTCCCTCACAAGTAGTTTATTTTCCAAGCAAGCAGGGAACATGGCATGACAAGCATGAGCATTTAGGAAGAAGGGTTTCCCTTTCCTCATAAGTAGTTTATTTTCCGAGCAAGCAAGCATGATACAAGCATGACACGCATGGCATGGCATGACACGCATGACATGATGGACAAGTTTTCAATCACGAAACCGGTGTTTTATGTCAAGTCAAATGCATGATGTTTTCAAGGATTTTATCGATTTTTATGAATGCAAGCATGATTATGAACTGCTTTACCTTCTTGTATGATATGAATTGTTCCTATTTTATATATACTAATTACTTCCTGCCTTATGTATACTATATGCATGCTATGACTGTTGGTTAGTATTTGGTACCCGCTGAGTATTCCATGCTCAGTCGTACTTCTTATGTCGGCAGGAACTGAGGGAGCTACTGCTCCATTCGATGTCTGTGCTCCGAGCCCTTGGGTGGAGGAGTAGTACGTTGAGGAGCTTGTGGAGGAACCTCAGGGCGAGGGCTACTATTAGGTTGTGGTAGATTCTGAGTGGATAGCTGTGGGTGAGCTTGAGAGTTAGATTTTGTATTTTGGTGGGCATGTCCGCGTTTTCTTTTGTGTATCTTTTTGTATAACTTGGATCACTTGTATATACATAGAGGTTTGGTTAAGTCTTCCGCTGTACTGTGTTTAAGTATGTTTCCGCTGTTTATATCCTCTTTGTATATGCTCTGTGGGTTTTTGCAGGATGGTTTGTCAAGCAAGTCATGTAGTCATGATTAGTCGTCCAAAGTTCACTCTAACTCCTAGGGTGGGTTTTGGGTCGCAACAAGAAGTGGTATCAGAGCTTAGGCTTTAGGCCTCTAGGGTCACTTAAAATCTAATACCACGGCTTGACAAGAGCATATGCCCGGAAACAAGTTAGGAAGGAAGTAAGTCGGAAGCGAGTCTTGTTCCAAGTGTAAGACTAAACTTTAGTCTTAGTCAAAATGGTTGCTTCAACCAAGTACGAGTCTAAGGAATGCTAGAACACCAAGGTATAATATTATAAATACACCGATGGTTGTGATGCGATGTATATTAGTATTATACAATTAATACAAATTGAATTATTGTAAACTGGAACTGTGATAAATTATGGTTTCAAGTGAGACTCATGTGGTGCTATTGTTCTCAGGGCTTTAGTCATGAGGCGGGGCACACGGGGTCGTGGACCACACACAAGAGTTTCATCTTCTTCTAGAGATGAGGATGAGCAACCGGACCTCTCTCAGGTCTAGGCTCTATTGCTGAGACACTCGCCATACTGACGGCTCGGAAGACTATAGCTTCATCAGCGGCACCTACTCCACCGCCTACGAGTCCAGTACATCGTACAGCTGGGGTTGAGGCATTCAGGAGATTGAGGCCTCCATCATTCCATGGGAGTGTGGACCCTCTTGCTGCGGAGGCTTGGATCCTCCAAGTGGAGAAGATATTTGTGGTTCTCTCTCCGACAGAGGAAGAGAAAGTAGCTTGGGCTTTTTTCATGTTAGAGGGTGAAGCCCACCATTGGTGGTTGTCCGCATTGAGGACGCGAGATTTGACCATGCAGGGTCAACCTTGGACTTGGGAGGAGTTCAAGGACACTTTTTATAAGAAGTATTTTCTGATTGGAGCACGGGAAAAGAAAGAGAGAGAATTCATCAACCTTGAGCATTAATTAAACTCCATGTTTATCCATAAGAAGTTAGTTACAACAACCTTCTATTTTAGGTTTCCTTTTCCAAAAAAGATTCCTTAAATTTAGGGATATAACTAACTCCCTAGAATCTAGGGATTCTAATCAAATTAGAAACCCTTAAGGGGTGGGCGTGATCTAGAGGGGTTTGTGAGCTTCAAGGAGTCGTGAGCTCCAAGTAAGGATCAGGATAAGGTTTAATCCTTATCTCTGTATTTCTTCTTTTTCAAGTAAGGTATCTAATCCCATTAGATAAGGACTAATTAATTAATAATTATCTACTAACAATTAAATCTCATAAACCTAGGGATCTTGAAGTGGGCTGCTTAACCATGGTTAAAAAGTTAATCGAAGATGGGTTTTAACCATGGTTAAGGGCCCTAACCATGGTTAAAATGATCACAGAAGACCATTCTAGAATCCCTGGAATATTTTTGATTTTTTGATATTTTTCCAAGATTTGTGGGGTTAAAGGGTGTTTAACCAAGGTTAAAAGTTAACCGAGGGTGAATTTAACCACGGTTAAGGGTCATGTTAAGTCCAAAATGGGCCCAGGGGGCTAGGCAAAGCCTAAAGTGGCCTCCTACCAGGCCTGGGCGCCTTGCAAAAGCTCAGAATTAAAAAACGTTTAATGGTGGTAATAGGATTACTACCATTAATACAGTAATTTTAAATATGGTTTGCATGGAGATAACTTGAGTTAGGGGATGATCCATGGAGATCTGAAAGCATGATCTTGAAGACGGAAGTCTAAGGAAGGGATTAAGCCCTAGGTGGACCCCAGGGGTGGCCTGGAGTGGGCCCCACGATGGTCCAAAGGTGGCTTGTCCACCATAACATGAAATGATAAATGACGGTAGATCATCTACCGCCATAGCTAAAATAAACCAAAAAAAGAATGGCGGTAATTGATCTACCGCTACTTTGCACAGTCTGGATTTTCATGGATTTTAACCATGGTTAAGACCATGGGGCCACCCTGGAAGGACCAGTGTGAGTCAAGGGAAATCAAAGGGGTTTAACCCAAGCCCTGGACGTGGACCAAGGCCAACCTAATTAGGCTAACAGGGACTGCCAACGTGAAAGCCAGGAATGACAATACTGAGTTTACCGTCATTCCTAAGTTTGCCCAGAAATCGGCTTTTGCACACAGGGGCCATGCTCAGGGGTAACCAGGGGTTCCCTCATGAACTGAGGGACCCCCAGAAGGATCTGAAATGGCTTGAGGCTTTGGGGAATGGTGTTATACCCGTAGAGGTTCTCCAAACCTATGTAGAAGCTGGGTCCCCCTATTTCAGGTTTGAACAGAAAAAAAACCACAAGAAATAAAAAGGGTCCCCTGGAAATGACCAGGGGCTCAGAATAGAAGCAACAAAAATATTAAAAGGGGGGTAGGGGATGCCCTACCCTTTTGCTCTATTTTTTTGCCGAAAGGGGAGATGACTGTGGTGTTGTGCCACTATGAAGATGCTGCATAGGCACTAGGGTTTCCTTAAACACTAAGAGGAGGGCTTAGACCTTGGTTTTTTTGACAGGGATTCAAAATGGGAGGTTCAGGATCAGTTTACAATGGTGGAGGGTTTCCATTTATGGGCAGAGCTCTAAGGACCTAATGGGGATTACGGGGAATGGCAAGGAAGGTGGTTGGACCAAAGGGAGGTCAACTGAGGATTTTGAGTTGATGGAGGAGAGGATGGTTGAGTGTGCAATGAGTCTGCAGACTGTGAATTGGGGAACTTTAACAATGGCAGTAGATGGTCTACCGCCATTGTCAAACCAGGGCAAAATCTAATTGGCGGTAGACTATCTACTGTCACTATGAGATTTTTAATTTTTGGGCCAGTCCAAGGCTTACTCAGGTAAGAGAATTTGGCTTAAGACTTTATGGGCCCAGACCGAGGTTCAGGCCCTAGGGGCCATGGTTTTTAGGATTTAAGCCCTAGGGGCTCTAGGGCTAGGCTTGGGTTTTGGTTAGGGTTACCTAGGGCTAGGGTTTTGACATAGGTTTTGCACTAGGGTTTAACTAGGGTCGAGTCCTAGGTTTTTGACTAGGGTTGAGTCCTAGGGTTAGGGTTTAGGACGAACTAGAGGCTTACTTAGGGTTTAGGGGACTTGGCAGGGGGTAGCCATGGTTAAAAGACCTTAACCATGGTTAGACAGGGGTGTAAGAATAGGGTGCTTACAGCTGCCCCTCTTTGCTAAAGAATGCCAAGGTTGGCGATTTGAACGGCAAAGACTGGAATCATCCTATTTTTACACCGAGCTCAGATCTTGGGGGATGCTGTATGACGACATGTATGCAAGCAGTGCAAGTCGTAGGTGTAATGAAGCAGTATGGCCACTGCTGGGGAAAAGCGAGTAGTTCAGATTACTCACTGGGGATTAATAGATGCAGGGATGGTATTGCCCAGAGGCGCTTGCCAGAAGGTGTCACTTGGAGGTGACAGGAGGGTTTGATCGAAACGGTGTTTTCCAAGGGATATTAAGTGAATCGATTAGACACACGGGGTGTTAGACATGTAAGGTGCCGATAAAGTGTGTTATGTCAATGCTCGCCTGGGATGCCAAAGACACACGGGGCATCGAAAAAGAGGTGACATGCAAGAGGTAATGTTGTGGTATGACGAGATTGCCAAGGAGCATACAGGATATCGGGGACACACGGGGGTGTCGAAGGGGTGACATGCAAAAGGTAATGTTGCAGTATAACGAGGTTGCCAAGGAGCATACAGGATGTCGAAGACACACAGGGTGTTGAAGGGGTGACATGCAAGAGGTGATGCTGCAGTATGGCGAGATTGGCAAGGAGCATACAGGATGTTGAAGACACACAGGGTGTCGAAAGGGGTGACATGCAGGAGGTGATGCTACGGTATAACAAGATTGTCAAGGAGCATATAGGATTTTAAAGACACACGGGGTGTTGAAGGGGTGACATGCAGGAGGTGATGTTGTGGTATGGCGAGATTGCCAAGGAGCATACAGGATGTCAAAGAACCACGGGGTGTTGAAGGGGTGACATACAGGAGGTGATGCTGCGGTATGGCGAATAGCCAAGGAGCATACAGAATGTCGAAGACACGTGGGGTGTCAAAAAAGGTGACATGTAGGAGGTAATGCTACGTTATGGCGAGATTGTCAAGGAGCATACAGGATGTCAAAGACACACGGGGTGTCAAAGGGGTGACATGCAGAAGGTGATGCTGTGGTATGATGAGATCATCAAGGAGCACACAGGATGTCAAGACACATGGGGTGTCGAAGAGGATTGTGGCCTGCCCAAGTGGCACTAGCCGGATTGATTTGAAATGGTCGAGAGGCACTGGATTTTGATCAAGTATGATGTTGGGGGGTTTGGTCACACGGGGTGTGATGCTATGCAGAGATGTCATGCAGGGGATAAAGGCGAGGATGCTTTCCCATGACTCTGCTGATTGCGACTTGTGGGGTTGCATGGTGTCAGCTTCTTCTGCATTATCTTACCGAGGTTGCTAAGTGCAGGCTAGTATGACCAGGTCTGGATACCGAAAGGTGTAGTTTTGAAATCCTTTTAAGAAAAGTGTTCGAATTGTACAAAAGTTTTTTATTTTGACGGACAGAAAGCGGAGCTTAGCTTTTTAGATTTTCCAGGAATTGCCTTTGTCAAGGCTTGGGGATTTCATGATCTGCCTTTCTCTCTCGGAGCGTAGAGTATGACCCAGAAGAGGTTTTATCGCCGCTAGGGATGTTTGTAGGTAGACTAGTTTGTCTTGCCACTACTGGAGATTAGACTCAAGCTAGGGAGAAGCTTGCTGGGGAGTAAATTGGATGCTTCTAAACTCTTGCTAGGGAGAGTGCTTGTAGAGGGCAATGGGAAGCTCCTTTTGGAGATCTACTGGAGAATGTGACACCGTTGTAGATCGCTACTGGGGATCTACTGGCTGGAGACTGAATTTTAGCTGGGGATTACCTTGTTGAAGGCTACCCGTTGCTTCTTGGGGAATTACGGTCTCTGCTAGAGACTACTACCTGGGAGTCTGTTTTTTCATTCTTTTTACTGGAGACTGGTGCAGGGGACTTATCTGGCTAGACTGATTGTTGTTGGATTCTATTGCCAAACTACTCTTCAGCTCTCCTCCATTTTTTACCCTTGAAATGACCAAGTCAGGGGGTTCGCATAATTTTTGCGCGATGAGGCCGTTGCTGGTTTTTCTCATGCCTATGAAACTAATTGATTTTTGTTCCTTTTTTACCCCTAGTCGTAAAACTAGGTCTGGGGTCACGTGATTTTTGTGTAATGAGGCCGTTGCTAGTTTTCACTCATGCCTGTGAATTACTGGGGAAACCTCTGCTTTATTGGGAAAAATAGGTCTTCTCCCGTCATTGCCCTGAATGACACTCATCTGGGGGATTATATTTCCGTCGAGGATGTAGATGTGATATTGCGCTTGCACTTGTAGTTTCTAAAGGATCTAAAAGGACTTAGAGTAAGACGAAATGTAGGCCGTGGGACCGAAGTTTGGGACCCCTAGGAATTTCTCCTGTTTATATTTGATTTACACTCCCTTGGAGGTTTGCTTTATCAGTTGATTTTCATACTCTTGGGGAGTTCTCTCGGCGTCCATCGGGGAGTTCGAGAGAGGTTGTCTCTGTCGGGGAGGGTGAGAGAGGTTGTCTCTGTTGGGAGATTGCTTTTCAAGCGAGGTTGTCCCTGAAAGGTTTTTTTGTTAGGGAAAGAGTCCAGAGAGATTGTTTCTGTGGGGAGTCTCTGGATTTTGCAAATGTTTCGACTTCTATTTTGGGTTTTCCTTTGACGGAAACTTTGTACCTTTGAGAGCAGACTCGTCTGGGGGAATTGAGAGGATTTTTTGCTCCACTGGACTCTGGGGGAGAGGTTCTTAGAGAGGCTTTGATTCCACTGTGGGTGACTTGACTCTGCTCTGGGAGTCGAGGGATATGTGATTCTTCTGGGGAAGAGTTAGAGGAGGCGTGATCTACTTTTTGTGAACGCACTTGATTTGTCAGGTTGCCTACATACCCTTTTGCAGGATCTGGTCATGACGTAATTTAGGGAAATACCACAGACTGGCAAAGGAGGGTGTCCCTGAAAAGTCTATATGAAAGAAGGGTTGTTAGGCTTAAGGGGCTAACTAGCGAATTTCATTTGATTTGGAAATGGGTTACATGGAAAGAGGGATAAGGAGTGTGAAAAGGATGGCCTCCTGTCATTTCCCGGAGAAATTACAAGTGCAAAACGCCTATCAGATCTAGACCCTAAGTATAGTATCGTTTAATTTTGTCCATATTGACGGGCTCTGGGAGGTCTTCATCATCCATACGAACGAGTCGAAGGGCGCTGCCTGAGAATTTATCTCGGACAATGTATGGGCCTTCATAATTAGGAGCGAACTTGCCCCTTGGGCCAGGGTGGTTTGGTAACATCTTTCAGACGACCAGGTCGTCAATCTCGATGCTTCGTGGCTTGAATTTCTTGTTGAATGCCCTAGCCATACACCTCTGATAGGCTTGAGAGTGATTGATGGCTTTCAGTCACCGCTCTTTAATCAGATTTAGCTGCTCGTACTGGGTCTACGCCCATTCTGCTTCTACGAGTTCTACTTTCATTAACACTCTTGAGTGATGAAATCTGTACTTCAACGGGGAGGACTGCTTCCATACCATAGGCCATAGAAAATGGTGTTGCCCCAGTTGAGGTTCGGATGGATGTTCTGTAGGACATGAGTGCATAAGGGAGCATCTCATGCTAGGCACAGTAATTAATTGCCATTTTCTCGATGATTTTATTGAGATTTTTGTTGGCGGCTTTAACTGCACCATTGGTCTGTGGCCTGTAGGCATGGAGTTGTGATGCTGGATCTTGAATTTTTGGCAGAGGTCAATCATCCCCTTGTTACAGAAGTTGAGAGCATTGTCTGTTATAATCTCATACAGGACCCCATATCGACAAAAGATATCCCTTTTCAGAAAACGCTGAACCATTGAGGTAGTGACATTGGCATAAGAGGCTTCCTTAACCCATTTTGTGAAATAATCGATTACAACCAGGATGAATCGATTCCCGTTAGATGCTTTTGGCGTTATGGGACCGATGACGTTAATACCCCAGGCAGAGAATGGCCAAGGAGCAGTTAGATTATGCAGCCTGGTTGGCGGTGTATTTACCTTGTCAGTGTAGATTTGGCACTGGTGGCATTTCTGTACATGCTCGCAACAGTCTAATTTCATTGTAGACCAGTAATAGCCCAGCCTAAGTATCTTTTTAGAGAGCATCAACCTGTTCATGTGTGGGCCGTAAGTTCCTCCGTGAACTTCTTCAACTACCTGTGATGCTTCACTGGTATCTAGGCATCTGAGCCAGAGTAGGTTCGGTGACCTTTTGTACAAAATTCCTCCAGAGAGGACAAACTGAATTGCCAGTCTTTTTATTGCCCGACTGTCTATTTTGGTAGCGCCAAGTGGGAAGGTCTTGTCCTTAAGGTATTGCTTGATATCTGCGTACCAAGGCTTGTTGTCTGATACCTCTTCAATCTACAGGCAGTAGGTAGGCTGATCCTATTACTGAACCTCGATTGGCCAGAGCATGATGCATGTAGGGATCTGTACCATAGAAGCTAGAGTAGCCAGTGCATCGGTGAATCTGTTTTGATTCTTGGATCTGTGACTGAAGCTGATTCTTCTGAACTAAGTGATCAGTAGATTGAGGTAGGCCAAGTATGAGACTAGCCTTGCTTCTTGGATAGACTAAGATTCATTCACCTGACAGATTACCAAAGATGAGTCACAGTAGACACCTCTTCAATCCCGATGCTCAGGATTTCTTTTAATCCTGCTATGCATGCCTCGTACTCTGCTTCGTTGTTTGAGCATCTAAATCTCAGCTTGACTGAGATAGGGAGGTGTGCTCCCTTGGGAGAGATCAATACTACTCCTGCCCCATGCCCGTGACTATTAGTGGCTCCATCGAAGTATAACTCCCAGTCGGAGTACTCTTGTTCATCTACTCTTGTTCATCTGCTTCTGCATACAGGACGGCTTCATCTGGAAACTGATGATGTACTGAAACACAGTCTTGTGCAAGACTAAGGGCCAGGTGATTTGCTATCGCCTGTCCCTTGATTGACTTCTGAGTCATGTACGTGTGTCGAATTCAGACAACATCATAAGCCATCGTGCAGTTCTTTCGGTGGTGGCTGGTTTTTCCAGTAAGTACTTGAATGGGTCCATCTGGGAGATCAGGATTACTGAGTAGGAAAGTAGATAGTGTCGGAGATGCTAAGTAGCCCAGACCAGTGCCAGACATGTCTTCTCATGAGGGTTGTACCGCTCTTCATATTCTAGTAGGCACTTATTGATGTAGTAGATGGCTTGCTCAGTTCTACCTGTCTCATCATATTGTGTCAGGACGCACCCCTTGGAGGTCTCCTGTACAGAGATATAGAGTAGCAGTGGCCATCCCGATGTAGGAGGCACAAGTACTCAAGGATTGAGGAGATATTGCTTTATTCTGTCAAAGGCTTCTTAGCATTCTACTGTCCAAATTGTCGGTGTACTCTTTGGGAGAAGCTTGAAGATTTGCTCGTATATCAAGGTGAACTAGGAGATGAATCTGCTGATGTACTAAATTCTGCCCAGGAACCCATTGATTTCCTTTTCAGTTTGGGGTATTGGTATTTTGATTATAGCTCTGGCCTTAGCTGGATCGATCTCAATGCCTCTTTTGCTGACTATGAAACCGATGAGCTTTCCAGATGAGACTCCAAAGACACATTTGGCTGGATTTAGTCTCAGACCAAACTCTCAAAGTTTATCACAGAGTCTCTTCAACTCTTCAGGGTGCTGCCTGGCAGTTGGAGATTTGACGATCATGTCATCCACAAAGATTTCAATTGACTTGTGGATCATATCGTGGAACAGCGCCGTCATGGCCCTCTAGTAGGTTGCTCCTGCATTCTTGAGTCTGAAGGGCATGACCTTGTAGCAGAACGTGCTTCAAGGTGTAAAGAATGAGGTTTTCTCTATGTCTTCTTCTATCATCCTAATTTGGTTGTATCTGGAGAAACCATCCATGAATGAGAGTGTCTCATGCTCTGTAATATTGTCAACCAGAATGTCGATGTGCAGGAGAGGAAAATTTTTCTTGGGGCTTTCCCTGTTCAGATTCCGGTAATGTATGCACGTTTGGACCTTGCCGTTCTTCTTGGGCATTGGTACTATATTAGCTAACTACTCAGGGTAGTTTACTACTGCCAGGAAGCCTGCACTGATCTGCTTTTCAACTTCTTCCTTGATCTTCTACGACCATTCGGGCCTCATCCATCTCAGTTTCTGCTTAACTGGTCTGACATCGAGGTTCAGGGCCAATCTGTGTACCACCAATGCTGAGTCTAGGCCGGGCATGTTTGCATATAACTAGGCGAAGACATCATTGTAGCTCTTCAGAAAGCTGATCATGTCTGACCTCTGCTGCGGGCTCATGGTTATGCCGATCTTGACTAGCTGGGGATTATCTACAAATCTCAGGTTCACTGTCTCAGTGTCTTCCATGTTTGATTGTAGTAACCCTTCACTGTATTCCAAGAGATCCAGAATCTTCTGAGGCAGTTCCTCTTCCTGTTATGAGTTATACTCTATTTCTTAGAGTTTAAGAGGGTTTGAGGCATAACCCTGATAGAGGTGATTTCCTGGCAAATCAATTAGCTTCAGTTTAGCATGCTTTATGATTTTTGTTTTTGTTGGCTTCAAGACACTAGGCCTTCTAGGGGAAAAGTCCATGTGATTTCATCATCAGCCGATACAAAATGTTTGTTTTTGAAAACATGATTTTTGAGTCAAAATATCTGATTTTCATGGACAAAATAAATGACTGGTTACAAAAAGGACTCATCAAAAAAAAGAGGCCGACAGTGACCTGACCTTTGGATTTTACAAATGGGAGCAAAGAGAGAAAGAGGGAGGAGAAGGGTGATGCTTGGTCACTACTGGCTTGGACTAACCTGTCCTACACTATACTTGCCCCGGCCCTGAGCGGCCTTAATGGTAAGAGCCTCGGTCCACCAACAGATCAGTGGGCAGTGACTGGAGGATGCTTCGGCGTTGATGGAGAGGGTGCAGACCAGCTCTCCTGCTAGATATTCTACTTTGGTAGCATCTTCGATAGTCAGCTCATCGAACATTTTGGTCATGCTGAACACTTCCAGATCTAGAATCCTTGAAGACTCGGCACTGGGCTGGGGGATTGAGGCAACGGGTGCAATAGAGGTTTCTAGATAGGTTTCAAAGATTCCCATGGGGAAGGTTACAGAGATGTGGGGTTAGGGTTCAAGTTTCACCGACTGTCTGCTCTTCTTGGTCAGCTTAGAGAGGTAGTCCTCATATTTGGGCTTGTATCCCAATCCAAAGGGAGATGTGTAGCGAAGGGGTGTGTATCTCTTCTCATGTCCTGATTCCTGGCACCCAGACCCTTCCCTGACTGGTAGTTCATTTTAGTCATCATTCTGAAAAATGGTGGCACTGCTTGCTTACCCTACTGTTCTACCTGAGCGATATAACTAACCTATTCGAACTGGAATGTCATGAGGGCAGTGCCTTGCCCGAGCTCTTGGATATCCCCGAAGGAACTTGCCAACTCCTCAGAAGGAATGACGACTAAGTGGTCATCCTAGATGAATTTGATTCTCTGGTGCAGAGAGGAGAGAATGGCTCCAGCTATGTGGATCCACGGACTTCCTAAGAACAAGGTGAATGAGGCTGGCACATTTACAACCTGAAAGTTCATTGTCAACTAAGCTGGTCTGACGTCAATGGTCAAATCAATATCACCAAAATTCTGTCTGGTTGTATTGTCAAAAGCCCTGATGGTCATAGGTCTCTTCTTCACTTGGCTGAGGTTTAGGCCTAGGTTTTACAATGTGGAAAGTGTGCAAACATTCAGGCCGGAGCCATTATCGATGAGCACTGATGATAACGTTATATCCATGCACTTAAGTGCAATGTATAGAGCCCGGGTATGATCCCTGTCTCCGTCCGGTATTTCCTCCTCTGTGAAAGGGATGATTCTGGATTCAAGCACTTGCCCCACCATCTGCCCCAGCTTCTCGGGGGAGATGTCTGGTGTTATATGGGCATTGTTGAATACCCAGAGGAGTTGCTTCCTATGATGTTCTGATGTTAAGAAGAGACCCAAGATTGAGATCTATGGCTGGGTTTTGTCCAGCTACTGGGTGATATTGAACTCTTCTACATTTTCTAGTATTTTTAGCAGGACTGTAGAGTCCGCTACTTCCTTCTTTGGGTCTGACAGCCCTGCTTTCTCTTTCACCGGCTCAACTACCGGAGGTTGGTACACCCGATCGGATCGGGTAAGATAGGTTATGCTTTCGCTTTCAAGGACGAGGAAGTGAGGAGCTAGTACATGGTTAAGTTTAAAAGGTGGAGATGAGATGTAAGGAATCCTGATAGGGCCTGTAGAGGTGGAAGCTTAAGCTGGTGCTGTGGGCCAGTTGGCGGGACAAGGAATTATGTAAACAATTTTCTCTTCTTCAGCTTTGAGAGCAGGGATTCGTATTGGAGCTTGGATGGCTTGAATGTTTGACTGAGGGAAGGGAATTATGACAGGGGATCGGTAAGAGGGCCTAACGATGCCATCATCGACTGCTGGTGTGCTAGTTCCTGGCTGCCCTACTTTGGGCTCTTCCTATTGAATAAAGTTGATATAATTGTTATGTGGGGGCAGTGGCACCTGAGTGATGCTGGCATTGCTAGGAGCCAGCTCAACCTTTTTGTCATCCAAGAGATCTTGGATGGTACATTTCAGGCCTATGCAGTAGTTTGTAGCATTGCCTGGGCATTTATAGAAGGCGCAGTGATGACCGGCATGGTAATTCTTGTTCTATTTATCGGGATGTAAGAGAGGTGTGGGGCCTCTCAATTTGAGAAGGCTCTACTTGGTCAAGAATTCCAACAACTGGCTAAGTGTGTATGGAAGAGTGGTAAAGTTTCTGGGGGGATGATTTTGCCCCTGGTTTGGTCAGGCTGGCCAGGTGTTTCTGACAACTGATTGTTGTTGAGCTGCAGGAGCTGGTAATTTGATGAGTGTTGTGGAAGCAACCGTATATACATCTTCCTTCTTTCTGTCATCTCTAGGACCGATGTTCCTGTTGGATGAGGTTGTTGCCTTAGGGGGATAAAGTCCTAGACTGGACTTAATAGCCCTGCTTTTGATGGCAGTCTCGATACGGGCACCCGTCTTGACGATGGTGCTAAAGTCCACTACTAGTAAGGTCACCATAAGTGTAGAGTAGGGCTGCTTTAAAGTACTCATGAACATGCTTACCAGCTCTTCCTTAGGGATTAGAGTTGGGATCTTTGCTATCATCTCCCTTCAATGGATGACGTATTCCAGAAATGATTCATTGTTGCGTTGGCTCAATTGTTCAAGCTGGCTCCTCTGAGGGCGGAGCTCCTGGTCAAAGGAATACTGCTCCACGAAGCATTCCATAGCATCCTACCAAGTCTTGACTCTCTGCTTATCCACAGACATCCACCATGCCCTTCAAAATCTTTTGAAAGTATTGGATGAGTAGAGGATGATTTCTATTGTGTTGGAGCATGTTTCCCAATTACAATTACAGATGTTGGTTCGGACATCCTGAGCCATCATATTTATCAAAGTCTTGGACCTTGAAGCCTGCGGGAACAACATCCCCTGATGAGAAAGTTAGGTCTTCTAAGGATCGACTGGTACTGGTAGACGCATCCTTCATTCTCTTCATTTCTTCTTTCATCTGCTTGATCTCCTCATGTAGGGATAGAGTAGGGTCTGAGGATGATGGCCAGTCCTGGTTAACGTGTGAGGCCTTGGATTGCTCTTCATACTGGTCATACTCCTCTCCTCCAGCTGTAGCAGGACCAGGGTTAGGTATGATGAGAGAAATAGGATGAGGCTCTAGAATAGGTTGCTCGGATGGTTCACTAGTTGGGATCCGGGTAGAAGGTTCTTCGGTTCAAACACCAATTATAATCTTCAGGGATTCCAGAACACAGTCAATTTTTGATTGCATGGCTGTGATGTCCCTATCCTGAGCTTGTAGGATCTCACTAGTTCGTTGGTCTACAGGTTCTGCCATTGAGTCTAAGCTCTTCTCTGATCGGGCTGTGTAAAGTACTATCTCTGTGATTGACACTTATGTTAAGACTGCGTCTGCAGCTACTACTTCAATGAGAATCGCAATCAGAGAATGAGTCACAGGTCGGCTCATGCAACTAAAAAAATTGCAATGGCTAATCACGATTATGCATGATAATAGGAAGAAGATGCTAGAAAAAAGGATTTTTCATTGATGCATGCAGAGTGTAATGAGTACAAGATATTGCGACTCAAAAGAGAAAAAGACTCTATCCTAGGCAGGCCCATCAGAGATTGCAAAGTCAAGTGGTTAGGGCACACCATTAAGATCCATGATCTGCTATTGGAGGGATGTGATCTCAACCTCCATGCTTTCAATTATTTCTGAAGCATTGAATATGCGAAATCTAAACTGTCGAATTCGATCGGTCATCTCAACCTTTGCACTATTAAGTTGCTCTTAGTAGAAGCACAGCTAGGCCCTGATGACAGCTGTCTCTTTGGCATCGCCTCTGTGCCTCCTATGGAGAGACTGTATTATCTACTCCAATTATTCAACCTGTTCTTATACAGCTTGGAGTTCATGGCTCTGCTCCGCTTCCTGCTGCCTGAACACTCGTTGGGCTTTCCGTAGCCTTTTCTCTTTTTACTGGATCTAGAGCTGTCTCTACAGAAAGAAGTCTCTCCAGGGAACTACCATTTTAGCCAGGGGTATGGTTTCACGTGATGGAGCTACGACTGGTGTGGGTAATTCCCTGGGTGTGGGCCTGCCGGGTAGAATGTCAAGATTATCTACCCACTGTCGGTATGCTGAGTCGGCCGGTGGTCCTGATGTAACCACGAAGTCCTGCCACTGGTCTCTTCTGGAGCTATGCCAAGCTTTTTGGAAGCGTCGGGTGAGACTATCGAAGTGCACTGAAAAAGTGATCAAATCATTTTCCTGTCGGTCTATCACTGGGATATGCTAAGGGAATCCAAACTATCAGAGGACTCGGAGTGGTGTATAAACTGCGGAGCTTGTAAGACCAGCAAGAATCATGCATTGTTTACCGATGATGACGACACGAGGTAGCCAATTCAATACAAGCCACTCGCATTGCCATATGATCTCTTCCCCAGACAAGGCTTGGAGAAGCTGGTAAAACTTTTCGACGTTTGTAGTCACTATCGGGCCCTGATTCTAAGAAATCTTCCGAGATAGACTATAGGCTTCACAGAGACCGTCCGATACTGATATGACTGTAGGCAGGTGTCCTACCAACCAAAGATGTAGAAGAGGTGTACCGACATAGAAGATGCCTTTCGGCGGTCTACCGACTGGTTGAGAGCCCTGAGAAGCTCTACTAGGATGACCGGTATGATTGTGCAGGAGTTGTGCATGTCCTCGATGATCTCGACCAAAACTTGTAGAGCCCCGGACCTTTTCACATTTAATGCATGACACTTTCGTTGCCATTTTGCATTTAAAGAGGTATAATTAATAAATAAAGAAGAAATTGGAAATTCTGAACCTGCAGGCAACCGATCGGACGAGCGAGTCAAAAGATATGGCCAAAACAGTCTGGACCTGCAGGCAACCGATCGCTCGGTCCATGGAGCGATCGATCGGTCCAAAACCGATCGCTCGGAGGCTATCGACTGGTCAAGATTTTTGTATGGGGAAATTTTTCAGAGAGTGAAATTTTAACCGATCGCTCGGTTATGAAACCGATCGATCGGTAGGCAACCGATCGATCGGTCATTAACACCGATCGCTCGGTACTCGCGTTTTTGCAGAAATTTCAGTAAGGGCATTATGGTCTTTTGGTCGGTTTACTCTTACCTTAAGAGTTTAACCCGAGCCTTTAGGGCTTCATTTCGACACTTAGAGAGATTGGGAGATAAGAAGAGAGGAGAGGGCGATTCCTAAACCTAGGGTCTCCATTTTGGAGAGAAATCAAGGGGTTTGTGAACCCACACTCAACTCAAGCCCATTTTTCTTCAAAGATCAAGGCACAAACTCGTGAGGAGCATCTCCTCAAGCTAGGGCAGCAACTCACGGTCGTTTTTGGAAGGGGATTTCTTCCTCACTTGATCAAGGTCGGTACTTCTTACTACCCTCCTAGTTATAGCTTCCCTTTTTCCTTTGTTTCTCCTTGTTTTCCTTCACTTATATATGTGTTATGAGATTGGTGGTATGAATGGTGAATGGAGATGGATGTTGGCGAATGGATGCCGTGTGGATGATGTGATGAACGAATGGGAAAGGGCATTGTACTAATAATGAACATACAAGTGTGATGTGAGCATAACCCACCTAGAAAAGCATGATCTAGGTTTAAGTGAATAATGAACACACCCCATGTTTGATGAAATGCCAAGGTGAACAAAATAAATGATGAATTAAGGGAACCCATGCTTAATTGCTCTTGAAATTGTTAGGGTTCATGATAGTGTGTTTCTTACATTTCTTAAAATGTGTAGATTATTACTCACTTAAATTGTTATATGCTATGCTTTGTGAATTACCCCAAATTGCCATATTTAATTCCAAATGCAAGTATGCACACGATCTCACGAGCACGAATGAAATGACGTGATTTACCGATGTTTTAAGTATGGGACGTAGAGGTGGGGCATATCCTAAGATATGTTTCACTTCGCTTTTGGCAAGGGCAAGACAATCATGCATTGCATAGGGAAAGGTCTCCCATCCCCTCGCATGACATGCATAGCATCGCATGACACGCATAGCATAGCATGGTATGACACGCATAGCATAGCATCACATGACACCATAACTCTGCATGGCAAGACACGTATGGATGCTAGTTGTGACGGGCTATGAACGGCAACTAGGCATTCACATTCCACATGGATGCTAGTTGCGACGGGCTATGAACGGCAACCAGGCATACCCATCTGCATATAGGGTACTAGTTGCGACGGACTATGAATAGCAACTAGGCATATCATTCAGTGTACAGGGTACTAGTTGCGACTGGCTATGAACGGCAACTAGGCATGTGAACATGTTTAAATTATGAACAAGCAAGCATGATACTCGCATGACACGCATGACATGACATGGCACGCATGATGCAAGCATGACACGGTTAACAAGTTCCCAATCACGTAAAGGGTATTTCAAGTCAAGTCAAGTGCACGATGTTTTCAAGGGTTTTATCAGTTTTTCTGAATGCAAGCATGAATATAAATTGCTTTACTTCCTTGTATGATATAAATTGTTCCTGTTCTATATATGAAATTTGTTTCCTACTTTATGTATGCTATCTGTATACTATGACTGTTGGTTAGTATTTAGTACCCGCTGAGTATTCCATGCTCAGCCGCACTTCTTATGTCGGTAGGTTCGGAGGGAGCTGCTGCTCCATTTGATGTTTGTGCTCCTGGTCCATGGGTGGAGGAGGAGTACGTCGAGGAGCCTTTGGAGGAACCTCTCGTAAAGGGTTATCAGTAGGTGGTGTTAGATTCTGAGTGGATTAGCTGTGGGTGAGCATGAGTGATTACATCCATGTATTTTGGCGGGCATGTCCGCACTTTCTTTGTTTTGATTTCTTTGTATTAAACTTGGACCATGTGTATATACTTAGAGGTTATTAGACTTCCGCTGTGTTTTATAGTTATGTTTCCGCTGTCATCCTCTATTGTATATGCTCTGTGGGTTTTTGCAGGTTGGTTTGTCAAGCAAGTCATGTAAGCCATGATTAGTCATCCAAAGTTCACTCTAACTCCTAGGGTGGGTTTTGGGTCGCGACAAAACTGATTCGACAAGTGTACGACACCTCGGGAATACTAGCTGAAACGTGGCTAATAGTGCAAGGGCAATGAGAACAGGAAGCTCTGTTGTAATGGAGTCAAGGTTCCACTTGCGCTTGTACTTCTTTTCAAGAAATGACACAGATATCCGATCAAAAGAGCCATTAGGGCTGGGCTGCAAGCAAGCAAGCTTGATATGCAAGAACCTGGATTAGGTCTGCCTGGTATGTTGTCTTGTAGAGCGGTACTATGGCTTCGCCGTCCATTTTTAACCTTAGAATGCGTTGAATCTCTTTCAGTGTTCGACATAGTTCGTTCTTACCAAAACGGAATACCATGTGAGATGGGTTCCAACATTGGATATTGGCGTTCCTGAGGCACAGGTCCAAGTTAACCACGGATAGGTCTAGGATAGTCCTGATTTTATAGTACTGAGCTAAAGCGAGACGCTGACTCGAGGTAAAGGCCTCAATTGTTTTCTGGAAATTATCATCACATGCCCCATGGAAAGTTAGATGCATGGGCTATGACGGTCGACCCATTGACTAAAAAATCCTTGAAGGACTTACCATCTACCTGGACAATATATAGACTCTGTGAGTGTACTGTGTATGCAGATGGAATGCAAAAGATGATGTAATATTTTTTTTGATTTTTGATTTGATTCGGTGTGACAAGGCACATGTGATCTGATAGGGCAGACGGACAAAGGTCCGATGTGCTTTAGCCCAGGTTGTTGGGAATCGAGGAACCTATCAGGTCAAGGCTGGGGATAGGCCCAGTGAAGACATGTATGCTTGAGATTTGAACCCCATATGCTATGTCAAGAAGTAGGGTTGGATGTAGTTTATTACAAGCACAGGTTTGGCTCATTACATGCCCCTGGGTGGGTGATTATCCGGGTAGAATGTGCCCGGGTAGTCAACTATGATTGGGGATAGGTACAAGGTACAAGTAGGTTAGGGTTTAGAGTAGCCCTCCCTGGGTGGGCTGCTTGTAGACTATACCCTAACCTAAGCTATATGCATGAATGCTAGTTTGATGCAGGCGTGTTCCTAACAGGATGTGGGGATCACTTATAACCGTATATGCGACTCCCCTGTATAGAACATACCTGAAAATGGAGGATTGGTATAAATGGGAGCATTCAAAATCCTTCCCTGAGGGTAGTCACCCAGTAGGAGTAACTCCGCGGATCTCCAAGGCTGTTAAGCCACTGACACTGAGGATGATCATCCAACAGTCGTTAACGTAATGAGCCTATCTACTGGGTTTAATAGGATAATTACACTACTATGACATGTATGGATGCACAGTACACAATTAACCAAAAGATGTAAAAATGATTAGTATTTAGTTAAACGCTTAGGCATTTTAGCAAGTTTGAGGTTTAATTGGCTTAAACCTTGGTTCTGGGTTGAACCAAATATAACTTCTTCAGCGGAGTCGTCAGAGCTGTGAGCACGGAAATTTAGCCACCTATTTATTTAGAAGGGATAAGTCTCTCGAGAGTTGGATAAGGTCTTGGTCTACAATTGAGATCAGGGTAAGTGATTCGATTAAGTTCGGGGAAGGTGTTAGGCACCCGAGGCTTCCGTTTATACAACGGTTCCCTACTCCCTAGGTTTAAGCCAATTAAAGTCAATGTTTGCTAAAATGTCTGAATGTTTAAGTTAACACTAATCTAAGAATGAAAAATCTAACTAGGGACGAACCCAGGTTGAGTTGCATACATACCCACAGGGTGAGATCAGACCGAGCGTAGTTTTGGTACTTGAACTTGTGCTGAGGCTAGGGGCGTGTGTGTGTGTACCAAGGGTGGCTAACATGGACTAGTCCAGTAGACTAGGGTTTAATTGATCGAGATTGGTCAAGTGTAAGGTTCAAGCCCGGTAGGCTTAGGGGTAGTCCGGTAGACTAGGGTTTTGGACCCAGTAGGCCCGAGACAGAGTTTGACCGAGGTTAGGGTTGCTAACCAGGTTTAAGTCAAACTAACCATAGTTAGGATTGCTAACCATAGTTAAAGAAGGTGTGATTAAGCCCGGTAGGCTAACATAAGGCCCGGTAGGCCAAAGGTGAGTCCAGTAGATTGGATTTAGGCCCGATAGGCCAAAATCGGATTTAACCGCGATTAGGGCTGTAACCGGGGTTAAGGTTGGTCTAACTGTGGTTAGGGTTGTTAACTAGGGTTAGAAATGGGCCAAGGTCAGTTTTATGGTCCACAGGTATTTTCAGGGATTTTTCCAAGTTTTTACCAAGGTCAAGGACTTCTTAACCATGGTTAAGGAAGGGAGTCACCATGGTTAGGGGTGCTAACCACAGTTAAAATTGTCATAGAATGTCATTTTGGGTTTCTTAGAATATTTTTGATTTTCTAAGCATTTTTTCATATTTTTCTGGGTTAAGGGCTACTTAACTATAGTTAAAAAGTTAACCGAAGATGGCTTTTAACCATGGTTAAGAGACCTAACCATGGTTAAAATGATCACAGAAGACCATTCTGGAATCCTTGGAATATATTTAATTTTTTGATTATTTTTCTAAGATTTATGGGGTTAAGGGGTGCTTAATCAGGGTTAAAAGTTAACTGAGAGTGAATTTAACCATGGTTAAGGGTAAAGTTAAGTCTAAAATGGGCCCAGGGGCCTAGGTAGGGCCAAAAGTGGCCTCCTACCAAGCTTGGACCTCTTACAAAAGCCCAAACTTAAAAAAATTTTAATGGCGGTAATCTTATTACCGCCATTAATACAGTAATTTTAACCCTGGTTTGCACGTAGATAACTTGTGTTAGGGGATGATCCATGGAGATCTGAAAGCATGATCTTGAAGAGGGAAGTCCAAGGAAGATATTGAGCTTTGGGTGGGCCCCAAGGGTGGCTTGGAGTGGGCCCCACAATGGTCCAAAGGTGGCCTGTCCACCATAACATGAAATGATAAATGGCAGTAGATCATCTAGTGCCATAACTAAAATAAACCAAAAATAGAATGTCGGTAGATGATCTACCGCCACTCTGCATAGTCTGGATTTTCATGGATTTTAACCATGGTTAAGACCATGGGGCCACCTTAAAGACCAGGGTGAGTCAAGGAAAATCAAAGGGGTTCAACCCAGGCCCTGGACGTGGACCAGGCCCCACCTAAGTAGGCTAACAGGGGCTGCCAAAGTGAAAGCCAAGAATGGTTGTACTAAGTTTACCGTCATTCCTAGGTTTGCCTAGAAATTGGTTTTTACCCACAGGGGTTGTGCTTAAGGGTAACCAGGGGTTCCCTCATGAACTGAGGGACCCCTAGAAGGATCTAAGATGGCTTGAGGCTTCGGGGAATGGTGTTATACGTAGGGGTTCCACACACCTATGTAGAAGGTAGGGGAGTCCTCTATTTCGGGTTTGAACAGAAAAAAACCACAAGAAATAAAAAATTATCCCCTGGAAATGACCAGGGGCTCACAATAAAAGCAACAAAAATATAAAAAGGGGAGTAGGGGATGCCCTACCCTTCTGGTCTTCTTTTTTTGCCGAAAAGGGAGATGACAATGGTGTCCCGAGCTGTTAGGGTGTCCTTAGACACTAAGAGGAGGGCTTAGACCTTGGTTTTTTGGACAGGGATTCGAAATGGGAGCTTCAGGATCCATTTACAATGGTGGAGGGTTGCCATTTACAGGCAGAGCTCTAAGGACCTAATGTAGAGCCCTAGAACTTTTGCCCAGGTATGGGAACTCGTGCCAAGGCTTTAAGCCTTTATGATTTTCCATTTCTATGAAATGAGAACTTTTAAAGTATTCTAAGTATTTAAAAATGGGATTTCCTAAGTCGGTCATGTAGAAAACTTACGATCGATCATAGTCGCGCGACCCAGAATTTTCATGCGGGATTTTTAGGGTTTCTACCCTCTTGCCTATACATAGGGGGTTCCTTTGGGGGTTTTTGGCTTACCCTAAACCAAGAGAGACTAAGAGGAGATTGAGAGAGGAAGAGGAAGGAGATTGGAGATTTCTTCAAGGAAGTTTGGATTGGAGGAAGAAGAACCCAAGATTAAGCTTGGATCATCCTCACTCAAGCAAGAGTTCCTCCATTCTTTAAGTTGGGGATCCTTCCCCACTTCAAGCTTGGAGCATTTGTTCAAAGTGGATCTTCTACACCAAGTGGGGTTCCCAAATCAAGGGATTTCTTCAAGATCAAGCTTTGATCTTTAAGGTTATTACCTACTTACTAGTAAACTTAGTAATAACCTAGGTTTTTACTTGAAAAACGATTATGCTTGTTTGTGTTTCAAATTGTGGAAAGAACTAAGTTTTCCCTAAAAATACACAAGATGATTAAGTTGTGATGAATGTGGGTGATGGAAAATGGGAAGGACAATGTAATTATAATAAACACACTCCATATGTTTATGAAATGTAGGAACATAAAGACACGAATAAATGCCTATAAAAAAGTCATATGCAAGGTGTTTGATGAAAAGCATGGCAAGGAAAATGTGAAATTAATGACTATATAAGGTTCCATGATAAGTGTTTGACAAAATGCATGAAAGAGAATTTAAGGAAATTAAAGAAGATTATTAAAGCATGATTTATGTAGTTTTCTTAAAAACTGTAATTTTAGATCAATTGCTCTATATGCTTGCTTTAAATTCCAACATGATTATAAAAAGAATTGAAATGCAATATGTGTACCTTAAACCATCTATGATAGCATGATTGTCATGAATGCCACACACACCAAGCACGCATATATGAATCAAACGTTTCAAGTATAAGTATACATGTAAGAAATAAACAAGAACAAGATACGTGATTAATGGAACGAATGTCAAGGGTAGGGCATATCCTAGGATATGTCATACCTTGCTCACAAGCAAACAAGCATAAATGTCAAGGGTAGGGCATATCCCTAGGATATGTCATACCTGGCTCACAAGTAAACAAGCATGAATGTCAAGGGTAGGGCATATCCCTAAGATATGTCATACCTGGCTCACAAGCATAAAAGGGTGTTAATGTACTAAGACCAGGTACGGGCATTAACATCTGTTCCCGAACAAGTATGAGAGGAAGCTGGTATACTAAGATCAAGTACGGGTACTAGCATCTGTCTCCAAGTAACATGACAAGCATGAAAGGATACTAGTGTACCAAGACCAGGTACAGCCACTAGTATCTGTTTCTAAGACATGAATAATATAAAAGTATGCTAATGTACTAAGACTAGGTACGGGCACTAGTATATGTTTCCAAGACAAGCATGAAAAGGTGTTAATGTACTAAGACTAGGTATAGGCATTAACATCTGTTTCCAACAAGAATGAGAGGATACTAGTATACTAAGACCAGGTACAGGTACTAGTATCTGTCTCCAAGCAAGAATAAAGAAATATGGAAGGGTGATAATGTACAAAGACCAAGTACGGGCATTATCACCTGTTCCCCTACAAGCTAGAAACTAACAAGCAAGTAAACAAGAAAACATGCATGACTCTCACGAGACAAGAATAATCTCAGAAGATGTGTAAGGTAACCACAAGATACACAAGACGCATAAGCAACTCACAAGATAATTGAAACAAGATTGGTTAAAGCATGAACATAAGGCATGATTTACTACATGATATTCAAGAGTTTACATTCGTTGTTACTTATTCTTCCTTCCGCACTCTGATTTTAGAAATGTGATGATTAACTGTATTACACATGTTATGTTATTGTTATTACTATTGTTAGTTATTAGCTTGTGTTGGACATATATGCCCTCGAAACCAATAAGAGACTTTTCTATGTTGATTAGATAAGCATCATATTCACACAACCAACTATAAAGGGTATTTATATTAATTACTGTCTCATATGATGATGACTTAAAATTCCATAGGTAACATTGTAGGAAAATCATGCAAAGGTTGCGAGGATATACGATTTTCCGGTTCCTTGTAAACCTAATATTGTTCGAAGCCTCTAGTGTACTGGTTGGGCATCATACTTCATCATGGCTTGCACATATGTAGTTCTATGAGATAGTGTGATGAATCTCATTCACAGAGAGTGGTGACTCTTGACTAACATGTGAGTATATGTAACAAGTACATAATACTGAACGGGGTCACTAGTGGATACCCTATGGAATACACTGTCAGATTGTATTAGGGTTATCCATTTGACAAATTCACCTTAGACCTGAGAGGTTAACATCTTCTCAGACATCTGTCTATATGGCTTTGGTGTGCCAATCGGCAATGTCCAATACACAGGACTAACTCCGGGTACATTGGGTTATGTACACAATATTTGGAGAAGTGTGTAAACACTCAATAAGGAATCCATAACTCCTTAATTGGAGATAATGATATCAAGGTGATACTTGTTGAACTAAACTGTTAAATCCAGTACTAGTGCTTTTCGATAAAATGGTCTTTATCGAAGTTGATATTTTTAATATGGAAAAGTAGATATAAATATATATATGTCAGTTCTTTTCTAATGTTTCTTCAAAAGTGTTTTGGAGGTTCAGTTCAATGAAAAAGTAATCATGAGAAAGGGTTCTATTCATAAGCTAGGGACTAAGTCAGTGAAATTGTTCCAATCCTAGCAGTTTACAAGTGATATCGAAATGTGGAAGGATTTATTTGTAAATACATTTTGTGAAATGGTACTTACAAGCAATTCTCTAATTTCTGGAGGTTAATCACATTGTGTTAATGGACATTAATTGTGATTGGTGGAAGTCCAGAGATATTGATAAAATTCTATGATCCTTAAAAATATCAATTCAATGAATCCCAAATCTATGTTTGAGTTGAGAATCTACAAGTTCGAGGGGTTGGTTAGGTTTCCCTAATAGTCTGTCTACTCTTTTAATGATTTTAAAAATTAAGTTACTTAACTCAAAGGAAGATGATAATCAAGTGTGGAATAAAGAAAACCAAGCAAACCATAACACAAGGATTTTTACGTGGAAACCCTTCCGGGAAAAACCACGGGACCTAGTCCAGCCATGAGAATCCACTAAAACAATGTAAACAAGAACTTACAAGACTCGAACTTGACTCCTGCGGGCTCGACACCACGATCCTTTTGTTCTTAGTCCTCCACGCCTCAAAAATTCACCACGTACTCTCAAGTCCCGTGATCAACTGCAGCCGCTCGTACTTCTTTTTGTGTCTCTAAAACAGTCCACGATCTTCCGATCGATCTCCGTCAATGACGGCTTCGGAATCCACCAATCAAATTAATCTACCACGATCCTTCTCGGATCGATCTCCTTTGGAAAGGCTCCAGAATACTCCGGCCAAGGTGTTCTATCCAGAACGGGTTGATGGTTTGATATAAATCAATACCTAGATGGACTCCATCAAAGGGCAAGTCCAAACAAGCAAAATTGTAGCTTTAGGCTTGCAAACTCTAGGTTTAAAGGAATTAACAAAAGGGGAGGAGAGCACCAACTTCCATAGGTTTTATAACCTCTGGAGGAACTTAAAAACCCTCTCCACACACTCTCTAAGTTGTGCTCCATGAAGTGGAAGGGTTCTATATAAATAGGGAAGTGAAAACCATGCTTTGAAGTTGCTAAAATAGTTAAAAACCAAAGAAGGAAACCAAAGAATCGTTTTAGCAAAACCCCCATATCAGGGTCGACCCATGGGGCACATTCAGTCGACCAAAAATATGCCTTCGTTCGATCAAAAGGTCCCTTTGGGTCGACCCTCAAAAACTACATTCTGTCCAAAATCCCCATACAGTTTTTTGGCTATTCAGGGTCGACCCAAAATGCCCAGGGTTGACCCTGAGGTTAAAAACAATTTTAAAACTTTATTTTCAACCCTTAGTCTCTTCATAAAAGTTGTATTTATTTTTGACATGGTCGATTTGACATATTATAGAGCAAAATCTGAGCTAAGGTTTGTGAGATATGCTCAAAACAAGCAACCTTGGTTTTTTGAAAAAATGTCAGATTTTAAAACAAGTTTTGCACTGTTTATCTCATCACCTAGGGTTTTAAACTTCGTTTTGAGATCTTGATTTCTTCATGAAAGTTATAGCTATTTTTGATATGGTCGATTTGACATATTATAGAGTAAAATATAAGCTACAGTTTGGGAGATATGCCCAAAACAAGCAACCTTGGTTTTTTGAAAAAATTTCAACATTGTTAACATGTTTTGCACTACTTATCTCATCACCTAGAATCCGTATGATTAGCCTAGGATAGTTTTACCACCTAAGGCATCATGTTAGGATTATTCTAGGTCAAATCCCACCTATGGTCACATGGTATCTAGGTCACTTACCATCCTATGAAGGAAATGATCATCCGAGTGGATCAAGCGATTCTTCAACGCGCTTCAACTTCACTGGTCGTGGATGCTTGACGACAATGACACAAGAACCACTCCTAGACACCTAGACTCACTTGTTTTGACTCCAGAATATGCCAATAGAAAAATATGGACTTTACAATCTCCCCCTTTGGCAATTCCGTGGCAAAACCAAACTGAAGTACATGACTTGACACAAACTCACCCAAACACATCAAAATGGTGAATTAGGACATTACATGACTCCAACACTCTTACATGACATCAATCGACAAATCATTTTAATTTAAGACACTTAAGCTCTTGCCAAGAGAAATCAGTCTGCTGCAACCTTGCACCTGCACATGCTCAAAAACAAAATACCCAGTGAAGCATGTGTGGAATATGAAAATAAGTAATCACAGGTGAAGCAAGGAATGTACTAAACAAGGGAAATACTAATATTCTCCCCCTTTTTGGCACAATTGCCAAAGGAAGGCAGGAAGTCAATATTAAAAAAAATATATCAATTTAATAAAAGTGAAATATCAAGGCAACCACAGTACAACCAATCAAAATAGACAATAAGGGACTAAAAACCGGGAAACGAGATAGAAATATAAAGCACAAATGCCCCCTCAACAACTCAAGCACAGAACTCCCCCTCAACAACTCACCCTGATCTTCTCCCCCTAAGATCAAGGATACCACCAAAAATATGGCACCTATGCTAGAAAGGCCCATGCCAAAAGAAAGAAACACACACAAAAAATATTTCAAAAAAATATCTTGTGCCACACAACCATGCATCAAAAGCATTCCAAGCAGTAGTAATTTAAAATTACAAATCCAATGAAGAACATGATTAGTTAGTCCAACTGAGGATACCCATCTAACTAAATCTCATGGAATGCTAAAGCATAGCCAATTCACTTAGATTAGTGAATAGTTCAAACGTGAAGCATTGTGTGTAGTGGTGGTCTGACAAGATACTAGATCAAGGTTTCTTTCCCTTTCCAAGGGTATGACATTAACCACTAAGGGGACTCCTGAAAACATAAATCTTAGAAGTCAAACCTAGTTAGATCCAGATATGCTGATTTTTTACATTTTAGTGCTCCTGTATCCATTTTATTTGACTCATTAGTTTTCTTTTATTTTTAGGTCAAATACCTCCAAACTTTGTAAGATTTCTTTTGATGATCTTTATCTGATCATATCTTTTCTTGCAATGATGGCTTTCACACTATCTAGGTAGGTAGTCCTGGCTATTAGTAGTAGGGGCTTTCATTCTAGTGACCCAGATAAATACCTACTGTCCGCCTAGGTAGCCATTTTATACTGTTTGTATCCAATAGTGACTTTCATACTATCCCAGTAGGTAACCATTTTCATTGCAACAAATTAAGCTCATGGAGGATACACAAAATGGGGATGACTAACAAATATGGTCATTCTAGATTGGTCATCCAAGGTCACACTAAAAGGATAAGCCATACACCTACAGATTGGAAAATAGACCTCTCAATAGAATTAGTCAGAGTGCATATGAAATTTGTGAAGCATACACACATGAATAAGTCTCTAACTGTTCAAGTTAAAACCGGTCTAATTTTCAGCATAACCAGGAGACTATGAAGGTGACATATCCTCAATCAGCAACAAACTCATGTTCAACCCTGGACAAGTATAAAGATAAAGATCACACAAGGAATGCAGATCATGCAAGTCAAACAAGGGCAATATAACAAAAATATTTTTGGATTTTATGGTTTTTCAATGTTTTTGGATTTTTCAAAATAAAAAAAAACAGAAAAACAAACCAAAGCAAATAAACACAAAAAAACTAGTATACATAAATAGCATAGCACTAGGACAAGATATATCAATACAAACACACCCTAGGCTATGACAGACACGGGCTAAGTGAAGCCCTTTAGGTCTTCCTTTCTCACCCAAACGGTTTTAGAAGTTTGATTGACCCTTTGGTCTCTAACGGTTTCAGTTGAGATAGGTATGACCTTTTGCCTCTTCCTCCTGTTCCTCCTTTTCCAGGATTGAGTCCTAGAATTATGGCGGGCATTATGGTTCTCCCCTTTACCTCCTCTATATCTAGCATGAGGAGTATCATGACCATGCCACTGTCTAGAGATATGAGCAATTTTCATCACATCTTCACACAAACTCCTAGACTTCTCCACTAGGACCTCAACTCTCCTTTGAAGATTCTCATGAAAGTTATTGTGGTTCTCAAAACCATGATTGGGCATTCTTCGAAGTTTAGGACATCGAGGCTTAATATGACCCTTCACTCCACATTTATGACATGTAGGAATGAATTTCTGAGTTGAAGGGTCATTCCCTTTACCAGGAGGGTGCCTTTTAGCACCAGACTCAGTGTTTGAGGTGGATGGAGTTCCCTTCTCATCTCCACACCTCTGATTTTGCTCAAGATCAGCCAACTTGATTTCAAGACTTGTCTTTT
The DNA here is from genome assembly GCA_015143295.1 of Tetracentron sinense. Classification (NCBI taxonomy): domain Eukaryota; kingdom Viridiplantae; phylum Streptophyta; class Magnoliopsida; order Trochodendrales; family Trochodendraceae; genus Tetracentron; species Tetracentron sinense. The sequence continues at coordinate 24,302,017 of CM026571.1, forward strand.
CATCAAGACAAACATGTAAATCAGATTCAAGTAGCTGAGTCTTGGCAAGGAGGGAAGCCTTCTCTTCCTCAAGCTGTGACACAAGAGCTCTCAACCCTGAAGCCACTTGGTCTAAGGCACCCTTTTCCATGTTAATAGATTTGATCTTTTTGGACATGGAAAACTGAACCTTTTTCAGCTTTAGGCATTCCTGAAATAGTTCATTATAGACTGCCTCACACTCTCCCTTAGAATCTGAGTCATTCTGACTCTCTTCATCCTCCTCACCATCACTACATTGTTGGTTACTCACAGCATTTGAAAAAGATTTCTCAATCCCAGATAAGGATGCAGTGAAGGCCACATAACCCCTAGTCTCCTCACAAGAAGAACTATCTGATTCCTCAGATTCAGATTCACTGACATCCCTTACCTTGCCCTTAAATCTTTTCTTATTAGAGCACTCAGTGGCAATATGGCCGTAGCCTTGGCATTCATAGCATTGAACACCTTGGGATTTCTTGTCCACACTTTTAAAATGTTTTTTGTTTTCAAAGTGCTTGGACTTGGGCTTTTCAAGGGATTTTTGTCCTTTCAGATTAAATCTCTTATTAAGTTTCAAAAATTTTCTAAATTTCTTTGCAAATAAAGCCAACTCTTCTTCTTCATCCTTAGAGTCACTATCTGAACCATCTATAGAATCCTTGACAGATTTCAAGGCAATAAATTTTGGTTTCTTAGATGGGTTCAGATTTAACTCATAGGTTTGGAGTGAACGAACCAATTCTTCAAGTTTGAGAGCATCAACATTTTTGCTCTCCTCGATGGCGGTAACCTTCAATCGAAATCTCTCAGGTAGAGATCTCAAAATTTTCCTAATAATTTTAGACTCTGAAATTATTTCCCCTAAATTGAAACTAGAATTGACAATGTCACTCAGATTAGCATAAAAACTATCAAAAGTTTCATTCTCATCCATTATCAGCTTTTCAAACTTAGAGGTCAGTAATTGAAGTTTGGAGATCTTGACAGTTGTAGTCCCTTCATGGGTGATTTCAAGAATATCCCATGCCTCCTTCGAAGTGTCACATGTCGAAATACGTTGAAATTCTTCGAGTGTGACAGCAGCGAAGATTGCATTAAGACCCTTACTGTTCCATCTACAACTCTCAAGTTCTGCATTGGTCCATTCAGAAAAAGGTTTAGGGATGGTCTGGTCATTTATGGTCTTTGTTGGATGGGTCCAACCTTGTTCAATGGAGAACCATACTCTCTCATCTAATGATTTTAGAAACGCTCTCATTCGAGCTTTCCAATAGGCATAATTATTCCCATCAAATAATGGGGGACAAGAGATGGATCCTTCCTCTCTTTGGCGATTCATATTCACCGAAAAATATGAGACAAGATCACACTAAAATGTTAGTGAACCCGCTCTGATACCAATTGAAAATATCAATTCGATGAATCCCAAATCAATGTTTGAGTTGAGAATCTACAAGTTGGAGGGGTTGGTTAGGTTTCCCTAATAGTCTGTCTACCCTTTTAATGATTTTAAAAATTAAGTTATTTAACTCAAAGGAAAATGATAATAAAGTACGGAATAAGGAAAACCAAGCAAACCATAACACAAGGATTCTTATGTGGAAACCCTTCCGGGAAAAACCACGGGACTTAGTCCAGCCATGAGAATCCACTAAGACAAAGTAAACAAGAACTTACAAGACTCGAACTTGACTCCTTCGGACTCGACACCACGATCCTTTAGTTCTTAGTCCTCCATGTCTCGAAAATTCACCACGTACTCTAAAGTCCCATGATCAACCGCAGCCACTCGTACTTCTCTTTGTGTCTCTAAAACAGTCCACGATCTTCCGATCGATCTCCGTCAATGACGGCTTTGGAATCCACCGACCAAATCACTCTACCACGATCCTTCTCGGATCGATCTCCTTTGGAAAGGCTCTGGAATACTCTAGCCAAGGTATTCTATCCAAAACCGATTGATGGTTTGATATAAATCAATACCTAGATGGACTCCATCAAAGGACAAGTCCAAACAAGCAAAATTGTAGCTTTAGGCTTGCAAACTCTAGGTTTAAAGGCATTAACAAAAGGGGAGGAGAGCACCAACTTCCATAGGTTTTATAACCTTTGGAGGAACTTAAAAACCCTCTCCACACACTCCCTAAGTTGCGCTCCATGAAGTTGAAGGGTTCTATATAAATAGGGAAGTGAAAACCATGCTTAGAAGTTGCTAAAATAGTTAAAAACCAAAGAAGGAAACCAAAGAATCGTTTTAGCAAAACCCCCATATCAGGGTCGACCTATGGGGCACATTCGGTTGACCAAAAATACACCTTTGGTCGACCAAAAGGTCCCTTTGGGTCGACCCTCAAAAACTACATTCTATCCAAAATCCCCATACAGTTTTTTGGCTATTCAGGGTTAACCAAAAACGCCCAGGGTCGACCCTGAGGCTAAAAAGGATTTTAAAACTTCGTTTTCAGCTCTCAGTCTCTTAATAAAAGTTGTAGTTATTTTTGACACGGTCGATTTGACATATTGTGAAGCAAAATCTGAGTTAAGCTTTGTGAGATATACTCAAAATAAGAAACCTTGGTTTTTTGAAAGAATTTCAGATTTTAAAACAAGTTTTGCACTGTTTATCTCATCACTTAGGGTTTAAAACTTTGTTTCAGATCTTGGTCTCTTCATCAAAGTTGTAGCTATTTTTGATACGGTCGATTTGAGATATTATAGAGTAAAATATAAGCTACGGTTTGGAAAATATGCTCAAAACAAGCAACCTTGGTTTTTTGAAAAAGTTTCAGCAATCTTTACTTGTTTTGCACTACTTATCTCATCACCTAGAGTCTGTATGATTAGCCTAGGACACTTTTATGACCTAAGGCATCATGTTAGGATTATTCTAGGTCAAATCCCACCTATGGTCACATGGTATCTAGGTCACTTACCATCCTATGAAGGAAATGATCATCCGAGTGGATCAAGCGATTCTTCAACGCGCTTCAACTTCACTTGTCGTGGATGCTTGATGACAATGACACAAGAACCACTCCTAGACACCTAGACTCACTTGTTTTGACATCGGAATATGCCAATACAAAAACATGGACTTTACGATCCTAATGAAGTGTAGGGAAGGTGTTTCCTGGTAACAATTGCTTTAACCAAAAGGTTAAGTACTTGGTCCCACAACCGGAAATAGGAGATCCCTTTAGATCCCACACACAATGACCTTCTTAAAGTATTTAATTTTATAATTTATTAAATTAATTAATTTCTCTAAGTAATCACTATATCGTATAATGAAACTCACATTAGATGTGAAAAACCAAATGAGTAGGACCCATTGGGGATTATTTTAAAAGAATAATTGAAGTGACCTAAATAGGGTTTAGAACCCTAGGGGCGCGTGGAGTGGGGCCCACCTAGGGTGGGATGCCCACTTCAAGGAGGAATAATAATTGTTATTATTTTAATTAGTTTCTAATAACTAATATCCTTATTGGATAAGGATAGTTAGTTAGTTAGAGTTAGTTACTAATTAAAGGTTCCTTGATGAACAAGGATTCTATAGTTTCTTGCTAATCAAGGATCCTGATTGGATTAGGATAAGGATAAGATTAGTTGGACACTAATGGATAAGGTTAGTTTCTATTTTGATTAATCCTAATAAATGATGGAGAAATCAAAAAAAAAACTAATTGAGGAATTCTAATTGGATTAGAAAGTGGACTCTTGAGTTGCAAGCAACCCAAATCCTTATAAATAGAGGTGGATGTCCAAGGCTTGTGGGCAATTAATATTCCAAAATTTTTGGATCTCTCTCTCCCTCTCTTCAAATATCTCACGCCCCCCTCTCTCTCTATTAGAGTTGTACGGTCACCCCTCTCCCCTTTCTTCTCTTGTGTGTTCTAACTTTTGAATAATCAAGAAGAAGAAGATCAAGGATGTTGATCATCAAGAAAGGTTCTTGATAATAAAGATTGGATCTTTATTTCAAGATCCTAGAACTGGAAACTTAGAAGGGCCATTAGCTTCCATTAGAGAAAGTTTTAAAGGAAAAAGAAGGTTCATGTTAATCTATAGGAGACTTGATACTTGTGAAGTTTTCCGAGTACTATTCTTATATGGATTTGACTTAACAATTTCAAAGTCGCAAAGGTGAATGTTATTCCTACCTTCATTGAATAAAATCAATTAGAATCTTAGTCAGATCTTGGGATTTGATGTATGCCCCCCAAGAACTGTTTTTCTAAAATTAAAAAGAGGCATACTTTCAGTGGTATCAAAGCCTTGGCTATGCTTCTCTTTGATTTTATTGTATAATCGAATTTTAATTATATCAAGAATGCCTCCCCTATGAATTTTGGTTACCCTAATGAATCAATCTTCTAGATTCTTGATTATTAGATAATCATTTATTAGGGCTAAGGGATCCCTCTAGTTATTAAGAGAGAGATCAAACCCTTATTAATTAGTGTGATACTAATTTTGGTTTTGGATTTTTTTTCAAGACATCTTTTCATAAGGGATAGGTATTTAGAGATATCTAAATCTTGATTATAGCTTTTAAGGATTTAGAGATCCTTTTAGAATATTAAATTAAATTGTTTCATTTATTTTAAAGAGCCCAAGGAAAGTTTTCCCTTTGATTTAGACCACTTAGATACTCATTGATATTTTGGCTAGCATATATATGTCGCGCCCCAAAACCCACCCTAGGAGTTAGAGTGAATCTTGGATGAGACTTGCTTATCAATCCTGCAAAAGAGAGTCAGAGCATGCATAGCGGAAGCGAATACATGACACAGCGGAAGCAAATCATCTATTTCGTCTATCTATAAACAAATATATCCCAAGTATATACAATATCCAAAAGACAAGGTAGACATGCCCACCACAAAATATACAAGTATAGCCCCCTCACATACGCCCGATGACACTAATAGAAACCTAACTAGGCCAATAGTCCCCATCACCAGGTTGAGGATCCTCCAAAGGTGCCTCTTCAATGTACTCCTCTTCCTCCCATGGACTGGGAGCACGTATATCAAATGGAGCAGTTGCTCCACTAGTACCTGCCGACATCAAAAGTATGGCTGAGCGTGGAATACTCAGCGGGTACCTACTACTAACCAACAAGTCATAGAACAGTGCATAATAATAATGATAACCATAAGCAGAGCAATAACATTAAACAAAACAACAAACAATTGATATCCATGCATGCTAGAAATCATGATCGGTGAAACCTCGTTAAATTCTCGTGTACTTGTCTTGCCTTGTTTCTTACATTTTAAGTCATGTTTTCGTACTTGTAAAACTTGTCTTGTCACTTGTCTTGTCATGTATTGTACTTGTAAAAACTTGCTTACATGAATATGAATGCGAGTGCATGTATGCTTGTCATGACATGAGTATGCATATGCTTGCTTGCTTGCTTGAAATTAAACGTGCTTGCTTGTCATGCATGCTTCGGATGTTAGTGCCCTTGAACTATTTCAAGTCGGGAGTGTAAACTCCCTTCAGTGAAACATGTCAAAACTACTTGAAGTCAGGAGTATAAACTCCCTTCAGCGAAAATGCAATAGAAGCAACTTGAAGTCAGTTGCAAGCACCCTTCATGGAAACAGGCATGCTTGAAAGGCGCACTAACATCTTGCTTGACCTTGTGAAAAACTCGGTAAGACATACCCAAGGATTTGCCCCACCGTTTTACCAACCCTTACGTTTGGCCTTGTCATGGTGTTCGTGAATCGAGTCATTTTATTCTTGTCTTTTGTGAATCAAAACCCGGTGTTCATGCTTGAAAATCCTAGTTCACGATCTACATGTCATGCTCGTGGGTCATGTACATTTCAACACATGGAGCAATTGAACATATCACTTCAAGGCAACAATTTATTAAAAGTAATTAAATCTACAAGCATACAATTCTAGGAAGCGAGTAAATCTACAATCATGCTATTCTAGAAAGCGAGTAAAACTCATATCATTCATAAATCATAATGTTAAAATCTTAGTTTAATTTCTCACACACACATTTCATAAAACACTTGGTGTTCACCATTTCCTTAAGTCTTTTATTCTTGTTTTCATCCTTTACATTTCATCAAGCATCTCATGTGTGTTTGTTATATGTATAATACCCTTCCTATTTTCTCATCATATCACAACCATCCATAACCTCCATTTAAGAAAATCATCTCCTATTATGTGAACTTTTAGGGAAAAGCAAGCAAATGTGGAAACATCATGAGAAAATGAAGAAAAACATGGTACCAACCTTAAATGGATGAGGTAAAACCCTCAAAATCGTGAATGGAGTCACTGCCGAGCTTGGAGGAGGTATTGCTCGGGTGCCTTGCTTTGGATTTGAAGAATCTAAGGATTTGGTGATGATCTAGGTCACCAAATGTTGAATCTCTCTTGAAAACCCTCCTTCCTTTCCCTTTGCCTCCCAAGCTCTCTTTCTAGGTTTAGGGTAACCCAAAAACCCTCTAATGATCCTCTATTGATAGGTAAAGGGGTGAAAACCCCAAAAAAAATCACACAAAAGTAAGTGAAATCACGTATCTACGATCATTCGTAGCGATTTATGATCAATCGTAGCTTCCTACAATCAATCATAGCTTCACCTGAGAATTTTCAGCATTTTCTGGGGCTTTACAATCGATCGTAGCAACTCTACGATCATTTGTAGCGTCGCTACGAACGTTCGTAGGGTCCCTACAAGCGATCACAACTTTTGCAGAAAATTTCCAATTTTTCGCGTTTTCGTATTTCGGCCATAAATTTTGACTCGCTCATCGGATTTTGATGATTCAACTTGCATTAGATTCTCCTTTCAAAGGAAAAAAAATTTCTTGTTTTCATTTTTTCTAATTCTTCTTTATTCGTGGACCATTTTGCCCCTAGAGCTGACTGACATGCGAATGGGTTTCATTAACCTGTTTTTGCAGCAGATCCGATTCCGGAAATCAGACGTTTGACTCTACCTTGACAATAAATCCGGAAAAGTGATCAACATGAACCTTGAAGAGGGTTTCAATACCTTTTCAAAAATTCAAGAATCACTCTATTCCGATCAGATATGAGTGAACTAGAACTTTTCAAAGTTTAGGGTAGTATTAAGACATTTTCCCTTTAACACTTGAAACCCTTTCCATCCTTTGTTTTAACACCCATGAATATTCCTAGGGCCTTTTTAATACCATAATACATCCTCTTAATAACTTATTAAAACTATAAAAGATTTCTCATTTCTCATTTCATAAAGAAAAAGAAGATTACAAAGGCTTAAAGCCTTGGTACAAGTTCCAATACATGGACAAAAGTTTTGGAGCTCTACAATATAGATGGGATTTTATTTATTAAATTTTAATTAATAAATCTCATGGTTTTAGACACCCTTGCTTAAGCATTCTTGGAGATTAAAGATAATTTCAATTAAAATTGATTCATGGATTTTTGGATTTGTATTTGATTAGAAGAATCGAGACAGTTTTGATATTTTGGCCATAACTTTATGACTGCAAGTCCGATTTAGGTCTTTTAGTACATCGTTTTGAAGCCGTCAAAAAGATCTACAACTTTCATGAAGAAAGTTTTTCCAAAATCAATCGTTTTGAGGGTCAAAACTTGAGTCGAAAATCTAAAGCGGGAAAATGAGTTTTCTAAATTAATTTTCCAGGAGGCTTTCAAATTTTTCCTAAATTCCATTATTTGATTTGGGAGCATGGGATGCTATTAAATCGTTTAATGGGCTATCAATTAATTAAATAGTTTAATTATTTGATTCGAGAGCATGGGCTGAGATTTAATTAAATTGTTTAATTATTTATTTCGAGTCCACGGGCTATCATTTAATTAAATGTTAATTATGATATCCTTTATGGTTCCCTAAAAAGTTTATAGGAATTATAACATAATTATTGTAGTTGATTTGGATCAATTACATGTGCTCAGAATTACCGGCTACATAGTATTTATAAGTTTTTATTTGATTAATAGTTAATCAAGTAATTACATAAATACCATTGGTTGAGATACAGGGTTTTATCTCAAGTAAATTTTAATTTATAGAGATCAATTATTTTATGGACATTTAATACTATTGTTTAGGGTATTATTTTATTTAATTGTTAAATCAAATAATCCCTAAAGCAGTTGGCCATTATGAAAAATTTTGAATTCACCTATTATTGATTTTGAATTTATTTTTGGAATCAATATAAAGTGATATTAAAAATTAGCAATTTACTGATTTTTATTTTGGTCTTTTAATAGTTATTAGATCAAAATAATATGAAAGAGATTAGATCCCTAGCCTAGCCGAATTTAATATGGTGTTTTCTATTTGTTTGTCAATTAAGGAATGTGAGGATGAATTTTAGGGTTAGATTAAATTTTAGAGAAATTGTTTCTGTTAATGATTTCCCAAGCATTAAAGGAAAATAGTTTTCTTTTAATGATGATCTAAAGTCCTAAGAATTCATTCTTGACATACTTGCTTTCTTTGCTCTAGGGTTTTTCTATTAAATGTTAATAGAGGCCTTAACCATATGGGAAAGAGTTTCCCTAAGGTTAGCAAAACCCTTGTTGAGGTTATGGACATTCTAAGTTATTTGTCATGCCTTGTTATTATTCATAGTTGATGAATAGTTAATATATATTCTTGTTGAATAGAGGATGGGTCCATGATCATGCCTTCTTCTTCTCTCTCTATTCTTTTCTCTTTCTTCTTATGGGTTGTACTCCCCTTGAGCACCCTATTTTGGGTGGTTTCTCAAGGTTTCTTATTTTGAATATGATGTAATCTTAGTATTAGGAGTTGCTGATTTTTTTATGGAGAAATCGAATTGATGATAGAAGATGATGGTGATCGCATGGAGAATAAATCTTGGAAGGTGTTCTACAAGAGTAGTAAGATTTCTAAGATAGCATGATCATGTGGACCCATTGTGTGGCTATATTATGTATTTCATGTGATGATTTGTTATAGCTTTTAGTTACTTAGAAAAGTCCATAATCCTTGTGATAATGTGATTATCGTTTTTGTGCAAATTTGGGATAATTGGATCAAACCCCACAATATGTGTTTTGTTGAAACATAAAAAGTTTGTATTTAAATAAAACACATTATTATAGCCCTTTTGGATGTGATGCATGTAGTCCATGTTGAAATTTTTACGTAGAATATGTTACTTGCATGATTATGAGATAATTGTGCCTTAATTGGCATAAATGTAAGCTAACAATATTCATGATTATAAGAAGTACTTAAGTGACACTTATAGACCCTGGTAGAGGTCTTAGAGAGTTACTTAAAGACTCTCATAATTTCTTTTAGACTTAATGTTGGTGAATCCTAATGTGCTAAAAATAATGCGTAGAGAATTAAAGGGTAATATAGTCCATTTTGACTTATGGGCTTTAGTGATGCACATGGACACTTTATAATTGTTATTTTCGGCCCATTGTGCTTAGTATGACCAATGGTCCATCATATGGATGAATGAACCATCTAAAGCCCACTGATCTTAAAAAAATAACCTTTGTACCATTGGATTAGATCCATTAAGATTTCTGGGGCTAGTGGGAGTTTATTGGAATTAGTTTGATCTTATTAAACGAAATTTGATTTATTATCATGTGATGATATTTGTATATTGTTTTATACATGTGATACAATGATAAATATTGTGAATGTTTTTGATATATGCATTAGATGTATAATTTGTTCATAATATTCTGTTTTCCCTCAAGAAAAATATTAAGTGAATTAAATGGGCTAATTTATCATACGGGATAATATTGCACTATAACCTTCCATTACCAATAAGACTAGGAATTAATTAGCCTGAGTCTTGTCTTGCCAAAAGGTATTGACATAATTCAGTCTGAATTAAACTCCTAGAGCCTTATTTTTATAGTAGATAGGTTTGTGTATGGCCTGATAGGGAGTGTCAACTAAAATGAGAGCACATGCCTACTTGATCATATGATGAACCAGAATGATGGGTTTCACTTAACCAAGGAACATGGTGGCTGAAACAGTGACAGTCATGTTATCCTTAGAGGTCGTAAGGAGATTGAGAATCACTGATTTACATAAGGAGTTATGCATGAGATGCTCAGTGATGAATAGTTACTATCGACCTTGTAGTGCATGTGTGATACTATCCTAAAATGGAAGATTGCCTGTGTATTATAAGACACCCAATGTTCATCAGAAATATGAAGAAGCATATTTCTAATTTTATAGATTGAGGGGTCTATGAAATTTGACTAAATGATGAGCAATATCATCAAAGATCGAAAGCCTTGATCTAATGATATTATTATGTGTGAAATATTATGATGTATGTTTTATTGTCATGTCATTCTATAAACACCTTACCAAGACTTTAATGAGAATCTCTTGACCAATTCAAAGTGTTTGGAATGGAAAAGGAATCTCAAGTTTGTGCTTACTATCTAAAGAATTGCCCAAGTTCTCACTACTAATGTTAAATCTCATTTGAGATGTTTACTTAATACAAAAGGGCTGTAGTCAGCTTACTATATAAAAGGACAAGTGGACACCAAGTTGACTAGGGAAACCCAGTCACAAACAATATGATAGAGATCATTGGATTCATAAATCCCAATTCTTTGTGTTGAGATAAATTGATGGGATCAGAGGATATGATTCTCAACTAACTCCCAGAGTCCTTTAATATGGTTATGTTGAACAAGTAGAAAATCAAATTGTCTAAAATCCCACATGTTGCATATGGCTAAGAACCTTTGAAGAGTTCAATGTTACTTGCAAAGATGTTCAAAAGAGTTGGATTTTCGAAATCCTGAGTATTTTTGCAAAGGAAAGAAATCCAAGATTTTCCATTGGAAATATATTTTGGTAGTATGGACAAGGGCTCTTCTGAGAAAAAAGGAAAGTATAAGTATTGTGCTTCATAGTGAAGTAATTAGTCATTGGATACAGGGCAAACCTTTGGAAGGATTGTCCAACTTGTATACTCATCAAGTCCAACATAATTGTTGGAACCTCCAGGCTCCTAATGCTTGGTATGATCTTGTATAAGTGCAATAGTTATATGTTTGTTAAGGAGAAGGAGAAATCTAAGTAGATAAAACTTCTACTTGGGAATGAGACAAAAGTTGAATGATCATAATCATATGAATCTTCAATTAAGAGGTAGCTAACTTTATTTCACCTTCTTTGAAAAGCTAAAGGAATTCTGCATTGAAATAAATAAACAGCTAGGTAAGTCTTCCATGATTGAGAAGAGTACCTCTTAATAGAAATTTCATAATTTACTCTCACTACATCTTGTCTCAGATAATTCCCACAACAAACCATAGCATGATGGTGTTATTAAATCGAATTATATTGGATATGATTTGATGGAAGATGAGCTTGGGATTCGCATTAGAGACATTTAGTCTGTATTCCTGGATAACAAAAGATATTTGTAAATAGGAATACAAGTTTCTTAGTAGAGAAACTGAATCTAGAATTGTTCTAGAAGCAGAAGCCCAATAGACCAATAACTATGAGAATTAATAGAGATCAACTCTTTACTCTCACTATACCTAAATAGTACCCTAGAACCCACAGGTCCTAGAATCTGTAGTTGGACTAACTTTTATTCTGATGAAGTAATCAAACTATTTGATTTTCATCTAAGAATGAAAGTATCCTTTGTATGCAAATTGGTTAGTGGGAACATAATTACTTTCCTGGCTCTATGCAAAGATAATATTCTTTTCATTGTGAATGAAGTATGAATATTATTCTTCTCTTAGATTTGATCTAGCAATTTAGCAATGAAGGAAAAAAAATTTGACAACATGTTTTCTTAGTCCTAAATGGTTTAAAGACAAAAAGGAAAATGATATTTTTATTCTCCCAATAACAATCATGTTTTTATGCAAGTAAGATTCCAAGAAAGGAGTTTCTACCCTTATGGAATGGAATATGTTTCTCTTAGATATGTGATATCATGAAACAGTATACTTGTACTAGACTGAATATTCATCACATGTTGATGTGATAAGATATTGGTCAGATTAGTCCGGAGCATTGTACAATGGTAAAGTACAAGCAAGTTAACTTCTGAAAATGACTGTTGGACAGTATCATTTTTGTTTAGTCTTTTAAGACTGTGGTTGTTGATAATAAATTTGCAAGAGTTGCAAGTGTTATTGCATCACTACAATAGTTGTGGTAAAGTAGACATGATAGACCCATGTATATTAAGTTATGCTTCAGCTGGTGTTTGAGAAACATCACTGAGAAGATGGGCATTACATCTAATTGGCTTTGAGTGCAAATGGGAGATTGTTGGACATATATGCCCTCGAAAGCCAATAAGAGACTTTTCTATGTTAATTAGATAAGCATCATATTCACACAACCAACTATAAAGGGTATTTATATTAATTACTGTCATATGATGATGACATAAAGTTCCATAGGTAACATTGTAGGAAAATCATACAAAGGTTGCGAGGAGATATGATTTTTCGGTTCCTTGTAAACCTAATATTGTTCGAAGCCTCTAGAGTACTGGTTGGGCGCCATACTTCATCATGGCTTGCACATGTGTAGTTCTATGAGATAGTGTGATGAATCTCATTCACAGAGAGTGGTGACTCTTGACTAACATGTGAGTATATGTAACAAGTATATAATATTGAACGAGATCACTAGTGGATACCCTATGGAATACACTATCAGATTGTATTAGGGTTGTCCATTTGACAAATTCATCTTAGACCTGAGAGGCTAACATCTTCTCAGACATCTGTCTATATGGCTTTGATGTGCCAATCGGCAATGTCCAATACACAGGTTTAACTCCGGGTACGTTGGGTCATGTTCACAATGTTTGGAGAAGTGTGTAAACACTCTATAAGGAATCTACAACTCCTTAATTGGAAATAATGATATTAAGGTAATACTTGTTGAACTGAACTATTAAATCCAGTACTGGTACTTTTCGGTAAAATGGTCTTTATCGAAGTTGATATTTTTAATATGGAAAAGTATATATAAATATATATGTCAGTTCTTTTCTAATGTTTCTTCAAAAGTGTTTTGGAGGTTCAGTTCAATGAAAAACTAATCATGAGAAAGGGTTCTATTCATAAGCTAGGGACTAAAACAGTGGAATTATTCCAATTCCAGAAGCTTACAAGTGATATCGGAATGTGGAAGGATTTATTTGTAAATATATTGTGAGATGGTACTTACAAGCAATTCTCTAATTTTTGGAGGTTAATGATATTGTGTTAATGGATATTAATTGTGATTGGTGGAAGTCCAGGGATATAGATAAAATTCTATAATCATAATGGAGTGTAGGAAAGGTATTTCCTAGTAACAATGCTTTAACCAAAAAGGTTGAGTACTTGGTCCCACAACCGGAAATAGGAGATACCTTTAGATCCCACGCACAAGGATCTTCTTAAAATATTTAATTTAATAATTTATTAAATTAATTAATTTCTCTAAGTAATCACTATATGGTATAGTGAAGCTCTAAAAGGTGGAATCACATTAGATGTGAAAAACCAAATGGGTAGGACCCATTGGGGATTATTTTAAAAGAATAATTGAAGTGACCTAAATAGGGTTTAGAACCTTAGGGGCGTGTGGAGTGGGGCCCGGTGGGATGCCCACTTCAAGGAGGAATAATAATTGTTATTATTTTATTTAGTTTCTAATAACTAATATCCTTATTGGATAAGGTTAGTTAGTTAGTTAGAGTTAGTTACTACTTAAAGATTCCTTGATGGACAAGGATTTTATTAGTTTCTTGCTAATCAAGGAATCCTAATTGGATGAGGATAAGGATAAGATTAGTTGGACACTAATGGATAAGGTTAGTTTCTATTTTGATTAATCCTAATTAATTAAGGAGAAATAAAAAAGGAAACAAATTGAGGAATTCTAATTGGATTAGAAAGTGGACTCTTGAGTTGCAAGCAACCCAAATCATTATAAATAGAGGTGGACGTCCAAGGCTTGTGGGCAATTAATTTTTCAGAATTTTTGGATCTCTCTCTCCCTCTCCTCAAATATCTCACGCCCCCTCTCTCTCGCCCCCTCTCTCTCTCTATTAGAGTTGTACGGTCACCCCTCTCCCCTTTCTTCTCTTATGTGTTCTAACTTTTGAATAATCAAGAAGAAGAAGATCAAGGATGTTGATCATCAAGAAAGGTTCTTAATAATAAAGATTGGATCTTTATTTCAAGATCTTAGAGCTGGAAATTTGGAAGGTCCATTAGCTTCCATTAGAGAAAGTTTTAAAGGAAAAAGATGGTTCGTGTGAATCGACAAGAGACTTGACACTTGTGAAGTTTTGCGAGTACTATTCTTATGTGGATTTGACTTAACAATTTAATGTCGCAAAGGTGAATGTTATTCCTACCTTCATTGAATAAAATCAATTAGAATCTTAGTCAGATCTTGGGATTCAATGTATGCCCCCCAAGAACTATTTTTCTAAAATTAAAAAGAGGCATACTTTCAGTTTGTACTCGCTGAGTATTCCAAACTTAGTCGTACATTTATGTCGGTAGGTACATTATGTGATATATGGACTCCAGGTTCCTTGGATAGAGGTGGCTCATATAGAGCAAGAGACTGCTCTGGTTGTCACCTAGATATTAAGAGTCTTGGCATATGGCCAATGGTTGGGATGAGTGAGAGAGAGACATGTATTTTGGGGTCTTATGTCTGGGGATGTTTATCTCACTTGAGTTGGGACTCAAGTTAAGGAGTTCATGTTTATGTTGTAAACTCTATTCAATTATTGATGTAGAGACCCGAATCTTTTTCATGTTTTTATTGCAAGTATTAGGGATATTATAGTCCTTGTGATGTTTTACTATTTATGTATTTATATCTAATTGGTATAGTGTGATTAAGACTTAATCAAACTTGTAAGCGGAGGGATGTCATAACACATCCTAAACTTTAGGAAGCTCTAGTTTTGGCACCGTTTATTGGAATTAAGTGATTCTTGAACCATTAGAAAGGTATTGGAACCCTCTTCGAGGTTCATGTTTAATGTTTTCCCTCATTTTTAATCTAAGCTAAGTCAAAAGTGGGTTTTCCGATGTTTTGTCTGATGGAATTGCAGATCAATCAACTTTGAGGACAATTTGGCCCATAAATAAAGGGGAATTTAGAAATTCTAAAATACCAGAAATGTTCGTTTTTGGAAGAAGAATCCAACACAAGTTGAATCGTCGAAATCCGACGAACGAGTCAAACGTTATAGCCGAAACAGTAAAATGAGTCAAAATCTGCAAAGCACCGATCGCTCGGTCAGAAGTAGCGATCGATCGGTCCAAAACCGATCGATCGGTATCTATCGACTGGTCCAAAATTTTGTATGGGGAAAATTTCCAGAGAGTTCTTTTTTGACCGATCGCCTGGTCAAGAGCACCGATCGATCGGTTGAGAACTGATCGATCGGTCATAACCACCGATCGCTCGGTCCTTCGTATTTTTGCAGAATTTTAGTAAGGGCTTTTTGGTCTTTTTGTTCTTAGACCTTGGGGCTATAAATAGGGATCCTATTTCGGGGTATTAGAATACTCTACCTATTTCTAACCTAATTTGGCAAAAAGGGGGAGAAAACCCTAGGGTTTTGAGAAAGGGCTTTCTTGGGGAAGAAGGTGATAGCTTGGATAGTGCAAGGAGAGCTTGGAAAGCTTCCCCAAATCACCTCGGGAGCGTTTTGAATCCAAGGGAAAGATTCCTAAGGTCGATATACTATCCTAATCAACTCTATTTTAATGTTTTGTGAATGTTAATATTATAGGAATGATAGAATAGAGATTAGATGCATTTTCCCTAATTTTCTATGAAGTAAGCTAATTATGGATGGAAATGTGGATTAGAATGTGGATAGAATGTATGGAGGATGGGAAATGTATGGAGGATGGGATTAATATGTGGATGTGAATGGTGAATTGATTGTATGGATGAATTATGGTTTGATGAATGCTTAAAAATATAGAAGGGAAATGGATTCATATTATGCGTACTCAAGGTGTTTGTGAAAATGCTTGAGAGGATAAATGCTATTATACTCTTATGAAATGGTGGTAAATTGATTTTGAATCGTAATATGAATTATGATAAGATATGCATATGTGATGGTTTGATAAGTATGCCTAATTACTTGCATGGAAATTGATAGTCGGGAAGGTAAGAACATAGAGGAAAATCTCTCAAACCAGGAATTCTCTAACTATTTGGTATGAGATAGTATAGTGGAGTTTCCATGGTGGGAGATCGGAATCTAAGCAATTACCAACTCGAATGTTAATTTCGACACTTAAGCACAGATACACTTGTATGTTAAGACGAGAGTCTCACAAGTCACACATGTGGATCACAAGCATGAGCATGGCATACGTATGACATTCTGAATAAGCATAAGCATGACATGGTCCGTATCCGCCAAGAACGGCATGTCAACCATTTGATTCTTAAGTATGGTCCGTATCCACCAAGAACGGCATGCCAACCATATGATTTTCTTAGACATGGTCCGTATCCGCTAAGAACGGCATGTCACATCATTGTATGATCTGAATAAGTGCATAAGCATAAGCATCTCACAAGCACGTGGTCTCATAAGCATAAGCAGCTCATAAGTATATTGTCTTCTAAGTCAAAGATTCTCACAAGTATACGAGTCAAGGTGATAATATGATGTATATGCGCACACGTTCTTCCGTACTCTGATTATGTTATTATGCTATTGGATATGTTTCAAACCAAGTGCAGGTATATTATTATTGTTGGTTGGATTTTATATACACCGAGTACTTTTGTACTCAGCCGAACTTTTGTCTTGGCAGGTTTAGAGCAGGAGTACACGGCGGAGCCGTGGGTTGAGGAGACTTACATCGAGGAAGGAGGAGAAGGTGAGCCCATTGAGGAAGGAGCCGGAGTCTTGGGTGGCTACACCTCTTAGTTTTTGTTTTGTTGGTTGAGAGAGTTTTGTATTAGACTTTCATATGATGTTGCTTAGTAGACTTTTTATGGTTGTATTTTTCATACTTGTTGGTTATAGTAAGTTGTATATGTTGACCATAGACTTGTGCAGGTTAGTTATAGTTATATATCGGAATTTTATTACTCTCATTTTTGGAGACTCGTGTAGTAGCCTTGTATGCATGGATTTTAAGCAGGTTAAGTAATGTGACGATTCCAAAGTCCTATTTTAGCCTTGTGGGATTTTGGGGTCGTTACAATTGTAATCAATTGTACTTGGAATATAGTTAAGTCATTAAACAAATTTTTAGTTCACTATTTTGCATGCGTTGTATATTCCTTGCAGGTTTGATTTAAGGTTAAGTCACGTCGCCAAGGTATCCAAACTCCTAGGGGGTATTTTGGGGCGCGACAGAAGTGGTATCAGAGCTTAGGCATTAGGTTTAAGAAGAGAGTCGTATTTCAAATGTAGACTAATCACTTAGTCTTTGTCTAGAACAGGTTGATTTCAACCGAAGTTAGTGTCTTTTTCCGCTAGAGAATCGAAAATTTTAGATACTTATACTATTATGTGTTGTGATGTTTTGTGGTATTATATGATTCGTGTTGCGTGCATACTATATATTATATGCTAAGTGAAAACCTATGATATATGAACGTGTTTCCCAGTTAGACTCATGAGTGATGTGATACTCAGGCTAGAGTCTAGTCTAGGTGTTGTTTGACAAGGGAGGGGTAGGTCCTTGTCATACATTGTGTCTTTGGGTTTGGTAGGTCCTTGTCATACATTGTGTCATTGGGTTTGGTAGGGATTTGTTTCCCAAGAGAGGCTACAGGATGCTCGTCATTGGGTTTGGTAGGGATTTGTTTCCCAAGAGAGGCTACAGGATGCTCTTAGGTCTTGTAAGTCTAGTATATTTAGAGTCGTTGCAAGTATAGAGACATAGGTTTTGATGTATATATACTATTATGCATATCCGATGTAAATTGAATTATTCAACTATACTAATATATCTTACATCACAACTAAGCATAAGTCGCACATCACAGTATGACGATAAGCCCATGTGAGTTCATGTAACCCCACGACTAGTAGGAACATATACAGATATCAATATATTTTTAACCAACTTTGGGATGTTTGAGGCACGCTTCTAGGTACAGATGCACATTTTCTGCAGCACATCCTAGACCCAGTGCTCAGTCCCAACTGATAAATATATTATAAACTTCAAGGACAGATAAAATTTTAGACAAGTACATGGATGTCTGATGCACGTTTCTAGATACAGATACACGTTAACTCTGCCGCACGTTCTAGACTCAGTGCTCGGTCCAAAAGTCTAGATATAGATGCGCGTTAATTCTGCAGCACATTCTAAACCCTGTGCCTAGTCCAAAATGATAAATAAATTATAAACCCCAAGGATAATCATGCATATCATGCACTTCCATACATAGCATGCACTCCATGCACGACATAAGGATCATGCATGGCATAAGCATCATGCATCGCATGAGCATCATACATATCATTCACATCATACATTTTCATACATAGCACACATTTAATACATGACATGAACATCACACACATATCATAAACATCATATGCATATCCTACATGCATCATGTAGATCTTAGAAGCATGATACATGTCACCAGATTAAGAGGATTTTACTTAAATAACTCAAATAAATGAACTAGTCATTAGTATTAGTCTTAAACTGATTAAGGTCTTAAGTATGTAATTGTAGCACCCTGGATTTTTCTATACTTAATGAATACCGTTTTCGTAGCTACTTGGCCTTCCTCATAGTATAATTAATAAATAAGGGAGAAATCAGAAATTCCGAAATGTCAGAAATGTGCGTTTTCGAAAGACGAACCCAACGCAAGTTGAATCGTCGAAATCCGACGAACGAGTCAAAAGATATGGCCAAAACAGTCTGGACCTGCAGGCAATCGATCGCTCGGTTATGCACTTGAGGACGAGCTCTGGAGAGGCACTAAGGACGTAGCTCGAAAGGCACTAAAGACGTAGCTCGGAAGGCACTAAGGACGTAGCTCTGATAACGTGCTCTGACAACGTGCTTTGATAATGCACAGACAACGCATAGACAACGTAGCTCTAGCTCTGATAACGTATACGTTGTGCATCCGTTGTGCAACAGACAACGGGTACGTTGTACAGCAAACAACGTGTAAGTTGTACAGCTCACGACGGGCACGTTGTACATAAGACAACGGACAACGTGTTCAGCACTATTCACAGCACAACGTGTTCGGCACTATTCACAGCACAATGTGTTCGGCACTATTCACAGCACAACGTGTTTGTCACTATTCAGAGCACAACGTGTTTGGCACTATTCACAGCACAACGTGTTCGGCACTATTCACAGCACAACGTGTTTGGCACTATTCACAGCACAACGTGTTCAACACTATTCACAGCACAACGTGTTTGGCACTATTCACAGCTCAACGTGTTCGGCACTCATGTTTTTGCAGAAATTTCAGTAAGGGTATTATGGTCTTTTGGTCGGTTCACTCTTACCTTAAGAGTTTAACCCGAGCCTTTAGGGCTCATTCTCAACACTTAGAAGATTTGGGGGATTAGAAGAGAGGAGAAAGGGTTTCCTAAGCTAGGGTTTTGCTTTTGGAGAAGAATCAAAGGGGTTTTGAGACCCTAGATCACTTCAAGTCCGGTTTTTCTCCAAGATCACGGCTCAAGCACTCGTGGAGAGCGTTCTCCAAGCTAGGGCAGCAACCCAAGCACATTTTTTTGAAAGGGGTTTCTTCCCCAACACAAGTCTCCTTCAAGCAAAGGGTTCCTCTTTTCAAGTGGAAGCTCCAATCAAGGTTTACAACCAAGATCAAGCCTTGATTTAAGGTTAGTACACCCTACTAACTTACCCTAGCAATAAATCTAGGTTTTTCCTTATGAAATGTGATTTATACTATTATGGTTGCCTCCCATATGAAATGTATCATCTCCAATGAACCTAAATAAGATAAGAAAAGGGTATGGATGTGTGTGGGTGTTGTTGTGGCGATTGGATGCCGAGATGTATGTTGTGTGATGTGTGTGATGGAAATGGTGGATGGGTACTTTACCAATAATGAACTTACCTTGATGTTTGGATGGAAGATATGCACTAAAAAGAACACGATGAATCATTAAGAAACATTGCATGTGCTGTGTTTGACAAAATGCCTAAAACATGAATAAATGATCTAAAGGAAGAATATGGAAATGGGTTTTATGCATGCGTCCTTATAAACGATAAATTGATCAAATGTTATGCAAACTACTTATGTTGCCTAGGTTCATATCATGAATTGAATTGCAATGTCATATCTTGGTTATTCCCATTATCATGATTGTCACTATAGACACGTACACGAGCACGCATGATAGCATGAACCGAGATTTCAAGAGCATGTGCATATAATAAACAACAAGAAAATATTGTATGTCAAGGAGGTTGGTAGCCCAGGGACATTCGGGTACTAACCTCTGGCTCACAAGTGCATTTCATAACAAGGAGGTTGGTAGCCCAGGGACATTTGGGTACTAACCTCTGGCTCACAAGTATATTGCATAACAAGGAGGTTGGTAGCCCAGGGACATTCGGGTACTAACCTTTGGCTCACAAGTGCATTTCATAACAAGGAGGTTGGTAGCCTAGGGACATTCGGGTACTAACCTCTGGCTCACAAGTATATTGCATAACAAGGAGGTTGGTAGCCCAGGGACATTCGGGTACTAACCTCTGGCTCACAAGTGCATTGCATATCAAGGAGGTTGGCAGCCCAGGGAGATTCGGGTGCTAGCCTCTGGCTCACAAGTTACAATATGGAGGTTTACAAGATGATGATCATGCATTCATGCATGCACGCATACATGATTTCTACGAGGCATACCGGGACATGACATGGGTTTTCAAGCATGAGTTTTATCGGCGTTTTCGCATTCATGTACGCACGTCAGGATGCTTGTATTGTATCATGCCTTATACTGTTTCCTTTGTGATGTTTCTATTACTGCTTGTATGATATTACTATTGTGTGTTTTTATTATTGTTATGGTCTGCTAGTAGCTTGTACTTGCTGAGTATTCCATGCTCAGCCGTACTTTCATGTCGGCAGGAACTGAGGGAGCCCTCGACCCAGAGCCTTGGGTTGAAGAAGAGTATATAGAGGAGAGAGAGCCGGCTATTCCATATCAGTCTCAGGCGGACCGAGACCTCGATGTGGGGCCATACCTCGACTACTGTTGAGGGGAGAGTATGAGAGGGTCTTGTGTATTTTGATATTTTGATAGGTGGGCCTGTCCACCTTAGACTTAGACATGTCTTGTATTTATGTTAACTTGGAATACTATTTTGGATCATTAGAAGAAATGAAAATTTGTTTACGCTTCCGCATATATGTTAGCTTCCGCGCTCTGATTATCGTTGTTAGTACTGTATTTTATCTTGTGCATTACAGGATGGTTTGATAGGTACGTAGTGTGACACCTAAAATATCCCTAAACTCCTAGGGGGTATTTCGGGGCGTTACAGAGTGGTATCAGAGCTCTAGGCATTAGAGTCCCTAGGGTCACTTGGATGATTGAACAAGGTATTAGAATCACCTTAGAGAGTTGTATTCCAAGTATAGACTAACAAGTTAGTCTTAGTCAAAATGGGTTGAACTTCAACCGAACATAGAGTGCTACGCTAGGAACACGGATTGTATGTTATGCTATTGTGTTATATACCATGTGTACATTATTTGTGTTGTACTTATTAAATATGATTGATGAATATGTATTGAGTGAATTGCGAAATTTGTACTAAATGCGTATCCAAGTTAGACTCATGTTGTATTTTCGTTCTCAGGAGAAATCATGAGACGCAATACCCGGGGTCGCGGGTACAACACGAGGGGTAATGAAGGTGATGCTCCATCGGGTGATGATCAACCCGACTTTGCCCAAGCATTCGCATCCATAGCCGAGACTTTGGCTATGTTGGCGGCAAGGCAACCGGCCACTCCGCCTAATGCGGCACTTATACCGGCTCCTCCTAACCGAGCCCAAGCCGGGATAGAAGCTTTTCGGAGGATGAGGCCTCCAACTTTTTGTGGAAGCATTGATCCACTTGTCGCCGAGGGTTGGATTCGGCAACTCGAGAAGATATTCTCGGTATTGGCACCTACGGAAGTGGAAAGGGTCACTTGGGCCGCCTTTATGCTTGAAGGCGAGGCCGACCATTGGTGGAAATCCGTATTTCGGACCCGAGAGTTGACCCGGCAAGGTCAAGATTGGACTTGGTAAGAATTCTTGGAAGCTTTCAACAAGAAATACTTTCCGGTCGGAATGAGAGAGAAGATGGAAGTGGAATTTATTACCTTGGAGCAAGGTAATATGTCCGTAGCGGCTTATGAAGCCAAATTTTCAGAGCTATCTCGATTTAGTCCACACACGATAGCTACCGAGGCTATGAAGGCCCGGAAATTCGAGAGGGGGTTGAAGGCCTACCTCAAGGATCGTGTCTCAATGTTCCGACATGAGACATATTCAGAAGTTGTGGACAAGGCATTGTTGGCCGAGTCGAATTCCGAAGAGTTCTTTAAGAGGAGAGGAATGGAGAAAGGACAGTCAAGTAGTTCAGGGGAGAAAAGAGCAAGGACTAGCTTGTATCAGTCCACAGGGCCGGCTCAGTCACAGAGGATGTATTCGGCACCACAGACCCCTCGCTCTTTTGCTCCACCGGCTTTTCGCCCGGCTACCTCATATGCTCCTCGCCCCGCAGTTACTCAGGCTACGGGATATGCTCCTCCCTCCTATTTGCATGATGTCTGCACTCTTTGTGGAAGGAGGCATCCAGCAGGAGAATGCCGGAGGGTTTCAGGAAGTTGCTTCCATTGTGGTGACCATGGTCACATGGTTAGAGATTGTCCCCGACGTCAATTGCCAGCTCAGTCTTCGGGGAGCAGGCCCCCGATTAGGCAGACATCTCAGCCTAGCTCTTCTCAGGCTTCGAGGGCCTCACAGTCTACCTGGCCTCCTCGCCCAGCCACCCAGGGCCGAGTCTTCGCCCTATTGGAGACAGACGCACGTGCATCCGACGATGTCGTGCAAGGTACGCAAAAAATTCTAGAGTCTAAGTTGTGTAAAATTTCTATGGTTTATTATGTGATTATTTATACTAAGGGTTACCTATGTATGATGCTTGTTGTTGTTTGAAATCTACTAATAGTAGCTACTTAATCGCACAGGCGCTTTATTAGTGAACGAGTGTCTCGCCCGAGTGTTGATCGACACAGGATCCACTCACTCCTTTGTGTCGCCTAGTTTCGCAAAGGGATTTTTGACTGAGGCTACTCCGTTAAAGCAGGAGTTGACCATTGCAACTCCACTCGGTAAGTCAGTTGATACGGACAAGATATTCAGGGATAGTGTGGTTCAAGTGGGGGAGAATGAACTGTTAGCTGATCTCATCGTCCTAGATTTTCAAGACTTAGATTTTGATGTCATCTTAGGGATGGATTGGTTGTCAAACCATCACGGGCATGTTGCGTGTTTTGAGAAGATGGTGAATTTCAAGCCGGAAGGGGGTAAGCCTTTTCACTTCCGAGGATTAAGAAAGAGGGACATTGCTCGCCTCGCAGCCTTGAGTATAGCAAACCTAGAAGCACAAAACTCCTCGGCCATTCCGGTCGTGAGTGATTTCTTGGACGTGTTTCCGGAGGAACTTCCCGGGTTACCTCCGAATCGGGAGATTGAGTTCGCTATAGAGCTTACTCTGGGCACCGCTCCGATTTCAAGGGCACCGTATAGAATGGCCCCTATAGAGCTGGAAGAATTGAAGAAACAGATTGAGGAGTTACAACAACTTGGTTTCATCCAACCAAGAGTCTCACCGTGGGGAGCTCCGGTTCTCTTTGTAAAGAAGAAAGACGGGTCGATGAGAATGTGTATAGACTACCGCCAGTTGAACAAGGTAACTATCAAGAATCGTTATCCCTTGCCAAGGATCGATGACTTGTTCGACCAACTGAAGGGAGCGAGATTCTTCTCCAAAATTGATCTTAGATCGGGGTATCATCAATTAAGGATCAAGGCGGAAGATGTTCCGAAGACGGCTTTCAGGACTCGGTATGGGCATTACGAGTTCCTTGTCATGCCTTTTGGGCTGACGAATGCACCGGCGGCATTCATGCATTTGATGAACCGGGTGTTCCGATCTTACTTGGATCGATGCGTGATTGTATTCATTGATGACATTTTGGTGTATTCCCAGACACGGGAAGATCACGCACGAGACCTCCGCCTTGCTCTGGAGATGTTGAGAGAGCATAGGCTATATGCCAAATTGAGTAAGTGCGAGTACTGGTTAGAGAAGGTCGCATTTCTTGGACACGTGGTGTCGGCCGAGGGCATTTCTGTAGATCCAGTCAAGGTTGAGGCAGTCATGAATTGGGAGAGGCCCAAGAGCGTCACGGAGATACGTAGTTTCCTCGGATTGGCAGGCTACTACCGGAGATTTGTGGAGGGATTCTCCAGTTTGGCTGCACTCTCACCTACTTGACAAGGAAAAATGCAAAGTTCAGTTGGAGTGACCGATGTGAAGTAAGTTTCCAAGAGTTGAAGAAACGCCTCACCACGGCCCCTGTCCTTACTGTGCCATCCGGACCTTTTGGGTATAAGGTGTATAGTGATGCCTCGCACGTCGGACTCGGGTGTGTCCTAATGCAACACAAGAAAGTCATTGCCTATGCATCAAGGCAGTTGAAAGAGCATGAAAAGAACTACCCCACTCACGACTTGGAGCTTGCGGCGGTCGTGTTTGCACTCAAAATTTGGCGACATTATCTGTACGGGGTGGAGTTCTATGTGTACACGGACCATGAGAGCCTCAAGTATCTCTTTTCCCAAAAAGAGTTAAACTTACGACAACGACGTTGGATTGAGTTCTTAAAAGACTATGAGTGCACTATCCAATATCACCCGGGAAAAGCAAACGTGGTGGTAGACGCCTTGAGTAGGAAACCACCGGGGTTGTTGGCTCACATGTTAGTGCGAGAATGGAGATTGTTAGAAGATTTGGCAAATTTGGACATCAGTGTGAATGACTTCGTCCTCAGTCCCGTTTTGGAAAATGTTACGGTTCGGCCGTACCTTATAGATTTGATCCAAGAGTATCAAGCCACGGATGCTGACTTGTTGGCTTTTCGGGACAAGGAAGTTGCCAAGGGTAGCACGGACTTCTCTCTCACTAGCCGGGGTGCTATTACATTCAAGGGAAGACTTTGTGTCCCAGCCAATGCAGACCTTCGGAGAGAGATCATGGATGAAGCTCACCGTTCAAAGTACACAGTGCATCCTGGGGGTACGAAGATGTACCGGAACCTCAAGAGTCACTTTTGGTGGCGAAACATGAAGAGGGAGGTTGCGGAGTATGTGGCACGGTGTTTGGTGTGCCAACAGGTGAAAGCGGAGCATTTGAGACCGACGGGTCTTTTGCAGTCTCTCCCTATTCCCGAGTGGAAATGGGAACATTTCTCTATGGACTTCATCGTGGGGTTGCCGAAGACGGTTAGGAAGACCGATGCTATATGGGTAGTTGTTGATAGACTCACGAAGTCCGCTCATTTCTTACCGTACCGGACTACATTCAACTCCAATCAGTTAGCGGAGCTATACATCAAGGAAATAGTCCGATTACACGGGGTGCCAGTGAGTATTGTGTCGGATAGAGACCCAAGATTCACATCCAGGTTTTGGAAAAGTTTTCAAGGTGCAATGGGCTCCCGGTTAGACTTTAGCACAGCTTTCCACCCACAGACCGACGGGCAAACCAAGAGGGTGAATCAGGTTATTGAAGATATGCTCAGAGCATGTATGCTAGACTTCAAGGAAAGTTGGGAAGATCACCTACCTTTGGTGGAATTCGCTTACAACAATAGTTATCAAGAAAGCATACAAATGGCGCCTTTCGAGGCTTTGTACGGAAGGAGTTGTAGATCCCCGTTGTATTGGGATAAAGTGGGAGAAAGAAAGATTTTGGGCCCCGAGTTAATTGAACAAACCGCGGATAGGGTCAAGCTTATCCGGGAGAGGTTAAAGACCGCACAAGATAGACAAAAAAGCTATGCCAACAACCGAATGAGGGATCTTGAATTCCGAGTCGGTGATTTTGTGTTTGTAAGGATTTCACCGACCAAAGGTGTTATGCGATTCGGGAAGAGAGGCAAGCTTAGCCCGAGATATGTGGGTCCGTTCAAGATCATTGCTCGAGTCAGTGAGGTAGCTTACCGTGTTGCTTTACCCGCTCATATGACGGCGGTCCACAATGTATTCCATGTCTCTATGCTTCGAAAGTATGTCCCAGATCCTTCTCATGTCATCGAGTTGGATCCGATAGAGATTCGAGAGGACCTCACCCTAGTTGAACAACTGGTGCAGATCTTGGATAGGAGAGATCAAGTCTTGCGTAACAAGACCATTCCCTTGGTCTCAGTGAGATGGCAACACCATTCAAGGGAGGAAGCTACATGGGAACGAGAAGCCGAAGTGCGGGAAAAGTATCCCCAGTTATTTGTTTAAAGCCTTGGCACTCCCTTGTAATTTTTATGGTCTTGTGCATGTATGTATCGTCCAAATTTCGGGGATGAAATTTTTGTAAGGGGGGGAGAATGTAGCACCCTGGATTTTTCTATACTTAATGAATACCATTTTCGTAGCTACTTGATTTTCCTCATAGTCTAATTAATAAATAAGGGCAAAATTGGAAATTCTGAAATGTCAGAAATGTGCGTTTTCGAAAGACGAACCCAACGCAAGTTGAATCGTAGAAATCCGACGAACGAGTCAAAAGATATGGCCAAAACAGTCTGGACCTACAGGCAATCGATCGCTCGGTTATGCACTTGAGGACGAGCTCTGGAGAGGCACTAAGGACGTAGCTCGGAAGGCACTAAGGACGTAGCTCGGAAGGCACTACGGACGTAGCTCGGAAGGCACTAAGGACCTAGCTCTGATAACGTGCTCTGACAACGTGCTCTGATAAGGCACAGACAACGCATAAACAACGTAGCTCTAGCTCTGATAACGTATACGTTGTAACGGCCCAAAACCCACCCTAGGAGTTAGAGTGAATCTTGGACGACTCAATCATGACTTACATGACTTGCTTGACAAACCAACCTGCAAAAACCCACAGAGCATATACAATAGAGGACATTATAGCGGAAACATAACTATAAAACACAGCGGAAGTCTAACAAACCTCTAAGTATATACATATGGTCCAAGTTTATACAAAAAGTAACCAGAAGAAAGTGCGGACAGACCCGCCAAAATACATGGATATAATCTCTCATCTCACCCACAGCTAATCCACTCAGAATCTACAACCACCTAATGGTAACCCTCTACTAGAGGTTCCTCAAAAGGCTCCTCGACGTACTCCTCCTCCACCCATGGACTCGGAGCACAGATATCAAATGGAGCAGCTGCTCCGCCGTCACCTGCCGACATAAGAAGTACGGCTGAGCATGGAATACTCAGCGGGTACTAAGCACTAACCAATAGTCATAGCATACAGATAACATACATAAAGGAGGAAGCAAGTTGCATATATAGAACATGAACAATTTATATCATACAAGGAAGCAAAACAATTTATAATCATGCTTGTATTTCGTAGAAAGCCGATGAAACCTCTTGAAAACATCGTGCACTTGACTTGACTTGAAAATACCATTTCCGTGCTTGAAACTTGTTATGTTGTCTTATCTTGTCATATCATGCGTGTCATGTCATGTCATGCGTGTCATGCGAGTATCATGCTTGCTTGTTCATAATTTAAACATGTTCACATGCCTAGTTGCCATTCATAGTCCGTCACAACTAGTACCCTATATGCAGATGGGTATGCCTAGTTGCCGTTCATAGCCCGTCGCAACTAGCATCCATGCAGAATGTGAATGCCTAGTTGCCGTTCATAGCCCGTCGCAACTAGCATCCATGCGGAATGTGAATGCCTAGTTGCCGTTCATAGCCCGTCGCAACTAGCATCCATGCGTGATGTGTGATGCTATGCTATGCGTGTCATGCCATGCTATGCTATGCGTGTCATGCGATGCTATGCATGTCATGCGAGGGGATGGGAGACCTTTCCCTATGAAATGCATGATTGTCTTGCCCTTGTCAAAAGCGAAGTGAAACATATCTTAGGATATGCCCCACCTCTACGCCCCATACTTAAAACATCGGTAAATCACGTCATTTCATGCGTGCTCGTGAGATCGTGTGCATACTTGCATTTGGAATTAAATATAGCAATTTGGGGTAATTCACAAAGCATAGCATATAGCAATTTAAGTGAGTAATAATCTACGCATTTTAAGAAATGTAGGAAACACACTATCATGAACCCTAACAATTTAAAGAGCAATCAAGCGTAGGTTCCCTTAATTTATCATTTATTTTGTTCACCTTAGCATTTCATCAAACATGGGGTGTGTTCATTATTCACTTAAACCTAGATCATGCTTTTCTAGGTGGGTTATGCTCACATCACACTTGTATGTTCATTATTAGTACAATGCCCTTTCCCATTCGTTCATCACATACGTTGTGCATCCGTTGTGCAACAGACAACGGGTACGTTGTACAGCAAACAACGTGTACGTTGTACAGCTCACGAAGGGCACGTTGTACATAAGACAACGGACAACGTGTTCAGCACTATTCACAGCACAACGTGTTCGGCACTATTCACAGCACAACCTGTTCGGCACTATTCACAGCACAACGTGTTCGGCACTACTCACAGCACAACGTGTTTGGCACTATTCACAGCACAACGTGTTCGACACTATTCACAGCACAACGTGTTTGGCACTATTCACAGCTCAACGTGTTCGGCACTCGTGTTTTTGCAGAAATTTCAGTAAGGGTATTATGGTCTTTTGGTCGGTTCACTCTTACCTTAAGAGTTTAACCCGAGCCTTTAGGGCTCATTCTCAACACTTAGAGGATTTGGGGGATTAGAAGAGAGGAGAAAGGGTTTCCTAAGCTAGGGTTTTGCTTTTGGAGAAGAATCAAAGGGGTTTTGAGACCCTAGATCACTTCAAGTCCGGTTTTTCTCCAAGATCACGGCTCAAGCACTCGTGGAGACAGTTCTCCAAGCTAGGGCAGCAACCCAAGCACGTTTTTTTAAAAGGGGTTTCTTCCCCAACACAAGTCTCCTTCAAGCAAAGGGTTCCTCTTTTCAAGTGGAAGCTCCAACCAAGGTTTACAACCAAGATCAAGCCTTGATTTAAGGTTAGTACACCCTACTAACTTACCCTAGCAATAAATCTAGGTTTTTCCTTATGAAATGTGATTTATACTATTATGGTTGCCTCCCATATGAAATGTATCATCTCCAATGAACCTAAATAAGATAAGAAAAGGGTATGGATGTGTGTGGGTGTTGATGTGGCGATTGGATGCCGAGATGTATGTTGTGTGATGTGTGTGATGGAAATGGTGGATGGGTACTTTACCAATAATGAACTTACCTTGATGTTTGGATGGAAGATATGCGCTAAAAAGAACACGATGAATCATTAAGAAACATTGCATGTGCTGTGTTTGAAAAAATGCCTAAAACATGAATAAATGATCTAAAGGAAGAATATGGAAATGGGTTTTATGCATGCGTCCTTATAAACGATAAATTGATCAAATGTTATGTAAACTACTTATGTTGCCTAGGTTCATATGATGAATTGAATTGCAATGTCATATCTTGGTTATTCCCATTATCATGATTGTCACTATGGACACGTACACGAGCACGCATGATAGCATGAACCGAGATTTCAAGAGCATGTGCATATAATAAACAACAAGAAAATATTACATGTCAAGGAGGTTGGTAGCCCAGGGACATTCGGGTACTAACCTCTGGCTCACAAGTGCATTTCATAACAAGGAGGTTGGTAGCCCAGGGACATTCGGGTACTAACCTCTGGCTCACAAGTATATTGCATAACAAGGAGGTTGGTAGCCCAGGGACATTCGGGTACTAACCTCTGGCTCACAAGTGCATTGCATATCAAGGAGGTTGGCAGCCCAGGGAGATTCGGGTGCTAGCCTCTAGCTCACAAGTTACGAGATGGAGGTTTACAAGATGATGATCATGCATTCATGCATGCACGCATACATGATTTCTACGAGGCATACCAGGACATGACAAGGGTTTTCAAGCATGAGTTTTATCGGCGTTTTCGCATTCATGTACGCACGTCAGGATGCTTGTATTGTATCATGCCTTATACTGTTTCCCTTGTGATGTTTCTATTACTGCTTGTATGATATTACTATTGTGTGTTTTTATTATTGTTATGGTCTGCTAGTAGCTTGTCCTCGCTGAGTGTTCCATGCTCAGCCGTACTTTCATGTCGGCAGGTACTGAGGGAGCCCTCGACCCAGAGCCTTGGGTCGAAGAAGAGTATATAGAGGAGAGAGAGCCGGCTATTCCATATCAGTCTCAGGCGGACCGAGACCTCGATGTGGGGCCATACCTCGACTACGGTTGAGGGGAGAGTATGAGAGGGTCTTGTGTATTTTGATATTTTGATAGGTGGGCCTGTCCACCTTAGACTTAGACATGTCTTGTATTTATGTTAACTTGGAATACTATTTTGGATCATTAGAAGAAATGAAAATTTGTTTACGCTTCCGCATATATGTTAGCTTCCGCGCTCTGATTATCGTTGTTAGTACTGTATTTTATCTTGTGCATTACAGGATGGTTTGATAGGTACGTAGTGTGACACCTAAAATATCCCTAAACTCCTAGGGGGTATTTCGGGGCGTTACAGTAATCGGTTAATACCTTAACCGAGTGTGAAACTTAGCGTCGCTAGGAAAACTAATTGTACAATTTTACTATTATGGTTGTACTTAGATATATATGATGCGCTCGTATAGGTTAGGGGCTTGAGTTCAACTTATACTCAGGAGAAGTTATTGCCCTTGGGTATCGACTAACAAGTTAGTCTTAGGCCATAACCGGTTGCAACTCAACCGACCTCGTATATTAGCTTTGCTAGGAACCTCAGAGTATATTATTATACTATGGTGTGTATATCTTGATGCATGCTCTATACTTCGTTAAATACCTACTGTTATAAAAATGCAATGTTTGAATAATGATGGGATCCGAGTTAGACTCATGCTTTGCTATTGTTCTCATAATTCAATCATGAGACGTGGCAATCGGGGTCGCAGTTACCCTACTAGAAGAAATGAAGGTGACGCTCCTGTAGGGGATGAGCAGCCTGATCTTACCCAGGTCTTGGGATCCATAGCAGAGACACTAGCAATGCTTGCAGTTAGGCAATCCTCTACCCCTACCCCTACTGTGGCACTTGTGCCTACTCCTGCACATCATGCCATGGGAATTGAGGATTTTCGAAGAATGAGACCTCCGGTATTCTATAGTGGCACAGACCCATTGGTTGCAAAAGCATGGGTCATGCAGCTGGAGAAGCTATATTCAGTATTGTTGCCTACTGAGGCAGAGAAGGTCACTTGGGCCGCCTTTATGATGGAAGGTGAGGCCGATCACTGGTGGAGATCCGCCATCAAAACGAGGGACTTGACTCAAGCAGGTCAAGAATGGACTTGGGAAAAGTTCCTAGATGTTTTCTACAAGAAATACTTCCCGGTAGGAGTTAGAGAAAAGAAAGAACTAGAATTCATTATCTTGGAGCAAGGGAACATGACAGTGGCAGAGTACGAAGCCAAGTTCTCCGAGTTGTCGAGGTTCGCCCCATATCTGATAGCCACAGAGGCAATGAAGGCCAGAAATTCGAGAGGGAATTGTGAGCCTACACCAAGGATAGGGTCTCCATGTTCAGGCATGGGACCTATGCCAAAGTTGTGGATAAGGTCCAGTTGGCAGAAACGAATGTTGAGGAATTCTATAAGAGGAGAGAATTGTTGAGAGGCCAGTCCAGTGGCTCAACACAACCAAAGAGGAGGGCCAGAATGACTCCATACCAGTTCTATGGACCTACGGAGGTGCAGAGCCATTCTCTTGCACCTCAAGCCCCTTGCCCTACTACTATACCAGTTACTCGACAGGTGCAACCAGCATCTTCTACATCTACATTTGAGTTCTGTAGTTACTGTAGGAGTAAACACTTGACTGAGGATTGTCGAGCTCTTACAGGGGCATGTTACCATTGCGGTGACACGAGACACCGGATTAGAGATTGTCCAAGCCATCGGTCGTGTGCTCAAACCTAGAGAAATAGACTCCCAAATCAACTACCCAGAGTCTTTTCAGGCTTCGAGGCCCCAGTAGCCCATGCGGCCTCCATGTCAGGCTAATGAGGGCCAAGTTTTGCTATCGCAAGCAAGGTGCTCAGGCACCTAATGAGGTTGTATGGATGCCGAGAGATAGAAATTTTGTTGATAAAGGATGATGTAATGTCATGTTTAGTATGTTGCCTACGTGTATAAACATATTATATTATGTTATGTAAGTTTTCCTACTTTTCATGGGTGGTTAGTGACATGAAAAACCTAAGTGCTTTGCCAACAAGCAAGTGCTTGGTCTTGTGATGGTTGATGAAGGATTAGTGTGTCCTTAGCATAACTAGATGATAGAGTTCAAGCTTGAGTGGGATAAGAATCCCCACTTATAGTACCAAAGTCCAAATTTCGAGGATAAATTTTTATTAAGGGGAGGGATGTAGAGCCCCAAACTTTTGCCCAGGTATAGGAACTCGTGCCAAGGCTTTAAGCCTTTGTGATCTTCCATTTCTATGAAATGAGAACTTTTAAAGTATTCTAATGGTGTGTTTGGATTTATGGAATTGAGGAACAGAATTTTCAATTCCATCACATAATTCCAATTTCATCGTTTGGGA
Source organism: Tetracentron sinense (assembly GCA_015143295.1). Lineage (NCBI taxonomy): Eukaryota > Viridiplantae > Streptophyta > Magnoliopsida > Trochodendrales > Trochodendraceae > Tetracentron > Tetracentron sinense. Next base: position 24,334,982 of record CM026571.1, read on the forward strand.
CACATTAATAATAGGATGAAATTAGAATTTTCTAATTCCATAGAGAATTCAAGCAGTGATTTTAAAGGAAAATTTATGAGATTCAATTCCATAGTAAAATGGTCTTATTTGACAATTCCATGCTGCTGTGGAATTTAAAAACAAAAGAGAAGCCCGATGGTTTCATTTCTCCAGGAATTTAATAGTGCATCCACACGATAGAATTCTGAATTTCGTGGAATTTAATTTAATGAGTTTTAATTCCATGGAATTCAATTCTTTGGCTCAATTCCAATTCCATAAATCCAAACGCACTCTAAGGTTTAAAAATGGGATTTCCTAATTCGGTCATATTGAAAACCCGGGTTGCTGAACTCCATTTGCAGACCAGTCAGCATTAGGGGCAATTTGGTTAATAAATAAGGAAGAATTTAAAGATTCTAAAATTCTGTAAATTTCCCTTTTCGAATGACAAATCCAACGCAAGTTGAATCGTCAAAATCCAACGAACGAGTCAAAAGTTATGGCCGAAATACGAAAATGGGAAAATATGGCAAATTTCTGCAAGAGTTACGAACGATCAGCCAGACCCTACAAACGATCGTAGGTGAGTTTCGATCGATTGTAGAAAACTTACGATCGATTGTAGAATCTCAGAAATGGCCAAAACTCTCTGTAAACGTTACGATCGATCGTAGAAACTTATGACCGATCGTAGAGATGTTACGATCAATCGTAGAAAACTTACAATCAATCATAGTCACGCAACCCATAATTTTTATGCGGGATTTTTAGGGTTTCTACCCTCTTGCCTATAGATAGGGGGTTCCTTTGAGGGTTTTTCACTTACCCTAAACCAAGAGAAACTAAGAGGAGATTGAGAAAGGAAGAGGAAGGAGATTGGAGATTTCTTCAAGGGAGTTTGGATTGGAGGAAGAAGAACCCAAGATCAAGCTTGGATCATCCTCACTCAAGCAAGAGTTCCTCCATTCTTCAAGTTGTAGATCCTTTCCCACTTCAAGCTTGGAGCATTTGTTCAAAGTGGATCTTCTACACCAAGTGGGGTTCCCAAATCAAGGGATTTCTTCAAGATCAAGCTTTGATTTTCAAGGTTAGTACACCTTTACTAGTAAACTTAGTAATAACCTAGGTTTTTACTTGAAAAACGATTATGCTTGTTTGCGTTTCAAATTGTGGAAAGAACTAAGTTTTCCCTAAAAATACACAAGATGATTAAGTTGTGATGAATGTGGGTAATGGAAAATGGGAAGGACAATGTAATTATAAGAAACACACTCCATATGTTTATGAAATGTAGGAACATAAAGACATGAATAAATGCCTATAAAAATATCGTATGCAAGGTGTTTGATGAAATGCATGGTAAGGAAAACGTGAAATTAATGACTATATAAGGTTGCATGCTAAGTGTTTGACAAAATGCATAAATGAGAATTTAAGGAAATTGAAGATGATTATTAAAGCATGATTTATGTAGTTTTCTAAAAAATGGTAATTTTGGATCAATTGCCCTATATGCTTGCTTTAAATTCCAACATGATTATAAAAAGAATTGAAATGCAATATGTGTACCTTGAACCATCTATGATAGCATGATTGTCACGAATGCCACACACACCAAGCATGCATGTATGAATCAAACGTTTCAAGTATAAATATTCATGTAAGAAATAAACAAGAACAAGATGCGTGTGTCGCGCCCCAAAATACCCCCTAGGAGTAAGGGATACTTGAGGAGTGACTATGTGTACCTGTCAAACCATCCTGAAGTAAACATGGCTAACACAATACTATAAGGATAATAATCGGAGCGCGGAAGCTAAACATAAATGCGGAAGTATGAACTAACTTTTTCTTTTCTTCTAAAGTTCCAAGTCGTATTCCAAGTTAACACATACAGAACACATATCCAATTCTAAAGTGGACAGGCCCACCTATCAAAATATCAAAATACATAAAAGACCCTCTCGCACTCTCCCCCCAACAGTAGTCGAGGTATGGCCACACTTCAAGGTCTTGGTCTGCCTGAGACTGTAGTGGAATAGACGGCTCTCTCTCCTCTATGTACTCTTCCTCGACCCAAGGCTCCGGGTCGAGGGCTTCCTCGGTACCTACTGATATAAAGGTGCGGCTGAGCATGGAATACTCAGTGAGTACAAACTACTAGCTAGCCCTAGTAATAATCAAAGCATAACAACAGTGAATACGATACAAGCAATATCAATTCAAAGCAACAGTAGTATCATGAGATAAACAGTGTTGAACATGGAACAATATCAGTGTCTTGACATGCATGTATGAATGCGAAAACTGCGATAAAACTCATGCTTGGAAATCAGTCTCATGTCTCGGTATGGGTTGAGAAATCATATATGCATGCATGCATGAATGCCTTGTCATCATCTTGTAAACTTGCATCTTGTAACTTGTGAGCCAGAGGCTAGCACCCGAATCTCCCTGGGCTGCCAACCTCCTTGATATATGGTTTTCTTGTGAGCCAGAGGCTAGTACACGAATGTCCCTGGGCTACCAACCTCCTTGATGTATGCTTGATTTTAGTTACTTGTTTAGTTTTCTTGTGAGCCAGAGGCTAGTACCCGAATGTCCCTAGGCTACCAACCTCCTTGACATGTAGTAATTTCAGTTTTCTTGTGAACCAGAGGCTAGTACCTGAATGTCCCGGGGCTACCAACCTCCTTGACATGCAATGTTTTCTTGTTGATTGTTATATGCACATGCTCTTGAAAATCGATTCATGCCAACATGCGTGCTCGTGTGCGTGCCAATAGTGACAATCATGATGACATGCTTGGATGAGGGGATCACGTAAGTATAGCATTTCCATCTCTAATATAAGCACACGGGAATGTAGATAACATGTAGGGTAATAGATCAAGGTAGGCATTTAACAAGAATAACTCAATACATGCTTCCATACTTCAAATTCATTCATTCATATCATCATTTGAGCATTTTATCAAACACTTGGCAAGCATCACATCTATAGTCTTTTGATTTACGTTTCTTAGTGCATGTTTTCCATCAAACCCAAGGGGTGTATTCTTTATGCTTGAGATACCCATCCACCATTTTTCCAACACACATTCATCAACTAACACGGCATCCAATCACCTCAACACCATTTCATCCCTTCACACATCCCCCCATTCATCCACATTTACCTTGTTTAGGTTTAGGATACATAGTATGTTTCAAAGGAAGGAAGATACAAGATCCACATCATGGTTTTCAAAAGAAAACTTAGATTTTCGCTAGAGGAGTTAGTAGAGTGTACTAACCTTGAAGATCAAGCTTGATCTTTGAGGAATCCTTTGATTGAGGATGGGAATCCTTCAAGCTTGCTCCCTTGATCTCAATCCCAAAGCCCTCTTTGGATTTTGCCTTCAATCTCTCCTCCTCCTTTCTCCCATTCTTTCTCTCCTTAGGTTTAGAAAATCCCCAAAAATGGGATCCCTAAACAAAACAAAGGTTTAAAACCCCCAAATTCGGAATCTGCTACTGCATGCGATCGATCGCGCACTTATCTGCAATCGATCGCAGGTCCTTGAGATCGATCGCACATTAATGCGATCTATTGCACATGAACCCGAATGCATTGGTCTCATTTCCCTCTGCATGCGATCGATCGCACACTCTTGCGATAGATCGCAGATCCCTGCGATCTATCGCACCTGGGGATCCATCTATCGCATCCGACCCCGAGAGTTTGAGACCCAATTCACCTGCATGCGATCTACCGCACCTGACTTGCGATCGATCACACCCTCCAGATTTTGTTATTTTCTTCCATTTTCCCCTACTTTGGTAATTCGGTCATAACTTTTGACTCGGTTGTCCGATTTGGGCGATTCAACTTGCGTTGGATTCGTCTTTCGAAGTAGAACATTCCTGGCATTTTATAATTTCTAATTTATTATTTATTTATTGACCATATTACCCCTAAATTCGACTGATCCGCAATTGGGTTTCAGTAATTCGGGTTTTCGATATATCTGACTTAGGAATATTACTTCTTAACACTTAGAGTTCTTTAAATTTTCTCATTTCATAGAAATAGGAGGATTACAAAGAAAAAATACCTTGGCACGATTTCCAATACATCGCAAAAGTTCCGGGGCTTTACAACGTGACTTATGGAACGAATGTCAAGGGTAGGGCATATCCCTAGGATATGTCATACCTAACTCACAAGCAAACAAGCATGAATGTCAAGGGTAGGGCATATCCCTAGGATATGTCATGCCTGGCTCACAAGTAAACAAGCATAAATGTCAAGGGCAGGGCATATTCCTAGGATATGTCATACCTAGCTCACAAGAAAACATGACAAGCAAGAATCAAGAAACATGGAAGGATGTTAATGTACTAAGACTGTAGAGCCCCAAAATTTCATCTCGCTAAGTAGTGAATGGTGTGAATAGTGTTCTAGTGTGAACTTGTACACTAGCAAGCTTTAATTGAATATACGAGGTTGGAATTATGGAGCACATGTTCTAACGAGTCTATATATCACTAAGGAGCATGTATTAAGCATAAAAGAGTGTTAGAATTGGATTGGAGAAGATTCAAGTAGTGTAAACAAAGTTTTACAGCAAAACAGGGGATCACCGATTGCTCGGTGCCATCCTTCGATCGATCGGTCAACTACCAATCGATTGGTATCTATCGACTGGTCAACTTTTTTATATGGAAATTTTTTTCAGAGAGGGTGTTTTCAACCGATCGCTCGGCTAAAACCACCGATCGACCGGTAAGCCACCGATCGCTCGGTATGTACCACCGATCGATCGGTTATACGCAGATTTTCTTCATTAAGGGTGTTTAAGACTTTAGCCACCACCCTTTGCCTATATAAGGGCTGGGTTCGTGCCTTACGGTTTCACAAACCCTTTTGTGCATTAATTTGGAGGATTTTGAAGAGGAGAAGAAGGAGAGGAACTACTTGTTGATCAAGCTTGTGGAAGATCAAGGTTCTTCCATTTCTTTTGGTGATTCTCAACCGAGAACTCAAGGTTCTTGCTTGTTCAAGCTTTTGGGAGTCAAAGTCTTTGATTTCACCAAGATAGATACACTCTACTGCCAATCTTGCAATCCTACTAAGTTACTAAATGATGTTCTTCTAAATCTATACTACTTATGCATATATATCTTGGGTGTTTATGGTGTGAAAGTATGTGATTATATACTTGGATGAAAGATACTATTATGACGCACTCTAAGTGTTTGATGAAATACCTCTAAGGGATTTTTATGCTTAAATATGATGATTTCTCTCACATGTTCATATGCTCGCATGTCTCGCATGAATCGATGTTTTCCATGGATTTCTCAAAGTACGAAAATGTGTTTTTCACTAAATAACTAATAAGGAATGATTCTAAGTAACTCTATGATTTCTTTAAGATCGTTTCACAAGCTCTACGGATCATACTATGCTCACAAGGAACTCTATGATAAGCTCTAAGATTGTCTCACAAGTTCTACGGATCATAAATGTAATGCTCTAAGATCTCTATGGTATTGGCTCTATGTTGTGTTCTACGGTATCTCTATGTCTCTACGGATCATAAATGACTCTAAGTAACTCCATGAACTCACAATAACTCACAAGGCTATGATTATTGCATGACTCACACGAATATGGATTTGGTTTCGGATTTCGGATTTCATCACATATGCTCACATGGTTTCTACGCTTGGCTATGCTTTAAGGATTTTAATCTCCATGCTTCGTATGCTCTATGCTATATTGCTTTATTGTTATTAGTTTGTATACGCTGAGTATTCCACGCTCAGCCGATATTTGTTATCATCGGCAGGTGCTCGGGCTCCATTTGATCTATGTGGCACGGAACCATGGTTGGAGGAAGAGCACTTCAACCCAGAGCCTTCCATGGATCATTATCAGGACGATGGTTCTATAGACAGGTGTCAAGACTTTGAATTTTGTTGATCGGCAAACTTAGAACTTTAAGATGTTATTTTGTTATGTGAGTGTGGGTTTCTCCACTCCACTTTTGGGTTTCTCACATGTATATACTTTTGTTGGTTCATACTCGAACCGAGTTATAGGAGTTATTTTTTTACTTCCGCTATATTTAATATTTTTTCCGCTGTGCATTCTTTATCGCTTCTGCTAGATATGTTGTGTTTCTGACAGGTCTCCACGTGTGCTTTCTGTATTATACTGGAGGTATGATACGGCGGTCACGAGTCAATGTATCCCTTACTCCTAGGGGGTATTTTGGGTCACGACAAAGACCAGGTATGGGCATTAACATCTGTTCCCCAACAAGTATGAGAGGATGCTGGTATACTAAGACTAGGTACGGGTACTAGCATCTGTCTCCAAGTAACATGACAAGCATGAAAGGATACTAGTGTGCTAAGACCAGGTACGGACACTAGTATCTGTTTCTAAGACATGAATAATATGAAAGTATGCTAATGTAGTAAGACCAGGTACGGGCACTAGTATATGTTTCCAAGACAACCATGAAAGGGTGTTAATGTACTAAGACCATGTACGGGCATTAACATCTGTTTCCAACAAGTATGAGAGGATACTAGTATACTAAGACCAGGTACGGGTACTAGTATCTGTCTCCAAGCAAAAAATAAAGAAATATGAAATGATGATAATGTACTAAGACCAGGTATGGGCATTATCATCTGTTACCCTACAAGCAAGAAACTCACAAGCAAGTAAACAAGAAAACATGTATGACTCTCACGAGACAAGAATAATCTCATAAGATGTGTAAGGTAACCACAAGATACACAAGACGCATAAGCAACTCACAAGGTAATTGAAACAAGATTGGTTAAAGCATGAACATAAGGCATGATTTACTACATGATATTCAAGAGTTTACATTCGTTGTTACTTATTCTTGCTTCCGCACTCTGATTTTAGAAATATGATGATTAACTGTATTACGCATGTTATGTTATTGTTATTACTATTGTTAGCTAGTAGCTTGTACTTGCTGAGTATTCCATACTCAGTCGTACGTTTATGTCAGCAAGTACATTATGCAATATATGGACTCCGGGTTCCTTGGATAGAGGCGGCTCATATAGAGCAAGAGACTGCTCTGGTTGTCACCTAGATATTAGGAGTCTTGGCATATGGCCAATGGTTGGGATGAGTGAGAGAGAGACATGTATTTTAGGTTCTTGTGCCTGGGGATGTTTGTCTCACTTGAGTTGGGACTCAAGTTAAGGAGTTCATGTTCATATTGTAAACTCTATTCAATTATTGTAATCAATTGTACTTGGAATATAGTTAAGTCATTAAAGAAATTTTTAGTTCATTATTTTGCATGCTTTGTATATTCTTTGCAGGTTTGATTTAAGGTTAAGTCACGTCGCCAAGGTATCCAAACTCCTAGGGGTATTTTGGGGCGCGACACCTAATGGGGATTGAGGGGAATGGCAAGGAAGGTGGTTGGACCAAAGGGAGGTCGACTGAGGGTTGTGAGTTGATGGAGGAGAGGATGGTTGAGTGTGCAGGGAGTCTGCAGACTGTGAACTGGGGAACTCTAACAATGGCGGTAGATGGTCTACCGCCATTGTCAAACCAGGGCAAAATCTAATTGGAGGTAGACTATCTACCACCATTATGAGATTTTTAAATTTTGGGCCAGACCCAGGCTTACTCAGGTAAGGGAGTTTGGCTTAGGAATTTTTGGGCCTTATGGGCCCAAGCCGAGGTTCAGGCCCTAGGGGCCATGGTTTTTAGGGTTTAAGCCCTAGGGGCTCTAGGGCTAGGCTAGGGCTTTGGTTAGGGTTATCTAGGGCTAGGGTTTTGACATAGGTTTTGCACTAGGGTTTAACTAGGCTCAAGTCCTAGGTTTTTGACTAGGGTTGAGTCCTAGGATTAGGGTTTAGGACGAACTAGAGGCTTACCTTGGGTTTAGGGGACTTGCAGGGGGTAACCATGGGTTGACAGGGGTGTAAAAATTGGGTGCTTGCATTAAGTATAATATATTTTATAAAAAATATATTTAAAACTTTTTTGATTCAAAATCACATGCGCAAGATTTAAGCTTTAATCGACTATCTTACCTGGAACATGGATAATCTCTCAATTTAATGAGTACGGATTTCTTGTTTGAAATTCATCATGACTCGAATAGCTTTCTGATTATCCAACTGTCATCTTATCGTAGTCCCTCAGTTAGAGAGTACTTAGATGCAATCAAAACAGTCAGATTACTGCTCAGTTATAAATGAACTCATCAGATCTAAGGATCATTGAAACTGTTCAATGTAAATGAGAGACCAACTATCTGATAGTACATTTATGCAAGAGGTCTCTCATTGCATGCAATCAGTCACTAATGTGTAGTCTCCACTACAATAGTTTGAGATAAAACTACATCTCAACAATTAAGAACATCTTAGCATTATGGCAGCCATATAAGTGAAGTGCCCAGCTTCACCAATAGCTGTGACTCTATAAGGTATAAGGAACTGGAAAGCTATTTCTGCATGTGATAGTCCAATACCTATCACATAGCTTTCCTACAATATATCTTAGGGACCGTTATTGATATCTCATATCGTATAGATCATCTCATGATCATGGTCAATTACCCATAATAAATTCAGAATAGATAAAGATGTCTTTATTAATCTAATCAATAAGAATTTTACAATCTAAATGACTTTCCAGGGCATAATGTCTAACACATGGTGCTCCGTAGTAACAAGTTGCTTGCTCATGTAAACTATGAACTTGTAGGTCCGATCTCCACTGCAGTAGCTTCGGCTCCTCACCGATCTATGCTTACTCAAAGGAATGCGATAATCACGATCTCTAAAGATCAATCATTGATGGCTCTAGCCAACACTCAATGATATGAGCGTGAAAGATTTAAGGGTTTGAAAAATTATAGAGGGATCTCAACAAAGTTTGGAGATCATACTATGCAATTCAATGATAAAGACAATTAAACTTGCATCTCTGGATAACAAGTGAGAGGAGAACAATGAGGATCAACCAAACACAATTTGGAAACCCTCGAATGCTCAGATTGCTCTCAACTCTCTATCACAAAAATCCTAATACATTTTAGGCAACAATAGAATATATAGGGAAGACAAAAATCAGTGTTTTGAAGTTGCTAAAACACTTAAACGCGAATTCCATTTGAATTGTTTACAAATTTGTCCGAAACGATTTGATTTGGGATGGTTTTTTGTGATTTTTACTGAGTCTATTTGAACGGTTTACAGATCCGTTCGAATTGATTTTCTACTAGGTTTAACATTACGCAGCACCATGGAAACCATCAAACGGTTCACTAATCTATTCGAACGGATTCCTAAAAATCCTCCAATTTCACAATTGGACTTCCCTTACTGTTAGTATCTAGTCACCAAAAATATAGATGATTATCTAGGTCAATTCCACCTAAGGTAAAACTAGGTATCTAAGTCACTTACCATCTTAAAGGTGTAAGCGAAGCTTTATGGCTGAATCTTCATGCTTCATCTTCACTGTATCTTAATCAACTGGATGACTTGATTTTAGACACAACTAAACACTATTTTGACCTCGAAATTAGCCAACATAGAACTAGACTTCTCAATGGTGAATTACCAGAAGATCCTGAAGGCCAGGAGACATGAGAAACTACGCCAAAGTTGCCAGAGGATTAGAGATAAGGCAAATCGCGCTACGTGCCTAGAGGCTTGGAAATAAGGTGATTTGTGCTACTTGCCTAGATCGGAGATAAGGCGAATTGCGCCACGTAATTTACCAGTTAGCATATGGTGGCCACACGGCGACTTCACTTTGTCCACATCGTTTGCCACATAGGTGATTTAATTGGCGCCATCAACACCGATTTTCGACGTCTACTGAAATTTATTAGTAAAACGCCCAATTATCATTCCAATAGTAATTGAACTAGTAATTATAACAATAGTATTAAAATAATAATAATAATAACAATAACAAAAACAATAATAATGATAGTATTAATAAACAATAGTAATAATAATAATAATAATAATAAATATTATTATAACAATAGTAGTAATGATAGTAATTATAATTATAATAATAGTAACAATAATAATCATGATAATAATAATAATATTATTATGAATAATTATTAATAAATATAAGAATAATAATAATAATAAAGGGCAAGATGGTCAAAAAATGACAAAAATCTCAATTTCGACGTCTATTCGAAACAGACACGCTCTTCTTCCCCAAAAAGTATCAAAAACTTGAATTTATATTTTAGACATTTTATGTCTTCTTGCTTTTTTTTTTTATAGAAAGTAGGCATGATATTAAACGGTCTAAAACGTGAAAACGTCTCCCCGCAATAGATGTATAGACAAGTAAACCCGAAATTTAGACATTTCAAATGACACCATACCCATCGTGAAATTAGACACGGTTTAATCTCATTTTAATATCAAAAATTATTTTTAACATATCAGGAAAGCTAAGAGAAAATAATGAGGAAAGCGACTTAGCGAAAATTTCACATGTACGAAAAAAGGTTAAAAGGGAATGTGGACTGAAAGTGATGTGGATCTAAATTTAATCCGAGAAACTTGATTTGTAAAATTTTTGTAAAATTGTGAGGATTAGGTTTTCGGTCATGATCATGATTATGATTATTATGTCGGCTAAATGGGAAATTGAAATTAGGGTTTGTGGAAAGGAGCACGTACCAAAACATTATAGAGGAATGCTAGCCTTACCATCACAAATATAAATCAACAAAAAAAATCCACACTCTCCCCTCTAATTTTGATAATAAACCACAATTTTTTTGTCTCAGCCCAATTATGGGCCCCACACAATTTCAATTTTTTTATTATAATAAAGGGGTGGCAGTATGAAAATAGGAGTCTGACTAGCAAAATTTAACATATTAAATTAAATGAAAAGGGGGAAGGTAAGCCTTGTTTGTTGATAGACAAACACACGTTAAAGTTAAATCTAAAATTTCCTTTTTCCTCAAAGAACAAAGAAAAAGAAGTAATAAAGGAACCAAATCTCAACTTATTTGCTGTTTTTTCTTCCTTTCTCCACCCTATCCCCACGTCCACAAGAGAGACAGCCCCTGCCCTTCTTTTACCCCTCTCTCTCTCTCTCTCTCTCTCTCTCATCTCAGCTCCCTTTCTCCAGCTTACCCCACGTCCACAAAAGAAACATCCCCTCACCTTTTTCTGAGTCTGGATCTGGTGTGGAACACTCCACACAGATTTTGTGTGTAGACTGCTGGAGAAGAGAAATGGGTATTGAGCGGTTTTTCATGTGAGCCTGAGTTAATGCTTCAAATGAAAGGGGTAGGTGCCGAGAGTCTTTCATATTAAAAAAAAAAGGAAAATGCTAGTGGGACCACACCGAGACTGTTCATGTGATGCATGAATCTCAAAATTTCATTAAATCCAAATTTCAAAATTGGATTTAATGAAATTTTGAGATCCTTGCATCACGAGCACCGTCTCGGTTTAACCTTATGACACCTTAACGGTAACCTTAAGTATGATTGTGTGTGTAACCTTAACTATGATTGTGTGTGTGTAAGGGTGTTACTTTACCTCTTCGAAACAAACAAGAAAAGTCTATACACAATATCTGTGTGGTGATATCCACACTAAACCCAGATTCCCTTTTCCTTCGTCTCTCTCTCTTGGCCCCCTAAGTCTCATTTTCTCACATATAAGCTCACACACAAACAAGCAAGAAAAAATCATTTCACTTCACACCTTGTCATTTCCTCTCTTTCTCCCCCCAAACCCTCAAATCTCTGCAACTATTCCAGCAATTGATCAGCTCCATCTGAACACAACCTAGAAATCCTAGCTGAAAATTCGTCACCCTCATGACCCAAAGTGTTCCTTAAGAGATCCCTATTTTAAGGAAAACAAGAAGAAGCTAAGGAAGAAAAGGTAAAAAAAAAAAATGGAGCTTTTTCCAGCACAACCAGATTTATCTCTTCAAATTCGCCCTCCAAGTAGCAAACCCACATCAAGCTGGAGAAGAACAGATGAAGGGGTGGATTTGGGTTTCTGGACTAGAGCTTTGGATTCAAGCCATAGTACCATAGGTTCAACAGCCAAAACTGGTACCAGTTTCGAGAACTCGATGCCAAATCCGAGAGCTGTGGAGTCTAACATCAACCATGTTCATCATTATCATAGTAATAGGGATCTTATCCAGGCTAATCAATACTACCATCATCAAGGACTACACCAAGAACTTGGTTTCTTAAGACCCATAAGAGGAATTCCTGTCTACCATAACCCCCCTTCTTTCCCTTTTGTTCAGCAGCCACTGGATTCTACTACTACTGCCACTGCTTCTACTTCCTTCCAGTCTCAAGGTCTAATGAGATCCAGATTCTTCTCGAGGTTTCCCACAAAGCGAAGCATGAGAGCACCTCGAATGCGATGGACTACATCCCTACATGCCCGTTTCGTTCACGCCGTTGAGCTACTCGGTGGCCATGAAAGTAGGCTTTTTTTCTTTTTCTTTTTTAATTACAGTTTTTCCTTTGTAGACCATTGATTAGTCTGTTTATCATCTTCCTCAAAAGCAAGGATTTTTGTTTTTTTAATCTTTAATTCCTTTTTTTTTTTTTTTTGGTGCGGTTTAGGGGCTACACCCAAATCAGTTCTTGAGCTCATGGATGTGAAGGATATCACTTTGGCTCATGTGAAATCACATTTACAGGTAAATAGACTTCTCATTAATTCTCTGAAAAGGGTCTCCCATACTCTGAGCACTTCTCTCTCTCTCTCTTAGATCTGGTGGTTCTGCAAGATAAGAAGCAGCTTTTATGGTTTGAAGAAGAAACCATTAGAATTGTTTTTTTTTAAAGAAGCGGAAACAAAAAACAGAGAAAAAATATAGAATACTATAATCAATATGGGAAGACGAGTAAGACACAGCTGAAGGATTTCAAAGCTAAGTGTTTACTCCATTTCTTCTATATTTTGGTTTACAGTAAGATATTAAAGAAAGTTTAAAAAAAAACATGGTTTTTCTCTTGAATAAATTTTTTTTTTTAAAAAGTAAGTACAATGCGCTATCATTACTCAATGATTTATTCTTCACTTGAGTTTCCTAACCAGGAAGCCATAACCATGGTTAGCTTCTGACATTCGTACAGTACAGCTATACATACATCCATACATGCAAACATATACATATGTATAACCACATACATGCATAAAAATATAGATACATACACAAACATTATTATCATTTATTTTTGTTTTTTTTTCACTTTTTTTATATCAGATCAGTAACCTTAGTAATGAACTATTCTGATAAAGGATCAATGTGATTCATATCATTGCAGATGTATCGGACCGTAAAGACCACAGATAGACCAGCAGCTTCTTCTGGTTAGTACCTATATTGCTATATACTTTATTTTAACATTATATTAATTTCTGAAATTTTATTCTCTTATAAGGAGTCCTCATTGCTGTGTATCCAGGGCAATCGGATGGGTTCGAAAATGGGTCTCCCGGAGAAATTTCCGAGGAAATCATGCTCGACATTCAGAACCCACGAAGGTCTGAACTCTCTGTTGGACAGGGAATACCAAATATGCACCAGGATCAGGATTACTGCAGCCTCTGGAGCAACTCTTCAAGGTGAAACAGTACTGCTTTTCACATCTAATTTACCTTTTTGTTGTTATTTTTTTTCTTAATTAATGCCCCTAGTGAGTTGAATGATCTGATTTCTTGGATGTGAGAAATTTTTTAATAACAACCCAAATTATTGGATACCCATATGAATTTCGAAGTTGAAATCCTTTACTGTTACACTGTATATTTGTTAAGGAAAATATAGATTTGTGAATTGTGATCATTGTAGAAGACTATAAATCTTACTGAATATGGTAGAATCATATGGCTCAAACAAAGGTTTTGTTGCAGCTTTGAAATTTACCTAATAATGTAGGAGAGAGAGTAGGATATTTAAGTTACTTTTCACTTTCTCAAGTTATCTTAAGTTCCTTTCTTCTCTGCCATTTCAAATCTTAGCAGATATTGATACTGAATTGGAGAATTTATGCAAACATTTTCCCATTTAAGCTTAATTTTCGTTTAAAATCCTGGGATTTATCTTATAGATAAAACGGAGTTGAACACATTAGTAGACAAGGTACCACTTTTAAGTTAGGCTCAGGATCCTCTCGAGTTCAAACCGGGGAGACTCACTCCGGTTTGAACCCCTAGAGGTCGCCACGTGTCTCCTTTGACACCCCTTAACCATGGGTAAGGTTCACCCACCGCTAGGGTTCACCCATCCTTCCTTGGTTTTTTTTTAAAATATTAATTCTTTTTTTAAAATTAAAAACTTTTTTTAATTAAAAAAACTCTAAAAACAGTTTTTTTAATTTAAAAAATAATAATTAATATATAAAAAAAAAAACCAAGAATGGGTGAGTGAACCTTACCCATGGTTAAGGGGTGTCAAAGGAGACACGTGGTGACCTCTAGGGGTTCAAACCGGAGAGTCTCCCCGGTTTGAACTCGAGAGGATCCTGAGCCAGTTAGTTATTTACCATTACCCCACTATGATCATGGGATTTACCTTATATTCTATTCCTGACAGTTGGATGTCAAAGTGGGTCTATCAGGAGAAACATTACATGAAAAAAAGAAAAAAGAAAAATTTCTAGACATTCAGATTGAAGGTCAGAAAATCAGAGATTTATATAGCATATATGCATCGTCTAGTTAATTCTAACGGGTTAATGTTGACCACTAGAGTCTAATCAGATAGTAATTTTTTTGCCTGGATGTCTCCAAAATGACCCGCCATAACATTTAACATTTAATGTTCAGTTTCAAAAGAAAGCATGCCACGTGTCAAGTTTCTAGGGGCACTAACTATCATCTCTAGTGAGGGCCGCCCATGGGAATTCTCTCTCCCCCCTCTCAATATATATATACCAGATATACATGCAAGTGTTCATGAAAAGAGAAATGATATCACTGCTTTGAGCTATCTGTCAAAGATCACTTAAATATTGAAACTCCATGATGGGGGAAATAATGACTTGTAGCACATGAAAAAGAAGTAAGGGAACCTTCCCCTCCTATCATTCTAAGACAAGAATCCCACTAGGAAAATCTACCTGAAATGTAGATTTCTCTTTCCTTGGGATTTGTGTGGGGCTGATATGGTGAGCGAATGTGGCCCATAAATAGAAACCTTTGTGCCGATTCTATAACCTTTGAAGTTTCTCTGTAGTTTCTTGTTTTAGATAATGGGCTATCGCATGGAGAGGTTCAACTTTATTTCAATCAGAACAAATCATAGAGTTATGGAGTTCTAAACAAGGAATTGTAAAAAAGATGGCTTGCAATTTTAAAGTAATTAATAGTAGATGCTACTTTCTTTTCTCTTTTTTCTCAGTTTGCTTTTTTCTTTTTTTGTTACACGGCATCATTTAATCCTCTTTGCTCTTCCCTGTGACTATGAGTATTGGAAGGCCAGGACCAAATCGTCTGTACAGATTTAACAGTTGTAAACACTTGCACAAGAGATCCTGACCTTCAAATACGCAGGCCATAGGGAAGAACTTATAAGACTCCATTAAGAGACTAACCTCGGTCCTCCCTCTTGGCACACACCATGGAGGTGCCTAAGTTTCCCTTTTTCATGCATGGGTTTTATTGATAGAAAATACTCTCTGCAGGGAAGCATGGTTGCATGGAAAAACAAGGGTTTATGGAGAAACTAGGCTCCCATTTGAGGTACCCATTTAAAACCCCATCTTTCAAAATAATCTTGAGCTTGAAAATTTCACTCAATATTATGATATTGAGAAGGCATGGGATATTCTCTGGTAGATGCCAGAAAAAGGTCTCCGGCCACACAACATCCAACATGTAGTGATAAAAAGGGGGAGCGATATCAAGTGGGGAGAAGTCAAAAACTTAGAGAAAATGAAATGACTTCTCTTTTCTATGGCCACATGTCAGATGATGTGTGGATGTCTGAGACCATTTTGCATACGCGAGAGACAATCCAATGCATATTGAGAACGAGTAGAGAAAGGATGAATGAGGGAATAATATCTATGTCTATTCTCTCTTCCTCTAGCAGATCAGAAAAGACAAGAGGTCATTCAAAGGGTAGTTTGGTCATTTTCTAAGTCAAGGGGCAGGTTCATCCCCTTTCCCCAAGTCCAATGAGACGTGTTCATGGGATATATAAAATTAATTTTCCAAATTCTCCCTTAAAATACGTTAAAGTGGAAGCATTTTCCTTTGGCCATCTACGATATAGCTCTAGTCTAGAATATTAAGATCCTTTAGTCTGTCTGAATTGGGTGTACGTTCTTCATGAACTAGAGCTGACAAATGTTCATAATAGCTAGATTTTTTCTCACTCAAAAACCTTGCTTCTTAACTTTTTTTATCTATCTTTTGTGTTCAATTGATTTACCAGGACATGAACCCAAAGGGCTTAGGCTATGAGAAAATATCAGATCTGAACTCATCAAGGCTTTCAGGGACGAGCACAAAGAAGCCTAATCTGGATTTTACCTTGGGCAGGTCGCATTGATGTCTTGTGGTAGAGTGCTCTCTTTGAAAACATCATATCTGAAGGGATGGTGATGAGAATCTGGTAGCCACGTGAAATCAGGAGAAAGGAAGGACATAAAGAAAGAAAAAGAAGGAACGAAAGACAAAAGAGAGACACTGGGCAGAAAAAAGAGATCGGTGAAAAAAGCATGTCCTTTAAAGCAACATTTTTATATTCCTACGTAGATATGACATCTAATTGATTTTCCTTTGCTATATATATAGAGAAGTTTCCTTTAATTTTCATAAAGTAGAAGTGACTTTCACCTAGTAATTTTAATGGGGCTCTTCACGTAAAACAGTTTAAATTTAATTAATCTAAAGGAACCTCTCTCTCTTCATTCATAGGCATTTCAACGTGCTTTTACTTTTCCAACCAAAAGAAAAGAAAGAAGGGAGAAATTTACTACGAATAAACAAGAAAAATTGTTGTAAGAAAAAAAATTAAAATACATAAAAAAATTTATTTGATTCTTTTTTCAAGTCTTTGATATAATGAGTGAACACTGTTCATTTGATTAGTTGCATCAAACCCATGGCAAGGTGGTACTTGTCTGTCTATCCTTTTCTGCTTCTGTGTGTTTTTAGGGATACAAAATCTTGTACAGAAATGTTAGCCTAGACGCAAGCTTCCAAAATCTCACTGTGGTACAACATATTTTTCCAGTAGGATATAATCTTATAGAGAAATGCTACCCCATTATGATGATCCACTAACTTTTAAAGAAGCTATTATTTTATTAGATTCGCGGATATGGAGAGAAGCCATGGATGAACAAATAGAATCCATAAACAAAAACAGAATTTGAGAATTGATAGATATACCAAAAGATAAAAAAAAAGCCATGAAATGTAAATTGATTTTGAAGAAGAAACTAATATCCAATGGGACGATAAACAAATATAATGCAAGATGAGTATTTGAAGGTTTACACAAAAAGAAGGAATAGATTTCAAAAGATCTTATTCTCGCATAGCTAAATTTACATCTTTACAAATTTTAATTGATATAGTAGCACACTTAGAGTAACACCAAATGGTTGTAAAATAACATTCCTAAATGGTGAACAAGAAAAATATTTATGAGGCATCCAAGAGATATGAAAATCCAAGACAATCACAAAAAGTTTACAAACTAAATAAGTCACTTTATGGTCTGAAACAATCTTCAAGGCAATGGTACACATTTATTAATGTCATAACTAAATAGAGGTTTTACTTAGGTTTGTCTCCTGAAATTTTAGTTTTTAGATTTAGATATTACATTGTGTTTATTGATGACATTACTTGGTATACTTGGATATATCCCTTAAAATAATAACTATGATGGATTCCAGTGTTTCAAAATTTTTCACATCATGGTTAGAAATTTATTCTAAAGAACATTTTTCCAAAGTGATGGGGGTGTAGAATTCTGCAATTAACTATTCTCTAATTTTCTTGATCAACATAGCATCATACATCACCTGTCTTGTCCATACACTCCTAAATAGAATGGTTTTGCCAAATATAAACAATCACATATAATTGAAACTGGGAATGTCCTTGACCAAAGTAACCTACCCAAACAGTTCTGGCTTGAGGCTTTAAAGGCTCCTTGGGTAAAGGTCTCACATTTATTACAACATCCTCATTTACAATTTTTACCTTCTCTAATGTTGACTGGGCAAGGAATCTTGATGACAGTAGGTCTACACTAGGCTTATGTGTTTTCCTTGGTTCAAATTTAATCTCATGGAGTGCCAAAACACAAGCTATGGTTTCTCAATCTATTGTGGAAGCTATATAGAGCCTTAGCCCCTACAATAACCGATATTAATTATATGGGTTCAACTCTCAGTTTAATTCTCACTTCGTGGTCTGAGATTTTTTCTCTCAACCATGTTAACCTATAAGTTTCCACAATAGGTTCCTTAAGTGATTTTGATGACAACACAATAATGTAATAATCTTTGTGTTACTAATGTCTCAATTGAGTTTATGTCAAAATCAGTTTACCAAGAGCATTAGCAAACCATTCAAAGAAAAAGCATGAAAAAGACATCATCTATGAGAAAATTCAACATTAAGTCAAAAGGAAGCTATTTGATCAAATTGAGGATATTAAAGATCAAATCAAAATCTCAAGTCATGAAGATGAAGATATAAGAAGGAGAAGATTGATCTTGAAGCCAAATAAGACAAATCAAGTTAAAGAAGAATGAAGACTCTCAAGAAGGTTTAATAGTTTTATATTTTAGTTTGAAAGTGATTAGGACTTTTGTAAAAAGTCTTCAAAGTTTGGTTGTTTGAAAGCTCAAAGCCTACATTGACTTTAGTTTCCTTTAGACTATGCTTGGATATCTTTCTAAGGACCTAAAATATCATAAGGAATGATAAAAATCATGATAAAAATAAGGTAGAAGACCTATGAATTTATTCTCATTATTAAGGTCAAGAAAAATAGATTTTCTGCTGAAAATCATCCATCCAGTCGACTAGATAATTCATCCGGTTGACTAGATGAAAGCCAGGATTTTAATTTGGCTACTGTGGTTATACAGTTGACTAGATGCTTCGGGACAAGCATTAAAAACCCTGTAATGGTTACTTTTTAACGGCTAGTTTTGCACTCAATGCAACTCCAACACCCATAAAACTTTTTGGGCTATAAAATGAAATGATTTATTAACTAAAATAGGAAATCCTATCATTCCAATCAATCTATTATCCACTCTATCATTCATTGATCAATCATTTGAGTAAAAACCTAAAAACCCAAAAAGAGTCCAAATTGAGCTATTTAATTTCATACTTTGAGAGACTTTTAGAGAGTATTTAAGTGATCATTTAGCTCATATAAGGAGCAAAATCTGATTGTAAACATCACTCTACAAAGTGAATATGAAATCAAGAATCATAGATTCTTGTCCTTAAAGCGGGGAGCTTTGTAAAAGTCAAGAGAGGGTGTTCGCTTGCAAATATGTTTGATCTTTGTCCGTAAGAAGATTGTAAAGGTTTGATCTTTACCTATAAGAGAACTGTAAAAGTTTGATCTTCACCCGGAAGAAGATCAACGATTAGTGAAAATCGTGGTGAATTTTCTAGCAGGTATAGCTTGAGGCGGGAAAGTAGGTGGGATTGCTGAACCTCGTGAACAATATCTTGTGTTTGTTTTCTCTATCTCTTCTCATTTACTTTATTTGTTTTGATTGCTTATGTAGAATTGTATAATTTCTTTCCATTTTAATTAGTATAATTGAAATTTCGCTTAAGGGAACAGGAAGAAATTTTAAATTGTCATAAACCCTATTCACCCCCTCTATGGTCCAAACCTTGGGTAACAAACCACATCCATCATTTATGGTGAAAATATAAGTGGTACATACATGTCCTCCAACCCAATTCTCCATGCTCGTAGCAAGTGCATTAAAATTGATTATCATTTTCTTCGCGAGTGTGTTATTATGGATGATGTTCATGAAAATATAAGTGCTACATACATGGCCTCCAAAGACCAGGTTTTGTTTGCTCAAAACCAAACTCATGGTTAAACAACCATAAGTTTGAGGGGTCAGATAGAGTCCTATATTGATAGACTTCTGTACTGATTGAACTCTGATGACACTAATCTTGTAAACTCTTGTAAAGAGTCCTACTTGGTTGTAATTACCACATCAATGAAGAGTCCTACTTAGTTGTAACCACATTTTAAACAATATATTCAAACACAGAACCCACGTTCAGGTAATCTGATTCTTCTCCTTAGCTCAAAGCACTGTAGTCCCCTATTTACCTTTGGACCCAACTTTAGTATTTATTATTGTTGCAATAGTTACTTCACTATCACATAGTATTGTGATCATGCTGAAAGTTATTCCTTTAAAAAAAAATTATATAGGAATCTATTAATCCATCCATGGCTACACTACTACAAGTCACATTCACCTTCCATAGTGTATCGAGAAACACTACCTTGTTTCTTACTAGACCCTGAGACCACATTGCCTCTGATTATAAAAATACTAGGAAGGAACCTGTGCGATGCATGGAAAATATTAATAGAATTAAATTAGGATAAGTAACATGGGCATAATTACTATTATAATTTGGAAAGGAAGATGCATAGAGCTACAGGGGAAACCCAAGAATCTTCCATGCCTCTATGAACCCTACAGCTTTATCCTCATTTACACCTCCCATATTTTCCAAAATATTATTCTATTCCATATGCTGTAGAGTAGAATATCATTGGCGTAAGCACTCAAACCATTTATACTTAATTTAGAATGCATAAGATTCAAAGCATCAGAGTCCACTTTCATCGCCGCTACTCTTTCCCAAGTAACTGATTGTTCACCATTAGATTTCAAGAACTCTTCATAGGTTGCAAGGGAGGAATAAGTAAGTACCAATGTAAATCAAAGAGATATAGGAGAACCATAAAAAAAAACGTGGAAGATTGACACTAACATGCCTGCAACAAAATATTTAAGTCGACCACTTTGTAAAAATCATAGTATATTGGGTGCAACACCTTCTAATCCATCTGAAGCTACTGTTATTACCAACACACCAGCATAAGCTGCTATTTTTCTGTACTGGAAGCCACCACTATTGATATCCATAAGTTAATTGGAATAAGCAAGAGGGAGCATTATATAGAGGCATAGAGTCGTAGTTATTCATTTTCATTAATGTCTACTATTCTGATTTTAAAGGCATAGAACCGTTTCAATTAAAACCTCAAAGGTAAAAGGTAATAGAAATTTAGAGGTGAAAAAATTGTGGGGAGATAATTTAGGAGAATAAATTATTAGGGGAGATTATGTAAAAGGAAATTTTCCTTATCTCAAACATTTAAAATGAGTGGAAAAGATTAGTGAGGGAGATAATTTAAGAGATTTTCCCATCTCTGATACGTTTCAAATGAAGGAAATAATTAGTGGGGAGATAAATTAGGAGATTTAAAAGGGATTCCATAATCAATAAGAGAGCTCTATGTCTCAATTAATGATCATTGTTCTGATTTTAATGGCATAGAACCGTTTCAATTAAAACCTCGAAGGTGAAAGTTAAAGGTGAAAAAATTGTGGAGAGAAAATTTACGAGAATTAATTATTAGGGGAGATTTTGTAAAAGGAAATTTTCCTTATCTCAAACATTTAAAATGGGAGCAAAAGATTAGTGGGGGAGATAATTTAGGAGATTTTAAAGAGATTTTCCCATCTCTCATATGTTTCAAATGAAGGGAATAATTTGTGGGGAGATAAATTAGAAGGGGAGATAAATTAGGAGATTTAAAAGGGATTCCATAATCAATAAGTTATTACCACGTGTCAGAAAAACCTTAAATTCCTCAAAGAAGGAGAATTTAAGAAGACATCTTTACATCTGCCATGTGTCTACCAACCATCTCTGAAGCTGACATGTGTCCACCCTCCTACTCTGGTTTCATAGTAAGTAATACCCCATTGGTTGAATTTTTGTCATCTTGGTCTCTTGTAAAAGTAGTGTCATAATAACCTATAACTCCTAGATCTTGGGCTTGATAGGTCAGCTTGTAATCTTTTGTTCCTAATACATATATATATACAAATTCTTTTAAATGCTAACAAGTGAGGAAGAATAGGGTTACTCTAGTATCTACTAAGAAGCCCTACGACAAAACTTAAATCTAACCTTGTGTATAACATGTCATACATTAGGCTACAACAGCTTGAGCATATATTTAATTTTCATTTTCTCCATAGCTTTAGAACTCTTAGAAACTTGAACTAGAAAATTATCTGGCAATAAAAAGGAAAGTACTGATAGATGTGATTGTCCAAGTCATTAATGCCAAGTTTCCAGTTATGTTGTTCACCCCAAAAATGCAATTTGATGTCTCAGCTTCACTTATGGAAAGAGTATAGATTACCCTCAATAGAGCCATCCAACAGAAATTTTCCTCATGCATGGGTCCTTAAATTTGAAAACCCCGTGAATAAAAAAAAAGTAACAATTACTATCCTTGGTACCTTTGGCTATCAAAACCAAGTTCTTTTTTTTATATCAAGAACAAGCAAATATTTTGAAGTAGAAGTGAACAGGAAGGAGTGAGCATCAGTGATTTGAAGGAAATCCAGATAAAAAATTTATGCGGAAAACTGGATCTCGAAGATCTTTATACCATAGAAAGCAAATAATACTAACTACATGTTTAGATAATTACCTCGGTGAATGATGTTCACCGGTGAAGCACAGAACAAATTGAAAGTTCAGAACTCTTTGTAGAGATTTCTCGAAGAAATATTCAAAGCTCGATCCTCATTCTTCGCTATCCCCGCGAAGCTTTTGAGTCTCTACTTGGTATTGAAGAAACAAAGAGAAGAAGATTGTTGAAGTAGACTTTCTATCTCACAAAACCTTAGGGTTCAAAACCCTAGCCTTCAAAAACAAATTGGAACAACCCTTGAGGCCCACGAAAATTTGGAGAGGATTTTTCTCTCTTTCTTTCTCTATCTCACGGTTTTGACGGGAGTAAAATAAGGAGTAGTAAAATCTCTCCCACACGTTTTGGGTATTAGGGTATTTATAGATTTGGATCAAATCCTAATCCTACTTCAATTATAAGTTATCCCTTAAGAGTTACTAAATAATGATAACTCTTATCATTAATTAAACTCCATCTTTATCTATAACTAATTAGTTATAATAAACTTTCTAATTTAGGATTCATTTTCTTAAAAGGACTCCTTAATTAAAAGGCTGTAACTAATTCCCTAGATTCTAGGGATACCAATAAACTTCCTAACAATTAGGGATTCTAATCAAATTAGAAAG
Source organism: Tetracentron sinense (assembly GCA_015143295.1). Classification (NCBI taxonomy): domain Eukaryota; kingdom Viridiplantae; phylum Streptophyta; class Magnoliopsida; order Trochodendrales; family Trochodendraceae; genus Tetracentron; species Tetracentron sinense. The sequence goes on from CM026571.1 coordinate 24,358,406, forward strand.
CCAAAAGAGGTGGGCGTGAGCTACAGTGGGGTGTGAGCCTTGACGAGTCTTGCACTCCAGGTTTTGATAAAATTCCAATCTTATCTCATTGTTTCTTGTTTTCCAAGTATCGGAATCTAATACCATTAAATAAGGAACAATTAATTATTAATTATTTAACTAACAAATTCCTAATCAATTATGAATCTCCATATGGGCGCCCACCCTAGGGAATTAATCACATAGGCTTGGGCACACCAATAATGTCCACTCTTCTTGAGTTTTATGGATATGGGTCAAACCCATTTCCCATTATATTGGGTTAATTAAATAATCATTATTATTATCATTTAATTTAGATTAACATTTAATCTAAACCATAGATTAACATTTAATCAATTTTATAAAGATTAACTTTTAATCCTTTACATTATAGATTAATGTTTAATCTATTAATTGAGCTTGTATTTCTTATGCGAGCATCTCCATAGATTGCTCTGGGACATTCTAACCCTAGCTTATCCAATGTTATCTCATTAACCCTTAAATAGGAATGACATCGGAATTACAAGTGACGTGAGATATCCATGTTGCAATTGAATCCTAGTGTAAGAACATTTACCAATAAGGATCCCGCCACATGAACTTTTTAATTCGATTTGATCCTTCCAATAACATTATCCCTAATGTGTCTTTGAGATTAATATACTATCTAACTCATAGCCCATTGTATATCATCCGAGTTTCCATGACTTTTGATTAAGCCATGAGAAACTTTTTTTTTTTTTCTCATATAAAATATTTTGAGAAAAAACTTTTGTTATGTACAATATATTTTATTAAAAATATCTTTCAAACTTGTTTGATTTCAAAATCACCTGCGCGGGATTTAAGCTTAATCGACTATCTTACCTAGAACTTGGATAATCTCTCAATTCAATGAGCATGGATTTCTTGTTTGAAATTCATCACAACTCGAATAGCTTTCTGATTATCTAACTATCACCTTATCGTAGTCCCTTCAGTTAGAGAGTACTTAGGTGCAATCAAAATAGTCAGATCATTACTCAATTATAAATGAACTCATTAGATCTAAGGATCATCGAAACTGTTCAATGTAATTGAGAGACCAACTATCTGATAGTATGTTTATGCAAGAGGTCTCTCATTGCATGCAATCAGTCAGTGTACATTTAAGCACCCATATGCTGATGTGTAGTCTCCACTACAATAGCTTGAGATAAAACTATATCTCAACTATTGAGAACATCTTAGCATTGTGGCAGCCATATAAGTGAAGTGCCCAGCTTCACCCATAGTTGTGACTATATAAGGTATAAGGAACTGGAAAGCTATATCTACTTGTGATAGTCTTATCACATAACTTTCTTACAATATATCCTATACACCTTTGTCGATATCTTATATCATATAGATCATCTCATGATCATGGTCAATTTCTCATAATGAATTCACAATAGATAAAGAAGATATCTCTATTAATCAAATCAATAAGGATCTTACAATCTAAATGACTTTTCTGGGCATAATGTCTAAGAATCTTCCACTTGCCTTAAAAGTGACTATGACATAGGTTTCATGCTTTGGCGTTATTATATGGCATCTCTTATTCATATGCCCACCTACCATGAACCTAATAAATACTTATGAAAGCTCACGTTTTGGTGTTGTTTCTCCTACTATTTTCTTATAAAGTTTTCACATTGTTTTCACATAGGTGAGAGGGATTGGGCCCGGCTTTGGCCTGTCAGCTTACTCACACTCCCCACTATAAGATCACATAGTGTATGGTAGAAGATCATAATACTTAGGGACAAGTCCCCAGTCTTATATACACATGATATATTAAGGGCAATTATTTCAATAGAATAATTAAACATGAACAACATATATCATCTCATGATAAAATAAACAAGTATCATCTCATGATCATAAACAATAATAAACATCATATGAGATTAATCGTTATGGGTCAATGAAAATTAAAATGCATGGATGCAAGAGAATGAGATAAGCATAAAGGCAATTCAAAAACTCCTTCGCGATCTCTTCTTTTATCATCTTATCGAGATTATCATCGTAGCATCCCCCTTCACAACATCTCGACTAATGCATGATATGAAAATTAAATGACATTAGGAAAACCAGATTTCCATTTGCCCTTTATCAGGAAAACCGAATGAATCTGCCCTTTATAGATTTACCAAAAATCTACTACATATTTTCCTTTAATATGAATGCATGATAAACAATTTATCATATATTATAAAATTGACCCATAACTGTAATCTCATACAATTACATGCAACATGGTGATGGAGTACTTTTTCCGATATTTTAAAAGATTAAAAAATTGATAACAATTATCAATTGGCTCGATAAAATCTATATCTCATATAGATCAAACCCGAAAAATAAAAACATTATATTTTCCAACAAATAATTTTAATAAAATTATTTTTTTTAATATAAGAATAAGATTTTCTTAAATCTCTACGATCTTTTATTCTTTTCTTGAATGCAAGATCTTTTCTCGAATGTAAGATCCTTTCATAAAGATTGGTTCTACTATTATTCAAGATTAAAATAAAAAATTAAGAGAACGGAAAATCCTAAATATAATCTAATCATAAAATAGGGTTTTAAAATTTTTCGAAGGAAATCTATTTATAAAAAAAATCATTCATTAATTATTTTGAACAATTAACAAATATATTTTAAATGATCAAATCATTTAAAAAGAAATTTCAAAATATACTATTTATTTCGAAAATTGATTATATCACATATAAATCTAGTTTTTAAAATTATTTAATTATTGTCATTATCAAATCTCATTCGATAAATAATACAAAAAATAATTATTTATTTATTCATCTAATGAACAAATAAAGAACTACGAGCATAAATAAATAAATAAAATTAATTTCATGAATTAATTTATCTATTTAATTAACCTTTAAAACAAACAAAAAATACTCTTTAACCATGTGCACTGATACCACTTGAAGGGAATCCAGATAAAAAATTTATGCGGAAAACTGAATCCCGAAGATCTTTATACCATAGAAAGCAAATAATATTAACTACATGTTTAGATAATTACCTCGGTGAATGATGTTCATGCACAAAACAACTTGAACTGTCTGAACTCTTTGTAGAGATTTCTTGAAGAAATACTGAAAGCTCAATCCTCATTCTCTGCTATCCCCGCGAAGCTTTTGAATCTCTACTTGGTATTGATGAAACAAAGGGAAGAACATTGTTGGAGTAGGCTTTCTATCTCACAAAACCTTAGGGTTCAAAACCCTAGCCTTCAAAACCAAATTGGAACAACCCTTGAGGCTCATGAAAATTTGGAGAGGATTTTTCTCTCCTACTTTCTCTATCTCACGTTTTGAGGGGAGTAAAATAATGAGTAATAAAATCTCTCCCACACGTTTTGGGTATTGGGGTATTTATAGATTTGGATCAAATCCTAATCCTACTCCAATTAGAAGTTATCCCTTAAGAGTTACTAAATAGTGATAACTCTTATCACTAATTAAACTCCATGTTTATCTATAACTAATTAGTTATAATAAACTTTCTAATTTAGGATTCTTTTTCCTAAAAGGACTCCTTAATTAAAGTGGTGTAACTAATTCCCTACATTCTAGGGATACTAACAAACTTCCTAATAATTAGGGATTCTAATCAAATTAGAAAGCCAAAAGAGGTGGGCGTGAGCTAGACGGGGGGGGGGGGGGGGGGGGGGGGGAGCCTAGGGGAGTCTTGCACTCCAAGTTTTGATAAAATTCCGATCTTACCTCCTGTTTCTTGTTTTCCAAGTATTGGAATCTAATCCCATAAAGTAAGGAATAATTAATTAGTAATTATTTAACTAACAAATTCCTAATCAATTATGAATCTCCATATGGGCGTCCACCCTAGAGAATTAATCCCATAGGCTTGGGCCCACCAATAAGGTCCACTCTCCTTGGGTTTTATGGATATGGGTCAAAGCTATTTCCCTTTATATTAGGTTAATTAAATAATCATTATTATTATCCTTTAAATTAAATTAACATTTAATCTAAACCATAGAATTACATTTAATCTATTTTATAAAGATTAACTATTAATCCTTTAAATTATAGATTAACATTTAATCCATTAATTGAGCTTGTATTTCTTATGCGAGCATCTCCACAAATTGCTCTGGGGCATTCTAACCCTAGCTTACCCAATGTTATCCTATTGACCCTTAAATAAGAATGACATCGGAATTGCAAGTGACGTGAGATATCCATGTTGCAATTGAATCCCAGTGTAAGAACATTAACCAATATGGATCCTGCAACATGTACTTTTTAATTTGATTTGATCCTTCCAATAACATTATCCCTAATGGGCCTTTGAGATTAATATACTATCTAACTCATATCCCATCATACATCATCTGGGTTTCAAGGCTTCCGATTAAGCCATTAGAAACTTTTTCTCATGTAAAACATTTTGAGAAAAAACTTTTGTTATGTATAATATATTTTATTAAAATTATATTTCAAACTTGTTTGATTTCAAAATCACTTGTGCAAAATTTAAGCTTAATCGACTTTCTTACCTGGAACTTGGATAATCTCTCAATTTAATGGGCATAGATTTCTTGTTTTAAATTCATCATGACTCAAACAGCTTTCTGATTGTCAAACTGTCACCTTATCATAGTCCCCTCAATTAGAAAGTACTTAGGTGCAATCAAAATAGTCAGATCTGTCGCGTCCCAAGATACCCCCTAGGAGTTAAGGGATACTTTAGAGGTGACTACGTGTACTTGTCAAACCATCCTGTAATGCAAGAGGCTAAACATAATATAATACAATGAAAATCAGAGCGCGGAAACTAAACATAAGTGCAGAAGCATAAGCCAACTTTTTCTTTTCTTCTATAACTCCAAATAGTATTCCAAGTTAACATATACCAATTACAATCAAAGTGAAGGTGGACATGCCTAACTATCAAAATACAAAAAGAAACTCTCTAACCCTCTCCTCTCAACAGTAGTCGAGGTATGGCCACACATCCAAGTCCCCATCCTCCTGAGACTGCCATGGGATAGGTGGCTCCCTCTCCTCTACATACTCCTCCTCGACCCAAGGCTCGGGGTCGAGGACATCCACAGTACCTGCCGACATAAAAGTACGGCTGAGCATGGAATACTCAGCGAGTACAAACTACTAGCTAACCATAACAATAGCGAAAGCATAACAACAGTGAGCAATACAAGATATTAATTTAAAGCAATAGTGAAAGCATAAGATACATAGCCATATCTTGACATGCGTGTATGAATGCAAAAACCTCGGTAAAACTCATATCTCGGAAACCTTTTTCGTGTCTCGGTCAAATCATGTATGTGTGTCGTGTCTTGTCTTGTATTTCATGTCTTGATTTGTTCTTGACTTGTATACTTGTGAGCCAGAGGCTAGCACCCTTCCTTAGGCTACCAACCTCCTTGTCATGTTCTTGTTCCATTTCTCTTGTGAGCCAGAGGCTAGCACCCTTCCTTGGGCTACCAACCTCCTTGTCATGTTCTTGTTCCATTTCTCTTGTGAGCCAGAGGCTAGCACCCTTCCTTGGGCTACCAACCTCCTTGTCATGTTCTTGTTCCATTTCTTGATTCAACATGTATAATACAATCTTGAAAAACCCGGTTTCATGCATGCATGTGTGCTCGTGGGCGTGCCAATAGTGACAATCATGGGGACACGTGTAACAAGAGGGATATCGCATCATATTTCAATTCATAGTATAACATGTAAGCATTTAGGTGATCAACATGGCATTTGGTCAAGTCATCATTTACAAGAATAATTACATGAAGCTTACATCCATTTCCTTTATCAATTTCATTTATTCTTGGTTTAGGCATATTATCAAACATCCGGTGTGCAACATTTTAGTAGTTTTATTTCCCCTTTTTAGCGCATAAATTTCCAACACAACATCCAAGTATGTTCATTATTCATAGAGTGCCCTTCCACCATTTTCCATACCCACATTTCACCACGTCCAACGGCATCCAATCGCCTCTACATGCACCATTCATACATACAACCCCACATTCACATTTATCTTGTTTAAGTTTAGGAAGTATAGCGCATTTCAAGTAAGGGAAAATACAAGACCAACATCATAATGTCAAAGGGGAAAACTAGATTATTGCTAAAGAAAGTTAGTAGAGTGTACTAACCTTGAATCGAAGCTTGATCTTGGTGTAGACCTTGATTTAAACTCCAACTTGGAAGAAGAAAGCCCTTACTCAAACTATACTTGATTGGGTAGGAAACCCTCTTGAAAATACCGTAGAGAGTGCTGCCCTAGCTTGAGAAGGGAACCCCACACGAGCTTGAGCCTTGAACTTGAAGCAAAACGAGTTGGGTGAGCTAGGGTTCTTAAACCCCTTTGATTCCTTCTCCAATGGAAAACCCTAGTTGCAAATCCCCTTCTCCTTTCTCTCTATCTCTCAAAATCCCTTAATGTTGTAAGTGAGGCCTCAAAGGGTCGAGCAAACCCTTATGGGTAAGGGTTTAACACCCAAAAGATGAAAACGCCCTTACTGAAATTTCTGCAAAAACGCGAAGACCGAGCGATCGGTGGTTATGACCGATCGATCGGTTGCCTACCGAGCGATCGGTGTTTATGACCGATCGACCGGTCAAAAACTCACTCTCTGGAAAATTTCCCCATACAAAATTTCTGACCGTGCGATAGCTACCAATCGATCGGTTATGGACCGATCGATCGCTGACTGGACCGAGCGATCGGTGCTCTGTATGTCTGGACTGTTTTGACCATATCTTTTGACTCGCTCGTCGGATTTCGACGATTCAACTTGCGTTGGATCCGTCTTTTGAAAACGAACATTTCTGACGTTTCAGAATTTCTGATTTCTCCCTTATTTATTAATTACACTACGAAACGGCCAATTAGCTACGAGAGTGCCATTCATTAAAGATGAAAAAGTCCGGGGTGCTACATTCTCCCCCCCTTACAAAAATTTCGTCCTCGAAATTTGGACAATGCGTGCTTTACAATTTAAACAACTTAGTATAACAATTCGAAACAAATTTACAAGTCATACACAAAATCATTCAAACAACTCGGGGTACTTCGCCTTGACTTCGGCCTCACATTCCCATGTAGCCTCTTCTCGAGCGTGATGTTGCCATTGCACGAGAACTAGCGGAATAGTCTTGTTGCGAAGTACTTGGTCACTTCGATCCAAAATATGAACCGGCTTCTCAACCAAAGTGAGATCCTCTCGAATCTCAACCGGATCAAGCTCGATGACGTGAGAAGAATCCGGGATGTACTTCCGAAGCTGGGAGATATGAAACACGTTGTGGACCGCCGCCATGTGAGCGGGCAAAGCAACGCGGTAAGCAACTTCACCGACTCGAGTAATGATCTCGAACGGACCCACATATCTCGAGCTAAGCTTGCCTCTTTTCCCGAATCGCATAACACCCTTGGTCGGTGAAATCTTGATAAACACAAAGTCACCGACTCGGAATTCAAGATCCCTCCTTCGGTTGTCGGCATAGCTTTTCTGTCTGTCCTGTGCGGTCTTCAACCTCTCCCGTATAAGCTTGACCCTATCCGCGGTTCGTTCAATCAACTCGGGGCCCAAAATCTTTCTTTCTCCAACCTCATCCCAATACAAGGGGGATCTACAACTTCTTCCATATAAGGCTTCAAAAGGTGCCATTTGTATGCTTGCTTGATAACTGTTATTGTAGGCGAATTCCACCAAAGGTAGGTGATCCTCCCAACTTCCTTTAAAATCCAACATACAAGCTCGGAGCATGTCTTCTATCACTTGATTCACCCTCTCTGTTTGCTCGTCGGTCTGTGGGTGGAAAGCCGTGCTAAAGTCTAGTCGGGAACCCATAGCATCCTGAAAGCTTTTCCAAAACCTGGATGTGAATCTTGGGTCTCTATCCGACACAATACTCACTGGCACCCCATGCAATCGGACTTTTTCCTTGATATATAGCGCCGCTAACTGATTGGAGTTGAATGTAGTCCGGTACGGTAAGAAATGAGCGGACTTCGTGAGTCTATCAATAACTACCCATATAGCATCGGTCTTCTTGACCGTCTTCGGCAATCCCACGATAAAGTCCATAGAGATATGTTCCCATTTCCACTCGGGAATAGGGAGAGACTGCAAAAGACCCGCCGGTCTCAAATGCTCCGCTTTCACCTGTTGGCACACCAAACACCGTGCCACATACTCCGCAACCTCCCTCTTCATGTTTCGCCACCAAAAGTGACTCTTGAGGTTCCGGTACATCTTCGTACCCCCAGGATGCACTGTGTACTTTGAACGGTGAGCTTCATCCATGATCTCTCTCCGAAGGTCTGCATTGGCTGGGACACAAAGCCTTCCCTTGAATGTAATAGCACCTCGGCTAGTGAGAGAGAAGTCCGTACTACCCTTGGCAATTTCCTTGTCCCGAAAAGCCAACAAGTCAGCATCCGTGGCCTGGTACTCCTGGATCAAATCTATAAGGTACGGCCGAACAGTAACATTTGCCAAAACAAGACTGCGGACAGAATCATTCACACTGATGTCCAGATTTGCCAAATCGTCTAACAGTCTCCATTCCCGCACCAACATGTGAGCCAACAACCCCGATGGTTTCCTACTCAAAGCATCTGCCACCACATTTGCTTTTCCCGGGTGATATTGGATCGTGCACTCATAGTCTTTTAAGAACTCAATCCAACGCCGTTGTCGCAAATTGAGCTCTTTTTGGGAAAAGAGATATTTGAGGCTCTTGTGGTCCGTGTACACATAGAACTCCACCCCGTACAGATAATGTCGCCAAATTTTGAGTGCAAACACGACCGCCGCAAGCTCTAAGTCGTGAGTGGGGTAGTTCTTTTCATGTTCTTTCAACTGCCTTGATGCATAGGCAATGACTTTCTTGTGTTGCATTAGGACACACCCGAGTCCGACGTGCGAGGCATCACTATACACCTCATACCCAAAAGGTCCAGATGGCACAGTAAGGACAGGGGCTGTGGTGAGGCGTTTCTTCAACTCTTGGAAACTTACTTCACATCGGTCACTCCAACTGAACTTTGCACTTTTTCTTGTCAAGTAGGTGAGAGGTGCAGCCAAACTGGAGAATCCCTCCACAAATCTCCGGTAGTAGCCTGCCAATCCTAGGAAACTACGTATCTCCGTGACGCTCTTGGGCCTCTCCCAACTCATGACTGCCTCAACCTTGGCTGGATCTACAGAAATGCCCTCGGCCGACACCACGTGTCCAAGAAATGCGACCTTCTCTAGCCAGAACTCGCACTTACTCAATTTGGCATATAGCCTATGCTCTCTCAACATCTCCAGAGCAAGGCGGAGGTCTCGTGAGTGATCTTCCCGTGTCTGGGAATACACCAAAATGTCATCAATGAATGCAATCACGCATCGATCCAAGTAAGATCGGAACACCCGGTTCATCAAATCCATGAATGCCGCCGGTGCATTCGTCAGCCCAAAAGGCATGACAAGGAACTCGTAATGCCCATACCGAGTCCTGAAAGCCGTCTTCTGAACATCTTCCGCCTTGATCCTTAATTGGTGATACCCCGATCTAAGATCAATTTTGGAGAAGAATCTCGCTCCCTTCAGTTGGTCAAACAAGTCGTCTATCCTGGGCAAGGGATAATGATTCTTGATAGTTACCTTGTTCAACTGACGGTAGTCTATACACATCCTCATAGACCCGTCCTTCTTCTTCACAAAGAGAACCGGAGCTCCCCACGGCGAGACACTTGGTTGGATGAAACCAAGTTGTTGTAACTCCTCAATCTGTTTCTTTAATTCTTCAAGCTCTATAGGGGCCATTCTATATGGTGCCCTTGAAATCGGAGCGGTACCCGGAGCAAGCTCTATAGCGAATTCGATCTCTCTATCAGGAGGTAATCCGGGAAGTTCTTCCGGGAACACATCTAAGAACTCACTCACAATTGGAATAGCCGTTGAGTTTTGTGCTTCTGGGTGTGCTATACTCAAGGCTGCGAGGCGAGCAACGTCCCTCTCTCTTAATCCTCGGAAGTGAAAAGGCTTACCCCCTTCGGGCTTGAAATTCACCATCTTTTCAAAACATGCAACATGCCCGTGATGGTTTGACAACCAATCCATCCCTAAGATGACATCAAAATCCAAGTCTTGAAAATCTAGGACGATGAGATCGGCTAACAGTTCATTCTCCCCCACTTGCACCACACTATCCCTGAATATCTTGTCCGTATCGACTGATTTGCCGAGTGGAGTTGCAATGGTCAACTCCCGCTCTAACGGAATAGCCTCAGTCAAAAATCCCTTCGCGAAACTAGGTGACACAAAGGAGTGAGTGGATCCTGTGTCGATCAACACTCGGGCGAGACACTCGTTCACTAATAAAGCGCCTGTACGATTAAGTAGCTACTATTAGTAGATTTCAAACAACAACAAGCATCATAAATAGGTAACCCTTAGTATAATTAATCACATAATAAACCATAGAAATTTACACAACTTAGACTCTAGAAATTTTTTTTTTTGCGTACCTTGCACGATATCATCGGATGCACGTGCGTCTCTCTCCGATAGGGCGAAGACTCGGCCCTGAGTGGCTGGGCGAGGAGGCCGGGTAGACTGTGAGGCCCTCGAAGCCTGAGAAGAGCTAGGCTGAGATGTCTGCCTAATCGGGGGCCTGCTCCCCGAAGACTGAGCTGGCAATCGACGTCGGGGACAATCCGGAATCATGTGGCCCTAGTCGCCACAATGAAAACAACCTCCTGTAGCCTTCCGACATTCCCCTGCTGGATGCCTCCTTCCACAAAGGGTGCAGACATCATGTGAATAAGTGGGAGGAGTATAACCCGTAGCCTGAGTCACTGCGGGGCGAGGAGCATACGAGGTAGCCGGGCGAAAAGCCGGTGGAGCAAAAGGGCGGGGAGCCTGTGGTGCCGAGTACATCCTCTGTGACTGAGCCGGCCCTGCGGACCGATAATACATAGTCCTAGCTCTCTTCTCCCCTGAACTACTAGACTGTCCTTTCTCCATTCCTCTTCTCTTAAAGAACTCTTCGGAGTTCGACTCGGCCAACAATGCCTTGTCCACAACTTCTGAATATGTCTCATGTCGGAACATTGAGACACGATCCTTGAGGTAGGCCTTCAACCCCCTCTCGAATTTCCGGGCCTTCATAGCCTCGGTAGCTATCATGTGTGGAGCAAATCGAGATAGCTCTGAGAACTTGGCTTCGTAAGCCGCTACAGACATATTACCTTGCTCCAAGGTAATAAATTCAATTTCTTTCTTTTCTTTCATCCCAACCGGAAAGTATTTCCTGTAGAAAACGTCCAAGAATTCTCCCCATGTCCATTCTTGGCCTTGCCGGGTCAACTCTCGGGTCCGAAGTGCAGACTTCCACCAATGGTCGGCCTCGCCTTCAAGCATAAAGGTAGCCCATGTGACCCTCTCTACTTCCGTAGGTGCCAATACCGAGAATATCTTCTCAAGTTGCCGAATCCAACCCTCGGCGACAAGTGGATCAATGCTTCCACAAAAAGTTGGAGGCCTCATCCTCCGGAAAGCTTCTATCCCGGCTTGGGCTCGGTTAGGAGGAGCCGGTATAAGTGCCGCATTAGGTGGAGTGGCCGGTTGCCTCGCCGCTAGCATAGCCAAGGTCTCGGCTATTGAGGCAAAAGCTTGGGCAAAATCGGGTTGATCATCACCCGATGGAGCATCACCTCCATTGCCCCTCGTGTTGTACCCGCGACCCCGGGTATTGCGTCTCATGATTTCTCCTGAGAACGACAATACAACATGAGTCTAACTTGGATACGCATTTAGTACAATTTTCGCAATTCACTCAATACATATTCATCAAGCATATTTAATAAGCATAACACAATTAACGCACACATGGTATACACAACAATGGCATCACATACAATCCATGTTCCTAGCGTAGGACTCTATGTTCGGTTGGAGTTCAACCTACCTTGACTAGGACTAACTTGTTAGTCCATACTTGGAATACAACTCTTTAAGGTAATTCTAATACCTAGTTCAATCATGGTATCATTCCTATGTGACCCTAGGGACTCTAATGCCTAGAGCTCTGATACCACTTCTGTCGCGCCCCAAGATACCCCCTAGGAGTTAAGGGATACTTTAGAGGTGACTACGTGTACCTGTCAAACCATCCTGTAATGCAAGAGGCTAAACATAATATAATACAATGAAAATCAGAGCGCGGAAACTAAACATAAGTGCAGAAGCATAAGCCAACTTTTTCTTTTCTTCTATAACTCCAAATAGTATTCCAAGTTAACATATACCAATTACAATCAAAGTAAAGGTGGACATGCCCACCTATCAAAATACAAAAAGAAACTCTCTAACCCTCTCCTCTCAACAGTAGTCGAGGTATGGCCACACATCCAAGTCCCCATCCTCTTGAGACTGCCATGGGATAGGTGGCTCCCTCTCCTCTACATACTCCTCCTCGACCCAAGGCTCGGGGTCGAGGACATCCACAGTACCTGCCGACATAAAAGTACGGCTGAGCATGGAATACTCAGCGAGTACAAACTACTAGCTAACCATAACAATAGTGAAAGCATAACAACAGTGAGCAATACAAGATATTAATTTAAAGCAATAGTGAAAGCATAAGATACATAGCCATATCTTGACATGCGTGTATGAATGCAAAAACCTCGGTAAAACTCATGTCTCGGAAACCTTTTTTGTAGAGCCCCGGACCTTTTCACATTTAATGCATGACACTTTCGTGGCTATTTTGCCTTTAAAGAGGTATAATTAATAAATAAGGAAGAAATTGGAAATTCCAAAATGTCAGAAATGTTCCTTTTTGAAGTACGAACCCAACGCAAGTTGAATCGTCAAAATCCGACGAGCGAGTCAAAAGATATGGCCAAAACAGTCTGGACCTGCAAGCAACCGATCGCTCGGTCCATGGAGCGATCGATCGGTCCAAAACCGATCGCTCGGAGGCTATCGACTGGTCAAGATTTTTGTATGGGGAAATTTTCCAGAGAGTGAAATTTTAACCGATCGCTCGGTTATGAAACCGATCGATCGGTAGGCAACCGATCGATCGGTCATTAACACCGATCGCTCGGTACTCGCGTTTTTGCAGAAAATTTAGTAAGGGTGTTTTCGTCTTTTGGGCGTTTCACTCATACCTTAAAGGCTTTTCCCGATAATTTGAGGGTTCATACACAACCCTTAGAGTCTTTTGAGAGATAGAGAGAAAGGAGAAGGGTTTCCAAAACCTAGGTTTTCATTTGGGAGAAATCAAAGGGGTTAAGACCCTAGATCAACCCCAAGCCTGTTTTCTTCAAGATCAAGGCTCAAGCATTCGAGGAGCTCGTGATCCAAGCTAGGGCAGCAGCTACACGGTCGTTTTTGGAAGGGGTTTCTTCCTCATTGTTCAAGGTCGGTACTTCTTGCTACCCTCCTAGTTATAGTTCTTTTTTTCCTTTATTTTCTTTGTGTTCCTTTATACATCCATGTATTATGAGATGGGTTGTGAATGGTGAATGGTGAATGGTGAATGATGAATGGAGATGAATGTGGGCGATTGGATGCCGTGTGTATTAAGGTGATGGATGAACGGGGAGGGCATTGTACCCATAATAAACATACATGTGTGATGTGAGTAAAACCCACCTAGAAAAGCATGTTGTAGGGTTAATAAATAATGAACACACTATGTTTGATGAGATGCCAAGGTGAATAAAATGAGTGATAAATTAAGGGAATACATGTTTAATTATTCATGAAATTGTTAGGGCATATGATAGTGTGTTTCTTACATTTCTCAAAATGTGCGATTTATTACTTGTTCAAATCGTGATATGCTATGCTTTGTAAATTACCCAAATTGTCATATTTAATTCCAAATGCAAGTATGCACACGATCTCACGAGCACGCATGCATGACATGGATTACCGACGTTTTTCAAGAATGGGATGTAGAGGTGGGGCATATCCTACGATATGTTTTACCTCGCTTTTGGCAAGGACAAGTCAATCATGCATTATCATAAGAAGGGTCTCCCTTCCCTCGCAAGTACATACATATCATAAGAAGGGTTTCCCTTCCCTCGCAAGTACATCTCACAAGTGAAAGGACATGACATGAGCATTTAGAAAGAAGGGTCTCCCTTCCCTCACAAGTAGTTTACTCTTCCAAGCATGACATGACACGGCATGACAAGCATGAGCATTTTAGGAAGAAGGGTCTCCCTTCCCTCACAAGTAGATTACTTTTCCGAACAAGCAAGCATGATACATGACATGACAAGCATGGGCATTTAGGAAGAAGGGTCTCCCTTCCCTCACAAGTAGTTTACTTTCCAAGCAAGCATGACATGGCATGACACGCATGATATGATAAGATAAGACAACATGACAAGTTTCAAGCACGGAAATGGTATTTCCAATCAAGTCAAGTGCACAAGGTTTTCAAGGGTTTTAATGGCTTTCTACGAAATACAAGCATGATTATAAATTGCTTTTACTTCCTTGTATGATATGAATTGTTTCCTTCTAACTTATAAGAATTGTTCCTGCTTTATGTATGCTATCTGTACGCTATGACTGTTGGTTAGTGCTTAGTACCCACTGAGTATTTCATGCTCAGCCGTACTTCTTATGTCGGCAGGTGATGGCGGAGCAGCTGCTCCATTTGATATCTGTGCTCCGAGCTCTTGAGTGGAGGAGGAGTACGTCGAGGAGCCTTTGGAGGAACCTCCCGTAGAGGGTTACCATTAGGTGGTTGTAGATTCTGAGTGAATAGCTGTGGGTGAGATGAGAGATATACATTCAAGTATTTTGGCGGGTTTGTCCACACTTTCTTTTGGTTACTTTTTGTATAAACTTGGATTTGCGTATGTATATTCATAGAGGTTTGGTTAGACTTCCGCTGTGTTTTATAGTTATGTTTCCGCTATATTGTCCTCTATGGTATATGCTCTGTGGGTTTTGCAGGTTGGTTGTCAAGCAAGTCATGATTAGTCGTCCAAAGTTCACTCTAACTCCTAGGGTGGGTTTTGGGTCGCGACATTTTTCGTGTCTCGGTCAAATCATGTATGTGTGTCGTGTCTTGTCTTGTATTTCATGTCTTGATTTGTTCTTGACTTGTATACTTGTGAGCCAGAGGCTAGCACCCTTCCTTAGGCTACCAACCTCCTTGTCATGTTCTTGTTCCATTTCTCTTGTGAGCCAGAGGCTAGCACCCTTCCTTGGGCTACCAACCTCCTTGTCATGTTCTTGTTCCATTTCTCTTGTGAGCCAGAGGCTAGCACCCTTCCTTGGGCTACCAACCTCCTTGTCATGTTCTTGTTCCATTTCTTGATTCAACATGTATAATACAATCTTGAAAAACCCGGTTTCTTGCATGCATGTGTGCTCGTGGGCGTGCCAATAGTGACAATCATGGGGACACGTGTAACAAGAGGGATATCGCATCATATTTCAATTCATAGTATAACATGTAAGCATTTAGGTGATCAACATGGCATTTGGTCAAGTCATCATTTACAAGAATAATTACATGAAGCTTACATCCATTTCCTTTATCAATTTCATTTATTCTTGGTTTAGGCATATTATCAAACATCCGGTGTGCAACATTTTAGTAGTTTTATTTCCCCTTTTTAGCGCATAAATTTCCAACACAACATCCAAGTATGTTCATTATTCATAGAGTGCCCTTCCACCATTTTCCATACCCACATTTCACCACGTCCAACGGCATCCAATCGCCTCTATATGCACCATTCATACATACAACCCCACATTCACATTTATCTTGTTTAAGTTTAGGAAGTATAGCACATTTCAAGTAAGGGAAAATACAAGACCAACATCATAATGTCAAAGGGGAAAACTAGATTATTGCTAAAGAAAGTTAGTAGAGTGTACTAACCTTGAATCGAAGCTTGATCTTGGTGTAGACCTTGATTTAAACTCCAACTTGGAAGAAGAAAGCCCTTACTCAAACTATACTTGATTGGGTAGGAAACCCTCTTGAAAATACCGTAGAGAGTGCTGCCCTAGCTTGAGAAGGGAACCCCACACGAGCTTGAGCCTTGAACTTGAAGCAAAACGAGTTGGGTGAGCTAGGGTTCTTAAACCCCTTTGATTCCTTCTCCAATGGAAAACCCTAGTTGCAAATCCCCTTCTCCTTTCTCTCTATCTCTCAAAATCCCTTAATGTTGTAAGTGAGGCCTCAAAGGGTCGAGCAAACCCTTATGGGTAAGGGTTTAACACCCAAAAGACGAAAGCGCCCTTACTGAAATTTCTGCAAAAACGCGAAGACCGAGCGATCGGTGGTTATGACCGATCGATCGGTTGCCTACTGAGCGATCGGTGTTTATGACCGATCGACCGGTCAAAAACTCACTCTCTGGAAAATTTCCCCATACAAAATTTCTGACCGTGCGATAGCTACCGATCGATCGGTTATGGACCGATCGATCGCTGACTGGACCGAGCGATCGGTGCTCTGTATGTCTGGACTGTTTTGACCATATCTTTTGACTCGCTCGTCGGATTTCGACGATTCAACTTGCGTTGGATCCGTCTTTTGAAAACGAACATTTCTGAAATTTCAGAATTTCCGATTTCTCCCTTATTTATTAATTACACTACGAAACGGCCAATTAGCTACGAGAGTGCCATTAATTAAAGATGAAAAGTCCGGGGTGCTACAAGATCACTGCTCAGTTATAAATGAACTCATCAAATCTAAGGATCATCAAAACTGTGCAATGTGAATAAGAGACCAACTATCTGATAGTATGTTTATGCAAGAGGTCTCTCATTGCATGCAATCAGTCAGTGTACATTTAAGCACCCATATGCTAATGTGTAGTCTCTACTACAAGAGCTTCAGATAAAATTATATCTCAACTATTGAGAACATCTTAGCATTGTGGCAGCCATATAAGTGAAGTGCCCAGTTTCACCCATAGTTGTGACTATATAAGGTATAAGGAACTGGAAAGCTATATCTGCCTGTGATAGTCTCATCACATAGCTTTCCTACAATATATCCTATGTACCTTTGTTGATATCTCATATCATATAGATCATCTCATGATCATGTTCAATTTCTCATATTGAATTCACAATAGATAAAGAAGATGTCTCTATTAATCTAATCAATAAGAATCTTACAATCTAAATGACTTTTTTGGGCATAATGTCCAACATGATTTACTAGTGGCTAGTAGAGTGGATGAAAATGTTGTAGACGAGTTTGAAGATGAGTGCTGATGGTCCAAGGGTAGGTCTGGTCTTGCAATAGATGGAATCATATTGTAGCGCCCCAAAAATTTTCGTACCTAATGAATAGGGTTCTCGTAGTCAATTGATTCCCTTAGAATGATGAATCCAACGTAAGTTGAATCGTCAAAATCCGACGAACGAGTCAAAAGTTATGGCCGAAATGGTAAAATTGGAAAATTTGCAGAAAACCGATCGCTAGTGATCGCTTAATCTAAAACCGATCGCTAGCGATTGCTTGGTCTAAAACCGATCGCTCGGTCCAAATTAGCAATCGATCGGTCCAAAACCGATCGATCGGTATCTGTCAACTGGTCCAAAATTTTGTATGGGGAAAAATTTCAGAGAGGGTGTTTTCAACCGATCGCTATGTCAAAAACACTGATCGCTTGGTCATAAGCACCGATCGCTCGGTCTTTCGCGTTTTTATAGAATTCATTAAGAGTAAATGGGTCTTTGATCACCCCATTTTTCTATAAAAGCCCTAACTCATAGGTGAGGGTTTCATAAACCCTTAAAGCTTACATTTGGGAGATTTAGAGAAGGGAGAGAAGGGAAGAACTAGGGTTTTGATCAAGACCCATTTCAAGCAAGGATCTTCTCCACAAGGACTGGATCTCATCTCCCCACAAGTTATTCTCCAAATTCGAAGGTTAGTACACCCTCCTAGTCAAGCTTAGCAATAACCTAGGTTTTTCCTTTAAGCATGCTTGTGTGTTGATCTTATGTGTTCCCTTTTCTTAATATGCATAAAATTACCCTAAAGGAGCAAGATAAATTAAATGGTTGTGGATGTATGGGATATGGATGATGGAGGCGCTTGGATGCCATGTGGATGTGATGATTGTTGTGTGATGGAAAAGATGGAAGGACAATGTATCCATAATGCTCATTCACAAGGTGTTTCATGAAATACTTGATTGGAAAAATACAAGTTAAAGGTTAAAATAATTATTGCATATCATATGTTTGATGAATTGCATGAATGAGGACTAAACTAAGGAAATGAAAACATGATTTTAAGGATTCTCCCTAGGTTATCAAAGTATTAACGTGCTTATATGTATGTTCTATTTAAGATCCCTCATGCTTTTGGAAATGGTATATGATAGTGTTCAAAGTATCCACATGCCAAGATAATGCTCACAATGCACTAAACACAAGTATAAGGGAATGTCAAGGAGGT
Source organism: Tetracentron sinense (assembly GCA_015143295.1). Classification (NCBI taxonomy): domain Eukaryota; kingdom Viridiplantae; phylum Streptophyta; class Magnoliopsida; order Trochodendrales; family Trochodendraceae; genus Tetracentron; species Tetracentron sinense. The sequence continues at coordinate 24,376,960 of CM026571.1, forward strand.
TGGTGGCCCCGATTAAGGGTGCTAGCCTCTTGCTCATAAGTAATGGAATGTTAAGGAGGTTGGTAGCCCCGGTTAAGGGTGCTAGCCTCTTGCTCATAAGAAAACGTACTGTCAAGGAGGTTAGTAGCCTAGGTTGTGCGGGTGCTAACCTCTGGCTCATAAGAAATGACTCAAAAGTATTATACCGTCAAGGAGGTTGGTAGCCCAGGTTGTGCGGGTGCTAATCTTTGGCTCATAAGAAAGGACTCAAAAGTATTGTAACGTCAAGGAGGTTGGTAGCCTAGGTTGTACGGGTGCTAACCTCTAGCTCGTAAGAAAAGACTCAAAAGTATTGTACCATCAATGAGGTTGGTAGCCCAGGTTTGTGTAGGTGTTAACCTCTAGCTCATAAGAAAGGACTCAAAAGCATTGTACTGTCAAGGTGGTTGGTAGCCCAGGGTGGTGCGGGTGCTAACCTCTGGCTCATAAGAATTATTTAAACTTATAAAGATGACTCACAGACATGTTTTTTGTTTTCATGAGAATTATGATTTCATAAATGCTTATGTATGATGTTTTAAATGGTTATGCACTGTATTCCTTCCAGCACTTGTATTTGATGTTTCGTCGTTATTACTATTGTTAGCTAGGAGCTTGTACTTGCTGGGTATTCCATGCTCAGCCGTATTTTTATGTTGGCATGTACACGGGTTCCTTTTGACATTTGTGCTCCGGGCCCTTAGGTTGATGAGGACTACGACGAGGAAGAACCATATGAGTAATCGATAGTTGAGCCTCAGGAGGGAGGGAGGGACTTAGACCATTAGCCCCACAGGGGTGGCTATTGAGCGAGATAGAGTTGGATTATGGCTTTTGTCTTTTGATAGGTGGGCATGTCCACCTTTACATGTCGTAATTTGTACAAACTTAGAATACTTCTTAAAGTTATAGAAGAAAAGAAAAAGTTGGTTTGCGCTTCCGCAATATTTTAGCTTCCGCATTCTGTATTATATTTATATTAGAATATGTTATGCCTTATTCATTGCAGGATGGTTTGCTAGGTTAAGTATAGTCACACCTAAAGTATCCCTTAACTCCTAGGGGGTATTTTGGGGTGCGACAAAAGTGGTATCAAAGCCTAGGCATTAGAGTCCTTAGGGTGACTTAGAACTGATACCATGATTGAACAAGGTCTTAGGTCACAAAGAGGAGTCGTATTCGAAGTATAGACTAATGACTTAGTCTTAGTCCATAACCGGTTGGATACCAACCGAATTGAGGGTCCTACACTAGAAACGCAAGTTGTATTCTTATCATGTTGTGTGTATGCCTTGAATGAATTGTTATATGCTTACCAAATATTATGCGATTATAGAATTGTTACTAAATATGTATCCAAGTTAGACTCATGTGGTATTGTCATTCTCAGGATCTAATCATAAGACGTGGTGCTCGGGGTCGCGGATACAATACGATGGGAAGTGGAAGTGATGCCCCTTTTGGTGATGAGCAACCCGATTTTGCTCAAGCTTTTGCGTCTATAGCCAAGACTTTGGCTATGTTAGCAGCAAGGCTGGTTGCTGTTACTCCTTCTACACCTCTACCACCTCTGGCACACCATGCTTCAGGATTAGAAGCATTTAGGAGATTGCGTCCTCCCACCTTTTTCGGTACTACTGACCCCATGGTCGCCGAAGCATGGGTGATACAACTGGATGAACAGAGAGTGGACTGGGCCAACTTCGTGATGGAAGATGTGGCCAAGCACTAGTAGAGGGCCGCACAGAGACAGAGGGAGTCCACTAGGGTAAGGGAGCCGTGGACATGGCCAGATTTTTTGGATATCTTCTATAAGCAGTATTTTCTGGCGGCGGTCAGAGAACAGAAAGAGATCCAATTCATGACTCTTGAGCAAGGAGAGTTGATTGTGGTCAATTATGAGGCTACCTTTGTAGAGTTTTCGAGATTCGTACCTCACCTGATTGCATCTGAGCATATGCGGGTCAGAAAATTTGAGTAGGGATTGAAACCCTCGATTAGAGACAGGGTCTCGATGTTCCAGGTGGACACTTGGGGAGAGGTTGTGAGCAAGACGAAGCAAACTAAGAGGAATTCAGAAGAATTCTTCAAGAGGAGAGATATGACTTGAGGCCAACCTAGTAGTTCGGGGTTGGTGGAGAAGAGGGCTAGGACAGCCCCATATCAGGCATCCAGGCTGATTCAGTCATAGAGGCCTCCCTTGGGATCACAAGCATCTCAGTTTACTACTACACTGGTACCTCGTCCCACTTTTTTGCAGGCCACCCGATATGTCCCACCTACATCCTCATCGACATTTGAGGAGTGTTCCTATTGTAGCCGGAGACACAGGATCGGAGAATGTCAAAAAATTTCAGGCGGTTGTTTTCACTGTGGAGATGTGAATCACATGGTCAGGGATTGCCCTCGTAGGCAGCTTGCAGCCGGTTCAGCCACAGGGAAGTAGGCCCCCAGTTAGACAGACCTCACAGGCTTCCACATCTAGGTCCTCATGGCCCACATAGTCCACTCCACCACCTCGCAAGGCAAACTAGGGTCAGGTCTTTGCCTTGTCAGAATGGGACGTACAAGCATCTAACGATGTCAAGCAAGGTACGCTATAATGCTAACGTTTTGAGTTGTAATTGGCTGCTATTATGTGATGTGATTGCCTATGTGTATAACATGCTACCTATACTTATGTATTCTTGCGTGAAATCAATTGACGTGAATTAGTTAATCACACAGGTGCCTTATTAGTGAATGAATGCCTGACTCGAGTGTTGGTCGACACAGAATCCACTCATTCCTTTGTATCACCTAGCTTTGCGAAGGGATTCCCATCCAAGTCTAGTCAGTTAAAGCATGAATTAACCATCTCCACCCCGCTCGGCAAGTCGGTAGACATAGACTGGATATACAGGGATTGTGTAGTCCAAGTGGGACAGAATGAATTATTGGCCTGTAGCACCCCGAAACTTTGTGTACCTAATGAACAGTGTTCTAGTAGCCAATTGGCCTTCCACGTTGTATAATTAATAAATAAAGAAGAATTTAAAGATTCTGAATGCCAGAAATGTTCATTTTCGAAAGACGAATCCAACGCAAGTTGAATCGTCAAAATCCGACGAACGAGTCAAAAGTTATGGCCGAAATAGTATAATGTGTCAAAATTGCAGATAATAGATCGCTCGGTCCAAAGTAGCGATCAATCGGTCCACTACCAATCGATCGGTATCTATCAACTGATGCACTAATTTGTATGGGAAAAATTTCCAGAGAGGGTGTTTTCAACCGATCGAAAACACCGATCGCTTGGTTGGTGATCGATCGCTCGGTCATAACCACCGGTCGTTCGGTAGGCGACCGATCGCTTGGTATTAATCACCAATCGATCGGTCTATCACGTTTTGCAAAAATTTCATTAAGGGATTTTTCATCATTTGGGCATTTCACCCTTGCCTATAAAGGCTTGCATGAGCCTTGGGTCCTCATTCATAACACTTAGAGTATTGTGAGAGAGAGGGAGAGAGTAGAAAGGGGTTTTAAACCCTAGGGCATTATCTTGAAGCAAATCAAGGGTTTTGAAGACCCAAGATCACTCCAAAGGCTTGAATTCTTCAAATCCAAGGCAAAGCTCGTGTGGAGTTCTTTTCCAAGCTAGGGCAGCACTCTTCCACAACATTCTCAAGGGTTTCTTCTTTTGTCTCAGGGTTAGTACACTTTACTAACTACTTTGGTAATAACCTAAGATTTCTTAAGTGAATGTGTATTGAATCTCCCCCATTTTTCCTTTTTGGTTGAAATATGTCATTTTTCCTAAAATGAACAAGATAAATGGATTGAATGGGGATGTGTGGGATGTGAATGGGTTGAGGCGATTGGATGCCCTTGGTTGTGATGTGTGTTATGATAGAAAATGGTGGAGGGGCACTTTACTCATAATGAACACACCCCATGTGTTTGACGAAATGCTTGAATGAGAAAATACAAAATAAATGAAGGTAAAAAGGTTAAATACCGCATGTTTGATAGAATGCATGAATGGGTTGGGAATCTAAGGTTAGGGAAACATATGCAAAGGGTTAAAACGATATTGCATGTAAGGTGTTTGATGTAATGCTTGGGTAGAATGTGAGACTAAAACCATGAGACATGAACTAAGAGCTTTTCCCCAAAATTTTAGTAAAAATAAATGATCTAAGCCTTGTGAAATTTCCAATGTCTATCAAGTGCCTAAAATTGATTAAATGCTTTACATGTTGCCTAAATTCTCACATGATCATTGTAGAAATTGAAATACTACATTATGCTTTATTTTCTCATGTCAACATGATCTCACCAAGGGTCACACACAAGTACACATGCATGCATGAATCTAGTTTTTATGTTCAAGAATATGAAAAGAAAAACCAAGAATAAGAAATGTGAATTGTTAAACAAGCATGAACGTAAGGGTAGGGCATATCCCTAGGATATGTCATACCTGGCTCACAAGTACACAAACATGAATGTCAAGGGTAGGGTATATCCTTAGGATATGTCATACCTAGCTCACAAGTTAAACAAGCATGAATGTCAAGGGTAGGGCATATCCCTAGGATATGTCATACCTGGCTCACAAGAAAACATGACAAGCAAGAATCAAGAAATATGAAAGGATGTTAGTATACTAAGACCAGGTACGGGCACTAACATTTGTTCCCCAACAAGTATGAGAGGATGCTGGTATACTAAGACAAAGTACGGGTACTAGTATTTGTCTCCAAGTAAAATGACAAGCATGAAAGGGTGTTAATGTACTAAGACCAGGTACGAGCATTAACATCTGTTTCCAACAAGTATGAGAGGATATTAGTTTACTAAGACTGGGTACGGGTACTAGTATCTGTCTCCAAGCAAGAATACAAAAATATGGAAGGGTGATAATGTACTAAGGCCAAGTACGGGCATTATCATCTGTTCCCATTCAAGCAAGTAAACAAGCAGACATGTATGATTTTCACAAGACAAGAATAATCTCATAAGACATGTAAGGAACCCATGAGAAGCATAAGATGTAAAGTGTAAATTTCAAGAATCACAAGGTAAGTGAAAGATGTTTTAGTTAAAGCATGAACCTAAGGTATGAGTTTAAAAATGATGTTCAAGATTATACTTGCTATTTGTTCTTGCTTCCGCACTCTAATTTTGTATACATGGATATAATGATGATCTGTACTATGAATGTTATATTATCATTATTACTATTGTTAGCTAGTAGCTTGTACTCGCTGAGTATTCGATACTCAGCCGTACTTTTATGTCGACAGTTACACTATATGAGATATGGACTCGGGTTCCTTGGATCCAGGTAGCTCAGGGAGAGCAGGAGGTTATTCGGATGGTTAGCTAGATGTTAGGGGCTGGCCTATGGCCATAGGGTTGAAATGAGCGAGAGAGAGACGTGTATTTTGGGATTTTCTTTTGGGGATGTTTCATATGAGCTTGAGTGGATAACTTAAGAAATTGTACCCCTTGTGTAGAGCCCCAGACTTTTTCAAGCTTAATACATGGCAATTTCGTTGCCATTTTGCCTTTAAAGAGGTATAATTAATAAATAAGGAAGAAATTGGAAATTTTGAAGTTAGAAATGTTCCTTTTCGAAGTACGAACCCAACGCAAGTTAAATCGTCAAAATCGGACGAACGAGTCAAAAGATATGGCCAAAACAGTCTGGACCTGCAGGCAATCGTAGCTCGGAAGGCACTAAGGACCTAGCTCGGAAGGCACTAAGGACGTAGCTCTAGCTCTGATAACGTGTGCGTTGTGCATCCGTTGTGCAATAGACAACGGGTACGTCGTGCAGCAGACAACGTGTACGTTGTACAGCAAACAACGAGTACGTTGTACAGCTCACAACGTGTACGTTGTGCATCCGTTGTGCAACAGACAACGGGTACGTCGTGCAGCAGACAACGTGTACGTTGTACAGCAAACAACGAGTACATTTTACAGCTCACAACGGGTACGTTGTACATAAGACAACGGACAACGAGCTCAGCACAATGCACAACACAACGTGACAACGTGTTTGGCACTGTTCACAGCACAACGTGTTCAGCACTGTTCACAGCACAACGTGTTCAGCACTGTTCACAGCACAACGTGTTCAGCACTATTCACAACACAACGTGTTTGGCACTGTTCACAGCACAACGTGTTCGGCACTGTTCACAGCACAACGTGTTCAACACTGTTCACAGCCCAACGTGTTCGGCACTGTTCACAGCACAACGTGTTCGACACTATTCATAGCTCAACGTGTTCAGTACTCGTATTTTTACAGAAATTTCAGTAAGGGTATTATGGTCTTTTGGTCGGTTCACTCTTACCTTAAGAGTTTAACCCGAGCCTTTAGGGCATCATTCAACACTTAGAGAGTTTGAGAGAATAGGAGAAAGGGGAGAAGGCGATTCCAACCTAGGGTTTCCATTTTGGAGAGAAATCAAGGGGTTCGTGAACCCACACTCCACTCAAGCCTATTTTTCTTCAAGATCAAGGTACAAACTCGTGAGGAGCATCTCCTCAAGCTAGGGCAGCAACTCACGGTTGTTTTTGGAAGGGGATTTCTTCCTCACTTGATCAAGGTCGGTACCTTTTGCTACCCTCCTAGTTATAGCTTCTCTTTTCCTTTGTTTCTTCTCATTTTCCTTCACTTATATATGTGTTATGAGATTGGTGGTATGAATGGTGAATGGAGGTGGATGTTGGCGAATGGATGCCGTGTGGATGATGTGATGAATGAATGGGAAAGGGCATTGTACTAATAATGAACATACAAGTGTGATGTGAGCATAACCCACCTAGAAAAGCATGATTTAGGTTTAAAAGAATGGTGAATAATGAACACACCATGTTTGATGAAATGCCAAGGTGAATAAAGTGAGTTGTAAATTGGGAAATGCATGCCTAATAAATTATGGATATTGCTAGGGCCTATGATAGTATGTTTTTCTTGTTTTCCCTAAATGATATGAATATTACATTGCTCAATCATTGATGTTATATGTGTTGTGAAATTACCCAAATGTCATATTTAAATTTAAATGCATGTACACGGTTCCCACGAGCACGGCATGCATGAAATGATTTATCGAGGTTTTCAAGAACATGGTTAGAGGTGGGACATATCCTACGATATGTTTTACCTCGCTTTTCACAAGAAAACAAGATCCAACATTCCACGAGGGGTCTCCCCTCACTCACAAGTGCATATCATGAAGAAGTGCCTCCCTTCCCTCGCAAGTACATACATATCATGAAGAAGGGTCTCCCTTCCCTCGCAAGTGCATTGCATAAAGAAGGGTCTCCCTTCCCTCTCAAGGCATCTCTCAAGCGCATCTCACAAGGATATCTCACAAGTGTATCTCACAAGTTACATGATCACAAGCAAGCACGCATGACATGCATGACATGACACTTACGACACGCTCGACAAGATCAAGTGAGACAAACACAACAAGCTTTCAAGTACGAAAAGATATTTCAAGCCAAGTCAAGTGCACGATGTTTTCAAGAGGTTTTATCGGCTTTCTACGAAATACAACCATGATTATAAATTGCTTTACTTCCTTGTATGATATAAATTATTCCTGTTCTATATATGCAACTTGCTTCCTACTCTATGTATGCTATCTGTATACTATGACTGTTGGTTAGTATTTAGTACCCGCTGAGTATTCCATGCTCAGCCGTACTTCTTATGTCGACAGGTTCTGAGGGAGCTACTGCCCCATTTGATGTTTGTGCTCCTGGTCCATGGGTGGAAGAGGAGTACGTCGAGGAGCCTTTTGAAGAACCTCCCGTAGAGGGTTATCAATAGGTGGTGTTAGATTCTGAGTGGATTAGCTGTGGGTGAGCATGAGTGATTATATCCATGTATTTTGGCGGGTCTGTCCGCACTTTCTTTTGGATTCCTTTTGTGTAAACTTTTATTCGTATATACATAGAGGTTTGTTTAGACTTCCGCTGTGCTATGTTAGAGTGTGTTTCCGCTGTTTATATCCTCTATTGTATATGCTCTGTGGGTTTTTGCAGGTTGGTTTGTCAAGCAAGTCATGTAAGCCATGATTAGTCGTCCAAAGTTCACTCTAACTCTTAGGGTGGGTTTTGGGTCGCGACACCTTGTGATCATTGTATTTTAGTTAGTCGTTGTTTATGTTGACACTTGGAATTACATTTATTCTAAAGAAATTTTTAGTTCACTATTATACATGCCTTGTATACTCTTTGCAGGTTAGTTTAAGTACAAGTCACATCACCAAAGTATCCTAACTCCTACGGGGTATTTTGGGGCGTTACATGGCCGACCTCATCATTCTAGATTTCCAAGACTTAGATTTCGATATCATACTCGGCATGGATTGGCTGTCGGCTCACCACGGACATGTGGCATGTTTCGAGAAGATTGTGAACTTCAAGCTAAAAGGAGTTAAGCCATTTCACTTTCGATGGTTGGGGGAAAGAGATATTGCTCGCCTCGCAGCTCTGAGCTTAGCAAACCTAGAGACAACAAACTCCTCAGCCATTGCAGTTGTGAGTGAGTTTCTGGATGTGTTTCTTGAGGAATTACCTGGATTACCTCTAGATCGGGAGATCGAGTTCGCGATAGAGCTTGCTCCGGGCACAGCTCCAGTTTCTAGAGCACCGTATAGGATGGCCCCAATTAAACTTAAAGAGTTGAAGGAGAAAATCGAAGAGCTGCAACTACTTGGTTTCATCCGACCAAGCGTTTCACCATGGGGAGCTCCGGTACTCTTCGTGAAGAAAAAGGATGGATCGATGAGGATGTGCGTCGATTACAGACAGTTGATCAAAGTCACAATCAAGAATCATTATCCTTTGCCACGGATAGATGACTTGTTTGACCAACTAAAGGGAGCAAAGTTTTTCTCAAAAATTGATCTCAAATTGGGGTATCATCAATTAAAGATCAAGGCCGATGATATTCCAAAGACAGCTTTCAAGACTCGGTACGGCCTCTACGAGTTCCTTGTAATGCCTTTTGGTTTGATGAATGCACCGGCAGCATTCATGGACTTGATGAACCGGGTGTTTAGGCCGTGTCTCGACCAATGTGTCGTGTTTTTCGATGACACCTTGGTATATTCCCCGACACGGGAGGAGCACGATCGAGACCTTCGCATTGTTCTTGAGACGCTTCAAGAGCATAAGCTATATGCTAAGCTACGTAAATGCGAGTTTTGGTTGGAGAAAATGGCGTTCCTTGGCCATGTAGTGTCCGTGAAAGGCATCTCGGTTGATCCTGCAAAGATAGAGGTAGTGATGAACTAGGAGAGACCAAAGAGTGTCACAGAGATACGTAGTTTCCTCGGATTGGCAGGCTACTATTGAAGGTTTGTGGAGGGATTCTCCAGTCTAGCGGTACCACTCATGTACCTTACTCGGAAGGATGCCAGGTTTACCTGGAGCAACAAGTGTGAAAGTAGCTTCATGGAGTTGAAGAAGAGGCTCACTACGGCTCCAGTCCTTACAGTGCCATCTGGGAGTGGTGGCTTTGTGGTTTATAGTGATCCATCGCACGTTAGGTAGGGGTGTGTCTTGATGCAAAACCAGAAGGTTATTGCCTATAATTCAAGGCAATTGAACAATCATGAAAAGAACTACCTTACACATGACCTAGAGCTTGCCGCCGTTGTGTTTGCATTGAAGATATGGCGACATTATCTCTATGGGGAATAATTTGATGTGTTCATAGATCACAAAAGACTCAAGTATCTATTTTCCCAGAAGGATTTGAACTTGAGGCAATGGCGATGGATGAAGTTTTTGAAGGATTATGAATGCTCTATTCAATACCATCCAGGCAAGGAGAATGTGGTGGCCGATGCACTTAGTAGGAAGCCTCATGGACTCTTGGCTCACATGATGGTGCAAGAGTGGAAGTTGTTGGAGGATGCATCTAACCTGGACATCAGTCTTAGCTTCCCTACTTTTGGACCGATAATGGCTAACATCACCGTTAAGCCTTATATCTTGGCCCGGATCCGAGAATTGCAAGAATCGGATACCGAGTTACTTGCTTACTGAGACAAGATGATTGGTAGGGGTAGCAAGGACTTTGCCACAAAAGGAGATGAAACTATCACATTCAAAGGAAGAATATGTGTTCCTCCAAACAATGAGCTTAGAAGGGAGATATTGGACAAAGCTCACCGGTCCAAGTATACCGTTCACCCTGGGGGTACCAAGATGTATCGGAATCTCAAGCGGCACTTTTGGTGGCGGAACATGAAGAGGGAAGTAGCGGAGTATGTATCCCGGTTCTTAGTGTGCCAGCAAGTCAAGGCCGAGCACAGGAGATTGGCTGGACTTTTACAGTCTATCCCTATTCCCGAGTGGAAATGGGAATACATCTCCATGGATTTTATTATACGGTTGCCAAAGACGGTGAGAAACACCGATGCTATTTGGGTAGTAATTGACCGTTTGACGAAGTCCGCCCATTTCTTGCCTTACCGGATTACATTCAATTCAAATCAATTAGCCGCGTTGTACATTAAGGAGGTAGTTCGGTTACACGGAGTGCTAGTGAGTATTGTGTTAGACAGGGATCCTCGATTCACTTCTAGGTTCTGGAAAAGCTTCCAGAGCGCTATAGGTTCTCGGTTGGACTTTAGCACAGCTTTCCATCCATAGACTGATGGGCAAACTGAGAGGGTAAATTTGGTAATAGAGGATATGCTACGAGCCTGTAAGCTCGATTTCAAAGAAAGTTGGGAAGATCATTTACCTTTGATTGAGTTCACCTACAATAATAGCTATCAGGCAAGTATACAGATGGCACCTTTTGAGGCATTATATGGGAGGAGTTGTAGATCTCCCTTGTATTGGGATGAAGTGGGAGAAAGGAAGATCTTAGGCCTAGAATTGATTTAGAAAACCGTAGAAAGGGTCAACTTATCTGGGAAAGATTAAAGACCGCACAGGATAGACAAAAGAGCTATGCCGACAACCGTAGGAGAGATCTTGAATTTCAAGTTGGCGACTTGGTCTTTGTCAAGATTTCATCGACCAAGGGCGTTATGAGATTTGGGAAGAGAGGGAAGCTCAGTCCAAGATATGTAGGTCCATTCGAGATCATCACTAGAGTCGGTGAGGTGGCTTACCGGGTTGCCTTGCCCGCTCCTATGGCGGCGGTCCACAATGTATTCCATGTCTCTATGCTCTGGAAGTATATCCTAGACCCATCCCACATCATCGAGCTTGATCCGGAAGAGATTCGAGAGGACCTCACTCTAGTTGAGGAACCAGTGCAGATCTTGGACAGGCGAGATCAAGTCTTGGCAACAAAATCATTTCGTTAGTCTTTGTAAGATGGCAACACCATTCGAGGGAAGAAGCTACTTGGGAGCGTCAGGCCAAAGTAAAGGAAAAATATCACTAACTGTTTGTTTAGAGCTTTGGCATTCTCTTTGGTATTTTGTACACATATGTATCGTCCAAATTTTGAGGACAAAATTTTTGTAACGGGTGAGAATGTAGCACCCCGAAACTTTTCGTACTTAATGAATAGTGTTCTCGTAATCAATCGGTCTTTCACATAGTCCAATTAACAAATAAAGAAGAATTTGAAAATTCTAACACACTAAAATGTTCCCCTTCGAATGACGAATCCAACGCAAGTTGAATCATCAAAATCTGACGAACGAGTCAAAAGTTATGGCCGAAATAGTAAAATAGGAAAATTTACAGAAAACCGATCGCTAGCTATCGCTCGGTCTAAAACCGTTCACTTGGTACAAATTAACGATCGATCGGTCCAAAACCGATCAATCGGTATCTGTCGACTGGTCTAAAATTTTGTATGGGGAAAAATTCCAGAGAGGGTGTTTTCAACCGATCGCTCGGTTGGGCACCGATTGCTCGGTTGCGTCATAAGCACCGATCACTCGGTCTTTCGCGTTTTTGCAGAATTCATTAAGGGTAAGTGCATCTTTGATCACCCCATTTTTCTATAAAAGCCCCAACTTGTGGGTGAGGGTTTCATAAACCCTCAAAGCTTATATTTGGGAGATTTAGAGAAGGGAGAAAAGGGAAGAACTAGGGTTTTGCTCAAGACCCATTTCAAGCAAGGATCTTCTCCACAAGGATTGGATCTCATCTCCCAACAAGTTATTCTCCAAATTCCAAGGTTAGTACACCCTCCTAGTCAAGCTTAGCAATAACCTAGGTTTTTCCTTTAAGCATGCTTGTGTGTTGATCTTATGTGTTCCCTTTTCTTAAGGATTCTCCCTAAGTTATCAAAGTATTAACGTGCTTATATGTATGTTCTATTTAAGATCCCTCATTCTTCTGGAAATGGTATATGTTAGTGTTCAAAGTATCCACATGCCAAGCCAATGTTCACAATGCACTAAGCACAAGTATATATGAAAGTGAAAAAGGGAATGTCAAGGAGGTTGGTGGCCCCGGTTAAGGGTGCTAGCCTCTTGCTCATAAGTAATGGAATGTCAAGGAGGTTGGTAGCCCTAGTTAAGGGTGCTAGCCTCTTGCTCATAAGAAAACGTACTGTCAAGGAGGTTGGTAGTCTAGGTTGTGCGGGTGCTAACCTCTAGCCCATAAGAAAGGACTCAAAAGTATTGTACCGTCAAGGAGGTTGGTAGCCCAGGTTGTGCGGGTACTAACCTCTGGCTCATAAGAAATGACTCAAAAGTATTGTATCGTCAAGGAAGTTGGTAGCCCAGGTTTGTGCGGGTGCAAATCTTTGGCTCATAAGAAATGACTCAAAAGCATTGCACTGTCAAGGAGGTTGGTAGCCCAAGGTGGTGCGGGTTCTAACCTCTGGCTCATAACAATTATTTAAACTCATAAGGACTCATATAACTCATAGACATGTTTTTGGTTTTCATGAGAATTATGATTTGATAAATGCTTATGTATGATGTTGTGTTAAATTGTTAAGCACTGTATTCATTCCAACACTTGTATTTGATATTTCGTTGTTATTATTATTGTTAGCTAGGAGCTTGTACTTGCTGAGTATTCAATGCTCGGCCATACTTTTATGTCGGCAGGTACACGGGTCCCTTTTGACATTTGTGCTCCGAGTCCTTGGGTTAAGGAGGACTACGACAAGGAAGAACCATATGAGGAATCAGTAGTTGAGAGCCTCAGGAGGGAGCGAGGGACTTAGACCATTGGCCCCATAGGGGTGTCTATTGAGCAAGATAGAGTCGTATTATGTCTTTTGTCTTTTGATAGGTGGACATGTCCACCTTTACATGTCATATTTTGTACAAACTTGGAATACTTGTTAAAGTTATAGAAGAAAAGAAAAAGTTGGTTTACTCTTCCACGATATTTTAGCTTCCACACTCTGTATTATATTTCTATTAGAGCATGTTATGCCTTGTTCATTGCAGGATGGTTTGCCAGGTTAGGTATAGTCACACCTAAAGTATCCCTTAACTCCTAAGGGGTATTTTGGGGTGCGACACATATGTAGATAATGAAGTCCAGGAGAAACCTGCATTAGAGGTTGAAGCTAAAACACCATGTAGTATTAATTACCGCTGTGATTATGATGAAGTTGGAGTTGAGCGTGTATGGTATTGTAGTGAGGATCGAAACTAGTTTTCATAAAACTGACATGAGGGGAAACGTACACATGACTTGTATTCAGATCCAAGCACTGATACTCTTTGAAGGAGTTGTTGTACCTAATGAAGATGCATTGTCGCGCCCCAAAACCCACCCTAAGAGTTAGAGTGAACTTTGGACGACTAATCATGACTTGCTTGACAACTAACCTGCAAAACCCACAGAGCATATACGATAGAGGATAATAGCAGAAGCATAACTATAAAACACAGCGGAAGTCTAACAAACCTCTAAGTATATATATACACATGGTCCAAGTTTAATACAAAAGAAAAAAAACAAAGAAAGTGCGGACATTCCCGCCAAAATACATGGATATAATCACTCATGCTCACCCACAGCTAATCCACTCAGAATCTACAACCACCTAATGGTAACCCTCTACGGGAGGTTCCTCCAAAGGCTCCTCGACGTACTCCTCCTCCACCCAAGGGCTCGGAGCACAGATATCAAACGGAGCAGCAGCTCCCTCAGAACCTGCCGACATAAGAAGTACGGCTGAGCATGGAATACTCAGCGGGTACTAAATACTAACCAATAGTCATAGCAAAACCATAGCAGTATAGGAAGCAGGAAGCATTTCACATATATAAAGCAGGAAACAATTCAAGCATATAAAGCAGGAATAATTCATATCATGACAATAAAGTAAAGGAGTATATAATCATGCTTGAATTCATAAAAGCCGATAAAAACCCTTGAAAACACCGTGCACTTGACTTGACTGAAAATACCATTTCCTTGCTTGAAAGCTTGTCATGTTAATCTTATCTTATCGTATCATGCATGTCATGCCATGTCTTGCTTGCTTGGAAAGTAAACTACTTGTGAGGGAAGGGAGACCCTTCTTCCTAAATGCCCATGCTTGTCATGCCATGTCATGCTTGCTTGTATCATGCTTGGAAGAGTAAACTACTTGTGAGGGAAGGGAGACCCTTCTTCCTAAATGCTCATGTCATGTCCTTTCACTTGTGAGATGTTCTTGTGAGATGTACTTGCGAGGGAAGGGAGGCCCTTCTTATGTGATGTATGCACTTGTGAGGGAAGGGGAGACCCTTCTTATGAAAATGCATGATTGTCTTGTCCTTGCCAAAAGCGAGGTAAAACATATCGTACGATATGCCCCACCTCTAAATCCCATTCTTGAAAACCTCGGTAAAATCATGTCAGTATGCGTGCTCGTGAGGTCGTGTGCATACTTGCATTTAGAATTAAATATGGCATTTGAGTAATTCATAACGCATAACATCAATGATTTGGGCAATTTAATATTGATATCATTTAGGGAAAGCGAACAATCACACTATCATAACCCTAGCAATTTCCATAAACCTTAAACATGCATTTTCTTAATTTATCATTCATTTTATTCACCTTGGCATTTCATCGAACATGGTACATTCATTATTCATTAACCCTACAACATGCTTTTCTAGGTGGGTTATACTCACATCACACTTGTATGTTTATTATTAGTACAATGCCCTTCCCCATTCATTCATTACATCATCCACACGGCATCCATTCGCCAACATCCCTCTCCATTTACCATACATACCACCCATCTCATAATATATATATAATGAAGGAAAACAAGAAGAAATAAGGAAAGGAGAGGCTATAACTAGGAGGGTAGTAAAAAGCACCGACCTTGACAAAATGGGGGAAGAAATCCTCCACCAAACGCACGTGAGTTGCTGCCCTAGCTTGAGGAGAGTGCCCCACACGAGCTCCACGAATGCTTGAACCGAAATCTTGAAGAAATCGGGCTTGAGGTTGATCTAGGGTTTCAAAACCCTTTGATTTCTCTCCAAAATGGAAACCTAGGTTTTGGAAAACCTTCTCCTTTCTCTCTAATCTCCCAAATCTTCTAAGGGTTGAGAATGAGCCCTAAAGGCTCGGGTAATCCTATATAAGAAAGGGTATAACACCCGAATGCCGAAAATGCCCTTAGTGAAAATTCTGTAAAACGCGAGGACCGAGCGATCGGTGGTTATGACCGATCGATCGGTTGCCTACCGAGCGATCGGTGTTTATGACCGATCGACCGGTCAAAACTCACTCTCTGGAAAATTTCCCCATACAAAATTCTGACCGCCGATAGCTACCGATCGATCGGTTATGGACCGATCGATCGCTGACTGGCCGAGCGATCGGTTCTCTGTATGTCTGGACTGTTTTGACCATATCTTTTGACTCGCTCGTCGGATTTCGACGATTCAACTTGCGTTGGGTTCGTCTTTCGAAAACGCACATTTCTGACATTTCGGAATTTTTGATTTCTCCTTATTTATTAATTAGACTACAAAAATGGCCAATTAGCTACGAAGGTGCTATTCATTAAGGATGAAAAAAGTCCGGGTGCTACATTCTCCCCCCCCTTACAAAAATTTCGTCCCCGAAATTTGGACGATACATACATGCATCAATCAAAACAAAATTATAAGCCATATGAACAAGTCCTATTCAAACACTCGGGATACTTTGCTTGACTTCGGCTTCACGCTCCCACGTGGCTTCTTCTCGGGCATGATGTTGCCATTGCACGAGAACCAAAGGGATTGTCTTGTTGCGAAGCCACTTGACTCTCAGATCCAATATGTGAATCGGCTTCTCAAACAACGTGAGATCTTCTCGAATTTCCAACGGTTCCAATTCTAGTACACTGGAAGGGTCCGCAATGTACTTTCCGAAGCATAGACACGTGGAAAACGTTGTGAACCGCGGCCATGTAGAGGTGGAAGAGCTCTCGATAAGCAACTTCACCAACCCGCGTGATAATCTCAAACGGTCCAACATAGCGAGGACTAAGCTTGCCTCTTTTGCCGAATCTCATAATCCCTTTAGCTAGGAGATACTTTCACAAAGACTCGATCCCCTACTTGAAATTCCAAGTCCCTGCGGCGCGTGTCTGCATAGCTCTTTTGGCGATCTTGAGCGGCTTTCAACCGATCCTAGATGATCTTGACTATACTAGAAGTTTGCTCAATCAACTCCGGACCAAGTACCTTTCTTTCTCCTACCTCATCCCAGTAGAGAGGAGACCTGCAGCTTCGCCCATACAAAGCCTCGAACGGAGCCATTTGGATACTCGCCTGATAGCTATTGTTGTAGGCGAACTCCACCAAAGGCAAGTGCTCTTCCCAACTGCCTTTGAAATCCAGCATACATGCCCGAAGCATATCTTCTATTACTTGGTTCACCCTCTCGGTTTGTCCATCCGTTTGTGGATGAAAAGCAGTGCTGAAATCAAGTCGGGAACCCATAGCTTCCTGAAAGCTTTTCCAGAATCGTGAAGTGAATCTTGGATCCCGATCCGACACAATACTGACAGGCACTCCGTGCAACCTCACCACTTCCTTGATGTACAAAGCAGCTAACTGACTAGAGTTGAAAGTAGTTCGGTAAGGCAAGAAGTGAGCGGACTTCGTCAAACGATCCACTACTACCCATATCGCATCTGAACCCCTTGCCGTCTTTGGCAAACCAACTATGAAATCCATGGATATGTTCTCCCATTTCCACTCGGGAATCGGAAGGGACTGTAATAGACCTGCGGGCCGCATGTGTTCTGCTTTCACCTGTTGGCACACCAAGCACCGTGCTACATATTCCGCAACCTCCCTCTTCATATTCCGCCACCAAAAGTGACTCTTGAGGTTCCGGTACATCTTCGTACCCCCTGGATGCACAGTGTACTTTGCCCGGTGGGCTTCATCCATAATCTCCCTCCGAAGATTTGCATTGGCTGGAACACACAGCCTTCCCTTGAATGTGATAGCACCTCGGCTAGTGAGAGAGAAGTCCTCACCACCCTTAGCAACCTCCTTGTCCCGATAAGCCAACAATTCAGCATCCGTGGCTTGGTATTCTTGGATCAAATCTATAATGTATGGCCGAACCGTGACATTTGCCAAGATAGGACTACGGACAGAGTCATTCACACTAATGTCCAGATTTGCCAAGTCTTCAAGTAGCTTCCATTCTTGCACTAACATGCATGCTAATAACCCCGGAGGTCTTCTACTCAAGGCATCAGCCAACTACATTTGCTTTTACCCGTGTGTATTGAATGGTACAATCATAGTCCTTCAGAAATTCCATCCAACTCCTTGCCTTAGATTCAGCTCCTTTTGGGAAAAGAGATACTTGAGACTCTTGTGATCAGTGAACACATAGAACTCCACCCCATAAAGGTAATGACGCCAAATCTTAAGTGCAAACACGACCGCCGCAAGCTCCAAGTCGTGCGTAGGATAGTTCTTCTCATGCTCCTTCAACTGCCTTGATGCATAGGCAATGACTTTCTTGTGCTGCATGAGTACACACCTAAGTCCAACGTGTGAGGCATCACTATACACCTCGTACCCATAAGGTCCGGATGGCACCGTAAGGACAGGAGCTATGGTAAGCCTCTTCTTCAGTTCCGTGAAACTGATCTCACACTTGTCGCTCCATACAAACTTGGCGTTCTTCCTTGTCAGGTAAGTGAGCGGTGCCGCAAGGCTAGAGAAACCCTCTACGAATCTCCTGTAGTAGCCTGCCAACCCAAGAAAACTGCGTATCTCCGTGACACTCTTGGGCCTCGCCCAATTCATGACTGCCTCTATCTTCTTTGGATCCACCGAAATGCCTTCCGCCGATACAACGTGGCCTAGGAATGCCACCTCTTCTAACCAAAACTCACACTTGCTAAGTTTGGCGTATAGCTTATGCTCTCTTAGCGTTTCTAAAGCAAGGCATAGGTCGCGTGTGTGATCTTCCCGTGTCTGGGAATAGACCAGAATGTCATCAACAAACACAATCACGCACCTATCAAGATATGGCCGGAACACCCGGTTCATCAAATCCATAAAGGCTGCCGGCGCGTTCGTGAGTCCAAAAGGCATCACCAAGAACTCGTAGTGTCCATACCGAGTCCTGAAAGCAGTTTTGGGAACATCTTCCGCCTTAATCTTTAACTGGTGATAGCCTGATCGAAGATCTATCTTTGAGAAAAATCTCGCTCCCTTCAACTGATCGAACAAGTCATCAATCCTAGGCAAGGGATACCTATTCTTTATAGTGACTTTGTTCAATTGCCGGTAATCGACACACATCCGCATCGAGCATCTTTCTTCTTAACAAACAACACTGGGGCACCCCATGGTGAGACACTTGGTCGAATGAAGCCAAGGCCTTGCAATTCCTCCAACTGAGTCTTTAACTCCTTGAGTTCAATAGGGGCCATTCTATATGGAGCTCTGAATACAGGAGCTGTGCCTGGTGCAAGCTCGATCATAAACTCAATCTCCTGTCTGGAGGCAATCCTGGCAACTCCTCTGGAAATACATCCAGGAACTCACTCACAACCGGAATAGTCGATGAGTCCTTTGCCTCGGGGTTAGCTAAGCTCAAAGCCGCAACACGGGCAATGTCTCTAACTTTTTAACCCCCGAAAGTGAAATGTTTTCCTTTTTCCGGCTTGAAGAGTACCATCTTCTCAAAGCAAGCTACATGCCCATGATGTGCTGCTAACCAATCCATTCCAATATAATATCAAAGTCTTGGAATCCAAGGACGATGAGGTCAACCGCCAACTCGTGGCTTCCAACTTGGACCGCACTATTTCTATACACTTTATCTGCCAATACTGTTTTGCCGAGCGGAGTCGAAATGGCTAACTCCGGTTTTAGCTGACTAGGCTCCACAGAAAAGCCTTCTGAAAAACTCGGCGAGACAAACGAATGAGTAGACCCGGTATCAATCAACACTCGAGCCAAATACTCATTGACTAGTAGGGTTCCTGAAATTTTAGCTAGTTACGTCAATTCAAGCCTCAACAGTGTATACACGTAAGTAAATATATATATAGCATACCAACTACGTACACAAGGAATAAAACATAACACAACAATCACGAATAAGGAAAAATAACTCCTAACGCGCACCTTGCACCACATCGTCAGATGCAAGTGCATCACCCTCTGTCAAGGCAAAACTCGCCCCTGGTTCGCCTGGCGAGACTGAGGTGTAGACGGGTGGTCTGAGATGACGCCTGGTATGATCCTGCTGGCGTGTCGGGGGCCTACTATCCTGAGACTGGCCTGGTAAATGCCGGCTAGGGCAATCCCTGATCAGTGGCCCTGGCGGACCGCAATGATAACCATCACCAGATGCTCTTCGGCAATCTCCTGCAGGATGCCTTTTGCCGCATGAAGTGCAGGCATCATATGTGTAGGCTGGAGGGACCGGAGGTGGTGTGTATACCTCGCTGCCTGAGGGGTAAAGGGCGTGGGGCCGGGAGAGCCTGAGGTCGAGGTGCCTGTGGCACGTACTGCCGTGGTGCTGGGGGCGCATAAGTCGGCCTCATCTGTGGTGCTGGCCATGTATACTGATAAGGACCAGTCCGGGCCCGCCTCTCTAAAGGTACCAAACCACTAGATTGGCCTCTCGCCAATTCTCTCTTCTTGGACACAGTCTCTGAATTGGTCTCAACCAACAAGGCTTTATCCACTACTTCGGCGTAAGTGGTGTGCCTGAAGACGACACTTTCTCCATGATGGACATCCTTGAGCCCTTGCTCAAACCTCCTCGCCTTCATTGCCTCGGTGGCAATCATATGTGCGCGAAGCGTGATAGCTCCGAGAACTTGGCCTCATAAGCGGCCACAGACATCGAACCTTGCTCGAGGTTGATGAATTCTCTCTCTTTCTTTTCCGAGCTCCACCCGGGAAATACTTCTTATAGAACGTGTCCTTAAACTCCTCCCAAGTCCACGGTTGACCTTGCATGGTCAAGTCCGTGTCCTCAATGCGGACAACCCCCAATGGTGGGCTTCGCCTTCTAGCATAAAAACTGCCCATGCCACTTTCTCTCTTCTCTGTAGAGGAGAGCACCGCAAATATCTTCTCAACTGGAGGATCCAAGCCTCCGCAGTAAGAGGGTCCACACTCCCGTGGAAAGATGGAGGCCTCAATCTCCTGAATGCCTCAACTCCAGCTGTACGATGTACTGGAGCAGCTGCGGGCGGTGGAGTAGGTGCCGCTGATGCCGGTATAGTTTGCCGAGCCGCCAGGATGGCGAGTGTCTCAGCAATAGAGCCTAAGACCTGGGAGAGGTCCGGCTGCTCATCCTCATCTCTGGAAGAAGATGAAGCTCTGGTGTGTGGTCCACGACCCCGTGTGCCCCGCCTCTAAAGACTAACGTCCTGAGACAATAGCACCACATGAGTCTCACTCGAAACCACAGTTTATTTCCATGTCACTTCACAATAATTCAATTTGTATTAGTTGTATAATACTAATATACATCACATCAAGTCATCAGAGTATTCATCACATTATACTTATACTTTAGTGTTCTAGCGTACCTAGGACCCATACTGGTCAAAGCAACCATTTAGACTAAGACTAAAGTTTAGTCTTACACTTGGAACCAGACTCACTCCCGACTTACTCCTTCCTAACTTGTTTCCTAACATATGCTCTTGTCAAGCTGTGGTATAAGATTCTAAGTGACCCTAGAGACCTAAAGCCTAAGCTCTGATACCACTTCTGTCGCGACCCAAAACCCACCCTAGGAGTTAGAGTGAATCTTGGACGACTTAATCATTATTACATGACTTGCTTGACGAACCAACTGCAAAACTCACAGAACATATACAATAGAGGATAATAGCAGAAGCATAACTATAAAAACACAGCGGAAGTCTAACAAACCTCTAAGCATATATATACACATGGTCCAAGTTTAATACAAAAGAAAACAAAACAAAGAAAGTGCGGACATTCCCGCCAAAATACATGGATATAATCACTCATGCTCACCCACAGCTAAACCACTTAGAATCTACAACCACCTAATGGTAACCCTCTACGGGAGGTTCCTCCAAAGGCTCCTCGACGTACTCCTCCTCCACCCAAGGGCTCGGAGCATAGATATCAAACGGAGCAGCAGCTCCCTCAGAACCTGCCGACATAAGAAGTACGGCTGAGCATGGAATACTCAGCGGGTACTAAATACTAACCAATAGTCATAGCAAAACCATAGCAGTATAGGAAGCAGGAAGCATTTCACATATATAAAGCAGGAAAACAATCAAGGCATATAAAGCAGGAATATTCATATTATGACAATAAAGTAAAGGAGTATATAATCATGCTTGAATTCATAAAAGCGATAAAAACCCTTGAAAACACCGTGCACTTGACTTGACTGAAAATACCATTTCCTTGCTTGAAAGCTTGTCATGTTAATCTTATCTTATCGTATCATGCATGTCATGCCATGTCTTGCTTGCTTGGAAAGTAAACTACTTGTGAGGGAAGGGAGACCCTTCTTCCTAAATGCCCATGCTTGTCATGCCATGTCATGCTTGCTTGTATCATGCTTGGAAGAGTAAACTACTTGTGAGGGAAGGGAGACCCTTCTTCCTAAATGCTCATGTCATGTCCTTTCACTTGTGAGATGTTCTTGTGAGATGTACTTGCGAGGGAAGGGAGGCCCTTCTTATGTGATGTATGCCTTGTGAGGGAAAGGAGACCCTTCTTATGAAAATGCATGATTGTCTTGTCCTTGCCAAAAGCGAGGTAAAACATATCGTACGATATGCCCCACCTCTAAATCCCATTCTTGAAAACCTCGGTAAAATCATGTCATGTATGCGTGCTCGTGAGGTCGTGTGCATACTTGCATTTAGAATTAAATATGGCATTTGAGTAATTCATAACGCATAACATCAATGATTTGGGCAATTTAATATTGATATCATTTAGGGAAAGCGAACAATCACACTATCATAACCCTAGCAATTTCCATAAACCTTAAACATGCATTTTCTTAATTTATCATTCATTTTATTCACCTTGGCATTTCATCGAACATGGTACATTCATTATTCATTAACCCTACAACATGCTTTTCTAGGTGGGTTATACTCACATCACACTTGTATGTTATTATTAGTACAATGCCCTTCCCCATTCATTCATTACATCATCCACACGGCATCCATTCGCCAACATCCCTCTCCATTTACCATACATACCACCCATCTCATAATATATATATATATGAAGGAAAACAAGAAGAAATAAGGAAAGGAGAGGCTATAACTAGGAGGGTAGTAAAAAGCACCGACCTTGACAAATGGGGGAAGAAATCCTCCACCAAACGCACGTGAGTTGCTGCCCTAGCTTGAGGAGAGTGCCCCACACGAGCTCCACGAATGCTTGAACCGAAATCTTGAAGAAATCGGGCTTGAGGTTGATCTAGGGTTTCAAAACCCTTTGATTTCTCTCCAAAATGGAAACCTAGGTTTTGGAAAACCTTCTCCTTTCTCTCTAATCTCCCAAATCTTCTAAGGGTTGAGAATGAGCCCTAAAGGCTCGGGCAATCCTATATAAGAAAGGGAATAACATCCGAATGCCGAAAATGCCCTTAGTGAAAATTCTGTAAAACGCGAGGACCGAGCGATCGGTGGTTTGACCGATCGATCGGTTGCCTACCGAGCGATCGGTGTTTATGACCGATCGACCGGTCAAAACTCACTCTCTGGAAAATTTCCCATACAAAATTTCTGACCGCGCGATAGCTACCGATCGATCGGTTATGGACCGATCGATCGCTGGTAATGACCGAGCGATCGGTGCTCTGTATGTCTGGACTGTTTTGACCATATCTTTTGACTCGCTCGTCGGATTTCGACGATTCAACTTGCGTTGGGTTCGTCTTTCGAAAACGCACATTTCTGACATTTCGGAATTTTTGATTTCTCCCTATTTTTTTTAATTAGACTACAAAAATGGCCAATTAGCTACGAAGGTGCTATTCATTAGGATGAAAAGTCGGGGTGTGCTAATGCATTTGATGGACCCAAAAAATGATAGCTTGCACAACCAAATGACCGTAAGAAGTCATACCCTGGAGTAACCAAAGAGAGATTGAAATGGAGATTTGTTGTGAATGGTTGATGTAAGCATTCTATTTACTCAAAAACTGTGGTACGGAGTGCTTCTAACCAAAAAAATCTAAGACATGCTTGCTTGAGCAAGTAACTATATTATTTTTCGATTAAGTGTCCATGCTTGCATTTGGCCAATCCGTTTTGGTTGGGTGTATAGGGACAAGAGAACATGTGGATGATGCCTTGATCACTAGTGTACTTTGCAAAGTTGTAGCTAGTGTACTCTCTCTTCATCACTTTGCAAAATATGTATCTTGGTTGCAAATAGTTCTCGGTCATGCAAGCATTCATTTTTTTTTGTCATAGAATATATCTATGTATACATGTTGTAATTATCAATGATACTGATATAATAGCAAAATCTGTAATTACTAGCAAGGGGTGAAGTGAAGAGTCCCAAAACTTCATGTGTTGGAATTTGTGCAAATGGAAACCTTGAAACTTGTGTCAAAACATCTCATTTAATGTTATTCTAGGTTAACTAAGATAAACTATGTTGTGCGATCATTGACTAGGGATCAAGAGAGAAAAATAACAAAAAAAAAAAGCCCATAGGGCAAACGGTCAACCGACTTGTGCGAAAAAGTGTGTAAAAGTAAAATAGGGGCTTCACAAACAAAATCGGTCAAACCTAAGAAAAACCGTGTAGAGGGATCCGGATAAAAATTTATGCGAAAACTGGATCCCGATGATCTTTACACCATAGAAAGCAACTAAAATTATTTAGGAGTTGTAGTCATATTACCTCGGTGAATGATGTTCACCGGTGAAGCTAAATCCACTTGAACCGTCAGAACTCTTTGTACAGATTTCTCGAAGAAATACTCGAAGCTCGATCCTTGTTCTTTGTTATCCCCGCGAAGCTTTAGAATCTCACTTTGAAATTGATGAAGTAAGAGGAAGAAGATGAAGTAATGGTATAGACTTTCTATCACAAAAAACCCTTAAGTTTCAAAACCCAACTTGAAGCACCCATGTAGCTCACGAAAATCCCTAGGGACTCTCCCTAGGGGCTCACGGTTTTGGAGAGGAGGAGAGGGAGAGATAAAATTTTGGAGAAAATAATGAGAATCCTATCCCAAATGTTTTGGGTGTTGGGGTATTTATAGATTGGATCAAATCCAAATCCTACTCCAACTACAACTTATCCCTTTAGGAGTTATTTATTAATAATAACTCTTATTATTAATTTAAATAAATCCTAATTTAACTATAGCTACTTTAGTTATAGTAATCCTACTAATTAAAGAGTCCTTAAAAGAGGATTCTTTAATTAAAGGGATTAGTCAACAATCAACCAATCCTAATCTAATTAGGATTTCTCCAAAGGGGCGTGAGCACAAGGGGGGTGTGAGCTTTGGGGAGTCTAGGACTCCTAGCTGTAATCCAATTACAACTATTTTTAACCCTTCTTGCATTCCAACCATTGGAATTTAATTCCAAAATAAATAGAGTTATTATTCAATAATTATTCAAGTAACCAAGTCCTAATCCAATTAGGATTACTAAAGTGGGCGCCCCATTCATGGGTTTTAATCCATGGATTTGGGCCCATATTAAAGGTCCATCCTTATCGGTTTATGGATATGGGTCAAACCCATTTCCCCTTTAATTAGGTTAATTAAATAATTACTAATATAATCCCTTAATTTAAATTAACAATTAATTTAAACAATAGATTAACTTTTAATCTATTTAATCAAAGATTAACATTTAATCATTTTTAATAATTGATTAACTTTTAATCAATCTATGAGCTTGTATTTCTTATGTGAGCATCTCCACAGATTGCTCTGGGACATTCTTACCCTGGCTTACCCAATGTTATCCAATTGAACCTAAACAGAAATTACATCGGAATTGCAAGTGGCGTGAGATATCCATGTTGCAATTCAATCCCAGTGTAAGAACATTAACTAATACGGATCTCGCCACATGAAAGTAAGGGATTAGAAACTTGAAAAACAAGAATTTTTAATTCAATTGATCCTTCAAATTACATTATTCTTAATGGACTTCGAGATTATTTATACTATTTAACTCATAGCCTATTGCACATCATCTGGGTTTCCAAGACTTTTGATTAAGCCATGAGAAACAATTTCTCATGTAAAATATTTTGAGAAAAACCTTTTGTAAGTATAATATATTTTAAATAAAATATATTTCAAACTTGTTTTATTTCAAAATTACTTGCGTAGAATTTAAGATTAATCGACTGTCTTACCCGAAACTTGGATAATCTCTCAAATTAATGACTATGGATTTCATGTTGAAATTCATAATGAGTCAAACAACTTTCTGACTATCCAACTGTCACCGTATCGTAGTCCCTAATGTAGAGAAAACTTTAGTGGAATCAAAACTGTAGAGCCCCGAAAATTTGATTCACTGTTCATGTGGATAGAGCCCTTGTATGGTATGTGTAAAGGCCTAATGCCTTACATGGTATTCTTGGTATTATGATGAGTCAAGTGAGGGTCTTAGGTATGTATTTGGAGTCTCAAAATGAGTGTATAAAGATACTCTAAGTGGTTAAAAACAAGGGTATAAATACCCAAGGTGTTTAATGGGTTGTGAATGAATAGGTAATGAATAGTGCTAGTGCGCGAGGCATAAGGAGGCCGGCCCCTCATGCATATTGGTGTATGTTAAATGATCACTTAGAAGGATTTAAAAATATGTGGAATGATTAATGAGGTGTGAGTATGGTTTTGGACCCGAGGGAAAGGAGTGTGAAAACACTCGAAGTGTTCTAGATGTTGAAGAGGTATGTTTCGGCATTTCCCTCAACTTTACGAAGCCTTAGTTTAGGCTCCATTGCTCAGAATCAAGTGATTCTTGAGTTTTTGGAGAGGCATGTGAACCCTCTTCGGGGTTCATGTTCATCACTTTCCCTGATTTTGAGCTGGGGTTGAGTCAAAAGTCCGATTCCAAAGTCGGGACTGTTGGAAATCTGGACGTTAAAACCCAGTTTCAGACCAGTAAACTTTAGGGGTAAAATGGCCCAATAATAATTACGAATTAGAAGTTTTAAAAACATAAAGTTGTTCTCCTTCAAAGAAGAATCCAACGCAAGTTGAATCGTCAAAATCGGACGAGCGAGTCAAATTTATGGCCGAAATACCGAAGCGGAAAAAATCTAGAAAATCATCCTGTCAGAGCTACGATCGATCGTAAAAGACCTACGAACGATCGTAGTTACGAACGATCGTAAAGTTACAGAAATGCTGAAACTCCTGGAGAAGCTACGATCGATCGTAGGAAGCCTACGAACGATCGTAGAACTCCAGAAACTGAGCAAACTTACTGTAAGACCTACGATCGATCGTAGGAAGCCTACGAACGATCGTAGGTGCGCGAATCAAACTCTTTAGTGCGTGATTTTAGGGTTTTCACCCCTTGGCCTATAAATAGGGGATCATTTTTGGGGGTTTTGGGTTACCCTAAACCTAGAGAGAGATCTTAGAAGAGAAGGGAAGAGAGTGGAGGATTGCAAGAGGGGTTTTTGGATTTGGAGAAGAAGAGCACAAATCGAGCCTTGATCTCGCTCCTACGCGCCATTGGAGCTTGGATCTCCAACATCAAGCTTGGGTCTCGCTTCTACAAGCTTCTTCAAGCCTTTTCAAGCATTGGATCAAAGGGATTTCATCCCATAAGGTAGATACACTCTACTAGGTTCTAATTTCATAAACCCTTAATGAAAAGCATGATTTTCTTGACAAGTATAGTTTATATAGCCTCTTATATGTAAAAATACACTCTTCTAGCAATTGATTTCATGAAACCCTTTCTACATCAAGATAAAATCCCATGAATGATGGTGTGAATTAAATGTGATGATGTTATGCTTTCAACCAACAAATAAAGATGGTAATTTTTGAGTTGTTCTATATGTTAGTATCCAAGATGAAAAGCATGTTAAAAGCAACAAGTTTTGGGAAGAACAAGTAGAAAAACCTTATTTTAAAAGTGATTGGAATGGTGTGATGTTATTGTATATGGATTATGGTGATGGATGAATTATGTTGAGTATGAGACATATGACCATATGTAAAGGGTTTTCCTTAATGTCTACCATGTTATATCACAACTGCTATACGGACACATATGCATATGCATGATCGAGTTTTTCTAAATTATGGGTATCCCAAAAGAAGAAATACATGTATATAAGATGCAATACAAAAATAAGAAGAAGAAGAGTATAAGATGCAAATGAACCACACGAAAAGTATAAGATGTAAATGAACCAAATGAATAGTACAAGTAGCATAAGAAGTATAAGAAAAGTACAAGAAGTAAAAAGAGGTCTACGGAAAAGTATAAGAAGCACAAGATACATATGGAAAATACAAGAAGCACAAGATGTTACAAGAAATACAAGAAGATGGAAGGTATACGGAAAAAGCCAACAGGGATGCGACGATAGTAGGCCGCCTGAAAGGGAAAGGGATACTGGCATCGGACTCCGATGATAGCAGGCCGCCCGGAAGGGAGATGGATACTGGTCGTCTACCCTTAAGGTAGCCGAAGGTGAGGAGAACATTAGGCCACCCAGCTTACGTGGGTACGGGTACTAGTTGTCCTACCCCGGAGGTAGCAAATGATGAATACCAAGGTATTTTAAATACCCGTATATGCAAAGGTACAAGATGATAAGAAGATGTTTTCGACAAAAGATGATAAGAAGATGTAAAAGACAAAAGATGATAAAAAGATGTTTTCCGATAGTATTTTCCGAGATATATGCACATGATATGATTTTGTTTTCTGTGCTCTGATTTCAGGAATGCATATGAGATGATTAAATTGTGATATGTACACGTTGTATTCTTGTTTACGATATTACTATCTAGTGGTTTGTATACGCTGAGTATTCCATGCTCAGCCGTACATATTATGTCGGCAGGTCCCTTCGACATTTGTGGCGAGCGTCCTCAAGAACCATGGGTCGAGGAAGAGTATGTTGAGGAGGAGGAGACTTGGGGTAGTCTTCAGCAGCAGAGGGCTCAGGAGGAGCAGAGGGCTTTTGTTAGGTGGCCCCATCATGAGTGACGAGAGGGAGAGACATGTACATATATTTTGTTGAGACATATAGTATTGATAGAAATTTTGTAGTCCGCTTCCACTACCATATATAGATTAGTATTACGCTTCCGCTATCACAGGTTTTATATGTTGTACAAGATTCATATGTTATATAAGATGGTTTGGTTATGAGTTCACGTCGCCAAAGTATCCTAACTACTAGGGGGTATTTTGGGTCGTGACAGGTTTGGTATCAAAGCTTAGGCTCTAGATTCCATCGGGCTGGGGTTGTTGTCTTAGGGTAGACATGTCTCCTTCAAGTTGGAGTATGTTCAAGTTTAGGCATTAAAACGGTATGGGTAGAAGTGATCCTTGAGTTAAACTTAGAGCTTGAAGTTTAGGATAATACAAACGACAAAATAGATACAAAGTAAGGATATTAGGTCCATATAGGAAATGGTATTCCAAGTATAGACTACGTGGATACTTCTACTAACTTGAGTCCTAGCTTCGCTAAGTTATTTAGGAATCCCTATTTTGGGTATACTATATGTACGGTGTCACATCATGTTTAGGAACCCTGGAGGAAAGAAATAATAATAATACTAATAAAAATAAAAGAATAAATATATATGTATAATTTTTTCAAGCTCAGGGATGTTTGATGCACGCTTCTAGATACAGATGCGCATTTCTGCAGCACGTTCTAGACACAGTGCTCAGTCCCAATTGATAAAAGATATAATTTTGAACAAGCACACGGATGTCTGCATGCACGCTTCTAGATACAGATGCACGTTCATTCTGCAGCACGTTCTAGACCCAGTGCTCGGTCCAAGTCTAGATACAGATGCGCGTTAATTCTGCAGCACGTTCTAGACCCATTGCTCCGTCCAAAATGATAAACATATTATAAAACTCCAAAGAAAATTTTCATCATACACAAGCATCATCCAATTCATGAACATCATACATGACATGAGCACCCTACGTAGCATCACACATAGCATCATACATGGCATGGGCATCATGCATAGCATTCACCTCATACATATCATATACATAATGCACATCTCATATGCATCATACATGTCAAAATAATTTAAAGGAAATTGGTTAAATAACTCCAGGGTTGTAAACTAATCATTGTCTTAGCCATAAGTCAGTCAATGTCTTAAGTAGGTCATAGGTTAGTGTTTTAACCGTGTTTTAGAACGTAGCTTCGCTAGGAAACCAAAGGGTGTGCGATACTATTATGTGTATATCTTGATATATTGATTATACATGGCACGCTCATATAGGCAGGAATTTGTTAGTTGAAAATTATATTCAAAGAGCTTGGTTTTTTCCGTTAGACTCACATCTCGCTATTGTCCTCAAGAGTTGATCATGAGGCGTTGGCACCCGAGGTAGAGGGTATCAGACTAGAGGGAACGGAGGAGGCATTCCTATGGGAGATGAGCAGCCAGATTTGACTCAGATCCTTGGGGTTATGGCCACGGCTATGACTAGGCTTGCAGACAGGGTTGACACTCCTGTTGCCGTAGTACCTGTACCTCCTCCGGTACATCCCACAGCAGGACTTGAGGCATTCCGGAGACTGAGGCCTTCCACCTTCTATGGTACTCCTGACCCCATGGTTGCAGAAGCTTGGGTCATGCAGTTGGAGAAGACCTTTCAAGTTCTTCATTGCACGGATGAGCAGAGGGTTGACTGGGCTTCCTTCGTGATGGAAGGTGAAGCCGAACTTTGGGGAGGTCTGCACTGACGCAAAGGGATGCCGCCAAGGCAGGGACACCATGGACATGGGCAGAGTTCTTGGATGCTTTTACGAGCAGTATTTTCCCAGGTTCGTGAAGGAGCAGAAGGAGAGGGAGTTCATGTTCTTGGAACAAGGAGAGATGAGTGTGGTAGAGTACGAGGCCAAGTACGTCGGGCTCTCGAGGTTTGCTCCACACCTAGTTACATCCAAGAGTATGCGAGTCAGGAAGTTCGAAGGTGGCTTGAGACCCTCCATTAAAGAGCGGGTTGCTATACTGCAAGTGGAAACTTGGAAAGAAATTGTAGGAAAGGCGAAGATTGTTGAGAGACATTTAGAGGAGTTTCTCTTGAGCAGTGACAGTAGCCGAGGGAGAGGCATGGTTCGAGGCCAGTCCAGTGGGCCAGTGCCACTAGAGAGAAGGGTTAGACCTTCCCCATACCAGACTACTATGTCTGTGCCGGTTCAGAGGTCCCCATTTACACCACAGGTTCCCCGCCCTACTACTTCACAGGCCACGGGATATGGGTCTTCTGGATCGACTACCTCCGGGATGTGCAGCCACTGTGGGAGAAATCACAGGGGGGATTGTCGTACACTCACAGGTGCATGTTATTACTGCGGTGATCGGGGACATCATTCAGAGATTGCCCACGCCGCCAGTTGCCATTACCGTCGCAAGGGAATAGGCCTCCGGCCGACAGGTTACACAGCAGGGGTCTTCTCAGGCCTCCAGGCCCCCGGGTAGATCGGTTCCTCAACAGAGGTATCCGCAGGCCTCTGGTCCCCCACAGCCCATACAGCCGCCTCGACAGGCGAATCAGGGCAGAGTCTTTGCCCTGACCGAGCAAGGTGCGCATGCATCCGAGGATGTTGTGCAAGGTACGCCATTCCAGTGCTTGAACATATGATGTGTAAAATATATGATATATGTCGATACAACATGCTACTTTATTCTATATGTGTTGTGATGCATTACTTGATGATTGTGGATGATAGAGTGTAGGAGTTAATAAAGCATGGGAAGAGTATCCCTGCTTCATTGTGTCGCGTATGAATTTCGAGGATGAAATTCTTATAAGGGGGGGAGGATGTAGAGCCCCGAAAATTTGATTCACTGTTCATGTGGATAGAGCCCTTGTATGGTATGTGTAAAGGCCTAATGCCTTACATGGTATTCTTGGTATTATGATGAGTCAAGTGAGGGTCTTAGGTATGTATTTGGAGTCTCAAAATGAGTGTATAAAGATACTTAAGTGGTTAAAAACAAGGGTATAAATACCCAATTTTAAGGGTTGTTGAATAGTGTAATGAATAGTGAATGAATAGTGCTAGTGCGCGAGGCATAAGGAGGCCGGGCCCTCTCATGCATATTGGTGTATGTTAAATGATCACTTAGAAGGATTTAAAAATATATGTGGAATGATTAATGAGGTGTGAGTATGGTTTTTGGACCCGAGGGAAAGGAGTGTGAAAACACTCGAAGTGTTCTAGATGTGAAGAGGTATGTTTCGGCATTTCCCTCAACTTTATGAAGCCTTAGTTTAGGCTCCATTGCCCAGAATCAAGTGATTCTTGAGTTTTTGGAGAGGCATGTGAACCTCTTTGGGGTTCATGTTCATCACTTTCCCTGATTTGAGCTGGGGTTGAGTCAAAAGTCCGATTTCCAAAGTCGGGACTGTTGGAAATCGGGACAGTTAAACCCAGTTTCAAACCAGTAAACTTCAGGGGTAAAATGGCCCAATAATAATACGAATTAGGAAGTTGTACAAAACATGAAAGTTGTTCTTCTTTGAAAGAAGAATCAACGCAAGTTTGAATCGTCAAAATTGGACGAGCGAGTCAAAATTATAGCCGAAATACCAAAGTGGGAAAAATCTGGAAATCATCCATGTCAGAGCTACGATCGATCGTAGAAGACCTACGAACGATCGTAGTTACGAACGATCGTAAAGTTACAGAAATGCTGAAACTCACTGGAGAAGCTACGATCGATCGTAGAAGCCTACGAACGATCGTAGAACTCCAGAAACTGAGCAAACTTACTGTAAGACCTACGATCGATCGTAGGAAGCTACGAACGATCGTAGGTGCGCGAATCAACTCTTAGTGCGTGATTTAGGGTTTTCACCCCTTGGCCTATAAATAGGGGATCATTTTGGGGGTTTGGGTTACCCTAAACCTAGAGAGAGATCTTAGAAGAGAAGGGAAGAGAGTGGAGGATTGCAAGAGGGGTTTTTGGATTTGGAGAAGAAGAGCACAAATCGAGCCTTGATCTCGCTCCTACGCGCCATTGGAGCTTGGATCCCAACATCAAGCTTGGGTTTCGCTTCTACAAGCTTCTTCAAGCCTTTTCAAGCATTGGATCAAAGGGATTTCATCCCATAAGGTAGATACACTCTACTAGGTTCTAATTTCATAAACCCTTATGAAAAGCATGATTTTCTTGACAAGTATAGTTATATATAACCTCTTATATGTAAAAATACACTCTTCTAGCAATTGATTTCATGAAACCCTTCTACATCAAGATAAATCCCATGAATGATGGTGTGAATTAAATGTGATGATGTTATGCTTTCAACCAACAAATAAAGATGATAATTTTTGAGTTGGTTCTATATGTTAGTATCCAAGATGAAAAGCATGTTAAAAGCAACAAGTTTGGGAAGAACAAGTAGAAAACCTTATTTTAAAAGTGATTGGAATGGTGGTGATGTTATTGTATATGGATTATGGTGATGGATGAATTATGTTGAGTATGAGGACATATGACCATATGTAAAGGGTTTTCTCTAATGTCCACCATGTTATATCACAACTGCTATACGGACACATGTGCATATGCATGATCGAGTTTTTCTAAATTATGGGATATCCCAAAAGAAGAAATACATGTATATAAGATGCAATACAAGAATAAGAAGAAGAAGAGTATAAGATGCAAATGAACCACACGAAAAGTATAAGATGTAAATGAACCAAATGAATAGTACAAGAGCATAAAAGTATAAGAAAAGTACAAGAAGTAAAAAGAGGTCTACGGAAAAGTATAAGAAGCACAAGATACATACGGAAAATACAAGAAGCACAAGATGTTACAAGAAATACAAGAAGATGGAAGGTATACGGAAAAAGCCGACAGGGATGCGACGATAGCAGGCCGCCTGAAAGGGAAAGGGATACTGGCATCGGACTCCGATGATAGCAGGCCGCCCGGAAGGGAGATGGATACTGGTCGTCTACCCTTAAGGTAGCCGAAGGTGAGGAGAACATTAGGCCACCCAGCTTACGTGGGTACGGGTACTAGTTGTCCTACTCCGGAGGTAGCAAATGATGAATACCAAGGTATTTTAAATACCCATATATGCAAAGGTACAAGATGATAAGAAGATGTTTTCGACAAAAGATGATAAGAAGATGTAAAAGCAAAAGATGATAAAAAGATGTTTTCCGATAGTATTTTTCCGAGATATATGCACATGATATGATTTTGTTTTCCGCGCTCTGATTTCAGGAATGCATATGAGATGATTAAATTGTGATATGTACACGTTGTATTCTTGTTTACGATATTACTATCTAGTGGTTTGTATACGCTGAGTATTCCATGCTCAGCCGTACATATTATGTCGGCAGGTCCCTTCGACATTTGTGGCGAGCGTCCTCAAGAACCATGGGTCGAGGAAGAGTATGTTGAGGAGGAGGAGACTTGGGTTAGTCTTCAGCAGCAGAGGGCTCAGGAGGAGCAGAGGGCTTTTGTTAGGGGCCCCATCATGAGTGACGAGAGGGAGAGACATGTACATATATTTTGTTGAGCGAGTATGTTCGCTCTTTATTTTGGGTCATGTATAAACTGAGACATATAGTATTGATAGAAATTTTGTAATCCGCTTCCACTACCATATATAGATTAGTATTACGCTTCCGCTATCACAGGTTTTATATGTTGTACAGGATTCATATGTTATATAAGATGGTTTGGTTATGAGTTCACGTCGCCAAAGTATCCTAACTACTAGGGGGTATTTTGGGTCGTGACAAAAAACAGTCAGATCATTACTCACTTATAAATGAACTCATCAGATCTGAGGATCATTGAAATTGTTCAATGTGAATGAGAGACCAACTATTTGATAGTATGTTTATGCAAGAGGTCTCTCATTGAATGAAATCAGTCAGTGTATATTTAAGCACCCATATGTTGATGTGTAGTCCCCACTACAATAGTTCGAGATAGAACTACATCTCAACTATTGAGAACACCTTAGCATAGTGGCATGCCATATAAGTGAAGTGCCCAGCTTCAACCATAGCTATAACTATATAAGGTATAGGGAACTGGAAAGTTATATCTGCCTGTGATAATCTAATCACATAACTTTCCTATAATATATCCTAAGGACCTTTATCGATATCTCATATCGTATAGATAATCTCATGATCATGGTCAATTACCCATAATGAATACACAATAGATAAAGAAGAAGTCCTCTATTAATCAAATTAATAAGAATCTTACAATCTAAATGACTTTCTGGGCATCAGGTCTAACAATCTCCCACTTGCCCTAAAAGTCACTGTGCCATAGATTTCAATCCCATACTATCTAAGTGTGTTACAAATATTTTATCTGATAAAGCTAGTCATCGGGTCAGCAACATTAAGTTGAGACCTAATCTTTATAACAACAATATCTTACCTTATCTCTCAATAATCTCATTAATGAGAAGATATTTCCTTTCCACATGTTTCATTTTCTTGTGGCTCCTAGGTTCTTTGCTATGAGCTACTGAACCATTACTATCACAACAGAGAGTAATTGGTTCAAGTGCTGAAGGAACATTCCTAACTCTTGCAAAAACCTTTTGAAACCAGACTGCTTCTTTTGCTGCTTCAAAAGTTGCAATATATTCTGCTTCTGTTGTGGAATCTGCAATACTCTTCTGCTTTATGCTGTGCCAACTAAAAGTAGCACCACCCAATGTGAACACATACCCAGATGTGGAAGCTCTATTGTCCTAATCAGATTGGAAAATCGGAATCAGTATAACCCAATCCAACTAAATCTTCTGATTGAAAAGTAAGGACATAGTCCCTAGTCATTTTCAGGTACTTCATAATGTGCTTCACTGCAGTCCAATGATTAACACTTGGATTTCTTTGGAACCGACTAACACTCCCATTGCATGACAGATATCCGGTCTAGTACATAGCATGACATACATGAGGCTCCCACTACCGAAGCATAAGGACACCTCTTCATCTGCTCGATCTCAACAGCTGATGTAGGGGCCATCTTTTTAGATAAGTGACACCATACCTAAAGGAATGAGAGTCGTCTTACAATCACTCATACTGTACATAGACAAAATTTGTCTATGTAGGAAGTTTGGCTCAATCCCAACATTCGGCATTTCCCATCTCTTAGAATCTTTATTCTGAGAATATAGGATGCCTCTCCCAAGTCTTTCATTGAGAAATGCTGAGAAAGACAAATCTGACTGATGACAACATCCCTACATCATTCCCAATGAGTAGGATGTCATCTACATATAGAATTAAGAATACTACTGCTCTCCCACTGTCCTTGTATATACAGGATTCCTCTAAATTCTTTTGGAATCCAAATTCTTTGATTGAAAGATCAAATCTTTGGTTCTAGTTTCTAGAAGCTTGGTTTTAAACCATATATTGACTTGTTGAGCTTGCATACCATGTTCTCCTGGTTAGGAGCAATGAAGCCCTCAGGTTGCTTCATATAGATGTCTTCACCTAACATTCCATTAAGGAAAGCAGTTTTGACATCCATTTGCCATATCTCATAGTTATGGTGTGCAACTACAGCCAGCAGTATCCTGATGGATTTGAGCATAGGCTACAGGTGAAAAGGTATCCTCATAATCAACTCCTTGAATTTGAGTGTAACCTTTTGCAACAAGTCTAGCTTTATAGGTCTCCATGTTACCATCAGCACCCTTCTTCCTTTAAATCAATTTGCATCCAATTGACCTTATACCATCTAGTGGATCTACTAAAGTCCAAACGCCGTTGTCATACATGAAATCTATTTCAGCATTTATGGCTTTATTCCATTGAGATGCATCTATATCTAATATAGCTTCCTGATAAGTATTATGATCCGTATCCTCATCATCAAGGTTAACTAGATAAACCTCATTATTGTAATACTGAAGTCTATCTAATGGTCTTGAAACTCTTTTAGACCTTCTTAATGGAACAGAATTAGAAGAATTAATAGTGGAAGGATTAGGTTCATCTTGGATACTGGCTGAGTTGTCTTTCATCTCATGAAATTCAACCTTCTTAAGAAGATCCATTTCTTCCTCCAAGAAAAGTGGCATAATGCCTAATAACTATTGTTTGGTTTGCCTTGGAGTAGAAATAGAACCCTTAGTTTCTTCTGGATATCTTACAAAGTTCCATTTTTCTGTTCTAGATTCCAACTTAGTGGGTTCGAGTTTGCGAACATTCGCAGGACCACCCCATACCCTTAGATGTTGTAAACTAGGTTTTCGCCTAGTCCACAATTCATAGGGTGTAACTGATATAGACTTAGAAGGAACCTGGTTCAGAATAAAAATGGCAGTTTGTAAAGAATATCCCCAAAGATATGAAGGTACATTGGCATGGCTCATCATAGAGCGAACCATATCTAATAAGGTCGATTTCTTCTTTCAGAAACCTCATTTTGTTAAAGAGAGGCAGGACTTGTCCATTGCGAGATAATCCCATTATCCCTTAAGAAATTCATAAATTCATTGGTGAGGTATTCACCACATCGATCTGATCAAAGTGTCTTTATGGATTTTTCTGTTTGATTCTCAACTTCTAATCTAAATTTTTTGAACTTTTCAAAGGTGTCAGATTTGTGTTGCATAAAGTAGACATATCCATATCTAGAATAGTCATCGGTAAATGTTACAAAATATAGGTATTGCCCTCTTGCAACAATGCTAAATGGACCACATACATCACTATGTATGAGTCTTAACTTTTCTTTCAGCTCTTCCTACCTTTTTAGGTAAGGCTTCTTGGTCATCTTCCCTTCAAGACATGACTCGCAAGTAGGGAGTGGTTCTACCTTGAGAAATTCAAGGGGAGCATCTGAGCATCTTTTACCAACTTCTTCATCCTATCAAGATTAATGTGACCAAGTCTCTTATGCCAAAGATAAGTAGACTCTACGCAATGTCTCTTCATTTCAGACATTCTAGATGATGAGGCATTGTCACTTTGCAAACTTTCATTATTTACCAAATGAAATATTCAATAAAGACCATTAATAAGATTACCAGTAATCAAGATCATTCCATCTTTCTTAATTTCAACTATTAAATTAAAATTGATAGAGAATCCACAAATAAAAGTCTAGATACTGAAATCAAATTACGATGTGCAGAAGGCACATAAAAGCAGTTTTCTAAAATTAATGTCTTTCTATTAGGTAAAGAAAGAGTAAACAAGCCAATTGACTTCACTGAAACATTTGCACCTGAGCCAACATTAAGCTTCTGCTCCTGTTTGGTCGGCTTTCTAGTTTCCTTGAACCCCTGTAAAAAATGCAAACATGTACAGTGGATCCAGAATCCATGCACCATGAATTAGGAGGACCATCTAGAAAGTTTGACTCAACAATAATCAATACTTCAAAGCATCTCATACCTTGAGTATTGCCGCCACCTTTCTTAAGAGTTGTGAAGTAAGTCCTACAGTTCCTCTTCCAGTGGCCTATTTTACCACAGTGGAAACACTTTCTATTTCCTTTGCTTTCCTTGCCAGCTTTTCCTGAAGAACCTTTGGTAACTCTTGCCTTACCCCTATTGTCTTTAAACATACCTTTGCCTTTATTCCCTTTTCTAAACTTTTTAGATCTCTTGGAGGTATCAGGTTTATTGAAGATTAAAGTTTCACCTAGTTGACTTTTTGTAACGACCCGGAATTTTAATAGAATAAAATTATACGTTTATGAGTGCTTAACTGAGGTTGATTAGTTAAGTATTTGTTAAATTTGTGGAAAATCAGGTTTGAAGGCGAGGAGCTTCACTTTGGGCGTTGATCTTTTTCCCGAATGTGTTGGCAGTGTCCGTTTTGCCCCTAGACGTCTCGAAAAGCGTAAAAGAGGTAAAAACCCCTTCCATCTCTTCTTTTTTCCCTGTTATTTGGTATATTCTTTATGTGAAATGTATGCGCGTTGATGGAAAAGGGTCTGAGACCCCGTGGATATGTTATGGGAAGGTGGTTGTGCGTGGAAAATGAGTAGAGGGGTGTAACCCTCGGTCTCGGGTCTCAAAACCCTGGATTTAGACTCACTGCGTAAAAGGCGTGGATGGGAAAAGGGTCGGAAACCCCTATGTGATGTTGTGATGTTATGTGGACATTCGAGGAGCCCAGATCGGGTCCCGGGTAAATTGTATCGTCACCCTGGGGTGTCGAAAAGTTGTTTTGCAGGTCGTATAAGGCTATGGACACATCCATTAGCCTGGAAGCGTTCCCTAACGGGACGGTGTGTTACCGGATTTGGTTCACGGGCGCGAGGTCCGAGTATTTCAGTTAACCAAGCGAGGCTTGGGTTAACTGGGGTTAATTTGTGGTTAGAAAACCTAATCAGGGTTAAAGTATAATCCACCGTGATTGATAGTCGGGAGTGGGTGGATTTGATATCCATAGATCCTCTTTGACTAGGTCAGGGGAGAACAGATTGTTATGTTATCTGATAGATATGCCGTACCGAGGCTGAGTCAGTAGGTTGTGATGCCTCTGATAGATATGCCGTCCGTACCGTGGCTGAGTCAGATGGTTGTGTTATCTGATAGATATGCCGTACCGAGGCTGAGTCAGTAGGTTGTGATGCCTCTGATAGATATGTCGTCCGTACCGTGGCTGAGTCAGATGGTTGTGTTATCTGATAGATATGCCGTGAGGATAGAAGTCCCCACCGTGGCTGAGTCAGATGGTTGTGTTATCTGATAGATATGCCGTGAGGATAGAAGTCCCCACCGTGGCTGAGTCAGATGGTTGTGTTATCTGATAGATATGCCGTACCGAGGCTGAGTCAATAGGCTATGATGCCTCTGATGGATATGCCGTCCGTACCGTGGCTGAGTCAGATGGTTGTGTTATCTGATAGATATGCCGTACCGAGGCTGAGTCAGTAGGTTATGATGCCTCTGATAGATATGCCGTCCGTATCGTGGCTGAGTCAGGTGGTTGTGTTATCTGATAGATATGCCGTGAGGATAGAAGTCCCCACCGTGGCTGAGTCAGATGATTGTGTTATCTGATAGATATGCCGTGTGGATAAAGGTCCCCACCGTGGCTGAGTCAGATGGTTATTTTATCTGATAGATATGCCGTACTGAGGCTGAGTCAGTAGGTGGTGATGCCTCTGATAGATATGCCATCCGTACCGTGGCTGAGTCAGATTGTTGTGTTATCTGATAGAGATGCCGTGAGGATAGAGGTCCCCACCGTGGCTGAGTCAGATGGTTGTGTGTCTGTAATCTAATAGATATGCCGTGAGGATAGAATTCTCCACCATGGCTGAGTCAGATGGTTGTGTTGTCTGATAGAGATGTCGTGAGGCTAGAGTTTCCCCTCACCGTGGCTGAGATCAGGCGATTGTGTTTGGTTCTAGCGGGTGAAGGCCTAGATTATCTACGGAGTCTATGGACTCAAGATTGTATGGAGTTTATGAATTCAAGGTTGTACAAAGTCTTAGGACTCGAGGTTTGATTTCATTGGGTGTAAGCCTGGTTGATCTCGATAGTTATCATGGGGGTATGGGACGCCATGGTAACAAAATTAATGTTAACGGATTTGGAAATGGATAGCGAGTCTACGAACTCTAACTTGGATATTGAGTCTACGGACTCAGGTTGAATACGGGTGAAGGCCAGTTGATTGAGTGTACGGACTCAAGAATAGAGTGTGAGCGGTTGTCTGGGATGGTAACCTAGTGGTGTAGATGATTGGATGAACTTGGAAATTGAGGTTGGGAACCTCAAAATAGAGTGAATAGCCCTGAGTGACCTCGGGTCACGGATTACGAGATTACATATTATTATAATATGAGAATTGTATTGCAACACTATATTGTTATTGATGATGATGATTGTTACTAGGTGGAAAATAGCCTAGATGGATTGTGGATTTTGCTGGGCTCTATAGCTCACTCCTCTCATTTTATGTCTTCAGATTTGGAAGCAGTTGCCGATTGACCAGGAGTTAGACTTGATGGATTCTGAAAGTGTACCGGCACAGTTGTGGCGCCAAAAGTAACGACTATTGTAGCCAGTGAGGTAACGTATTTGCTTATGATGGGTTATTGTGATGACCGGTTGTTACCGCTTACATAAGCTCATCAGAAAAGTTGAAAAATCCCCGCATTTTCGCGGGTAAAGTCTTCCGCATGCGTGGTTATGACGAACGAGCACGCGTCTTGGAACTTGATTTCCCAGCCGCGGGTTCGGGGCGTCACAGTTGGTATCAGAGCCAAAAGCAATAACCATCATAACAATTCGTAATCGATACACTCTTGGTTTCGAATCAAATGATGATTTGAAACCTTGTGTATACTGTTAGGAGTGACAGTTAGAGATATAGATCATCTCCAGGAGAGTGTAAAAGGAAGTCTTATTATGCCAAAAGGGAATTAAACATTATTAGCCTAAGTAGGATAGATGAGTGAAATATTTTTTGATATCTTTGGATGTCATTTTGATTTTGATGTCCCTATTATGAGATAATAAAACGTTGTTATTTTCGTAATAGGAATACGATGCCGCCGAGACGAGCCCCTGGAAATACTCTGGCAGGAGCATTCGAGGCCATCACTGCTCTAACCGAATTAATCCAACGGCAACAGAGTGGTAACCATGTCTCTATTAACTCAGAACAAGAGCAAGGGAACGGTAGTAGATTTGAGAAGTTCAGAAAATTTAGACCAAACTCATTCTCTGGTGCCACCGATCCATTAGTGGCCGAAAACTGGATTCGAGAGCTCGAAAAGATATTTCGAGCGATGACGTGCCCAGAAGAGGTTAAGCCAGAGTTAGCAATATTCATGTTGACAGGAGAGGCTGAGCATTGGTGGACGACCGTTGAAAGGACAATTTCAGACGATCAAAAGCCTATCTCCTGGGGAAAATTTGTGGAATTGTTTTATCAGAAGTATTTTTCGATCTTCATGAGGAAGACAAAGGAGATGGAATTCCTTCAGCTGACTCAAGGCAATATGTCAGTCAGCGAATATGAACAAAAGTTCAACCAGCTCTCTCGATTCGCAAAAAGGCTTGTTGAGGATGAACAATGGAGAGTCGACAAGTTCGAGGATGGATTAAAGCCAGCAATCAAAGGAAAATTGGCAGTTCAAAGGTTTACGTCGTTCTCAGAAATTCTAGATAGAGCCTTGAGAATTGAAAAAGTACATAAAGAAATACAAGAATCGTTGGCCATCAGAAAAAAAGAGGCCAACTGAAAGACTAATAAAAAAAGAGAATTCAGAGGATAACAACAAGAAAAGAAGATTTGAAAATTTTCGTAGAGAAAATGTTTCAGAAGGAACAAAAACAACAAATTTTGGGCATGGTGATCGAGACCAGCGTATTGAAGCTTATAAAGCTAGGGTTTGCTATCAGTGC
Organism: Tetracentron sinense; assembly: GCA_015143295.1. Taxonomy (NCBI): domain Eukaryota; kingdom Viridiplantae; phylum Streptophyta; class Magnoliopsida; order Trochodendrales; family Trochodendraceae; genus Tetracentron; species Tetracentron sinense. Next base: position 24,419,021 of record CM026571.1, read on the forward strand.
AGCAAACCGGGCCACATAAAAAGGGATTGCCCTAATTTGAAGCAAAAGTAGGGGAGGAAAAAAAAAAAAAAGGGTTCATGTCTTCGCAATGTCACAAGAAGAAGTCCAGCACAATGAGGACATCATTAGAGATAGACTTTAGACACTTTTGTTTTGCCATAGTAGGCATTGTCATGATGTATGTTTTGCAGTTTATCCTCGTTAATATGTATGGAAAAACTCAAAGGTTTTTTTTCTAAATAGAATTGATATATTTTGTAATGTGTTCAAGTGCATATGAGAATGGAATGCTACTTGACTAAATAGGACTCTCATTACCTTATGGTGAAATTGGCGGTAGGGTATAAGGTACCCTCTACTATTGGAACATACAGGTTCATCAAATTTCGAGGACGAAATTTTTGTAAGGAGGGGAGATTGTAACGACCCGGAATTTTAATAGAATAAAATTATACGTTTATGGGTGCTTAACTGAGGTTGATTAGTTAAGTATTTGTTAAATTTGTGGAAAATCAGGTTTGAAGGTGAGGAGCTTCACTTTGGGCGTTGATATTTTTCCTGAATGTGTTGGCAGTGTCCGTTTTGCCCCTAGACGTCTCGAAAAGCGCAAAAGAGGTAAAAACCCCTTCCATCTCTTCTCTTTTCCCTGTTATTTGGTATATTCTTTATGTGAAATGTATGCGCGTTGATGGAAAAGGGTCTGAGACCCCGTGGATATGTTATGGGAAGGTGGTTGTGTGTGGAAAATGAGTAGAGGGGTGTAACCCTCGGTCTCGGGTCTCAAAACCCCGGATTTAGACTCACTGCGTAAAAGGCGTGGATGGGAAAAGGGTCGAAAACCCCTATGTGATGTTGTGATGTTATATGGACATTCGAGGAGCCCAGATCGGGTCCCGGGTAAATTGTATCGTCACCCTGGGGTGTCGAAAAGTTGTTTTGCAGGTCGTATAAGGCTATGGACACATCCATTAGCCTGGAAGCGTTCCCTAACGGGACGGTGTGCTACCGGATTTGGTTCACGAGCGCGAGGTCCGAGTATTTCAGTTAACCAAGCGAGGCTTGGGTTAACTGGGGTTAATTTGTGGTTAGAAAACCTAATCAGGGTTAAAGTATAATCCACCGTGATTGATAGTCAGGAGTGGGTGGATTTGATATCCATAGATCCTCTTTGACTAGGTTAGGGGAGAACAGATTGTTATGTTATCTGATAGATATGCCGTACTGAGGCTGAGTCAGTAGGTTGTGATGCCTCTGATAGATATGCCGTCCGTACCGTGGCTGAGTCAGATGGTTGTGTTATCTGATAGATATGCCGTACCGAGGCTGAGTCAGTAGGTTGTGATGCCTCTGATAGATATGCCATCCGTACCGTGGCTGAGTCAGATGGTTGTGTTATCTGATAGATATGCCGTGAGGATAGAAGTCCCCACCGTGGCTGAGTCAGATGGTTGTGTTATCTGATAGATATGCCGTGAGGATAGAAGTCCCCACCGTGGCTGAGTCAGATGGTTGTGTTATCTGATAGATATGCCGTACCGAGGCTGAGTCAATAGGCTATGATGCCTCTGATGGATATGCCGTCCGTACCATGGCTGAGTCAGATGGTTGTGTTATCTGATAGATATGCCGTACCGAGGCTGAGTCAGTAGGTTATGATGCATCTGATAGATATGCCGTTCGTACCGTGGCTGAGTCAGGTGGTTGTGTTATCTGATAGATATGCCGTGAGGATAGAAGTCCCCACCGTGGCTGAGTCAGATGATTGTGTTATCTGATAGATATGCCATGTGGATAAAGGTCCCCACTGTGGCTGAGTCAGATGGTTGTGTTATCTGATAGATATGCCGTACCGAGGCTGAGTCAGTAGGTGGTGATGCCTCTGATAGATATGCCGTCCGTACCGTGGTTGAGTCAGATTGTTGTGTTATCTGATAGAGATGCCGTGAGGATAGAGGTCCCCACCGTGGCTGAGTTAGATGGTTGTGTTGTCTGTAATCTAATAGATATGCCGTGAGGATAGAATTCTCCACCATGGCTGAGTCAGATGGTTGTGTTGTCTGATAGAGATGCCGTGAGGCTAGAGTTCCTCACCGTGGCTGAGATCAGGCGATTGTGTTGGTTCTAGCGGGTGAAGGCCTAGATTATATACGGAGTCTATGGACTCAAGATTGTATGGAGTTTATGAATTCAAGGTTGTACGAAGTCTTAGGACTCAAGGTTTGATTTCATTGGGTGTAAGCCCGGTTGATCTCGATAGTTATCATGGGGGTATGGGATGCCATGGTAACAAAATTAATGTTAACGGATTTGGAAATTGATAGCGAGTCTACGAACTCTAACTTGGATATTGAGTCTACGGACTCAGGTTGAATACAGGTGAAGGCCAGTTGATTGAGTGTACGGACTCAAGAATAGAGTGTGAGCGGTTGTCTGGGAAGGTAACCTAGTGGTGTAGATGATTGGATGAACTTGGAAATTGAGGTTGGGAACCTCGAAATAGAGTGAATAGCCCTGAGTGACCTCGGGTCACGGATTACGAGATTATATATTATTATAATATGAGAATTGTATTGCAACACTATATTGTTATTGATGATGATGATTGTTACTAGGTGGAAAATAGCCTAGATGGATTGTGGATTTTGCTTGGCTCTATAGCTCACTCCTCTCATTTTATGTCTTCAGATTTGGAAGCAGTTGCCGATTGACCATGAGTTAGACTTGATGGATTCTGAAAGTGTACCGGCACAGTTGTGGCGCCAAAAGTAACGACTATTGTAGCCAGTGAGGTAACGTATTTGCTTATGATGGGTTATTGTGATGACCGGTTGTTACCGCTTACATAAGCTCATCAGAAAAGTTGAAAAATCCCCGTATTTTCACGGGTAAAGTCTTCCGCATGCGTGGTTATGACGAACGAGCACGCGTCTTGGAACTTGATTTCCCAGCAGCGGGTTCGGTGCGTCACATTTTTGATCAAATCTTCTACAGCCACAAGTGAGTTCATTAGCTCACTTAGTGACATTTCACTCTTGTTCATGTTATAATTTCACACGAACGCATTGAAGGACGAAATGAGTGACTGCAGAACAGTGTCAACCTGAGTGATGGCATCCATCTCTCCACCAAGAATCTCCAGTTTATTCAATAAGCCCATCATCATTATGATGTACTCTTGGACTAGAGTTCCCACAACCATCTTGGTGTTAGCAAGGGATTTCAACTTTACTTGTCGAGCTGACCTATTTGTTCACCAAACATCTCATGCAGGTTCTGCATAATGTCAGAAGCCTTATCCATGTGTTCATGCTGGCTTTGCAAAATGTTAGACATCGAAGCCAATATGTAACACTTGGTCATTTGATTAGACCTCTCCCATTGCTCTAACTCAGCCTTTTGGGCCGGTGAAGCATCAGGAGGAATTTCGGGTTTAGGTGTCTTAAGACATAGGTCAAGGTTATCCGCAGCAAATACTATTCTAATCTTTCTTTTCCAGTTTACATAGTTAGTTCCTACTAACTTTCCATCACAAAGAATTTCAGTCAATGGGTGTAGGCTTGTCATGATTTAATCAAATGACAAATAAGAATGTATTAGGGATCTATTATATTCATTAATTACTATTAGATTATGGGTCTGCTCCTAATAGTATTGCCAATTTAGGAAGTTACAGTGGGCATCGAAAACCTAGACACTGACTTAATATAATCCTACCTTTGGGCACATCATCACATCACCTTAAATAGGGAGATAGAAACTATTTTCTCCATTTTTACAGATCTCATCTTGTGAATTCTGGAGCATTCGATCTATTGTATGATCTATAAGGGATGTTATACTCACATTTGGCGTTATTGTATAATATCTCTTATTCATGTGCCAACCTATCATGTACCTAATAAAAACCTAGTGAAAGCTCACGCTTTGGCGTTATTGCTCCCACTATTTGCTTCTACAGTTTTCACCATGTTCTCACATAGGTGAGAGGGATTGGGCCCGGCTTTGACCTGTCAGCTTACTCACACTACTCAGTATAAGATCACATAATGTATGGCAGAAGATCATAATACTTTGGGACTTGTCCCCAGTCTTATATACACATGATATATTAGGGTAATTATTTCAACAGAATAATTAAACAAAATATATAAACAACTGTTATCATCTCATGATAAAAACAACAGTAATAAAATTCATATAAGATTAATCACTATGGGGTCAATAAAATTAAAATGCATAGATGCAAGAGAATGAGATAAGAATAAAGGCAGCTCGCAAACTCCTTCGCGATCCCTTCCTTTATCATCTTATCAAGATCATCATCACAGCATCTGAAGGGGGATCTGGATAAAAATTTATGCGGAAACTGCATCCCCTAAATCTTAACACCATAAAAAGCATCAAAATTATCTAAGAGTTTTAGTCATATCACCTCGGTGAATGTTTTTCACCGGTGAAGCTTAATCCACTCGAACCGTCAGAACTCTTTGTAGAGATTTTTCCGAAAAATACTAGAAGCTTGATCCTTGTTCTTCATTATCTCCACAAAGCTTTAGAATCTCCTTTGGAATTATAGAAGCAAGAGGAAGAAGATTGATCAATGGTGTAGACCTTCTATCACCAATAATACTAAGTTTCAAAACCCTAGATTTGCAAAACCTAACTAGGACCACCAATATAGCTCACAAAAATCCCTAGGGGTCTCCCCTAGGGCTCATGGTTTTTAGAGAGAGAGGAGATGAGAGAAAAAATTCTGGAGAATTCTACTTAATGGTCTAGGGTGTTGGGGTATTTATAGACTAGGATCTTATCCTAATCTTACTCCAACTTGATCTTATCTAATAGGATTTATTAATTAACAATAACTCTTATTATTAATTAAATGAACTCCTACTTAATCTATAACTACTTTAGTTATAGTAATCCTATTAATTAAAGAGTCCCTATTATAAGAGGATTCCTTAATTAAAAGGGATAAGTCAACATCCTACACCAAAGTAGGACACCTAGTCAAACTAGGAATCCACAAGGGGGGGAGTGAGCTTTTATGGGGCGTGGGATTTGAGGAGTTAAAAACTCCTTATTGTAATCTAATTACAATAACATCTTAATCCTAATTGCAATCCAACACTTGGATTTTAATTCCATAATAAAAGGAATTATATTTCAATAATTATTCAATTAAACAAATCCTAATCCAATTAGGATTCCTCAAGTGGGCGCCCCACCCTAGGGTTTAAACCCATGGGCTTTGGCCCATATTAAAGGTCCATTTTAATGGGTTTATGGATATGGGTCAAACCCATTTCCCCTTTAATTATGTTAATCAAATAATTACTAAAATAATAACTTAGTTTAAATTAACAATTAATTTAAACAATAGATTAACTATTAATCTATTTAATTAAATGATTAACTTTTAATCACTTAAAATAATTGATTAACTTTTAATCAATTATTGAGCTTGTATTTCTTATGTGAGCACCTTCACAGATTGCTCTGGGACATTCTTACCCTGGCTCATCCAATGTTATCCCATTGACCCTAAACGGGAATTACATCGGAATTGTAAGTAACGTGAGATATCCATGTTGCAATTGAATCCAGTGTATGAACATTAACCATTACGGATCCCACCACATGAAATTTTAAATTCGATTTATCATTCCAAATACATTACCCTAATGGGCCTTCAAGATTGACATACTATCTAACTCATAGCCCATTGCAAATCATCTGGGTTTCCAAGACTTATGATTAAGCCATGAGAAACAATTTCTCATGAAAAAATTTTTGAAAAAATCCTTTTAAGTATAATACCTTTTAATAAAAGTGTATTTTAAAACTTATTTTGTTTTCAAAATTACCTACGTAGGATTTGAATTTAATCAACTGTCTTACCCAGAACTTGGATAATCTCTCAAATTAATGAGCATGGATTTCTTGTTTGAAATTCATCATGACTTGAACAACTTTCTGACTATCCAACTGTCACTGTATTGTATTGCCTAAGTTAGAAAATACGTTGGTGGAATCAAAACAGTCAGATCACTGCCCAGTCATAGATGAACTCATCAGATCTAAGGATCATCGAAACCGTTCAATGTGAATGAGAGACCAACTATCTGATAATATGTTTATGCAAGAGGTCTCTCATTGAATTCAATCAGTTAGTGTACATTTAAGCACCCATATGCTGATGTGTAGTCTGCACTACAATAGTTTGAGATAGAACTACATCTCAACTATTGAGAACATCTTAGCATTCTGGCAGCCATATCAGTGAAGTGTCCAGCTTCACCCACAATTGTGACTATATAAGTTGTAAGGAACCGGAAAGTTATATCTACCTATGATAATCTAATCACATAACTTTCCTACAATATATCCTATGGACCTTTATCGAAATCTCATATCGTATAGATCATCTCATGATCATGGTCAATTACCTATAATGAATACACAATAGATTAAAAAGAAGCATTTATTAATCAAATTAATAAGGTTCTAACAATCTAAATAAGTTTTCTGGGCATCATGTCCAACAACATCCTCCTTAACCACATCTCCACCAATGCATAACATGGTATTTAAATGGCATTAGGGAAACCAGTATTTCATTCGCCCTTTTCAAGGAAACCGAATGAATTTTCCCTTTATAGTTTTGCCAAAACCTACTCCATAGTTTTGCCAAGATCGTTCCAAAGGCACGGATTCTTCAAATCCAACTTCAAGCAAGTGAGGGACACGTTCTCCAAGCTAGGGCAGCGAGTCCACGCACGTTTTGGAGGGTTTTCCCTGGCCTCTTCAAGGTCGGTACCATATGCTACCCTCCTAGTTCATATTCTTCTTTCCTTCATTTTTATGATTTTTCTCTACTATCTAAGTGAGATCGATGTTTCAAGAATAAGAGTTTCAGAGGTAGGACAGATCTTATGATATGTTTTGCCTTGTTTTTGACAAGAACAAGAACAAGCATTGCACATGAGGGAGTTCACACTTCCCTCCCTTCAAGATTGAAAGAGGGGTCTCCCCTCACTCACAAGTGCATATCATTGAAAGAAGGGTCTCCCTTCCCTCGCAAGTGCATCTCATTGAAAGAGGGGTCTCCCCTCCCTCCCAAGTGCATCTCACAAGCGCATCTCACAAGTTACATGAGCATGTTTAAATTCCAAGCAAGCACGCAGTACATGACACGTATGACAGACAAGCAAGACAGACATGACAAGTTTTCAAGCACGAAAAGAGTATTTTAAGTCAAGTCAAATGCAAGATGATTTCAAGAGTTCTATCTGCTTTTATGTGATGCAAGCATGAATGTAAACTCTTTTACTTTCCTGTTATTATATGAATTGCTTCCTGCTTTATATATATTTTTATTGTTATGCTGTGACTATTGGTTAGCATTTAGTACACGTTGAGTATTCCATGCTTAGCCGTACGTTTATGTCGGCAGGTACTGAGGGAGCTGCTGCTCCATTTGACATCTGTGCTCCTGGCCTATGGGTGGAGAAGGAGTATATTGAGGAACTTGTGGAGGAACCTCCGGTAGAGGGTTATTACTAGGTGGTAGATTCGGAGTGATTGTGGGTGAGCTTGAGAGATTTATATTCATGAATTTTGGCGGGCATGTCTGCACCTTCTTTTGTTTCCTTTTTGTACAAAACTTGGATAATGTATATATATACTTAGAGGTTTGGTTAGACTTCCGCTGTGTTATGTTAGTTGTGCTTCCGCTATTATTGGCCTCTATTGTATATGCTTCAGGTATTTTGCAGGTTGGTTTCTCAAGTAAGTCATGATAAGTTGTCCAAGATTCACTCTAACTCCTAGGGTGGGGTTTGGGTCGCGACAGAAGTGGTATCAGAGGTTAGGCTTTAGGTCTCATAGGGCCATTTAGAATCTGGTACCATGGCTTGACAAGAGCATATGTCAAGAAACAAGTTAGGAAGGAAGTAAGTCGGAAGTGAGTCATGTTCCAAGTGTAAGACTAAACTTTAGTCTTAGTCTACATGGTTGTTTCAACCAAGTACGAGTCTTAGAAACACCTAAACACTAAGTCTATTATGTAAACACTGATGGTTATGGTGCAATGTATAATAGTATTATGTCAATAATACCACTTGAACTGTTGTGAAATGGAACTGTGATAAATTGTGGTTCCAAGTTTGACTCATCCGGTGCTATTGTTCTCAGGACGCTAGTCATGAGGCAGAGCACATGAGATTGTGGGCCACACCAGAGCTTCCTCTACTTCACGGGATGAGGATGAGCAGCCGGACCTCTCTTAGGTCTTAGGCTCTATTGCTGAGACGCTTGCCATATTGGCGGCTCGGCAGACTATACCATCATTGGTGGCACCTACTCCACCGCCTGCAGCTCCAATACATCGCACAGCTGGGGTTGAGGCATTCCGGAGACTAAGGCCTCCATCATTCCATGGGAGTGTGGACCCTCTTGCTGCAGAGGCATGGATCCTCTAGTTGGAGAAGATCTTTGCGGTCCTGTCCTACAGAGGAAGATAGAGTGGCATGGGTAGTTTTCATGCTAAAGGGTGAGGCACAACATTGGTGGTTGTCTGCCTTGAGGACTCAAGATTTGACCAAGCAAGGTCAACCATGGACTTGGGAGGAGTTCAAGGATACTTTTTATAAGAAGTACTTTCCGATTGGAGCACGAGAAAAGAAAGAGAGTGTAGAGCCCCGAATTTTTCACATGCACTGTTCATGTGAGTAGGGTTGTGCCCATGGGTTACCTTAGTTGGTTTAAGAACCTAGGATTGTGAGTTATAAGAATGGAGTAGGGGTTGGATTCAAGGTAGATGGAATATGGAAATAAACCAAGGGTCTAGAGGAATGTTTGAACATCCCTCAAACTTGAGAGTAGTTTAGTTTTCTCACCCCTTATCCGAATTAAGTGCTTCTTAAACCATTAGAACCGTATTGGAATCCTCTTCGAGTTTCATGTTTAATGTTTTTCCATATTTTGAGTCTAGGCTAATTCAAAAGTGGGTTTTCCGATGTTTTTCTGCTGAAATTGCAGAACAATCCACTTGTAGGCCCATTTTAACCTTTTAAAACTCAAACTTAGGTTTTTCGTAAAACATGAAAGTTGTTCCTCTTTGAAATACAAATCTAATGCAAGTTGAATCATCAAAATCGGATGATCGAGTCAAAATTTATGGTCAAAATACTAAAGTGGGGTAAAATATGTCGGAATCCGGAAAATAGGGGTGCGATCTATCGCAAATAAGCTGTGATCGATCGCAAAATGGTGCGATCTATCATAGATTTCTGCGATCGATCACATTCAGGCGAGTTTTTTGATTTCCCTTCCGGTCCAAGTGCGATAGATCGCACCAAAGGTGCGATCGATCGCACTCGCGCCTAGTTGGCTCTTAAAACCGAGTTTTTGGGGGTTTTGGGGGAACCTAAACCTAGAGAGGGATTGAGAGGGAGAAAGGGAAGGAAGATTGGGGATATCCAAGAGCGGTTTTGGGGAGATCAAGTGGAGCCCAAATCAAGGTGGGTCTTCCTCACCTAGCAAGGACTCTTCCATCTTTAAGTGGTGTTCTTCCCCAAGCAAGGAGATTCCAAAACAAAGGTTTCTTCAAGATCAAGCATTGATCTTCAAGGTTAGTACACCCTTACTAGTTTACTTAGTAATAACCTAGCTCCTCTTTCAAAAAAATCATATTCTTGAGTTTGGTTACCATTTCCTTTGAAATCCAACTACTATCCCTAATTAAACAAGATAAATAGAATGAATGTGAATGTGTGGGGAAGTATGAATGGAGGAAGGGTTGAGGCGATTGGATGTCGTGTTGTTGGTTGATGAATGTGTGATGAAAATGGTGGAAGGGCATAGTACTCATAATGAATACACCCATATGTTTGGTGAAATGTTAGAACAAGAAAAATATACACAAATGACTACAACAAGGTTGAACACCACATGTTCGATAAAATGCTTGTACGAGACGTAGTGTAATTAAATCAAACCTATAACATGCATGAATTGTGGGGTTGTTCTATAAGTGGTAAAAATGATCAAATGCTCTTTATATTGCTTACACTCGCATATGCCTATCAATAGAAATTGGAAATGCTCTATGTTGTCCCTCGAACCATCCATTCTAAGTATAAGCTCTTGAATTCTCACATGATCGTAGGAAGGATCGAAATACTACATGCTATCCCTTGAATTGTTATATCACGATGATGTCTACGACTTGTCATGCACACACAAGCATCCACGCATTAACCGGAGCTTTTCTAAAGTACAAGAAAGTTGCATGCTAAGTGTTTGATCAAATGTATGAATGAGAATCCAATGAATTTAAAGAAGACTATTAAAGCATGAATGTCAAGGGTAGGGCATATCCCTAGGATATGTCATACCTGGTGTAGAGCCCCGGACCTTTTCACATTTATGCATGACCCTTCGTAGCCATTTTTCCTTTAAAGTAATGCAATTAATAAATAAGGAAGAAATTGGAAATTCCGAAACGTCAGAAATGTTCGTTTTCGAAGTACGGACCCAACGCAAGTTGAATCGTCAAAATCCGTCGAGCGAGTCAAAAGATATGGCCAAAACAGTCTGGACCTGCAGGCCACCGATCGCTCGGTCCATGGAGCGATCGATCGGTCCAAAACCGATCGCTCGGAGGCTATCGACTGGTCGAGATTTTTCTATGGGGAAATTTTCCAGAGAGTGAAATTTCAACCGATCGCTCGGTTGTGAAACCGATCGATCGGTAGGCAACCGATCGATCGGTCATTAACACCGATCGCTCGGTCCTCGCGTTTTACAGAATTTTCACTCAGGGCATTTTCGGCATTCGGGTGTTATACCCTTTCTTATATAGGATTACCCGAGCCTTTAGGGCTCATTCTCAACCCTTAGAAGATTTGGGAGATTAGAGAGAAAGGAGAAGGTTTTCCAAAACCTAGGTTTCCATTTTGGAGAGAAATCAAAGGGTTTTGAAACCCTAGATCAACCTCAAGCCCGATTTCTTCAAGATTTCGGTTCAAGCATTCGTGGAGCTCGTGTGGGGCACTCTCCTCAAGCTAGGGCAGCAACTCACGGTCGTTTTGGAAAGGGGGATTTCTTCCCCACTTGATCAAGGTCGGTACTTCTTACTACCCTCCTAGTTATAGCTTCTCTTCCCTTTATTTCTTCTTGTTTTCCTTCACTTATATATGTGTTATGAGATTGGTGGTATGAATGGTGAATGGAGATGGATGTTGGCGAATGGATGCCGTGTGGATGATGTGATGAACGAATGGGAAAGGGCATTTTACTAATAACGAACATACAAGTGTGATGTGAGCATAACCCACGTAGAAAAGCATGATTTAGGTTTAAGTGAAAAATGAACACACCCCATGTTTGATGAAATGCCAAGGTGAATAAAATAAATGATAAATTAAGAGAACCCATGTTTAATTGCTCTTGAAATTTGTTAGGGTTCATGATAGTGTGTTTCTCACATTTCTTAAAATGTGTAGATTATTAATTACTTAAATTGTTATATGCTATGCCTTGTGAATCACTCCAAATTGTCATATTTAATTCCAAATGCAAGTATGCACACGATCTCACGAGCACGCATGAAATGACGTGATTTACCGATGTTTTGAGTATGGGACGTAGAGGTGGGGCATATCCTAAGATATGTTTCACTTCGCTTTTGACAAGGGCAAGACAATCATGCATTGCATAGGGAAAGGTCTCCCATCCCCTCGCATGACATGCATAGCATCGCATGACACGCATAGCATAGCATGGCATGACACGCATAACATAGCATTCACATTCCGCATGGATGCTAGTTGCGACGGGCTATGAACGGCAACTAGGCATTCACATTCTGCATGGATGCTAGTTGCGACGGGCTATGAACGGCAACTAGGCATTCACATTCTGCATGGATGCTAGTTGCGACGGGCTATGAACGTCAACTAGGCATACCCATCTGCATATAGGGTACTAGTTGTGACGGACTATGAACGGCAACTAGGCATGTGAACATGTTTAAATTATGAACAAGCAAGCATGATACTCGCATGACACGCATGACATGACATGACACGCATGATATGACAAGATAAGACAACATAACAAGTTTCAAGCACGGAAATGGTATTTTCAAGTCAAGTCAAGTGCACGATGTTTTCAAGAGGTTTCATCGGCTTTCTACGAAATACAAGTATGATTATAAATTGTTTTGTTTCCTTGTATGATATAAATTGTTCATGTTCTATATGTGCAACTTGCTTCCTCCTTTATGTATGCTATCTGTATGCTATGACTGTTGGTTAGTGCTTAGTACCCGCTGAGTATTCCATGCTCAGCCGTACTTCTTATGTCGGCAGGTGACGGCGGAGCAGCTGCTCCATTTGATATCTGTGCTCCGAGTCCATGGGTGGAGGAGGAGTACGTCGAGGAGCCTTTTGAGGAACCTCCAGTTGAGGGTTACCATTAGGTGGTTGTAGATTCTGAGAGGATTAGCTGTGGGTGAGATGAGAGATTTTATCCATGTATTTTGGCGGGTCTGTCCGCACTTTCTTTTGGTTACCTTTTTTTGTATAAACTTGGACCATATGTATATACTTAGAGGTTTGTTAGACTTCCGCTGTGTTTTATAGTTATGTTTCCGCTATAATGTCCTCTATTGTATATGCTCTGTGGGGTTTTGCAGGTTGGTTTGTCAAGCAAGTCATGTAAGTCATGATTGAGTCGTCCAAGATTCACTCTAACTCCTAGGGTGGGTTTTGGGTCGCGACAGAAGTGGTATCAGAGCTTAGGCTTTAGGTCTCTAGGGTCACTTAGAATCTTACACCACGGCTTGACAAGAGCATATGTTGGGAAACAAGTTAGGATGGAAGTAAGTCGGAAGTGAGTCTTGTTCTAAGTGTGAGACTAAACGTTAGGCTTAATCTAAAATGGTTGCTCCAACCACGCACAAGTCTTAGAAACGCTAGAACACCAAGGTATAATATTACAACTACTCTGATGACTTGACGAGATGAATATGATGGTACTATACTTTGTATGTAGTATTGTTATATGCTATATGGTGTGCGTACAATGTACTTATACTATTATGTGTGGTATTGTTAGGGGGCATTAAATGTGGTGTGCGTACTATATGTCACGTACTAAGTGACAACCAATGTGTTAGGAATTTATTCCCAGCTAGACTTATGAGTTGAGTAATACTCCGACTGGAGTTCAGACTATGTGTGAGTTGGTAAATGGTGGTAGGTCCTTGCCATACCCTGTACTATGGGGTCTTCGTAAATAATAGCCTTCCGAGTGAGACAGTAGAATTCTCCTTTGTCTTACAAGATTAGTAAAAAAAAAAAAAAATAATAATAATAATAATAATAATAATAATAATAAAAATAAAAATAAAAAAAATAAAAAAAAAATTTGAATTCACGATAATAGGGATATAGGCTTGATAAGTAATATTATGAGCATTTGGTGTAATTTTAAACTTGTTAAACTATACTAGATGCGTCTTACATCACAAAGAAATATAAGTCACACATCATGGTATGACGATAATTCCATGAAACCCCACGAGTAGTAGAAACAGATGTAGATAGTAATACGTTTTAACTCAAGGAACAAATGTAATTTTAACAACCCAGGGATGCTCGATGCACGCTTCTAAGTACAGTTGCGCATTTTCTGCCGCACGTCTTAGACCCAGTGCTCAGTCCCAATTAAACATAATTTTTGGATGAGCTCACGGATGTTTGATGCACGTTTCTAGATGCGCGCCTGCAGCACGCCCTAGACTCAGTGCTCGGTCCTAGTCTAGATACAGATGCGCGTTCATTCTGCAGCACGTTCTAGACATGATGCCAGTCCAAAAATAATAAAGAATTTCTAACTCCAAAGGGTATCATGCACATTCATACATATCTTGAGCATCATATATAGCATAGGCATCATGCATCACATAAGCATCATACATTTCATACATGGCATGAACATCACACGGATATCATAAAACATCACATACATATTCCGCATGCATCATGTAGATCTTAGAAGCATCATACATGTCACCAGATTTAGAGGACGTCACCTAAACAACTCAATTAGATGAATTAGTCATTAGTATTAGTTCAAACTAGCTAAGGTCTTAAGTGTATGGCCGGTTAATACCATAATCGAGTGTGAAGCTTAGCGTCACTAGGGAAACTACTTGTACAATTATACTATTCTAATTGTACTTAGATATGTACGATGTGCTCGCATAGGTTAGGGGCTTGAGTCCAACTTCTGCTTAGGAGAATTTGTTGCCCTTAAGTAGCAACTAAGGAGCTAGCCTTAGACCATAACCAGTTGCAACGCAACCAACATCGCATCTTGGCTTCGCTAGGAACCTTAGAGTATATTATTATGCTATGGTATGTGTATCTTGATGTATGTTCTAGACTTTGATAAATACTTACTATTATGAAAATGCAATATCGGATTTTGATGGGATTCAATTTAGACTCATGCTTTGCTATCGTTCTCAGGAGTAAACCATGAGACGTGGCGATCAGGGTCGTGGATACCACACTATAAGGGGCGGAGTATCTCCTCCTCCATCAGGGAATGAGCAGCCTGACCTCACCCAGGTCTTGGGATCCATAGCAGAGTCACTAGCAATACTTGTCGCTAGGCAACCCACTACCCCCACTCCTGCGGCGGTACTTGTACCCATCCCTACGCATCATACCACAGGAAGTGAGGCACCTTGGAGGATGAGGCCCCCAGTGTTTGATGGTGACATGGACCCATGGGTTAGGTACCAGTCCTCTGGACATATGCAGGTACAGAGTCCTCCGACTGCACCACAGACTTCTCTTTCGGTTGCTCCACCGGCATCGCACACGGCTACCGTGCAGGCACCCCGCCTCGCACTATCTCAGGCCGTGGGATATACGCCCTCCGCCTACTCTTATAAGAACTGTAACCTTTGTGGGAGGAGGCATGCGGCCAGAGAGTGTAGGAGGTTCTCCGGTGGATGTTTCCACTGTGGTCGCCGGGGCCACGTGATCAAGGATTGTCCACGCCGTCAGATGCCACCGTATTCTCAGGGAAATAGGCCCATGGTTAAGCGGTCACCTCTGGAGGACTCTACACAGGCATCAAGCCCCCAGCAGTTCACCCAGCCACCTTACCAGGCTAACCAGGGTCAAGCCCTTGCCGTGCCAGAACAGAATGCTCAGACATCAGATGATATGGCATGAGGATATGAGAGAAGAGACAAAATTATTTTTTTGTAGAAGGGAATGTATTTTGTGTTTTTTCGTGGGCAGTCAGTTGCCGCTTGTATGTGATTATGCTACCATATGTTATGAAAGTTCCCATCTATTTAGAATGATGTTGCATTCTATAAGAAAACTAGGTGCCTCGCCAACAAGTGATTACCTAGCCTTCTAGTGATTAATAGAGGATTACCATGTCAATCAGTGGGAAAGGTTAAGCATGGGCAAGTGTCCTCGTTTGATTTAGTAACATCCAAATTTCGAGGACGAAATTTTTGTAAGGGGGGAAGGATGTAGAGCCCCGGACCTTTTCACATTTATGCATGACCCTTCGTAGCCATTTTTCCTTTAAAGTAATGCAATTAATAAATAAGGAAGAAATTGGAAATTCCGAAACGTCAGAAATGTTCGTTTTCGAAGTACGGACCCAACGCAAGTTGAATCGTCAAAATCCGTCGAGCGAGTCAAAAGATATGGCCAAAACAGTCTGGACCTGCAGGCCACCGATCGCTCGGTCCATGGAGCGATCGATCGGTCCAAAACCGATCGCTCGGAGGCTATCGACTGGTCGAGATTTTTCTATGGGGAAATTTTCCAGAGAGTGAAATTTCAACCGATCGCTCGGTTGTGAAACCGATCGATCGGTAGGCAACCGATCGATCGGTCATTAACACCGATCGCTCGGTCCTCGCGTTTTACAGAATTTTCACTCAGGGCATTTTCGGCATTCGGGTGTTATACCCTTTCTTATATAGGATTACCCGAGCCTTTAGGGCTCATTCTCAACCCTTAGAAGATTTGGGAGATTAGAGAGAAAGGAGAAGGTTTTCCAAAACCTAGGTTTCCATTTTGGAGAGAAATCAAAGGGTTTTGAAACCCTAGATCAACCTCAAGCCCGATTTCTTCAAGATTTCGGTTCAAGCATTCGTGGAGCTCGTGTGGGGCACTCTCCTCAAGCTAGGGCAGCAACTCACGGTCGTTTTGGAAAGGGGGATTTCTTCCCCACTTGATCAAGGTCGGTACTTCTTACTACCCTCCTAGTTATAGCTTCTCTTCCCTTTATTTCTTCTTGTTTTCCTTCACTTATATATGTGTTATGAGATTGGTGGTATGAATGGTGAATGGAGATGGATGTTGGCGAATGGATGCCGTGTGGATGATGTGATGAACGAATGGGAAAGGGCATTTTACTAATAACGAACATACAAGTGTGATGTGAGCATAACCCACGTAGAAAAGCATGATTTAGGTTTAAGTGAAAAATGAACACACCCCATGTTTGATGAAATGCCAAGGTGAATAAAATAAATGATAAATTAAGAGAACCCATGTTTAATTGCTCTTGAAATTTGTTAGGGTTCATGATAGTGTGTTTCTCACATTTCTTAAAATGTGTAGATTATTAATTACTTAAATTGTTATATGCTATGCCTTGTGAATCACTCCAAATTGTCATATTTAATTCCAAATGCAAGTATGCACACGATCTCACGAGCACGCATGAAATGACGTGATTTACCGATGTTTTGAGTATGGGACGTAGAGGTGGGGCATATCCTAAGATATGTTTCACTTCGCTTTTGACAAGGGCAAGACAATCATGCATTGCATAGGGAAAGGTCTCCCATCCCCTCGCATGACATGCATAGCATCGCATGACACGCATAGCATAGCATGGCATGACACGCATAACATAGCATTCACATTCCGCATGGATGCTAGTTGCGACGGGCTATGAACGGCAACTAGGCATTCACATTCTGCATGGATGCTAGTTGCGACGGGCTATGAACGTCAACTAGGCATACCCATCTGCATATAGGGTACTAGTTGTGACGGACTATGAACGGCAACTAGGCATGTGAACATGTTTAAATTATGAACAAGCAAGCATGATACTCGCATGACACGCATGACATGACATGACACGCATGATATGACAAGATAAGACAACATAACAAGTTTCAAGCACGGAAATGGTATTTTCAAGTCAAGTCAAGTGCACGATGTTTTCAAGAGGTTTCATCGGCTTTCTACGAAATACAAGTATGATTATAAATTGTTTTGTTTCCTTGTATGATATAAATTGTTCATGTTCTATATGTGCAACTTGCTTCCTCCTTTATGTATGCTATCTGTATGCTATGACTGTTGGTTAGTGCTTAGTACCCGCTGAGTATTCCATGCTCAGCCGTACTTCTTATGTCGGCAGGTGACGGCGGAGCAGCTGCTCCATTTGATATCTGTGCTCCGAGTCCATGGGTGGAGGAGGAGTACGTCGAGGAGCCTTTTGAGGAACCTCCAGTTGAGGGTTACCATTAGGTGGTTGTAGATTCTGAGAGGATTAGCTGTGGGTGAGATGAGAGATTTTATCCATGTATTTTGGCGGGTCTGTCCGCACTTTCTTTTGGTTACCTTTTTTTGTATAAACTTGGACCATATGTATATACTTAGAGGTTTGTTAGACTTCCGCTGTGTTTTATAGTTATGTTTCCGCTATAATGTCCTCTATTGTATATGCTCTGTGGGGTTTTGCAGGTTGGTTTGTCAAGCAAGTCATGTAAGTCATGATTGAGTCGTCCAAGATTCACTCTAACTCCTAGGGTGGGTTTTGGGTCGCGACACCTGGCTCACAAGAAAACATGATAAACAAGGAAATGAAGATACTAGTGTGTTTCGTTCCATTATAGTCCGGGCATTAGTAAAGCAAGTCAAGATGCTAATGTGTTCCGTTCAATCATAGTCCGGGCATTAGCAAGCAAGAATAACTAGTGTGCTCCGTTCCACCATAGTCCGGGCACTAGTCAAGTCAAGGCAAGGATGCTAATGTGTTCTATTCTATTATAGTCCGGGCATTAGCAAGGTAAAGCAAGAGCTAGTATGACCGTCCAAGTCATAGTTCGGGTACTAGTTAAACAAGACATGAGGCTAATGTGTTCTGTTCCATTATAGTCTGGGCATTAGCAAAGTAAAGCAAGAGCTAGTATGACCGTCCAATTTATAGTTCGGGTACTAGTTAAACAAGATATGAGGCTAATGTGTCCGTTCCATTATAGTCCGGGCATTAGTCAAGCAAGACAAGAGCCTAGTACGTCCGTCCATTTCATAGTTCGGGTACTAGTTAAACATGACAAGCAAGAATAACAAGAACCTAGTATGTCCGTCCATTTCATAGTTCGGGTACTAGCTAAACAAGAACAAAACAAGGCATGTGTGATTCCCACGATACAAGAACAAGACAAGAATAAGTTGTAAATACGGCAAGCAAGTTTTGGAAACCACAAAAAGTATTTTCATGATCAAGTCATGACTTTTGAGTACAAGTTTACAATGCATGAGTTAAAATATGTTGTTCATAATTTACTTTCCATTATTATTTCTTTTAGCTTCCGCACTCTGATTATGTATCTTTTTGATGAACTGTATCATGTTTGACATATTAATGTTATTAGTATTGTTAGCTAGTAGCTTGTACTCGCTGAGTATTCCATACTCAGCCGTACTTTTATGTCGGCAGGTACACTATACGACATATGTACACCGGTTTCTTAGATCGAGGCAGCTCAGGGTGAGCAGGAGGTCATTCAGATGGTTACCTTGATATTAGGAAATCTTGGCATGTAGCCAATGGTTGGGATGAGTGAGAGAAAGAGAGACATGTATTTTGGGTTCTTGTGTCTGGGGAGGTTTGTATTACTTGAGTTGAGACTCAAGCTAAGGCATTCATGTACATGTTTTAAATTTCTATCCGATTATTGTAATCAATTGCACTTGGAATATAGTGAGTTATTAAAAGAAAATTTTTAGTTCATTGCTTAGCTTGCCTTGTATACTCTTTGCAGGTTGATTTAAGGTTAAGTCACGTCGCTAAAGTATCCTATCTCCTAGGGGGTATTTTGGGGCGCTACAGAGAGAATTCATCAACCTTGAGCAAGGATCAATGTCTGTGGCCGCTTATTAGGCCAAGTTCTCAGAGCAATCACGCTTCGCAACTCACATGATTGCCACGGAGGCAATGAAGGCGAGAAGGTTTGAGCAAGGGCTCAAGGACGTCATTATAGAGAAAGTATCGGCTTTCAGGCACGCTACTTATCCAGAAGTAGTAGACAAGGCCCTGTTGATCGAGGCCAATTCAGAGGCCGTATCTAAGAAGAGGGATTTGGAAAGAGGCCAATCTAGTAGTTCAGCACCTCCAGAGAGGTGGGCTCGGACCAGCCCTTATCAGTACACATGGTCAGCACCACCTCAATATGCGTGGCTGGAATCACCAATGAGGCCATCTTATGTGCCTCCAGTTCCACGGTCGTACATGCCACAGGTATCGTGACCTCAGGCTCTTCCAACTCCACGACCAGTTACACCTCAAGCAGCGAGGTATGCTTCACCTTCGGCCCCTCCAACCTACACACATGAGATCTGCACTTCATGCGGCCGAAGGCACCCGACAGGAGATCACTGAAGGGCATCGGGTGGATGTTTTCACTGTGGTCACCAGGGCCATGTGATCAAGAATTGCCCTAGTCAGCATTTGTGTAGCGACCCGAAACCCACCCTAGGAGTTAGAGTGAACTTTGGACGACTAATCATGACTTGCTTGACAACTAACCTGCAAAACCCACAGAGCATATACGATAGAGGACAAAACAGCGGAAACATGCTCTAACATGGTATAGCGGAAGTCTACCAAACCTCTATGTATATACATAATCAATCCAAGTTTATACAAAGAATCCAAAGAAAGTGCGGACATGCCCGCCAAAATACATAAATCTGACTCTCGTCTCACCCACAGCTAAACCACTCAGAATCTAATCACCACCTACTAATAACCCTCTACGGGAGGTTCCTCCAAAGGCTCCTCGACATACTCCTCTTCCACCCATGGACCAGGAGCACAAACATCAAATGGAGCAGCAGCTCCCTCAGAACCTGCCGACATAAGAAGTACAGCTGAGCATGGAATACTCAGCGGGTACTAAATACTAACCAACAATTATAGCATAGAAATGGCAACACATGATCAGGAGTAATTCATATATGTCAAATGGAAACAATTCATATCATACAAGGAAGTAAAGCAGTTTATAATCATGCTTGAAATTCGTAGAAAGCCGATAAATCCTCTTGAAAACATCGTGCACTTGACTTGACTTGAAATCTCTTTTCGTACTTGAAATCTTGTCTTGTCTATCTTGCTTGATTCTTGTATGTCGTGTCATGTCATGCATGCTTGCTTGTGATCATGTAACTTGTGAGATACACTTGTGAGATGCCTTGAGAGGGAAGGGAGACCCTTCTTTATGCAATGCACTTGCGAGGGAAGGGAGACCCTTCTTTATCATATGTATGTACTTGCAAGGGAAGGGAGGCCCTTCTTCATGATATGCACTTGTGAGTGAGGGGAGACCCCTCATGTAATGTTGGTTCTTGTCTTCTTGTGACAAGCGAGGTAAAACATATCGTAGGATATGTCCCACCTCTTACCATGTTCTTGAAAACCTCGATAAATCATGCCATGCATGCCGTGCTCGTGGGAACCGTGTACATACTTGCATTCAAATTTAAAGATGACATTTGGGTAATTTCACAACACATATAGCATCAAAGATTGAGTAATGCAATATTCATAGCATTATGGGAAAGCAGGAAACACACTATCATAGTCCCTAGCAATATTCATAATTTATTAGGCATGCATTTCCAGATTTTCAGCTCACTGTGTTCACCTTGGCATTTCATCAAACATGGTGTGTTCATTATGGATTTGCCCTACAACATGCTTTTCTAGATGGGTTTTACTCAAATCATACTTGTACGTTCATTATTGGAACAATGCCCTTCCCCATTTGTTCATCACACACAACCATTGGCATCCAATCGCCCCTTTCTATCTCCAATCACCATTCACCATTCACCATTTACCATTTACCATTTACCATTCATCCATCTCATAGCACATGTGTAAATGAAAGAAATGAAAAGAAAAGAAGGGGAAAGAGGAACTACAACTAGGAGGGTAGTAAGAAGCACCGACCTTGAAGAAATGAGGAAGGAACCCTCTTTCCAAATGACTGTGAGTTGCTGCCCTAGCTTGAATTGCGAGCTCCACAATGCCTGAACCGAAATCTTGAAGAAAACGGGTTTGAGGTTGATCTAGGGTTTCAAACCCTTTGGTTTCTCTCCCAAATGGAAACCCTAGGTTGGAATCGCCTTCTCCTCTTTCTTCTATTCTCTCAAACTCTCTAAGTGTCGAATGATGCCCTAAAGGCTCAGGTTAAACTCTTAAGGTAAGAGTGAACTGATCAAAAGACCGAAATACCCTTACTGGGATTTCTGTGAATAGTGCTGTGAATAGTGCCGACTCGTGGTGCTGTGAATAGTGTCAACTCGTGGTCTGTGAATAGTGCCACTCGTGGTGCTTGTGAATAGTGCCACTCGTGGTACTTGTGAATAGTGCAAACTCGTGGTGCTTGTGAATAGTGCCACTCGTGGTGCTTGTGAATAGTGCCACTCGTGGTGCTGTGAATAGTGTCAACTCATGGTCTGTGAATAGTGCCACTCGTGGTGCTTGTGAATAGTGCCACTCGTGGTGCTTGTGAATAGTGCAAACTCGTGGTGCTTGTGAATAGTGCCACTCGTGGTGCTTGTGAATAGTGCCACTCGTGGTGCTGTGAATAGTGCCAACTCGTGGTCTGTGAATAGTGCCACTCGTGGTGCTTGTGAATAGTGCCACTCGTGGTGCTTGTGAATTGTGCAAACTCGTGGTGCTTGTGAATAGTGCCACTCGTGGTGCTTGTGAATAGTGCCACTCGTGGTGCTTGTGAATAGTGCCACTCGTGGTCTGTGAATAGTGTCAACTTTTGGTCTGTGAATAGTGCCACTCGTGGTGCTTGTGAATAGTGCCACTCGTGGTCCGTGAATAGTGCCACTCGTGGTGCTTGTGAATAGTGCCACTCGTGGTGCTTGTACCACGGATGCACACAGTATACGTTATCAGAGTACGTTGTCTGTGCTACGATTTCCTACAGGTACAGACTGTTTTGGCCATACCTTTTGACTCGTTCGTCCGATTTTAACGATTCAACTTGCGTTGTGTTCGTACTTCGAAGAGGAACAATTCTGACATTTTGAAATTTCCAAATTCTTCCTCATTTATTAATCATACCTCTTAAAAAGGCAAGATGAAAACGAAAGTGTCATGTATTAAGCATGAAAAAGTCTGGGGCTCTACATCCTCCCCCCCTTACAAAATTTCGTCCTCGAAATTCAGACACTACTTGCATGACAAATCAAAAAGAACATTACAAGTCATATACAGACTTCACACAGAAACTCATTCAAGTAATTCTGGGTACTTTGCTTTGACTTCGGCTTCACGCTCCCATGTAGCTTCTTCCTGAGCATGGTGTTGCCATTGCACAAGAACCAAAGGGATTGTCTTGTTGCGAAGCACCTAATTCCTTCGATCTAAAATCTGGACTGGCTTTTCAATCAAGGTGAGGTCCTCTCGAATCTCCAACTGTTCCAAGTCTATGACATGCGAAGGATCCGCAAGATACTTCCGAAGCATGGATACATGGAAGACGTTATGAACTGCAGCCATGTGAGGTGGAAGAGCTACTCAATAAGCAACTTCACCAACCCGTGTGATAATCTCAAAAGGCCCAACATACCGAGGACTGAGCTTGCCTCGCTTCCCAAATCTCATGATCCCTTTTCTAGGAGATACTTTCACAAAAAATTGATCCCCTACTTGAAATTCTAAGTCCCTACGGCGTGTGTCCGCATAACTTTTCTGGCGATCTTGAGCTGCTTTCAATCGATCCCGGATGATCTTAACTGTGTTTGCAGTTTGCTCAATCAACTCCGGACCAAGTATTTTCCTTTCTCCTACCTCATCCCAATAGAGAGGAGACCTACAACTTCGCCCATACAAGGCCTCAAATGGTGCCATTTGGATACATGCCTGATAGCTGTTATTGTAGGCAAATTCAACCAAAGGCAAGTGCTCTTCCCAACTGCCTCTGAAATCCAACATACAAGCTCGAAGCATGTCTTCAATGACTTGGTTCACTCTCTCGGTTTGTCCATCCGTTTGTGGATGAAAGGCGGTGCTGAAATCAAGCTGGGAACCCATAGCCTCTTGGAAACTTTTCCAAAATCTTGACGTGAATCTTGGATCCCGATCTGATACAATACTGACTGGCACCCCATGTAGTCTAACTACTTCCTTGATGTATAGTGCAGCCAACTGACTAGAGTTGAAGGTAGTACGGTAGGGTAAGAAATGAGCGGACTTTGTCAAACGATCCACTACTACCCATATCGCATCTGAGCCCCTTGCCGTCTTTGGCAAGCCAACTATGAAATCCATGGATATGTTCTCCCATTTCCACTCGGGAATAGGAAGAGAATGCAATAGACCGGCGGGCCGCATGTGTTCTGCTTTTACCTGTTGACACACCAAGCATCGTGCTACATATTCCGCAACCTCCCTCTTCATATTCCGCCACCAAAAGTGACTCTTGAGGTTCCGGTACATCTTTGTGCCCCCTGGATGCACTGTGTACTTCGAACGATGTGCCTCATCATGATCTCTCGTCGAAGATCTGCGTTGGCCGGAACACACAACCTTCCTTTGAATGTGATAGCACCCCGACTAGTGAGAGAGAAGTCCTCACTACCCTTAGCAACTTCCTTGTCCCGATAAGCCAACAATTCCGCATCCATGGCTTGATATTCTTGGATCAAATCTATAATGTACGGCCGAACCGTAACATTTGCCAAGATAGGACCACGGACAGAGTTATTCACACTGATGTCTAGATTTGCCAAATCTTCTAGGAGCTTCCATTCTTGAACTAACATGTGTGCTAACAACCCTTGAGGTTTTCTACTCAAAGCATCAGCCACTACATTTTCTTTGCCCGGGTGGTATTGAATGGTACAATCATAGTCCTTCAGAAATTCCATCCAACGCCGTTGCCTTAGATTTAGCTCCTTTTGGGAAAAGAGATACTTGAGACTCTTGTGATCAGTGAACACATAGAACTCTACCCCATAAAGGTAATGACGCCAAATCTTAAGTGCAAACACGACCGCCGCAAGCTCCAAGTCGTGCGTGGGATAATTCTTCTCATGCTCCTTCAATTGCCTTGATGCATAGGCAATGACTTTCTTATGCTGCATGAGTACACACCCAAGTCCAACGTGTGAGGCATCACTATACACCTCATACCCATAAGGTCCAGATGGCACAGTAAGGACAGGGGCTGTAGTAAGCCTCTTTTTCAGTTCCGTGAAACTGATCTCGCACTTATCACTCCATACAAACTTGGCGTTCTTCCTTGTCAGGTAAGTGAGTGGTGCTGCAAGGCTAGAGAAACCCTCTACGAATCTCCTGTAGTAGCCTGCCAATCCAAGGAAACTACGTATCTCAGTAACACTCTTGGGCCTCGCCCAACTCATAACTGCTTCGATCTTCTTTGGATCCACCGAGATACCTTCTGCAGAAACCACGTGGCCTAGGAATGCCACCTCTTCCAACCAAAACTCACACTTGCTAAGTTTGGCGTATAGCTTGTGTTCTCTTAGCATTTCCAAAGCAAGGCATAGGTCGCGTGTGTGATCTTCCCGTGTCTGGGAATAGACCAAGATGTCATCCACAAATACAATCACGCACCTATCAAGGTGTGGCCGGAACACCCGGTTCATCAAATCCATAAAGGCTGCCGGCGCGTTCGTGAGTCCAAAAGGCATCACCAAGAACTCGTAGTGTCCATACCGAGTCCTGAATGCAGTTTTGGGAACATCTTCCACCTTAATCTTCAACTGGTGATAACCCGATCGAAGGTCTATCTTTGAGAAAAATCTCGCTCCCTTCAACTGATCGAACAAGTCGTCAATCCTAGGCAAGGGATACCTATTCTTTATAGTGACTTTGTTCAATTGCCGATAATCGACGCACATCCGCATCGAGCCATCTTTCTCCTTAACAAACAACACCGGGGCACCCCACGGTGAGACACTTGGTCGAATGAAACCAAGGCCTAGTAATTCCTCCAACTGAGTCTTCAACTCCTTGAGTTCAATAGGGGCCATTCTATATGGAGCTCTGAAAACAGGAGCTGTGCCTGGTGCAAGCTCGATCGCAAACTCAATCTCCCTATCTGGAGGCAATCCTGGCAACTCTTCTGGAAATACATCCAGGAATTCACTCACAACCGGAACAGTCGATGAGTCCTTTGCTTCAGGGTTAGCTAAGCTCAACGCCGCAAAGCGGGCAATGTCTCTACTTCTCAACCCTCGAAAGTGAAATGGTTTTCCTTCTACCGGCTTGAAGAGTACCATTTTCTCAAAGCAAGCTACATGCCCATGATGTGCTGCTAACCAATCCATTCCCAATATAACATCAAAGTCTTGGAATCCAAGGACGATGAGATCAACCGCCAACTCGTGGCTCCCAACTTGGACCACACTATCTCCATACACTTTATCTGCCAATACTATTTTACCGAGAGGAGTCGAAATGGCTAACTCCAGTTCTAGCTGACTTAGCTCTACAGAAAAGCCTTCTGAAAAACTCGGCGAGACAAATGAATGAGTAGACCCGGTATCAATCAACACTCGAGCCTAACACTCATTGACTAGTAGGGCTCCTGAAATTTTAGCTAGTTACGTCAATTCAAGCATCAACAGTGTATACACATAGGTATATACATATATAGCATACCAAGTACTTACACATGGAATAAAACATAACATAACCATCACGAATAAAGAAAATAACTCCAAACGCGTACCTTGCACCACATCGTCAGATGCAAGTGCATCACCCTCTGTCAAGGCAAAAACTCGCCCCTGGTTCGCTTGGCGAGACTGTGGTGTAGACCGGGTAGTCTGAGATGACGCCTGGTATGATCCTGCTGGGCGTGCTGGGGGCCTACTACCCTGAGACTGGCCTGGTAAATGCCGGCTAGGGCAATCCCTGATCATGTGGCCCTGGCGACCGCAATGATAACATCCACCAGATGCTCTTCGACAATCTCCTGCCGGATGCCTTTTGCCGCATGAAGTGCAGACCTCATGTGTATAAGTCGGAGGGGCCGGAAGCGGAGCATACCTCATCGTCTGAGGTGCAACAGGCCGTGGGGCTGGAAGAGCCTGAGGTCTCGGCGCCTGAGGCACATACTGCCGGGGAGCTGGAGGCGCATAAGTTGGCCTCATCGGTGGTGCTGGCCACGCATACTGATAAGGACCGGTACGAGTCCGCCTCTCTAGAGGTGCTGAACTACTAGCTTGGCCTCTCGCCAACTCCCTCTTCTTGGACACTGTCTCTGAATTGGCCTCGACCAATAAGGCCTTGTCTACTACCTCAGAGTAGGTAGCATGTCTGAAGACTGAAACCTTCTCCATGATAACATCCTTGAGCCCTTGCTCAAACCTTCTTGCCTTCATTGCCTCGGTGGCAACCATGTGAGTCGCGAAGCGTGATAGCTCCGAGAACTTGGCCTCATAAGCGGCCACAGACATCGAACCTTGCTCAAGGTTGATGAATTCCCTCTCTTTCCTTTCCCATGCTCCAATCGGAAAATACTTCTTGTAAAAAGTATCTTTGAACTCCTCCCAAGTCCAAGGTAGACCCTGCATGGTCGAGTCTCTCGTCCTCAATGCGGACAACCACCAATGGTGGGCTTCACCCTCTAGCATGAAAGCTGCCCATGCTACTCTCTCCTCCTCTGTAGGTGAGAGGACCGTAAAGATCTTCTCCATCTGGAGGATCCATGCCTCCACAGCAAGAGGGTCCACACTCCCATGGAAGGGTGGAGGCCTCAATCTCCTGAATGCCTCAACTCCAGCGGTACGATGTACTGGAGCTGCGGGCGGTGGAGTAGGTGCCGCCGATGATGGTATAGCTTGCCGAGCCGCCAGTATGGCGAGTGTCTCAGCAATAGAGCCTAAGACCTGAGAGAGGTCCGGCTGCTCATCCTCATCCCGTGAAGAAGAGGAAGCTCTGGTATGTGGTCCACGACCCCGTGTGTTCCGTCTCATGACTAAAGTCCTGAGAACAATAGCACCACATGAGTCTAACTTGAAACCACAGTTTATTTCAATGCAATTTCACAATAATTCAATTTGTATTAGTTATATAATACTAATACACATCACATCAAGTCATCAGAGTATTCATCACATTATACTTATACTTTAGTGTTCTAGCGTACTTAAGACCCGTACTTGGTTAAAGCAACCATTTTCGACTAAGACTAAGGTTTTAGTCTTACACTTGGATCAAGACTCTCTTCCGACTTACTTTCTTCCTAACTTGTTTCCCAACATATGCTCTTGTCAAGCCGTGGTATAAGATTCTAAGTGACCATAGAGACCTAAAGCCTAAGCTCTGATACCACTTCTGTAGCGACCCGAAACCCACCCTAGGAGTTAGAGTGAACTTTGGACGACTAATCATGACTTGCTTGACAACTAACCTGCAAAACCCACAGAGCATATACGATAGAGGACAAAACAGCGGAAACATGCTCTAACATGGTATAGCGGAAGTCTACCAAACCTCTATGTATATACATAATCAATCCAAGTTTATACAAAGAATCCAAAGAAAGTGCGGACATGCCCGCCAAAATACATAAATCTGACTCTCGTCTCACCCATAGCTAAACCACTCAGAATCTAATCACCACCTACTAATAACCCTCTACGGGAAGTTCCTCCAAAGGCTCCTCGACATACTCCTCTTCCACCCATGGACCAGGAGCACAAACATCAAATGGAGCAGCAGCTCCCTCAGAACCTGCCGACATAAGAAGTACGGCTGAGCATGGAATACTCAGCGGGTACTAAATACTAACCAACAATTATAGCATAGAAATGGCAACACATGTTCAGGAGTAATTCATATATGTCAAATGGAAACAATTCATATCATACAAGGAAGTAAAGCAGTTTATAATCATGCTTGAAATTCGTAGAAAGCCGATAAATCCTCTTGAAAACATCGTGCACTTGACTTGACTTGAAATCTCTTTTCGTACTTGAAATCTTGTCTTGTCTATCTTGCTTGATTCTTGTATGTCGTGTCATGTCATGCATGCTTGCTTGTGATCATGTAACTTGTGAGATACACTTGTGAGATGCCTTGAGAGGGAAGGGAGACCCTTCTTTATGCAATGCACTTGCGAGGGAAGGGAGACCCTTCTTTATCATATGTATGTACTTGCAAGGGAAGGGAGGCCCTTCTTCATGATATGCACTTGTGAGTGAGGGGAGACCCCTCATGTAATGTTGGTTCTTGTCTTCTTGTGACAAGCGAGGTAAAACATATCGTAGGATATGTCCCACCTCTTACCATGTTCTTGAAAACCTCGATAAATCATGCCATGCATGCCGTGCTCGTGGGAACCGTGTACATACTTGCATTCAAATTTAAAGATGACATTTGGGTAATTTCACAACACATATAGCATCAAAGATTGAGTAATGCAATATTCATAGCATTATGGGAAAGCAGGAAACACACTATCATAGTCCCTAGCAATATTCATAATTTATTAGGCATGCATTTCCAGATTTTCAGCTCACTGTGTTCACCTTGGCATTTCATCAAACATGGTGTGTTCATTATGGATTTGCCCTACAACATGCTTTTCTAGATGGGTTTTACTCAAATCATACTTGTACGTTCATTATTGGAACAATGCCCTTCCCCATTTGTTCATCACACACAACCATTGGCATCCAATCGCCCCTTTCTATCTCCAATCACCATTCACCATTCACCATTTACCATTTACCATTCATCCATCTCATAGCACATGTGTAAATGAAAGAAATGAAAAGAAAAGAAGGGGAAAGAGGAACTATAACTAGGAGGGTAGTAAGAAGCACCGACCTTGAAGAAATGAGGAAGGAACCCTCTTTCCAAATGACTGTGAGTTGCTGCCCTAGCTTGAATTGCGAGCTCCACAATGCCTGAACCGAAATCTTGAAGAAAACGGGTTTGAGGTTGATCTAGGGTTTCAAACCCTTTGGTTTCTCTCCCAAATGGAAACCCTAGGTTGGAATCGCCTTCTCCTCTTTTTTCTATTCTCTCAAACTCTCTAAGTGTCGAATGATGCCCTAAAGGCTCAGGTTAAACTCTTAAGGTAAGAGTGAACTGACCAAAAGACCGAAATACCCTTACTGGGATTTCTGTGAATAGTGCTGTGAATAGTGCCGACTCGTGGTGCTGTGAATAGTGTCAACTCGTGGTCTGTGAATAGTGCCACTCGTGGTGCTTGTGAATAGTGCCACTCGTGGTACTTGTGAATAGTGCAAACTCGTGGTGCTTGTGAATAGTGCCACTCGTGGTGCTGTGAATAGTGTCAACTCATGGTCTGTGAATAGTGCCACTCGTGGTGCTTGTGAATAGTGCCACTCGTGGTGCTTGTGAATAGTGCAAACTCGTGGTGCTTGTGAATAGTGCCACTCGTGGTGCTTGTGAATAGTGCCACTCGTGGTGCTGTGAATAGTGTCAACTCGTGGTCTGTGAATAGTGCCACTCGTGGTGCTTGTGAATAGTGCCACTCGTGGTGCTTGTGAATAGTGCAAACTCATGGTGCTTGTGAATAGTGCCACTCGTGGTGCTTGTGAATAGTGCCACTCGTGGTGCTTGTGAATAGTGCCACTCGTGGTCTGTGAATAGTGTCAACTCGTGGTCTGTGAATAGTGCCACTCGTGGTGCTTGTGAATAGTGCCACTCGTGGTCCGTGAATAGTGCCACTCGTGGTGCTTGTGAATAGTGCCACTCGTGGTCCGTGAATAGTGCCACTCGTGGTGCTTGTGAATAGTGCCACTCGTGGTGCTTGTACCACGGATGCACACAGTATACGTTATCAGAGTACGTTGTTTGTGCTACGATTTCCTACAGGTACAGACTGTTTTGGCCATATCTTTTGACTCGTTCTTCCGATTTTAACGATTCAACTTGCGTTGTGTTCGTACTTCGAAGAGGAACAATTCTGACATTTCGAAATTTCCAAATTCTTCCTCATTTATTAATCATACCTCTTAAAAAGGCAAGATGACAACGAAAGTGTCATGTATTAAGCATGAAAAAGTCTGGGGCTCTACAATTTGCCAGGCCAGTCTCAAGGGATTAGGCCCCTAACTCGTCCAACAGGATCATACCAGGCGTCCTCCCAGCTTGCATGGTCTGTACCTCCGCCTCGTTAGGCTAACTAGGGGCAAGTATTTACCTTAACCGAGGGTGATGCACTTGCATCTGATGATGTAGTGTAAGGTACACTTTTAAAGTTATTCAATTTTCCACGACTGCCATGTTATGCCTTATTCCTTGTGTACGTATATGGCATGTTATATATCTATATACCTATACTTATGATGTTGATGCATGTATTGACTTAGCTAGTTAAAATTTCAGGAACCTTATTAGTCAATGAATGTTTGACTAGAGTGTTGATCGACACCGGGTCTACTCATTCATTTGTCTCGTTGAGTTTTTCCCAAGGCTTTTCTATGGAGCCTAGTCAACTAGAACCGAAGTTATTCTTTTCGACTCCTCTCAGCAAGACAGTGGTAGCCAATAGCATTTTCAGAGGCAGTACAGTTCAAGTGGGAAGCCACGAATTAGCAGCCGATCTTATCGTCCTTGGATTACAGGACTTCGACGTTATCTTGGGAATGGATTGGTTAGCAGCGCATCATGGGCCTGTGGCTTACTTTGAAAAGATGGAACTCTTCAAGCCAGTGGAAGGAAAGCCATTTCATTTTTGGGGGTTGAGACGTAAAGATATCGCCCGCTTTATGGCGTTAAGCCTAGCTGACCCCGAGGCAAAGGAATCTTCGACTATTCTGGTCGTGAGTGAATTCCTGGATGTATTTTCAGAGGAGTTGCCAGGGTTGCCTCCAGACAGGGAGATTGAGTTTGTGATCGAACTGGCACCAAGCACAGCTCCCATCTTTTGGGCTCCGTATAGAATGGCCCCGATTGAACTCAAGGAGTTGAAGACTCAATTGGAGGAGATGTAAGGCCTTGGTTTCATTCGGCCAAGTGACTCACCGTGGGGAGCCCTGATTTTATTTGTTAAGAAGAAGGATGGCTCGATGCGGATCTCATGAACACACCGGCAACCTTTATGGATTTGATGAACTGGGTGTTCCGACCATGCCTGGATCGATGCGTGATAGTGTTTGTCGATCACATCCTGATATATTCTCAGACACAGGAAGATCACACGCATGACCTTCGCCTTGCTTTGGAAACGCTGAGAGAGCAAAAGTTGTATGGAAAACTTAGCAAGTGTGAGTTTTGGTTGGAAGAGGTGGCATTCCTAGGCCACGTTGTTTCTGTGGAAGGCATTTCAATAGATCTGAAGAAGATAGAGGCAGTCATGAGTTAGGCAAGGCCCAAGAGTATCACAGAGATCCACAGCTTTCTTGGGTTGGCTGGTTACTGTAGAGATTTGTTGAGGGTTTCTCCAGCCTAGCAGCGTCGCTCACTTACCTGATCAGGAAGAATGCCAAGTTTGTATGGGGTGATAAGTGTGAGATCAGTTTCACGGAACTGAAGAAGCGGCTTACCATGGCCCCCATCCTTACTGTGCCATCTGGACGTGGTGGTTATGAGGTGTATAGTGATGCCTCGCACGTTGGACTTGCCATTGCCTACGCATTATGGCATTTGAAGGAACATGAAAAGAATTACCCCACACACAACCTAGAACTTATCGCGGTCGTGTTTGCACTCAAGATTTAGCGACATTACCTTTACGGGGAAGAGTTCTATGTGTTCATGGATCACAAGAGCCTCAAGTATCTCTTCCCCCAAAAGGAGCTAAATTTACGACAACGGCGTTGGATGGAATTTTTGAAAGACTACGAATGCATCATCCAATACCACTGGGCAAAGCAAACGTAGTAGCTGACGCTTTGAGTAGAAGACCTCTGGGGTTGTTGGCTCACATGTTGGTGCAAGAATGGAAACTATTAGAAGATTTGGCAAATCTGGACATTAGCATGAATGATTCCGTCTATAGTCCTGTCTTGGCAAACATCATGGTTCGACCGTACATCATAGATCTGATCCAAGAGTCGCAGACCACGGATGCTGAATTGTTGGCTTACTGGGACAAGGATGTTTTCAAGGGTAGTGAAGAATTTTCTCTCACTAGTCGAGGTGCTATTACGTTCAGGGGAAGATTGTGTGTTCCGACAGATGCGGATCTTCGGAGGGAGATTATGGATGAAGTCCATCGGTCGAAGTATACAGTGCATCTTGGGGGTACAAAGATGTACCAAAACCTCAAGGGACACTTTTGGTGGCGGAACATGAAGAGGGATGTTGCAGAATATGTATCTCGATGCTTGGTGTGCCAACAGGTGAAGGCAGAGCACTTGAGATTGGTGGGTCTATTACAGTCTCTCCATATTCCCGAGTGGAAATGGGAGCATATCTCCATGGACGTCATTGTTGGTTTGCCAAGGACAGCAAGGCACTCTGATGCAATTTGGGTTGTAGTAGACCGTTTGACGAAGTCTGCACATTTCTTACCCTACCAAGCTATGTTCAACTCGAGTCAATTGGCTGCATTGTATATCAAGGAGATCGTTCGGTTACATGGGGTGCCAGTTAGTATTGTGTCAGATGGGGATCCAAGATTCATATCCAGGTTCTGGAAAAGCTTTCAGGAAGTTATGGCTTCCCAACTTGATTTCAGCACCGCCTTTCATCCACAGACGGATGGACAGACTGAGAGGGTGAACTAAATCATCGAAGACATGCTCCGGGCATGTATGTTGGATTTCAAGGGCAGCTAGGAAGAACACTTACCTTTGGTTGAATTTGCCTATAATAATAGCTACCAGGCGAGCATCCAAATGACACCATTTGAGGCCTTGTATGGGCGAAGCTGTAGGTCTCCTCTCTACTGGGATGAGGTAGGAGAGAGAAAGGTGTTGGGTCTTGAGTTGATCGAGAAAACTGTGAATAAAGTTAAGATCATCCGGGATCGGTTGAAAGCCGCTCAAGATCGCCAAAAGAGCTATGCTGAAACTTGCCGTAGGGACTTGGAATTCCAGGTTGGGGATCAAGTCTTTGAGGTATCTCCCAGCAAAAGGATTATGAGATTTGGCAAGTGAGGCAAGCTTAGTCAGCCCTTTGAGATTATCATGTGAGTTGGTGAAGTTGCTTACCGGGTAGCTCTTCCACCTCACATGGCCGCGGTTCACAATGTTTTCCATGTGTCTATGCTTCGGAAGTACATTGTGGACCCTTCGCATGTCATAGACTTGGAACCATTGGAAATCCGAGAGGACCTCACTTTGGTTGAAAAGACGGTTCATATATTGGATCGGAGAGATCAAGTCCTTTGCAACAAGACTATCTCATTGGTTCTCATGCAATGGCAACATCATGCTCGAGAAGAGGCTATATGGGAGCGTGAGACCGAAGTCAAAGCGAAGTACCCCAAGTTGTTTGAATAAGTTTTGTATGTGACTTGTAATTTTGTTTTGGTTTTGTAATGCAATTATCATCCAAATTTCTGGGATGAAATTTTTGTAAGGGGGAAGGATGTAGAGCCCTGGAGCTTTTGCATATGTCTTCGAATGCATGTCAAGGCATTATGTCCTTGTAATCTCCAATTCCATGAAATGAGAATTTGGAACATTTGAGAATTTTTCTTTGGTGTTGTAAAATAATTAAATAAAATAAGTAGTAATAATCTATTGCCTTAGAAAGGTCTTAGTCATGTTTAGAAAAGGTCAAAAGGGAAGTAGGATAAGTCCAAGTAGTAGGAATGGGTGAAAAATGGACTTAGTGTCAAAACCTGCAAAGAACCGATCGCTCGATCCATATTAGCGATCAATCGGTCCACAACCGATCAATCGGTAGCTATCGACTGGTTAATTAATTTGTATGGGGAATTTTTCAGAGAGGGTGTTTTTGACCGAGAGCTCGGTCAAGAACACCAGTCGATCGGTAGGCGATCGATCGCTCGGTATTAACTACCGATCGCTCAGTCTTTCGCGTTTTTGCAGAATTTCATTAAGAGCTTTCTAGTCTTTTGGGCATTACACCCTTGCCTATAAAGGCTGGCTCAAAACTTGGGACCCCTCATAACATACTTAGTTGCATCTAGAGAGATTGAGAGAGGAGAAAGGGGATTTCTAACCTATGGTTTTAAACTTGAGAAGAAATCAAGGGCTTGGCTACCCAAGATCGCTCCAAAGGCTCGGATTCTTCAAATCCAACTTCAAGCAAGTGAGGGACACGCTCTCCAAGCTAGGGCAGCGACTCCATGCACGTTTTGGAGAGTTTTCCCTCGCCTCTTCAAGGCCAGTACCATATGCTACCCTCCTAGTTCATATTCTTCTTTCCTTCCTTCATTTTTATGATTTTTCTCTACTATCTAAGTGTGTAAATACTATGGGAGGAACGAATGGAGGATGATTGGCAATGGATGCCGTGTGGATGTGTTATGATGAATGAAATGGGAAGGGCATTGTACCAATAATTAATACACATATATGTTGTAAACATAAACCCAACTAGAATAGCATGGTATAGGCTTAAACCAATAATGTACACACCATATGTTTGATGAAATGCCAAGGTGAAGAAAATGAATTATAAACCAAGAACGTTATTATCTAAAGTGTATGAATTTGCTAGGGTTTATGATAGTGTGTTTAATTGCCTTTTTCCAACGGCATGAATGATTACCTGTTGAAATAAATGCTATGCTATACCTTGTGAATCCCAAATGCCATATTAAATTCCAAGTTAAAGCATGTACATGATCTCACCAGCACGACATGCATGACATGGTTTACCAGTGTTTCAAGAATAAGGGTTTCAGAGGTACGACATATCTTACGATATGTTTTGCCTCGTTTTTGACAAGAACAAGAACAAGCATTGCACGGGAGGGAGTTTACACTTCCCTCCCTTCATGATTGAAAGAGGGGTCTCCCCTCACTCACAAGTGCATATCATTGAAAGAAGGGTCTCCCTTCCCTCGCAAGTGCATCTCATTGAAAGAGGGGTCTCCCCTCCCTCCCAAGTGCATCTCACAAGTTACATGAGCATGTTTAAATTCCAAGCAAGAACGCATGACATGACACGCATGACAGACAAGCAAGACAGACATGACAAGTTTTCAAGCACGAAAAGAGTATTTTAATTCAAGTCAAGTGCATGATGATTTCAAGAGTTCTATCGGCTTTTATGTGATGCAAGCATGAATATAAACTATTTTACTTTCCTGTTATTATATGAATTGCTTGCTGCTTTATATATATCGTTATTGTTATGTTGTGACTGTTGGTTAGCATTTGGTACACGCTGAGTATTCCATGCTCAGCCGTACGTTTATGTCGGCAGGTACTGAGGGAGCTGCTGCTCCATTTGACATCCATGCTCCTGGCCCATGGGTGGAGGAGGAGTATGTTGAGGAACCTGTGGAGGAACCTCCGGTAGAGGGTTATTACTAGGTGGTAGATTCTGAGTGATTGTGGGTGAGCTTGAGAGATTTATATTCATGAATTTTGGCGGGCATGTCCGCACCTTCTTTTGTTTCCTTTTTGTACAAAACATGGATCATGTATATATATACTTAGAGGTTTGGTTAGACTTCCACTGTGTTATGTTAGTTGTGCTTGCGCTATCATTGTCCTCTATTGTATATGCTTCGGGTATTTTGTAGGTTGGTTTGTCAAGTAAGTCATGATAAGTCATCCAAGATTCATTTTAACTCCTAGGGTGGGTTTTGGGTCATGATAAGAAATCTTCACAATGACTTAATCCCATACTTGGAATTCCAAGTCCCTACGGCATGTGTCCACATAGCTCTTCTGACTGGCCTGGGCAGCCTTCAACTGCTCCTTGATGATCTTAACCCTATACTGAAAGTATGCCTCTTTTTATTTATTAGAAAAATAGTTCTTTGGGGGCATACATCGAATCCCAAGATATGACTAAGATTCTAATTGATTTTATTCAATGAAGGTTGAAATAACATTAACCATTGCGACTTTGAAATTGTTAAGTCAAATCCACTTTAAAACAGTACTTGCAAAAACTTCACAAGTGTCAAGTCTCCTTCGCGATCCACATGAACCTTCTTTTTCCTTGAAAACTTTCACTAATGGAAGCTAATGGCCCTTCCAAATTTCTAGCTCCATGATCTCTGTTCTTTTCTTGAATCTCAAGATCCTTTCTTGAGAGAAGAGGGAAGAGGGAAGATAACCTTTTTCAATCCAAAGGAGACGAGAGGGAGAGATGGGCGTGAGATTAGAGGAGAGGAGAGAGAGCAAAACGTGGAGAGAATTATGATCTCCCAAGGGTGGGCATCCACCTATATATAGGGTCCTTCTTGTTTGCTTGAATTGCAATCCAAATATAACACCTCAACCTTATCCTAGTCCAATTAGGATTCTTCAATAGTTTCTTTTCTTGATTATTCTCCTAATCCAATTAGGATTAATCTTAAAAGAAACTAACCTTATCCATTAGTAACTAATCTTATTCTTATCCAATAAGGAATCTTGAATTAGTAACTAACTAATGGAATCCCTAACATTAAGGAATCTTTAATTAGTAACTAACTAACTAACTAACTAACCTTATCCAATAAGGTGTTAATTAATTAGAAACAAATTAAAACAAGACTTCCTCTTTGAAGTGGGTGTCCCTCCCTACGTGGGTCCCACTTTCACACACCCCTTAGGGTTTCCAAAACCCTAAAG
The DNA here is from genome assembly GCA_015143295.1 of Tetracentron sinense. NCBI lineage: Eukaryota > Viridiplantae > Streptophyta > Magnoliopsida > Trochodendrales > Trochodendraceae > Tetracentron > Tetracentron sinense. The sequence goes on from CM026571.1 coordinate 24,456,064, forward strand.
GTCATCTTTGATCTTTTATCAAAATCCCCAATGGGTCCTACCCATTGGGTTTATCACTTCCAATGTGATTTTACCTTTTAGAGCTTCACTATACCATTTAGTGATTACTTAGAGAAATTAATTAATTTAATTAATAATTAAATTAAAAGCTTTAAGAAGGTCCTAGTGTGTGGGATCTAAAGGGATCTCCTATTTCCAGTTGTGGGACCAAGTGCTTAACCTTTTGGTTGAAGCATTGTTACTAGGAAACACTTTCCTAAATTTTCATTAGGATCATAGAATTTTATTTATGTTCTTGAACTTCCACCAATCACAATAATGTCCATTAACACAATGTGACTATCCTCTAGAAATTAGAGAATTTCTTGTAAGTACCATCTCACAATATATTTACAAATAAATCATTCCACATTCCGATATCACTTATAAGCTTCCGAGATTGGAACAAATCCACTGTCTAGTCCTTAGCTTATGAATAGAACTCTTTCTCATGAATACTTTTTCATTGAATTGAACTTCCAAAATACTTTTGAAGAAAGATTAGAAAAGAACTGACATATATAAATATTTATATATACTTTTCCATCTTGAAAATACCCAACTTCGATAAAGACCATTTTACCAAAAAGCACCAGTACTGGATTTAACAGTTTAGTTCAACAAGTATCACCTTGATATCATTATCTCCAATTAAGGAGTAGTGGATTCCTTACTGAATGTTTGCACACTTCTCCAAACATTGTGTACATGACCCAACGTACCCGAAGTTAGTCCTGTGAATTGGACATTACCGATTGGCACATCAAAGCCATATATACAGATGTTTGAGAAGATGTTAACCTCTCAGGTCTAAGGATAATTTTTCGAATGAAAAACCCTAATACAATCTGACAGTGTATTCCATAGGGTATCTACTAGTGATCCCGTTCAGTATTATATACTTGCTACATGTACTCACATGTTAGTCAAGAGTCAACACTCTCTGTTAATCAGATTCATCACACTATCTTATAGAACTACACATGTGCAAGCCATGATGAAGTACGGCACCCAACCAGTACTCTAGAGGCTTCGAATAATATTAGGTGTACAAGGAACTGGAAAATTATATCTCCTCACAACCTTTGCATGATTTTCCTACAATGTTACCTATGGAACTTTATGTCATCATCAAATGAGACAGTAATTAATATAAATACCATTTATAATTGGTTGTGTGAATATGATGCTTGTCTAATCAACATAGAAAACTCTTTTATTGGATTTTGAGGACATATATATCTAGCATATACATGGTCTGCTCAATCAACTTGGGGCCCAACACTTTCCTTTCCCCGACTTCATCCCAACATAGAGGAGACCTACAACTTCTCCCATACAAGGCCTTGAAAGGTGTCATCCAGATGTTCGCCTGATAACTGTTCTTGTAGGCGAACTCAACCAATGACAAGTGATCCTCCAAATTGCCTTTGAAGTCCAACATACAAGCCTGGAGCATGTCTTCTATGATTTGTTTCATCCTCTCGCTCTGCTCATTGGTCTGTGGATGAAAGGAGGTACTAAAATCTAGAGGGAACCCAATGTACTCTGAAAGCTCTTCCAAACCTGGAAGTAAACCTTGGATCCTTGTCTGACACAATGCTAACCGGCACCCCGTGCAACTGAACCACTTCTTTGATGTATAGTGTCACAAGCTGGTTCAAGTTAAACGTAGTTTGATAAGGCAAGAAATGGGTGGACTTCGTCAAACAGTCAACCACCACCCAAATGGCATCGGAGTTTCTTCGCCGTCCTTTGCAACCCAATAACTTAATCTATGGAGATATTCTTCCATTTCTACTCAGGAATAGGAAGGGACTGCAAAAGTCCTGCTGGCCTCATATCCTTGACCTTAACCTAATGGCACACTAAGCACCAAGACACATACTTCGCTACCTCCCTCTTAATGTTTCTCAACGAAAAGTGTCTCTTTAAGTTCTGGTACATCTTCATACCCCCAGGATGCACAGTGTACTTAGATCGGTAAGCTTCATCTAATATCTCACTCCTTAACTCCGCATCAGCAGAATACATAACCTTACCTTAAATGTGTTGGCTCCATCACCATTCAAGGATAATTCATCACTCCCATTGCTAACTACCTTAAGTAGCTCCTCATTCGAACTTTGAAACTCTTTTATCCGAGCCAGGATAAAAGGCCTGACCATAAGATTAGCCATGACTGTCCAAAGGTGGAAATGCTGAAACTGGTATTGAGGTTCGCCATGACCTCCAACATCTTCTACTCGCGAATCATCATGTGGGCTACAAGTCCAGGAGGCTTCTTACTCAGAGCATTTGCCATCACATTCACTTTACTCAGGTGGTACTGGATAGAGCACTCATAGTCTTTCAAGAATTTCATCCATCTTCGCTACCTCAAATTCAGTTCCTTCTGGAAAGACAGATACTTTAAGCTCTTGTGATCCGTGAACACGTCAAACTGTTCCCATAAAGGTAGTGCCGCCAAATCTTCAATACAAACACTACTGTAGCAAGTTCCAAGTCGTGAGTAGGAGGATATTTCTTTTCATGCTCTTTCAACTACCGAGAAGCATAGGCAATGACCTTCCTATGTTGTATAAGAACACATCCTAGCTCAACGTGCGAGTCATCGCTGTATACTACAAATCCACCACTCCCCGATGGAACCATGAGAATAAGGGCTGTAGTAAGCCGCTTCTTCAACTCTATGAAGCTATTCTGACACTTGTCGCTCCAAACAAACTTCAAATTCTTATGTGTAAAATACGTGAGCAGTGCCGCTACGCTGGAAAATCCTTCTACGAATCTCCAGTAGTAGCCTGCCAAACCGAGGATACTTTGAATCTCGGTAACACTCTTGGGCCTCTCCCATCTCATCACTACCTCTATCTTTGCTGGATCTACTAAAATGCCCTCGATAGATACAACTTGGCCAAGGAACGCCACCTTTTCTAACCAAAATTCGTACTTACTCAACTTGGCATACAAGCTATGCTCTCGAAGAATCCCAAGGGTAAGGCAAAGGTCTTGATCATGATCTTCTCGTGTCTGGGAATATACCAAGATGTCGTCGACGAAAACAATGACACATCGATCAAGGCAAGGTCTGAACACTTGGTTCATCAAATCCATAAAATCCATCGGCGCATTCGTAAACCAAAAGACATGACTAGGAACTCATATTGTCCATACCGAGTCCTAAAGGCAGTTTTAGGAACGTCTTCCGCCTTGATCTTCAACTGATGATAACCCGATCGAAGATTGATTTTAGAGAAAAATCTCGCTCCCTTCATCAGTCAAACAAGTCATTTATCTGAGGCATTGGATAACGATTCTTGATCGTGACCTTATTTAACTGCCTATAGTTGATGCACATCCTCATCGACCCATCCTTCTTCTTTATGAAGAGCACTGGAGCTCCCCACGGTGACACACTTGGTGGGATGAAACCAAGTTATTGCAACTCTTCAATCTACTCCTTCAACTCCATAAGCCCTATTGGAGCCATCCTGTACAGCGCCCTAGAAATTGAAGCAATGTTAGGAGCAAGCTCTATTGCAAACTCAATCTCCCGATTTGGAGGCAATCCAGGCAAATCATCAAGAAACACGTCCAAGTACTCACTCACAAAAGGAATGGCTGAGGAGTCTCGTACCTTCGGGTTCGAAAGACTTAGAGCCGCGAAGCAGACGATGTCTCTCTTTCGTAATCCTTAGAAGTGAGATGACTTTACACCTTTCGACTTAAAGTCCACCATCTTCTCAAAACAAGCCACGTGCTCGTGGTGAGTCGAGAGTCAATCCATCCCAAGAATGATATCAAAGTCTTGGAACTCCAAGATGATAAGGTTGCCTAGCAACTCATTCTACCTAACTTGAACCACACACTCCTTGTACATTCAGTCAGCAACGACCAACTTGCCAAGAGGATTTGAAATGGACAACTCACGCTCCAATGGACTTGACTTAGATAAAAATCCCTTTGCAAAACTAGGCGAGATGAAGGAATGAGTGGATCCCGTGTCAATCAATACTTGGGCTAGACATTCATTTACTAATAATGCATCTATGTAATTAAATAGCTCACATCAATTGATTTCAAGCAAGAAAATACATAAGTATAGGTAGTGTGTTGTACAAATAAGCAAACATATCATATAATAGTAAGCCTTAACAACTTGAAGAATTTAGCACTCTAGTGTACCTTGCACAACATCGTCAGATGCCTGTGCGTCCTGTTTGGTTATGGCAAAGACCTGGCCCTAGTTTTCCTAACGAGGCAGCCGTGTCGACTGTGAGGGGCTCGATGCCTATAAAGAGCCCTGTTGAATTGGTGGCCTGTTCCTCTGAGACTGGGATGACAACTGTCGGTGGGGACAATCGCTAATCATGTGCCCTGGTCACCACAATGAAAGCATCCACTGGAAAGCTTCCAACACTCTCTGGCCACGTTCCTTCTACCATAATGAGCACAGACCTCATAAGAGAATGTAGAGGGTGTGGGGTGAGATGCCTGCGTAGTTACCGGGCATGAAGCATATGGGGCAAAAGGGCGAGAAGCCTATGGTGTAGAGTAAGGCCTTTGCGTCTGTGCTGGCCCTGAAGGCTGGTATGGGGCAATCCTATCCCTCTTCTTTGGTGGTGCCGAGCTACTAGATTGGCCTTTGACACTCTCTCTTCTTCTGAAGAATTCCTCTGATTTGTCTCTGCCAACTGTGTTTTATCCACTACCTCCGTATAGGTCTTATGCCTAAACATAGAGACTCTATCCTTGATGTAGGCCTTCAACCGCCTTCATAGCCTCTGGCTATCATATACGGAGCAAATCTGGACAACTCCAAAAACTTGGCCTCGTATTAGGCCACCGATAAATCACATTGCTCCATGGTAATGAACTCAACTTCCTTCTTCTCTCTCATTCCTACTAGGAAGTATTTATCGTAGAAGACATCCAGAAATTCTCCCCAAGTCCACTCTTAACCCAGTCGGATCAAATCCCGAGTCCTAACGGCGGACCTCCACCAATAGTCGGCTTCAACTTCTCGTATAAAGGGATCCAGGTGACCCTCTCTACCTCAATAGGCAATAATACCGAGAACAGTTTCTCCAGCTGCCTGATCCTTGCCTCAAAAACTAGTGCGTCAATGCTCCCACAAAATACCGAAGTCCTCATCCTCTGAAATGCCTCAATCCCTACCAATGCTCGATTCAGAAGAGTAGTTATAAGTGTAGCAGCAACAGGAGGAGTAGCAGGTTGTCTGACTACCAGCATAGCCAATGTCTCAGCTATCGAAGCAAAAGCCTGAGTTGTGTCAGGCAATGCATCACTGGCTGAAGGAGGTGATCCATTACTCCTCATATGGTGTCTACGGCCCCGTGTGCCACGTCTCATGACTTAATCCAGAGAGCAATAGCAACCATGAATCTAACTTGGAAACCAACTTTTATCTCAATAACCATTTCAACAATCACTTAATATTTAATAAGTATATAATAATACACCGAGGTATACATTACAATAGTATAAGCATACGATTTGTGGTTCTTAGTGTAAGATACTAAGTTTGGTTGAGGTTCCAACCGGTTATGGACTAAGACTAAATAATTAGTCTATACTTGGAATACAACTCTTTACTTAAACCTAATGCTTTGTTTCAATTTATAGTATAAAATCTAAGTGACCCTAAATAACCTAATGCCTAGGCTATGATACCATAATTGTTGCGACCCAAAATCCCCCTTAGGGGTTTAGGAGACTTTGGCTCATGACTTGACTTACCATATCAACCATCCTACATAATAACAAGCATAATACAACGGAAGCTAAGAAAAATTTTCTTTTATATACATGATTGTCTTTCAAGAGTTATATACAATAACAACATGACTAAATGTAAGAGTGGACATGTCCACCCATCAAAATACAAAATATAAAACTCTCTCTCTCTCTCAGTAATCACACTGATAGGGCTAACTATCTAAGTCTCTAGCCTCCACCTGAGGCCCTAATGTAGGCTCCACATGAGGCTCCTCCTCACCATAGTCCTCCTCAATCCATGGACTAGGAGCACATATATCGAATGGTGTACTTGCCGACATCAAAATGTACGATTGAGTATTGAAGCACTCAGCAAGTACAAGCTACTACCTAACAGTGATATAATATAGTTCATAATGTACTGGAAATTTAAATGATACATCCATGTTCATGCAAGAAACCCCAAGTGTAAAATCCTCATTAAAATCATATGTGCATACTACTTAGATCATACTTGAAATTAGCTTTTCATGTTTTCAAAACTTGTTTATCGTGCTTAAAACATTTTCTTGTCTTGTTCTTGTCTGAATCATACTCGTCTTTTCTTGTTCTTGTTGTTGTCATGTGAGAATCATGCTTGTCTTGTCTTGTCTTGAAGTCAGATATTAGTGCCCTTGAAACTACTTGATAGTCGGGTATGTAAATACCCCTCATCGAAATACTGGAAGCCGGGTGTGTAAACACCCTTCATTGAGATGAAAAAAGGCACACTAATATCCTTGACCAACCCAAAGTTTGGCAATATCATTCATTCGTTGAATCACTTGTCTTGTGGTTTGGTTTACTTTCAATTACTTGTATTTAGAAAATCTCGGTCATGCAATACATGCTTGTGCATAAATGTTTTTGTGAACATCATGCTATTATAGGAAAACTCAAAGAAATCACATATTGGAATTGAAAGCATAGTTACATTCATGAAATACCTTTAAACATGCATTAATAGTCATAGGAAATTATTAATATAGCATACATTGCATGAATCATGGATACTTAGCCTATTACATCCATATCATGCTTTATAGTCCATACATTTTAGGGAAATATGACAAATTTAGAAAATAGGAACTACTCATACTCAAATCTCAACATTCATGTGTTAAAAATCTAGATTTAGGATCTAGGTTATCACTATATCAACTAGTAAGGTGTACTGACCTTGGAAAGGTCAAATATTGGCTTGAGAGATGGCTTGGACATGAACTTGAGCTTGAGGATGAGGATCCACGCTCGAGGAAGAAGATCCAAGCTTGAGGAAGCTTTGAAACCGAGGATCGAGCTCCTCCTTGATCTCACATGAAACCCCCTTTTGGAACCCTAGGTTTTCTCCATTTTCCTCTCAAAATGTTTATCTCTAATTGTTAGAACCCTTAACCCCTCAAAATTTGGGTATTTATACAGTTAGGGTTGCCAAAACTCAAAATTACCTTTCACGTGTAACTATTCCCAATTTCTGCACACTTGACTCGTCGACGAGTGGGTTCCATTTGTCAATGAGTGGGCTCACTCATCGATGAGTTTGGGTCTTCCAACAATACTCGACGATGAGCGAGGCTTCCGGGATTTCTCCAATTCACTGTTGTGATGACTCATCGATGAGTGGGAGTTCTTCCTTTTCACTCGTCGACGAGTGACTTTTGATTATTCCTATTTTTGAAGTTTTTCCTATTTTTCTAACTTAGACTCCTTTACTACATAGTTTTTAACACCCATGAATCATAAAAGAAAATACTCTAAGACTCTCATACGTGGTACAATACATTAAACACTAAATTCAAATGCCAAAACCTTTTCTTCATTTCATTAGTTAAAACCATAAGGCTTTAGACCTTTTATAAGAATAGTGCATTGACACTATTCACATTACTATTCATATGAGCAGTGACTGTGAGAACCAGGGTTCTATAGGGGTATACCTAAATGTCAAATAACGGAGGGATCTATTCTTAAAACTTTTGAAAATTAAGATTAGTATTAATATAAATTAATTACATACCTTTTTTTTTTGTATTCGACACACGGTTAGCTTGCTTCCCCATTATCTAGATTTGTATCTATCTTAGTTAGGGAGTGGGCATATCAATCATACTCATTAGGAATCGATTCCTAGTCTTCACTATAGGATTGTCATTAGAAAAACAAGGCGAGCTAGTGTTGAGTATATAACTAATAATAAGATAACAATGTTTTATGAGTCCTCCAATCTAGGGAATCCAAATAGAACCCTCCCCATTTATATATGGATTGCAAAAATACAACCCTAATTCTCCGTTAGTCTAACACTTCATCAAACATATAAGCTTCTTGTCCAGAGACATTCAAATGGAACCTTGCTCACTTCTAAGTGGCTTGCAAAAACACAACTCTAAATGGACCAGTAGTCTGAAATCTCAACCCTAACATGTCTAAAGGTGAGCAAGCAGTTATGAAATAATCATCCCAAGAGAAAATGTTAGCATAGGATCGAGACACCAATGTGTCTTACTTCCATGGCTTTGGATATATGGTCATAAGCTCCAACAGGTGACATAATAAAGGAGAATCAATTGAGATAGTTTGGTCACATTCAAAGAAGACCACTAACGGGTACACTAAAAAGAAGAAGTTGATAGACATAAAAGGGGGATAAGAACACTAAAAATTACTTGGGTTGAGTTCAAAAAAAGTTTGAACACGGACATGACCAAAGTAACGACTTTTAATAGAACAAAATGGTGGAACAATATTCTTATATTAAGCCCAAAATATTTAGAATAAGGCATTGATGATGATGATGAGGTTTGGGGCCATGCATCAACCTTTTGGACCTAATGATTAATCATGAGCTCGGATCCATGCTATGCAGGTTATAAAGTAATTTAATTTGATATTATGTAGTAGATGTAAACAAAAGAGAATTTTTTTTTATAGTCCTAATAATAAGGGGAGGTGATAATATATAATAAGATCCAAGAATTAAGGTTGTGGATCTCAATGGGTATCCATTTGATCTCCTGTTTTCATGTAATTTTTTCTCAGTATGTTGTTTTAACCATTATAGAAAGTCATTATATTAGTCCATAGAGTGCAAAATTTCTACAAATATGAAACTTTCAAGTTCCACCAAATTTTTTAGATTTTTTTAAGTTCCATAGATGTGGAACTTCTAATTAAATTGATGTCGATAAATTCGAAATACTATCGACTAAAAGGGTTAAAAACCCTCTCCCCTCTCTTCCCAGACTCTTGCCTCTTGTCCCAAAACATTAATGTTCTAGACTTTTAAAAGTGCTACCTAAATAATGGAGCATAATGGTAATCCCAATAAAAAGAAGGGGGATCCAACGAATACCCATTGGAACACAGGCCCTAATTCTTGGTCCTAGTGTATACTTGTTAGCCTTTAGGTTTTTAACCTGAGGTAACATCTTTGATTTTGATGATAACACAATAAGGCCTTGTTTGGATAAACTTCTCGAAAAATTAGTAGAAGGAATTCCTAAGAAAGTAGTTCTACGGGAGAGTAGGTAAAAGTCATTTTATGGGGAAAATGTTGTTTGGTTTGTTCTTGCGAGAAATAACTTCCCAATACAAAAAGTCAAAATGTGTGTTTGGCTTTCCAAGGCAAAGAGTAACTTCTTAATTTACAACAGTTAAAACAAATTAAATTCTTTAATGTGCTTTAAGTTTCCTTTAATAGAAAGAGTATATATATTGACAAATGTATATTTGAAAATATAAGAATGACATAAATATCCAAGGCGTAACATATTATAATGCCCAAATATTATGTTTTTTGTGGATATAAAAAAAAATTTCTCCAAAAAGACAAAATCCAAAATATTTTGTTCTTGCATCAAGTCTTCAAATACAAAACACTGCTCAAAATAATTTAAAACACAACAAAAGTGTCATTCAAATGACGTATGACACAATCGCGCAGGCCGGTCTCTAAATTGGCCCATTGCCTCTAAATTCTCTCCTAGGTTCCTTTCATGGCCGACGTGAAGTAATTGAAGGTTCAGAGTGAGGCCTTTGTAGAGGCCTAGTGTCGCGACCCAAAATACCACCTAGGAGTTAGGGATACTTTAGTTCATGATCGTCGTGTCATACTCTCCTGTGATGACACATAAGGCATGCTTACCATCCTGTCAGAGTACACAAGTTGTACACATAGCGGAAACAAACGGAAGCAGTTTATAAAAATACTCCTATCATTCGGTTCAAGTTTGAACCAACAGAACATATCCCAAAAGGATGGATTGGACAAGTCCCACTCTCAACCTACAAAAATCTCTCTTCCTAACTCGCTCAGCAAAAATCAAAATCAGGCCGCCTATCTAGTGCTCCCTCGTCCTGTTAATGATCCATGGTAGGCTCCAGCTCGTAGTATTTATCCTCAATCTAAGGCTCCGAACCACAGACATCGAAAGGAACACGTGCACTTACCAAAGTCAATAATTTAGTTGGCCATGGAATACTCAATCGCATACAAACTACTAGCTAACTGTAAAATAATCATATCATGGAGCATGCAAGACATAGAACCGTAGAGCATAGAAATCCATGAAAACCCGTACTAATTCCAAAACCATTTCCTTATGAGTTTCTTATGAAATCCAAAACCTTATGTGTCTTATAAGCGTATGAGAATCAAGTCTTATGAGTTCTTAGAGTGCCTTAGAGTTCTTAGAGTTCTTGTGAGCTTAGAGTTCTTATGAGCTTAGAGACTTAGAGCACTTATGAGATCCACTTAGAGCACTTAGAACCTTTGAGATTCACTTATGAGCTTATGAGATTCACTTATAAGATTCACTTATGAGCTTATAAGATTCACTTATGAGCATAACTTAGAGCTAGACTTTAGCACCCGTGAAAAGACTTAGAGCCGGGCATGTAAATACCCTTCATCGAGTACATAGAAGTGGGCTGCCAAGATCCTTGACCAACCTTCCCGTTGGCTTTATCCAATTTCTTATGAGATTTCTTTGAGCCAGATATGACATATCCTTGGATAGGCCCTATCCTTGACCAACGCTTAGTTTGGCTTTATCAATGCTTTTGAGCTTGGTAGCTTATAAGTTCTTAGAAATCCTTATGAATGTTTCGATTAAACCTGACTTATGAGAAAACCTATAAATGATGCGAGACATGTAAGACATGGAGTGCATAGAGTGCTTGTGAATATCATACTATACATAGAGAGCTTTAAAATATGGAATCATAATCATAGAAATTCAATAATAGTGATAGCTTACAAACCATGAGATTTCATCACTTCAATTCATCCAAGAACACACTGTAAAATATGGTCTTATTTAAAGAATAGCCAAGGTTAGATAGTAGGGTGTATCTACCTCAAAAGGAAGTTTTTTACACTTCTGTGGAACAAGAACCAAGCTTGAGGAAATTTGGTTGAAGCTTTGAGAAGCTTGAACCTTAATTGGAAAATAAAACCAAAACCCCCCTTTGATTTTAGAATTTGAGAACCACCTTTAGTAGAAAACCCAAGCTCTAAAACACTAAAATTAGTAAAGTACAAACCTTAGATGCAAGGATTGAGCTTCACTTTGGTCTGAGAAGAACGCTTTGAGAAATCAGAGTTTTCTTCTTCTTCTTCTCTTCTTCAATCTCTCAAAAATCCAAGCTTAGGGTTTGAGTAGATCAATCCCACGAATTCAGATCCTATTTATAGGTCCAGGGTTGTAAAAATCGCCTAAAATCCCTTGCAAAATATCTCCCAAGGTTGGTGCCAAGGTCGATGGAAGAGTTCTAGGTCATTCTGGGCATAAATCATCGACGAGTGATCTCTAGTCATCAATGAGTGGGTTCCATTCATTGACGAGGGGTTGAAAATCATCGATGAATAGGGTAAATTTGCATTCTGTTTAGTTCACTCATCAATGAGTCCAAGGCACTCGTCGATGAGTGGATACTCTGATTGGGTGAAGTTTTTCCCGCTTCGGTATTTTGATCATAACTTTGACTTGCTTATCAGATTTTGATGATTCAACTTGCGTTGGATTCGTCTTTCAAAGTGGAACAACTTCCATGCTTTATAAAATTCTAAATTCTGAGTTCTTAATTGTCTAATTTGGATCTAAAGCTGACTGGCTGAAAATAGATTTCAGCAGCCCAGATTTTCTGCAGACTCGTTTTTGGAATTCTGACGTTTGACCCAATCTTGACTCAAAATCGGAAAAAGTAATAAACATGAACCTCGAAGAGGGGTTCAATATCTTTTGAAAAATTCAAGAATCACTCGATTTCGATCAGAAGTGAGAAATCTAGAGCTCCTTCAAGTTGAGGGTATGTTTAGGCATCCATTTCTTTGACACTTTGAGTATGTTATACTCTTATTTTTCATTTGTCCCTAACCCCAAAAAATACTTTCCATACATATTTTGATTCATTCAAAACCTCCTTTCATTTTAAAACATGAACCCATAATTTCATTAAGGCTTTAGGCCTTGAAGGCACTATTTACAGCACTATTCATAGCCTAGTGAACTTGGTTCTAGGGTTCTACATCCCCCCCCCCCCCCCCCCTTACAGAAATTTCATCCTCGAAATTAGGATGATACAAAAACATACCAAGGAACAAAATACATAGAATCTAACAAAAGAAACTATACAAACATGTGAGGGTACTTTTCCCTCACTTCGGCCTCACGCTCCCATGTAGCCTCTTCCTTGGAATGATGCTGTCACTTTACAAGGACAAGTGGAATAGTCTTGTTGCACAACACCTGATCTCGATGATCCAATATCTGAGCCAGTTGCTCCACTAAGGTGAGATCCTCTCGATCTTGGGTTGTCTTTAACCTCTCCCGAATGATCTTGACCCTATCTGCGGTCTGCTCGATCAACTCAGGACCCAATACCTTTCTCTCACCAACCTCATCCCAATAAAGAGGAGCTCTGCAACTTCTCCCATACAAGGCCCCGAAAGGTGTCATCTGGATGCTCGCATGGTAATTGTTGTTGTAGGCGAACTCAACCAAAGGTAAATGATCCCCCCAACTATCCTGAAAGTCTAACATGCAAGCTTTGGGCATGTCCTCACTCACTTGGTTCACCCTCTCGATCTACCCATCAATCTGAAGATGAAAGGCGATGCTGAAATCTAATCGAGAACCCATAGCATTCTGAAAGCTCTTCCAAAATGTAAAAGTAAACCTCGGGTTCCGATCAGAAACAATGGTAACTGGTACCCTATGAAGCCGAAGCACCTCCTTCGTGTATAAGGCTACAAGCTGGCTCATGCTGTACGTAGTCCGATAGGGTAGGAAATGTGCAGACTTTGTCAGCCGATCAACTACAACCCAGATAACATCAGAGCCCCTTGTCGTCCTTGGCAAGCCAACTATGAAGTCCATCGAGATATTCTCTCATTTCCATGCTGGAATAGGGAGGGACTATAAAAGACCTGCTAGATTCTGATGCTCTGCCTTCACCTGCTGGCACACCAAGCAACGAGCCACGTACTCTGTCACTTCCCTCATCATGTTTCGCCACCAGTAGTGCCTTTTGAGATTCTGGTATATCTTAGAACCCCAAGGATGTATTGTGTACTTGGATCGATGAGCCTCATCCAAGATCTCACTCCTTAACACTGTATCAGCAGGAACACACAACCTACCTTTGAATGTGATGTTAGACATATATGCCCTCGAAAGCCAATAAGAGACTTTTCTATGTTGATTAGATAAGCATCATATTCACACAACCAACTATAAAGGGTATTTATATTAATTACTGTCTCATATGATGAAGATATAAAGTTCCATAGGTAACATTGTAGGAAAATCATGCAAAGGTTGCGAGGAGATATGATTTCTGGTTCCTTGTAAACCTAATATTGTTCGAAGCCTCTAGAGTACTGGTTGGGTGCCGTACTTCATCATGGCTTGTACATGTGTAGTTCTATGAGATAGTGTGATGAATCTCATTCACAGAGAGTGGTGACTCTTGACTAACATGTGAGTATATGTAGCAAGTACATAATACTGAACAGGGTCACTAATGGATACCCTATGGAATACACTGTCAGATTGTATTAGGGTTATATATTTGACAAATTGTCCTTAGACCTGAGAGGTTAACATCTTCTCAGACATTTGTCTATATGGCTTTGATGTGCCAATCGGCAATGTCCAATACACAGGACTAACTCCGGGTACGTTGGGTCATGCACACTATGTTTTGGAGAAGTGTGTAAACACTCAATAAGGAATCCACAACTCCTTAATTGGAGATAATGATATCAAGGTGATACTTGTTGAACTGAACTGTTAAATCCAGTACTGGTGTTTTTCGGTAAAATGGTTTTTATCGAAGTTGATATTTTTAATATGGAAAAGTATATATATATATATGTCAGTTCTTTTCTAATGTTTCTTCAAAATTGTTTTGGAGGTTCAGTTCATTGAAAATGTAATCATGACAAAGAGTTCTATTCATAAGCTAGGGACAAGGCAGTGGAATTGTTCCAATCCCGGAAGCTTACAAGTGATATCGGAATGTGGAAGGATTTATTTGTAAATATATTGTGAGATGGTACTTACAAGCAATTTTCTAATTTTTGGAGGTTAATCACATTGTGTTAATGGACATTAATTGTGATTGGTGGAAGTCCAAGGATATAAATAAAATTTTATAATCCTAATGGAGTGTAGGAAAGGTGTTTCCTAGTAACAATGCTTCAACCAAAAAGGTGAAGTACTTGGTCCCACAACCGGAAATAGGAGATCCCTTTAGATCCCACACACAAGGACCTTCTTAAAGTATTTAATTTAATTTATAATTAAATTAATTAATTTCTCTAAGTAATCACTATATGGTATAGTGAAGCTCTAAAAGGTGGAATCACATTAGATGTGAAAAACCAAATGGGTAGGACCCATTGGGAATTATTATAAAAATATAATTCAAGTGACCAAGAGGGTTTTGGAAACCCTTTGGGCATGTGGAGTGGGACCCACCTAGGGTGGGACGCCCACTTCAAGGAGGAATAATAATTGTTATTATTTTAATTAGTTTCTAATAACTAATATCCTTATTAGATAAGGTTAGTTAGTTAGTTACTAATTAAAGATTCCCTAATTGTTAGGGATTCCATTAGTTAGTTACTAATTCAAGATTCCTTATTGGATAAGGATAAGATTAGTTAATAATGGATAAGGTTAGTTTCTTTTAAGATTAATCCTAATTGGATTAGGAGAATAATCAATAAAGGAAACTATTGAGGAATCCTAATTGGATTAGGATAAGGTTAATGAATTATAATTGGATTACAATTCAAACAACCAAGAGGGAACTTATATAAAGGATTGGATGCCCAACCCTTTAAAATAATATAATTCTCCAGAATTTTTTCTTCTCTCCCTCTCCTCAAGTTCACGCCCAGCCCTCTCCCCCTTTGAGGGTGTACGGTCACCCTTCCCCTTCTTCCTTTTTGTTTGGTTTTTGATCTTGATGATCAAGAACAAGTTCTTTGAAGATCAAGATTGGATCTTGTTTGATCAAGAAAGGTTTTGGATCAAAGAAAAGAAGAAAAGATAAAAGAGCATGGGAATTTGGAAGGGCCATTAGCTTCCATTAGAGAAAGCTTTAAAGGAAAAAGAAGGTTTGTGTGAATCGACAGGAAACTTGACACTTGTGAAGTTTTGCGAGTACTATTCTAACGTGGATTTGACTTAACAATTTCAAAGTCGCAAAGGTGAATGTTATTCCTACCTTCATTGAATAAAATCAATTAGAATCTTAGTCAGATCTTGGGATTCGATGTATGCCCCCCAAGAACTGTGTTTCTAAATAAAAAGAGGCATACTTTCATTGGTATCAAAGCCTTGGCTATGTTTCTCTTTGATTTTTGAGTTTAATCAAGATTTATATCAAGATTGCCTCCCCTATGAATTTTGGTAGCCCTAATGAATCAATCTTCTAGATTCTTGATTATTGGATAATCATTATTAGGCTTAAGGGATCCCCCTCTAGTTATTGAGGGAGTAATCAAGCCCTTAGAAATTAGTGTGATACTAATTTCAGTTTTGGATGATTTCAAAACCTCTCTTAATTCTATTAGGGATAGGTATATAGAGATATAAATTTGGTTAAAGCCCTTTAAGGATTTAGAGATCCTTTTAGTATATTAAATTAAATTGTTTAATTTATTTTAGAGAGTCCAGAGCAAGTTTTCCCTTTGATATATACCACTTAGATACCCATTGATATTTTGGCTAGCATATATAGATGAGATTTTATTTATTAAATGTTAATTAATAAATCTCATGGTGTTAGACACCCTTCCTTTAGCATTCTTGGAGATTAAAGCTTATTTCGATTAAAATTGATTCATGGATTTTCGGATTTGTATTTGATTAGAAGAATCGATACAGTTTTGGTATTTCGGCCATAACTTTGTGACCGTAAGTCCGATTTAGGTCTGTCAGTACATCGTTTCAAAGCCGTCGAAAAGATCTACAACTTTCGTGAAGAAAGGTTTTCCAGAATCAATCGTTTTGAGGGTCAAAACTTGAGTCGAAAATCTAAAGCGGGAAAAGGAGTTTTCTAAATTAATTTTCCAAGAGGCTTTCAAATTTTTCCTAAATTCCATTATTTGATTTGAGAGCATGAGATGCTATTAAATCGTTTAATGGGCTATCAATTAATTAAATAGTTTAATTATTTGATTCGAGAGCACGGGCTGAGATTTAATTAAAT
The DNA here is from genome assembly GCA_015143295.1 of Tetracentron sinense. Lineage (NCBI taxonomy): Eukaryota > Viridiplantae > Streptophyta > Magnoliopsida > Trochodendrales > Trochodendraceae > Tetracentron > Tetracentron sinense. The sequence goes on from CM026571.1 coordinate 24,472,609, forward strand.
TGTTTAATTATCTGCTTCGAGTCCACAGGCTATCATTTAATTAAATGTTAATTATGATATCTTTTATGGTTCCCTAAAAGGTTTATGGAAATAATACCATAATTATTGTAGTTGATTTGGATCAATTACATGTGCTCAGAATGACTGGCTACATAGTATTTATAAGTTTTTATTTGATTAATAGTTAATCAAGTAATTACATAAATGCCATTGGTTGAGATACAGGGTTTTATCTCAAGTGAATTTTAATTGATAGAGATCAATTATTTTATGGACATTTAATACTATTGTTTAGGGTATTATTTTATTTAATTGTTAAATCAAATAATCCCTAAAGCAGTTGGCCATTATGGAAAATTTTTAATTCACCTATTATTGATTTTGAATAAATATAAAGTGATATTAAAAATTAGCAATTTGCTGATTTTTTATTTTGGTCTTTTAATAGTTATTAGATCGAAATAATATGGAATGGATTAGATCTCTAGCCTAGCCGAATTTAATATGGTGTTTTCTATTTGTTTATCAATTGAGGAATGTGAGGATGAATTTTAGGGTTAGATTAAATCTCAGAGAAATTGTTTCTCTTAATGATTTTCAAGCATTAAAGGAAAATTGTTTTCTTTTAATGATAATCTAAAAACCCTAAGAATTCATTCTAGGGTTTCCCTAAGGTTAACAAAACCCTTGTTGAGGTTATGGACTTTCTAAGTAATTTTTCATGCCATGTTATTATTCATAGTTGATGAATTGTTAATATATATATTCTTGTTGAATGGTGGATGGGTTCCATGATCATGTCTTCTTCTTCTCTCTCTATTCTCTTCTCTTTCTTCTTATGAGTTGTACTCCCCTTGAGCACCCTATTCTCAAGGTTTCTTATTTTGAATATAATATAATCTTAGTATTAGGAGTTGCTGGTTTTTCTCTATAGAGAAATCATATTGAAGATCGAAGATGATGGTGATCGCATGGAGAATAAATCTTGGAAGTCGTTCTACAAGAGTAGTTGTAGGATGTCTAAGATAGCATGATCATGTGGACCCATTGTGCCATATTATGTATTTCATGTGATGATTTGTTATAGCTTTTATTTGCTTAGAAAAGTCTATAACCCTTGTGATAATGTGATTATCGTTTTTGTGTAAATTTTAGATAATTGGATCAAACCCCACAATATGTGTTTTGTTGAAATATAAAAAGTTTGTGTTTAAATAAAACACATTATTATAGCCCTTTTGGACGTGATGCATCTAGTCCATGTTGAAATTTTTACGTGGAATATGTTACTTACATGATTATGAGATAATTGTGCCTTAATTCGCATAGATGTAATCTAACAATATTCACGATTATGGGAAGTGCTTGAGTGACACTTATAGACCCTAGTAAAGGTCTTAGAGAGTTGTTTAAAGACTCCTATAATTTCTTTTAGACTTAGGGTTGGTGAACCCTAATGTGCTGAAATTAATTTGTAGAGAATTAAAGGGTAATATAGTCCATTTTGACTTATGGGCTTTAGTGATGCACATGGACACTTTGTAATTGTTATTTTGGGCTCATGGTGCTTGGTATGACCAATGGTCCATCATATGGATGTATGAACCATTTAAAGCTCACTGATGTTAAAAATGACCTTTGTACCCTTGGATTAGATCCATTAAGATTTCTGGGGCTAGTGGGAGTTCATTGGAATTAGTTTAATCTAATTAAAACGAAATTTGATTTATTATCATGTGATGATATTTGTATATTGTTCTATACATGTGATACAATGATAAATATTGTGAATGCTTTTGATATATGCATTAGATGTATAATTTGTTCATAATATTCTGTTTTCCCTCAAGAAAAATATTAAGTGAATTAAATGGGCTAATTTATCCTACGGGATAATGTTGCCCTATGACCTTCCATTATCAATAAGACTAGGAATTAATTAGCCTGAGTCTTGTCTCTCTGACAGGAATCGGACATAATTCAGTCTAAATTAAACTCCTAGTGTTTTATTTCTATAGTAGATAGGAATGTGTATGGCCTGATAGGGAGTGTCAACTAGCATGGGGGCATATTCCTACTTGATCATATGCCAATCGAGAATAATGGGTTTCACTTAACCAAGGACCATAACGGCTGACAGGTGACAGTTATGTTATCCTTGGAGGTCACAAGTGTAGAGCCCCGGACTTTTTCATGCTTAATACATAGCACTTTTGTTGCCAATTTGCCTTTAAAGTAGTGCAATTAATAAATAAGGAAGAAATTGGAAATTCTGAAATGTCAGAAATGTTCATTTTCGAAGTACGAACCCAACGCAAGTTGAATCCTCGAAATCCGACGAGCGAGTCAAAAGATATGGCCAAAACAGTCTGGACCTGCAGGCAACCGATCGCTCGGTCCATAGAGCGATCGATCGTTCCAAAACCGATCGATCGGTAGCTATCGACTGGTCAAGATTTTTGTATGGGGAAATTTTCCAGAGAGTTGATTTTTGGTCGAGAGCTCGGTCAACACACCGATTGCTCGGTAGGCAACCGATCGATCGGTCATAAACACCGATCGCTCGGTCCTCGTGTTTTTGCAGAAATTTCATTAAGGGTGTTTTCGTCTTTTAGGCGTTTCACTCATGCCTTAAAGGCTTTGCCCGATCATTTGAGGCTTCATACACAACCCTTAGAGTCTTTTGAGAGATAGAGAGAAAGGAGAAGGGTTTCCAAAACCTAGGTTTTCATTTGGGAAGAAATCAAAGGGGTTAAGACCCTAGATCAACCCCAAGCCCGTTTTCTTCAAGATCAAGGCTCAAGCATTCAAGGAGCTCGTGATCCAAGCTAGGGCAGCAGCTACACGGTCGTTTTTGGAAGGGGTTTCTTCCTCATTTCTTCAAGGTCGGTACTTCTTGCTACCCTCCTAGTTATAGTTCTTCTTTTCCTTTATTTTCTTTGTGTTCCTTTATACATCCATGTATTATGAGATGGGTTGTGAATGGAGATGAATGTGGGCGATTGGATGCCGTGTGTATTGATGTGATGGATGAACGGGGAGGGCATTGTACCCATAATGAACATACATATGTGATGTGAGTAAAACCCACCTAGAAAAGCATGTAGGGTTAATAAATAATGAATGCACCATGTTTGATGAAATGCCAAGGTGAATAAAATGAATAATAAATTAAGAAAATGCATGTTTAAGGTTTATGGAAATTGCTAGGGTCATGATAGTGTGATTGTTCGCTTTCCCTAAATGATATGAATATTAAATTGCCCAAATCATTGATGTTATGTGTTATGAATTACTCAAATGCCATATTTAATTCCAAATGCAAGTATGCACACGACCTCACGAGCACGCATACATGACATGATTTACCGAGGTTTTCAAGAATGAGATTTAGAGGTGGGGCATATCCTACGATATGTTTTACCTCGCTTTTGGCAAGGACAAGACAATCATGCATTTTCATAAGAAGGGTCTCCCTTCCCTCGCAAGTGCATCTCACAAGGACATCTCACAAGTGAATCTCACAAGTGGAAGGACAAGCATGAGCATTCTAGGAAGAAGGGTCTCCCTTCCCTCACAAGTAGTTTACTTTCCGAGTAAGCATGACATGACATAGCATGAGCATTCTAGGAAGAAGGGTCTCCCTTCCCTCACAAGTAGATTACTTTTCAGAACAAGCAAGCATGATACACGCATGGCATGACATGACACGCATGATACAAGCATGGCACGCATGACACGGTAGACAAGGTTTCAAGTATAAAAAGGGTAATTTCAGTCAAGTCAAGTGCACAAGATTTCAAGGGTTTTACCGGCTTTTATGAATGCAAACATGATGAATTATATTGCTTTACTTTATTGTCATGATATGAATCATTCCTGCCTTATATGCGTGAATTGTTTCCTGCTTCATGTATGTTATCCGTATGCTGTGACTGTTGGTTAGTGCTTGGTACCCGCTGAGTATTCCATGCTCAGCCGTACTTCTTATGTCGGCAGGTGATGGCGGAGCAGCTGCTCCTTTTGATGTCTGTGCTCCGAGCCCTTGGGTGGAGGAGGAGTACGTCGGGGAACCTTTGGAGGAACCTCCAGCAGAGGGTTACCATTAGGTGGTTGTAGATTCTGAGTGAATAGCTGTGGGTGAGATGAGAGATATACATTCATGTATTTTGGCGGGCATGTCCGCACTTTCTTTTGGATTCTTTTTTTATAAACTTGGATTTACGTATGTATATACATAGAGGTTTGGTAGACTTCCGCTATACCATGTTAGAGTATGTTTCCGCTGTTTTTGTCCTCTATTGTATATGCTCTGTGGGTTTTACAGGTTGGTTTGTCAAGCAAGTCATGATTAGTCGTCCAAAGTTCACTCTAACTCCTAGGGTGGGTTTTGGGTCGCGACAACAAGAAAATTGGGAATCACTGATTAACATAAGGAGTTATGCATGAGATGTTCAGTGATGGATAGTTACTATCCACCTTGTAGTGCATGCGTGGTACTATCCTAGCATGGAAGATTGCATGTGTATTATAAGGCACCCAATGCTCATAAGAAATATGAAGTAGCATATTTCCTAATTTTATAGATTGAGGGGTCTATGAAATTTGACTGAATGATGAGCAATATCATCAAAGATCGAAAGCCCTTATCTAATGATATAATTATGTGTGAAATATTATGATGTATGTTTTATTGTCATGTCATTCTATAACCACCTTACCAAGACTTTAATGAGAATCTCTTGACCAATTCAAAGTGTTTGGAATGGAAAAGGA